>CM054143.1:18977193-18997193 GCA_028751875.1 Rapana venosa | reverse complement strand
AGAATTGGATGACGCCGAAGGACTGTGGAAAGGTAGGAGAAGAAGGAAGTAAGCGAGGAGAGGGGGGGGGGGGGGGGGTATGAATAATGCTTGGCTTCATTGTCTGTGCGGTAAAATTTCCAGTCTGAGTCAAAGGAAAAAAGGACTGGTTGACTGTATACAGGTCGCTGTGACTTTTGCTATGTTCAGATTGGGTTAAATTCATTCTTTCTTCATGTAAATTTCTATCTGTTTTGTTTGTTTATTGTAATTGTTCTCCTTTTTGTTTTTGTTTAATTATTTTCCCGTCTTTGTTTTTTCTCCACTTTTCAATAGATTTGATTAACTTGCAACATGACTGATTCTTATTGCTTAATAATAATGATAATAATAATGACAATATTATTATTATTGTTGTTATTATTATTTTATTATTATCATTATTAATTCTTTCAAATTTCGTTTTTTTCCCACCTTTAAGGCATCAAACACATGTTCATTGTCATTCCTCTTACTTTGCTCCTGTCTTTCTACTCTTTTTTTTTGCTGCCTCATCTTCTGTGACGTCCCCCGTCCTGCTGTTCCCACGCCGCTCATTCCAATCTCCCCGCCACAGCCATATCCAGATTTGTTATGTCTCATGGTCACTTTGGTGGTGTTCAGTAATGCCTGTTCTGAGCTAACATTTGCAGGACACCACCTACTTAGCCCCCTACTAACGACAGTATTAGCTCAGCCGCGGAGACAGACTGAGTTGCCCACCCGAGGTGGCAACCACCACAACGTCCCTCCAACGACTGTCCCCCGCGAACCTCCAACCCCAAAGGCCCTGACACAAACTCACCACAGGCACAGAAGTGTATGGGCAAACCAAATCTAAGGTCACCATGAGACCAGAGTAACTGGGACCACCGAATCAGATGCAATTTTTTTTAATTGCATGATAATCAATTACAATGAGGATGACGTAATGATGCTGCTGTGGAAGTGCATATACTTTGAGACAAATTGACAGGGCTGTACTCTACGCTTACTATCATAATATATCCCGGCGTCAACCCGGCCCGAGAGATACAGACACCTGCAGTGTTGGTCAGGTAATTTGAGCAACACTCTCAAACTCACCTCCGTTAAAGTGGATGAAGCTCGACTGTGTGGTTCCAGTCATCCCACTGAGCCCATAGCACACTCACTCTGGGTAGGAGCCGGCCGGAGTCCGAAAAATCCCTATGACTCGTATGGAAATCGAACCCGCGACCTTCCAGTTCGTAACCCAAGGCTAACTACTGCGCCATGGCGGCTTGTGGCTTTCTACTCTTTGCCTGAAAGATAGGATTAATACGTAATCATGGCCCAGGCCAAAAGCTGCGTCAGTTATTGATGTCAGCTAATTGCCAAGGCCTGCTCTAAAATGTTGTTATGTTGTAAAATATTGTGTTGTGATTGCTTTCAGCCTTGTCAAGCTCTTAACATAACAACCTGCACTCTCCTTTAAATGAGTCAAAAATCATCTAAAGTCGGAGTATGGCTGCCTAAGTGGCGAGGTACTTTAAAAGACTCATACACGCAAACTCTCTCATTCATAGTGTGTACTTTCAATCTCACTGTGATTCCTAGGTGGGATGAGTGAGTCAGAGTGCATATTTTGGGTGACGTCCAGAATGTTAAGCTGGGGAACGCACAACAACAACATTACATAATCAAGTGTACTTCAATGCGGTTTTTTTAAATAACACACTAGCCTGCTCTGTCTATAGCTTTTCTTCGTCCTTTGCATATTTGCTTAACCTTTTCTTTGAAAACTTCGTTTTATTTACGGTGCTGGTCAGAAATGCTTCACTTAGTTGTCAACTTTATCACTGTCTTCTGTTTGTGAAAAGAAACAAGTACAGACTTGTCCCAATCTAGGAAAAGTCAAGTCAAGTCAAGTCAAAGTCAAAAACGCTTTAATCGTCCTATGAAGGGCAATTACAACATTGACAGGCACATTGATACGAATCACGATCTTGAAAGACACATGCAAGCTACATTTCATAATATAGTGGTTTAAACATTCCAAGAGAACTTCAAATAAAAGTATCACGCACGCACCACGCACGCACGCACGCACGCACGCACGCACGCACACACACACACACACACACACACACACACACACACACACACACACACACACACACGAGAAAGTTGTCTGTGAATTCCTAGTTTTAGTTTTTAATCTTAAGTCGTCTTTTCGAGCTGTAGTGTAGTGTAGTGTAGTGTAGTGTAGTGTAGGGGTGTATGTGTGCGTGCGTGTGCGTGTGCGTGTGCGTGTGCGCACGTGCGTGCGAGCCCTTGTTGTTGTTGCTTCGATTTTACGTTTGTTCCCTCAAAGGGATATTTGACGATGGGAAGGGAAGGAGAGGAGGGACTTGTGTTGGTGGTTGTGGGTAGTGAAATGTCTATCTATTGCTAAGTAACATAGACAGTACACAGAAAAGGGATAAATAATAATAACAACAAATAAGTACATAAGAAATACCAACATGACTTATAACATCCTATAGGACTGTTAGATTTTGTTATATGAAATGCCAAGTTAATTTTTGTTTAATATCTTATCGAAGGAATTTTCAGAAAAAGAAGGTAAGAAAGGTTTTAGACTCTTACATTCAAAAATTATATGAATGCTGGTTATTTTCTCACCACAAAAACATTTTATATAGTTGCTATATTTGGTGATAAAAGCATTCAGTTTTATCCGAAAAAATAAAGCGCTAGTCTTTCTTGCCATGACCAAACTCGTGTAGGTCTCAGAGTGATCAATATTCCTAAAAACATGGACAGTGATTAAAGATCTGTCTGAAAGGTGCTCCTTTTGATAATAAGCTTTATCTTAGCCCTTCTCCACGACGCCTCTTCTAGTAAATGATAGCCCTCTTGTAAAGATAATGGAACATGTAGTTCTACAGAATCCTCTCCATGCTTTGCACCTCTCTTTGCAGCTCTGTCAGCCCACTCATTTTGGTAAGAACCCCACATGCGAAGGTACCCATGTCTGTGTGTCTGTGTGCGTGTTTGTTTAAATGTATGTGTGTGAAAAAGAGGGAGAGAAATTGATTGGTTGATTGATGGAGGGATAATCTTTATTTCCAAGGGCTGCAGATAAGTATTGACATAACGATTTTTTTCTTCTGTCCATCCATTTCCCTGACCTCCTCCAGTGTCACCCTGACAGTCGAGAACTCGCATCAGACTTCATCTTGATGCCAAAATTGGCCAATGCAGCGGCAGCTACGTGATTCTTCCTTTGCGGTTCTGCGCAATATGCATATATAGGAGGATGCGTGCATAAGTAGAGTGAGTGAATCAGTCAGTCAGTGAGAAAGTATAGGATGCAATAAAAGAAGATTCCCAGGAATAAAAAATAGACTTCATCTTGATGTCTCTTCAGTCTAATTCCCTGCCTTCTCCCCCCCCCCCCACTCTCACCGTGGAGGGAACGTGGCATTCACTCACTTCTCTTTGATTGGAAATGCCACTTCACAACAGCAGTGAAGTGAAAAGAAGAAAAAACAACAACAGCAACAACAAGAAGGAAGTAAGCGTATTCACCCACTTCAACGCAAATCACATTTTGACTGGACTTGTGGATCTAGAAACTTTCTTCAATGGGTATGGACCATGCTTTGGAGGACCTTGTTTGTGTACGAGACATGTGTCCTGCAAACATTCTACACACACACGCACACACACACATGCACGCGCACACACACACACACACACACACACACACACACACACACACACACACACACACACACACACACACACACACACACACACACACAAAGAACGCAAAAACTGTGTACATAAATTAAGTGACATAATCACAGTTGATATATATCAAGCAGATATCATCATATATGTATATGAGTGTTTTGAAAAAAAGAGAAAAAGAGAAAGTAGAATGCAACATGTTGTTAGTGTACATCACTTTTAGCCAAAATAGATAGTAATTATAATTGATGTTTTTGTTGCGTCAAATAAGTGTACACGACTTAAATGGCAAAAAAGTATTCTGAATCTGAATCTGAATATGAATTTGAATCTCTCTCTCTCTCTCTCTCTCTCTCTCATCTCTCTCTCTCTCTCTCTCCTCTCTCTCTCTCCTCGAAAAACGACGTGACGGGACGAGAACTGAACGGGTGTGCTGTTAGTAAGCTGCTGCAAATTTTTGCATTTTAGCTTCAAAATGTCAGTTACTGGCCTTCCAGCTACTGTAATAACAACTTTAAACGCCCTGCTGATCGACAACGTCGTATCGAGTTGGAAAGTCGCGGGGGAGAGCGGCAGTGTTGTGTTCGTCTTGCGAATGAAGCCAGCTGACAAGCCAGTGTCAACAGAAATGGCGGACCCGGTGCTGAACCGTAACTCCCGTGTTCAGTACTATCGCAAGAAACCCCCTTGTCAAAGACGTCGCGATGTTCAAAGAAGTAGACAACACCAAGAAAGACAGGCAAGTCGCCAATGTGACAATAACAGTGTCTTGGAAGAGCCGGTCTTGTGTAACATTGACTCCCTGCTCGATGTGGAAACAGAAGGAAAACAAACCAGTGTGTACACAGAACTATGTGTCAGCAGTGAATTGAATGCCTCAGCCACACCAGATTCACTTGTTCTACTGTGTGATCCAGCAACAGACAACAAGATCGGTGTGTCTTCTGAGGCGCCTGATGTGCAGGAAGAGCTGACAGTTGGCTGCACAGTGGATGACTCTGATACTGATACTGGTATTGTGAAACAGTATGTGTCTACTCTAACTGACAAACGTGTACAGCGTCGATTAAGGGACAGCAAGAGAAACACACGGTTTCGAAAGGTGGTGGTACATAGTTCGGTTGATCAAAACATTGTAATGTGTGAATCAGATGACATCATCCTGGAATACTCTTGGAATGGAGATCCTGGCGAGGAATCTAAGTGTGTGTTCTGGTACATCAAGCAAGAAGAGAAAAACATGTTGCCAGAAGAACGTGTCAGGCTTGCCAGACTTCGTAAAGGGAAACAGTGTACTAACACACAACACACAGAGACAGTGGTGGCGAGTGCTGAGCAGGAGTTACATCATCTTCGGGACCTGATCCGGTCTTACATGGGCTGACTTCGCTGGCTGTAGACTGGAAAAGGAAAGGCTGGTTTGAAAATTGAGACACAGACAATAATGTATCGAATCTTGATGTACATACCACCACTGCCATGGTTTCCATGTCATTGTTATCGCGTCGCGTTCGATATCGTTGTTACCGCGCCGCAGCGCTATATGGCTTGATCGCTAAATAGCAATAAAATTGTGTCAATTGTCAATTGTGTGTGTGTCTCTCTCTCTCTCTCTCTCTCTCTCTCTCTCTCTCTCTCTCTCTCTCTCTCTCTCTCTCTCTCTCTCACACACACACACACACACACACACACACACACACACACACACACACACACACACACACACACACAAGGTTGATGAAGGGCTGTTTTGGATGATCTGTGACTGCAGTCACCTTCGCCCCTCCCTGTTCCTGTACACGGAAAGAAAGCAGCCCCCAGTGATCACACATCTGATCTAAGGGGAGACGGGATAGTCAGATTGCGAGCGCAATGTTCTGACCCCAGGGTTCGATTCCCTTTCAAAGGGGATATTTTCCCCCTGGAGTTAACATCAGTGCCGACTCCACTCTCCCCAAAAGTCCTTCGGATGAGACTATAAACCGAGGTCCCCGTGTGCGAACGCACGCAGAACATCTTGCGCGCACGTTAAATCCTGTTCCGCTTTTCGTAAGAGTAAGCCATTGTGTGCCGGTGGGAACAGATGACAGAATTGACAAAACCGCATTAACACGGGGACTTGATGTAAAAAATAAGCACATAAGTGCTTATTCCATTATCCTCGATATAAAAGAATAGAATAAAATTAAAATAAATAAAAAATGTCAGCGTCCTTCCCCAAGAGTTTCTCTGGTCCTCGTGTTCTGTTTTTCTGGGGACGAGTTAGCTCAGTGGTCAGAGCACTGGCTTTTTCCCCAAGCTAGTGTTAATCAGCATTGATCGTGGTTACCTATTACATGGGTGACCGTTTGCGCGTCTCGGCTTCAGTACCGTCTCCTAGTTCACCCAGCTGTAAATGGGTACCTGCCCTCTTCACAGTCAGGGAAGGTAAAGCAGCGAGGGAGAGGAGAGGAGATGGGCGCCGCCCTCAATATGCTGGCCCCTGGAGAAGCTGAGGTCTCTGATGCCTCGCTTTCCTACGACCACATAGGTTATGGGACACCTCTACCGTTACATTTTTTCTTTTAGAACTAGGGAATTTAGTGTTGGAGACTGGGACTGGCATTGAGTCGATTGCAGTGTTGGGGGTAGCACATATGAAGTTCCAGAACATCTTGCGCACACGTTAAATCCTGTTCCGCTTTTGGTAAGAGTAGGCCATTGTGTGCCGGTGGGAACAGATGACAAAATTTACAAAACCGCATAAGTACGGGGATTGGTTGTAAAAAAGCATACAAGTGCGTATTCCATTCTCCTCGATATATTTTTTTAAATGACCCAACAAACTCTGTCTGTTTGTCTGTCTGTCTAATTCAAAGTCCTTCTTCAAGTAAGTGTGTTTTCATAACTAAACAAAGTGCAACATAAACGTGTGACCTCCATCAAGCAGCTTAAAGTAGCGAGGACATGACAGCAGACAGAAGGCGGCGATCTGTTCGTATCTAAAAGGCCATGTCCTTAGTGAAGATGAAGGGAGACTTCACTAAAGCCAGCGATCACGCCACAAATTATTCCTTACAATCATTAGAAGAAACGCATGACCGAAAGCCATGCGATCTATCTGCGACACCCATCTCGAATATTACCGTCAAGAGTTGTTGCCCATTTTGGCCGCGCTATATATTATCATTCCTCTCGTTTTGCATAACCAATGTCCAGATCATTTTCTCGTTCACAATCACAAAGAGAATAACTTATTTTCTGCGTGATAGTTCTGATGCATCCGCAACGTTATTATTATTATTGACTTGAGACAAGCTTTCGATGTTGCAAAGAACAGAATACAACGGCATATCCATAACTCCATCCATCCATCCATCTCTCTGTCCATTTTTATTCCACCCCCCAATATCTGCAATTTTAAACTGCCGTGCTGCTTCTATTGGCACAACTGTTTATGAAACAGCTGCAAACAATATCAGCATAGCAACAAGCAGCTCATGAGATGGGGCTTGATGCAAACACATGACAGAGGTTAGGAGGAAGGGGGAGTTAAGCAAAGGCACGCAATCGGCAATGAATGGAAATCCGCCATGTCTTAAACATGGTTCAAAATGTAAATACACAAACATAATTATTTTATTTCTTATTTATTTTATTTTATTTATACCACTTTAAGTAACGAGATTTGAAATTCGAGCTGCTCTCCCCTGGGAGAGCGCGTCGCCACAAGAGCAGCGCCACCCTTATTATGTAGGGCTGGTTGTCTAAAAATGAACATAACTAGGGCGTGGTCGTCATTTTTATTCGATGAAAAAGTGCAAAGGGATACAGGCACGTCACACGAGCATCTGGACTGGCCAAAACTGTCCTACAGGGAACAACAGTACAAGGAGGGAGACGAAGAGGCAGACAGAGAAAACGATGGGAAGACAAACATCAGAGAGTGGACTGGCCTTGAGTGGAACGATTTGCTACGGAAAGTAGAGGACCGCAAGGATGGAGGAAGCTGGCTGCAAAATCTTTATTGGTCCACGGGACTACGGGATAGGTGATTAGTGAGAAGATGAGGAGGCCTTCACTGTGCTTTGATGCCTAAAGCCCCCGACCATTACGACGTGATTACGACATAATAGCTAAATAACTTTCCGTCTTAAAAAAGAATGGTAAAAAAGTGTCATTAATTGATGCATCATGATAAAACAAAGATCAGATTGTAGCCACTTACTACCAGCTAGTTTTGATTTGATACCTCCAAACAATCAAAAGGGGAGATAAACAGCAGAAGACAGACAGAGGGAGAAATGGGTGGGGAGAGACAGACAGACATACAGACAGACAGACAGACAGAGAGGATGTCAAAACTGAGGTAAGGGAAGCAGAAGACAGCAGGGATATACAGCTGGGCAGGATTTCTTTTGAATGTAGACACCCAACGCATCTCAACTTTATCCGCTTAATTCCCCTCTGTCTGTTTGTCTATCTGTTTCTCTCTCTCTCTCTCTCTCTCTCTCTCTCTCTCTCTCTCTCTCTCTCTCTCTCTCTCTCTCTCTCTCTCTCTCTCTCTCTCTCCCTCTCTCTCTCTCTCACTCTCTCTCTCTCTCTCTCTCTCATCATCTGTCAGTCTGTTTGTCTGTCTGTCTGTCAGTACAGATAGCATGCGTGGCTGCCCAGAACAGAGTCTGCGATGTGAACAGATGGCATCTGACATTACTGCTGTATCCATTGCCGTATCTGTCTGTCTGTCTGTCTGATAAGAATGTATGATAGGAATATCTGGAATGCTGCATAGTTCTCTAGCCATTGCCCTCTCTATCCATTGCCCTCTCTATCTGTCTGTCTGTCTGTATGTATGTCTGTGTGTCTGTGTGTCTGTCTGCCCGCCTGTCTGATAAGCATTGATGAGGTGGACAGCTCGTATCCCACATACTGATTTATCCATTGCCGCCTGTGTCTGTCTGCCTGCCTGCCTGTCTGATAACAATGTGTGATGTGGACAGCTGGTATGCTACATACTGCTCTATCCATTCCTATCAGTGTCTGTCTGCCTGCCTGCCTGCCTAATAACAATTTGTGATATGAACAGTCGGCAGGCTACATACTGCTCTCTCTCTCTCTCTCTCTCTCTGTCTCTCTGTCTCTCTCTCTCCTCTCTCTCTCTCTCTCTCTCTCTCTCTCTCTCTCTCTCTCTTGCCCTCTTTCTCTTTTCTTCCATGGGTCGCTTCCTGTGTTTGAAGTTGACGGGATAGCCTGATGGTTAGAGTGATGTATTTGTGATCTGCTGACCCGGGTTCGAATCTCGTTCAAGAGGATTTTTTTTTCCATTGGAGTTAAATTCAGTGCCGACTCCACTCTCCTCAAAAGTCCTTCGAATGAGATTGTAAAACCGGGGTCCCGTGTGTGAACGCACGCAGAACATCTTGCGCACACGTTAAAACCCGTTACGCATTTCGAAAGAGTAGGCCATGGTGTGCTGGTGGGAACGGATGACAAAATTGACAAAAGTGCATACACACAGGGACTGGATGTAAAAAAAAAGCACATGGGTGCTTATTCCGATATCCTCAAAATAAAAGAATAAATCTTTAAAAAAAAAATTACATGCCACCTGTCTCTCCCTGGTCCTTTTTATCTTTTCTTTCATCCTTCGCTTCTTGTTTGAATCTCTCTCTCTCTCTCTCTCTCTCTCTCTCTCTCTCTCTCTCTCTCTCTCTCTCTCTCTCTCTCTCTCTCTCTCTCTCTCTCTCTCTCTCTCTCTCTCTCAAACTGTAGACCAATATCAATCCTGTCTTCATTGTCTAAGCCTCTTGAAAAGCATCTTAAGAATAACCTTCAGCTGTATTTTACAAATCACAATCTGTTTCATCCTAGGCAAAGCGGATTTATGAAAAACCATTCTTGTCACACTCTGCTTACTAACCTAATAGAACAATGGCATGAAAATATTAACAATGATCTTTTGTCTGGGGTAGTATTTGTTGATTTTGCTAAGGCTTTTGACACCATTGACCATGATCTTCTAATAAAGAAACTTGTTTTGTATGGCTTATGTTCAGATTCAGTTAGACTTATATCCTCATTTCTTAAAAATAGACGGCAGGCAGTTCTTCAAGACTGTGCAATATCCTCCTTCATGTCCCCCAGGGATCAGTTCTTGGGCCAATTTTGTTTTCTATCTATATTAATGATCTTCCATTGAATATTTCATCTTCTTGTGAACTATTTGCAGATGATACGACTATTCATACTAAGGATAAAAAAGCAAATGTTATATGTAATATTCTACAGAAAGATATAGATAAACTAACTTCTTGGCTGATCTGAACCACATGGCTCTTCATCCTAAAAAATCTAAGTTCATGATAGTCACAACGAGACAAAAAAGACAAAATATGAAGTCTATGTCAAGAAGTCTGAAAATTCATGATCAGATAGTAGAAGAGGTTAATAATCATAAATTACTTGGCCTTAATGTAGACAATAATCTTTCCTGGTCGAGCCATATTTCAATATTGTCAAAGAAATTATCCCAAAAGATATTTCAGCTCAATAGAATAAAGCATTTCCTTGATGAGCACACTCGAAAGTTGTTCTTTTATGGATACATACAACCAGATATTGATTATGCTTCAACATGTTGGGACCTGGCGAGTAAAAACTGCTTAAAACGACTTGAGAGTATTTACAGACGCTCCATGAAATTAATACTCCTTAAATCATCTTTAGACGTAGTCGGAAAGTCATCATCACAAGATCATGATCACTCCCTATGTCTGCTCCTGGAAAACTAAAGAAAATCCACAAGCGGAACAACATCAGGATCAAATTTGACCTCGAGAAGCTGAAGGACCCAGAGGTATTAGAAATTTTTCAAGCAAGGATAGGTGGAAAGTTTGCAGCACTCACTGTGATAGACTCAGACATAGATACACTGACGAATAGTTTCAATACAGCAGTGACTGAAACAGCAAACGAGCTTCTTGGCAAACACCGACCAGTCAAAAAACCATGGGTCACACCTAACATCCTACAACTATGCGACAAGCGTAGAGAGTTGAAGAAAAAGAAAAATGAAACAAAAGAAAGAGCAGAACAATATAGGGCAGTCAACAAAAGAATCAGGAAGTCCATGACGGAGGCAAAAGAGGAATGGATCGGTGAACAGTGCCAAGACATTGAAGAGAACATCAAGAAAAACAATAGCAAGAAAGCATATCAGCTGGTGAAAGACCTGACTAGCACGAAACAGAGAAAAGGTTTAACAATCCAAGACAAAAATGGGAAGTGTCTCACTGACGACCAGGATATTCTGAACAGATGGACAGAATACTGCTCCGACCTGTATAACTATAGAACCGCAGGAGATCCAGAAGTCCTTAATGTACCCGAAAGCAAAGACACAGACAGTCACCCTATCCTCCGAGAAGAAGTGGAAACAGCAGTCCGATCGCTGAAAAAGGGGAAGTCAGCAGGGGCTGACAACATTCCAGCTGAGTTGGTCCAAGCTGGAGGGGAAGCCATGATCAGCGCCCTACTAAGAATCTGCAACAAGATCTGGCAGACAGGAAAATGGCCAACACCATGGACACAGTCACTCATCATCACCCTCCCCAAGAAAGGAAATCTACAACAATGCCATAATTACCGCACAATCAGCCTCATATGTCACCCAAGCAAGGTCATGCTGCAGATAATATTGAATAGACTGAAGCCACAAGCAGAGACCATCATTGCTGAGGAACAAGCAGGTTTCAGAGCAGGGCGCAGCACAACAGAACAGATATTCAACCTCAGAATACTATGTGAGCGGTACCTTCAACATCAACAAGACCTTTACCACGTATTTATCGATTTTAAGAAGGCATTTGACAGGGTGTGGCATGCAGCTTTGTGGGCAACCATGAATTTGTACAGCATCAATGCAAACCTGATCAGAGTCATCAAACAGCTGTACAGCGAGGCCACCAGTGCAGTGTACTACAACAACAACATTGGAGAATGGTTTCGAACAACAGTTGGAGTAAGGCAGGGCTGTCTACTCTCACCCACTCTTTTCAACATCTTCCTTGAGAGAATCATGGCTGATGCACTGGAACATCATGAAGGATCAGTCAGCATTGGTGGCAGAACGATCACAAACCTCCGCTTCGCAGATGACATTGATGGAATAGCAGGATCAGAAAAAGAGCTTGCCAGCCTAACAGAACACTTGAATAAGGCCTCCAAAACATACGGCATGGAAATCAGTGCAGAGAAGACCAAACTGATGACTAATAACACCAACGGCATTAGCACTGATATCAGGGTTAATGACCAGAAGCTGGAAACAGTTCAAAGCTTCAAGTACCTGGGAGCCATTGTATCAGACCAGGGATCCAAGCCAGAAGTAGTATGCAGGACTGCACAGACAATAACAGCTTTGTCTAAACTAAACACCATCTGGAGAGATAAGAATATCTCACTTATCTCCAAGATCAGACTAATGCGCTCCCTTGTCATATCCATATTTCTGTATGCCTGTGAATCATGGACCCTGACTGCAGATTTGGAGAGAAGAGTACAGGCAGTGGAGATGAGATGCTTTCGGAGACTCGTTGGCATCTCCTACAAAGACCACATAAGCAACGAAAGCGTGCATAACAGAATCCAGCAAACCATTGGACCCTATGAGAACCTTCTAACGATCGTGAAAAAGCGTAAACTTAAATGGTATGGGCATGTCACAAGATCCCAAGGAATTACAAAGACAGTTTTGCAAGGCACTGTCCAAGGAGGAAGAAGAAGAGGCAGACCAAGGAAGAGCTGGGAGGATAACATCAGCGAATGGACAGGCCTAGAACTCAACAAAACCCTGAGAAAGGCAGAACAGAGAGAGGAATGGAGGGAACTGGTTGTTGAGTCTTTGAGGGTGCCCCCACGGTCGTCAGACTACGGGACAGATAGATAGATAGATAGATAAATCATCTTTGCAAAATGAAGATTACAAAAAACTCAATATTTTACCATTAAATCAGAAATGCCATTTCAATAAAGTCGTATTCATGTACAAGATTATGAATAATCTTACGCCATCCTATCTGTATGATAAATTTGTTATCAGTGTTATTCGAGGTAATAGTATTCTATTTATTCCCCGCCCCAGGATAGACTTATTCATGTCATCCTTGGTTTATTCAGGTAGTAAGCTATGGAACAATATCCCTGATTATCTTAAACAGAAGCCTAGTTTGTCTTCATTTAAGAAAGGATATCACAGACATCTTTTTGAAATGTTATGATTGGAATTTCATTTTTGTGTTCGAAATCCTTATCTCTAGTAGTCATTAGCACACAATTCATGTTTAATTATCTGTAGTAGTCATTAGCACACAATTCATGTTTAATGCGATTTCATTCTTCACGTCTCTTTGCTGTTGTTGTTTTGTTTTTTGTCCTTTCCCTGTTGATCTATTTCTGTCCTCACACTGTCCATAACTTTGTAAGCCACTCCCCCCCCTCCCCTCACTCTCTATATCCTTTGCTGTTTTGCCGCTGTCTGTATGTCCGTCTGCCTGTCTGTCTCTGTCTCTTTCTGTCTCTCTCTGTAATGTGGTTTCTGAGTCGGTGGTTGTGTGTGTGTGGTGGTGGTTTTTGTATATATTTTTTATTTTTTTATTTTTATTTTTATATATACTTGTTTGTCTGTGTTTGTTTGTTTGTTTGCTTTTCTTTCCTTCTCCATTGTCTCCCTTGTATGACATTCATCGTCATTGTTTGTTTGGGTTTTTGGTTTTTTTGGTGGTTTTTGATTGTTGTTGTTGGTGGTTTTGGTGGTGGGTTTTTTTGTGTGTTTTTTTTTTGTTTTTTGGTTTTTTTTTGGTTTTTTTTGGAGAGCATGGTGTAAAAAAGCCCTGAGCTTATCCATTTACTCTCAATAAAAAGTTCGAGTTCGAGTTCGAGTTCTCTCTCTCTCTCTCTCTCTCTCTCTCTCTCTCTCTCTCTCTCTGTAAACATGTGTTTTATCATAGTGATTGGTTAGCTTTTATCATGTTTTCATTATTGACTGATTGTGGTTTTTTGTCATATCAGTTTATTTTGTTTCAACTTTCTCCCTCAAATTCATGACTAAATGATTGTCTGTGTTCTTATTGCTTGAGTTATCAGTGGTGTTGTTTCATGATTGAGAGCAACTGTGACAAAACTAGCGTGTACACTAGTTTTCTCTTTCTTCACGAAATAATATATGTTAGATTGTTGGTTGGTGCTTTCGGTTCATCTTTCTTTTGCACTCCCTCCCCTTTGCTCTCTCTCTCTCATCTCTCTTCTCTCTCGTCTCTCTCACTTCTCTCTCCTCATTCTATCTCAATTCTCTCTCTCTCTCTCTCTCTCTCTTCTGTGTCTTTCTGTCTCCTTGTCCCTCTGTCTCTGTCTGTCTGCTTCTCTTCTTTTTTCTTTCTTTCTTCATCTTTTTTTTTCCTTTCTTTCTTTCTTTCTTTTATTTCTCCTCTCTCTCTATGCTCTTCTGTCTTTCTTATCTCTCTCTCTCTCATCCTTCTCTTTTTTCTGCCTTTCTTCTTTCTTTTTCCTTTCCTTCTTATTTTCTTCCTTCTTTCTTTCTTCTTTCTTTCTTTTCTTCTTCTTTCTTTCTCTCTCCCTTTCTTTCGTTTCTTCCTTTCTTTCTCTCTCTTATCCGTCCTTTTCCTGTCTTTCTTATCTTTTCTTCTTTCTTCTTTCTTTTCTTTCTGTGTCTTTTCTTTCTTCTCTTTCTCTTTAGTCTCTTCTCTTCTTTATCTCTCTCTTCTCTTCTCTCTTCGTTCTCTCTTCTCTCTCTCTCTCTCCTCTCTCTCTCTCTCTCTCTCTCTCTCTCTCTCTCTCTCTCTCTCTCTCTCGCTCCCTCTCTGTCTTTCTGTCTTTTTTGTATGTCCTTTTTCTGTCTTTATTCTTTTCTTTCTTTCTTTCTTTTCTTTCTTTTCTTTCTTTCTTTTCTTTTCTTTTCTTTCTTTCTTTCTTTCTTTCTTTCTTTCTTTCTTTCTTCCTTCTTTCTTTCTTTCTTTCTTCCTTTTTCTCTCTCTATATCTTTCTTCCTTTCTTTCTTTCCCTCTCTCTATGTCTTTCTTTCTTTCTTTATCTCTCTTTCTTCCTTTCTTTCTTTCTTCCTTTCTTTCTTTCTGTCTTTCTTTCGTTCTTTCCTTCCTTCCTTCTTTCTTTCTTTCTTTCTATCTTTCTTTCTTTCTCTCGTCCTTCTTTCTTTCTTTCGTTCTTCCTTTCTCTCTCTCTCAGTCCGTCTTTCTGTCTTGCTTTATCTCTCTCTCTTTCTTTCTTTCTTTTGTCCTTCTTTCTTTCTGTCTTTCTTTCTTTCTTCCTCTCTCTCGCTCTCTGTCTGTCTTTCTGTCTGTTTTTTTTTAAATCTCTCTTTCTTTCTTTCTTTCTTTCTTTTTTCTCTTTCTTTCTTTCTTTATTTCTTTCTTTCCTTCCTTCCTTCTTTCCTTCCTTCCTGTCTTTCTTTCTTTCTTCTATGTTTGTCTCTATCTCTCTATGGTTGGTTTGTCCTTCACCTCTTACTTTGTATCTTTCCACTTCAATTTATCTGTTCTTTCTTGTTCCCCCACGTGATTAAATCATGGATATTCTTCACTGGATGTCACCTTTAATTAAGGAAACGGAGAAGTGGAGAGCAACACGGGAGAGAAGGCAGAGGAAACGAATGTAAAACAGAAATGGATTGAAAAAAGGAACAAAATAAAGACAAAAGGGGAGTAACCTTGTAATAATTATATAACAATGTCAAAGCGCTTCGATTTTTTTTGTTTCTTACAAGATTCAGCGCTATATAAATTCCACATATTAGTAGTAGTAGTAGTAGTAGTAGTAGTAGTAGTAGTAGTAATTCAGAAGAAAAACAAACAAGAAAGAACGAAAAGAGCACACAATAGCATTAATAATAATAATGATAATGATAATGATGATGATAATAATAATAATAATAATAATAATAATGATGATGATTATTATTATTATTATTATTATTATTATTATTATTATAATACATGGAACTTATACAGCGCTATATCTTGCAGAAAACAAATCAAAGCGTTTTCATTCATCCTACTCATTCACATGTGGCCAGTTACAATTAGTAACAATTAATAGTTTTTTTTTATCAAATCAAATATATGCACACACACGCACGCACACAGACAAAGGTTGAACACACTGGCAGGGTGATTGGGGTTTTGGCTGTTGAGGGTAGGGACAAAAAATGAGATGAAATAAGAGGGATAATCTAAGGTTTTATTTTTATTTATTTATTTATTCTTTATATCGAGGATAATGGAATAAGCACTCATGTGCTTTTTTTACATCCAGTCCCCGTGTGTATGCGGTTTTGTAAATTCTGTCATCTGTTTCCACCGGCACACAATGGCCTACTCTTACGAAAAGCGAAACAGGATTTAACGTGTGCGCAAGATGTTCTGCATGCGTTCGAACACGGAGCCTCGGTTTATAGTCTCATCGGAAGGAGTTTGAAATAAATGTGTCTTGAGGCCGGATTTAAAAGCGTCACAAGAACACAATGATTTATTAATGCAGGAAATAGCAGTGGAGGAAAACAAACTTAGTGCAGGTAACCACTTACAACCTCTCAATCATTTAGAAAATGACTTCGCAAAGTTTCAATTAAAAAGAGACAACACAGCAACACAATCTCTAGAATAGAAAATCTTTCAATGACGGCGTTTTAAATCAATGTCAAATTCAAAAGCTTTAATATCTCAAAGACAGAGAAATTCCGGCGGGTTATTCGCCATACATAGGTATTTTTGGATTAAGAACCAAGCCTAGGGCCTGACCTGATTCGAGTTTCAGCTCCTGGATGAACCTTCGACAGAGGTCCCGGCGGTGATTGAAGCTTGACCCTGGGCGTTACCTTACAGTGTGGCATTATTTTTCGGAATTTAGAAGTGTCAATCTCATTCAAACGAATATTTAATAATCCTGTGCTTTTTTTTTAAAGAAACAATGACGATATAAACAATACACAAATCAGAAAAGAAACTGTCCAAAAAAGAAAGAACAGATGCAAACCAAACTAAACTAACACAGCAGAAGACACAATGACCCACACAAAATAAATCATCTTTCTTTGGCACAGACGGAAATCTTACCACCAGACAATAAAGGAACGCATCGCATCCTTTATACACCTCCATCCTTACCCCCCACCCCACCTCCTCCTTTTCTCTAACCCTTCTCTCTCTCTCTCTCTCTCCCTCTCTCTCTCTCTCTCTCTCTCTCTCTCTCTCTCTCTCTCTCTCTCTCTCTCTCTTTCTCTCTCTCTCTATATCTCTCGCTCGCTCGCTTGCTCTCTATTCTAGCCATGTATCGTCTGCAATCGTCAGGAGATGTTGTGGATCAAAGGGGAGTACAGTCCTTGCCTCTTTCTCTTTGCCACAGAATAGGGACGGGGGATTGCGTTACCAGAGCCCCTGAAAACACCACCCAATGCACTGTCAAGAAGAGAGGTGGCGGGATGGTCTAAGACCTTCACCTGCCTAACACAAATAAACTGTAAGGTTCTAGGTTCGATTTCCAGCTTTGTCCTTTCTTCTTAATTTGATGGGGGGGGGGGGGGGGGGGGGGGGGGGGGGGGGGGAAAGAACACACTGAATATGAAAGTTTTTCCGATGAGACTATAAACCGAGATCCAGTGTGCCGAATATATACAGAACATTTTGCGCACACGTTAACAAACAAAACCCTACCTTTCGGAAGAGTGGGCCGTTCTGTTCTAGTAGGAACAGATGACAAAATTTCATACGGAAAAAAAAATCAAACAAACAAAAAACATACATGCACACAGGTGTCGTGTTTAGACATCATTCCCGAAGTCGGAATGCGGCTACTAAATGGTGGTGAAGGTGAGGAGGAGGGAGGGTGGGGGCTGGGGGGGGGGGGTGGAAGGGCGTGCGACGGACGGTCGTATATGAAAAAATGTCACCATTGGTGAACCTCGGATCTCTAAGTGGTAACGGGTAAAGGAGTCCCATAACCTATAAGGTCGTAGGGAGCGAGACATCAGAGACCTCACTTCTCTAGGGGCCAGCATATTGAGGGCGACGCCCATCTCCTCTCCCTCGCTGCTTTACCTTCCCTGACCCTAAAGAGGGCAGGTACCCATTTACAGCTGGGTGAACTGGGGGAACTGTACTGAAGCCAAGGCGCGCAAACGGTCACCCATCCAACTGGTAACCACGCTCAACGCTGCTTAACTTGGCTGGGGGAAAGCGAGTGCTCCGACCACTGAGCTATCCCGTCTCTAAGTGAGAAACCGAAAAACAGATACACTGTCAGTGTACATCTGACAACAGCACGCTATTCTGTTTTTAAATTTTATCATGCCTTCGTGTCTCTCAACACAGAAGCTGGCAAAGTGAGAGAAACAACAGTTTCAATCTTGATGTTTCGTGCGGAGAATATGGGAAGGTAGCAGAGTGGAATCGCCGCTGAAAATCTGATGCTGAAAGTCTGATGCTGAAAAGTCTGATGCTGAATGTCTGTCTTATGCTGAAAGTCTGATGCTGAAAGTCTGTCTGATGGTGAAAGTCTGATGCTGAATGTCTGATGTTGAAAGTCTCATGCTGAAAGTCTGGTGCTGAATGTCTGATGCTGAAAGTCTGTCTGATGCTGAAAGTCTGGTGCTGAATGTCTGATGCTGAAAGTCGGATGGTGAATGTCTGATGCTGAAAGTCTGTCTGATGCTGAAAAGTCTGATGCTGAATGTCTAATGCTGAGTCTGTCTGATGCTGAAAAGTCTGATGCTGAAAGTCTTATGCTAAATGTCTGATGCTGAAAGTCGGATGCTGAATGTCTGATGCTGAAAGTCTGTCTGATGCTGAAAAGTCTGATGCTGAATGTCTGATGTTGAATGTCTGATGCTGAAAAGTCTGATGCTGAATGTCTGATGCTGAAAAGTCTGATGCTGAAAGTCTGATGCTGAATGTCTGATGCTGAAAGTCGGATGGTGAATGTCTGATGCTGAAAGTCTGTCTGATGCTGAAAAGTCTGATGCTGAAAGTCTGATGCTGAATGTCTGATGCTGAAAAGTCTGATGCTGAAAGTCTGATGTTGAAAAGTCTGATGCTGAATGTCTGATGCTGAATGTCTGATGCTGAAAGCCTGATGCTGAATGTCTGTCTGATGCTGAAAGTCTGATGCTGAATGTCTGTCTGATGCTGAAAGTCTGATGCTGAATGTCTGATGCTGAAAGTCTGTCTGAGGCTGAAAGTCTGATGCTGAAAAGTCTGATGCTGAAAGTCTGATGCTGAAAGTCTGATGGTGAAAGTCTGATGGTGAAAGTCTGATGGTGAAAGTCTGTTGCTGAAAGTTTGATGGTGAAAGTCTGATGGTGAAAGTCTGTTGCTGAAAGTTTGATGGTGAAAGTCTGATGGTGAAAGTCTGATGGTGAAAGTCTGTTGCTGAAAGTTTGATGGTGAAAGTCTGATGGTGAAAGTCTGTTGCTGAAAGTCTGATGGTGAAAGTCTGATGGTGAAAGTCTGATGGCGCCAGTGCCTGAGGTCTGCTGGTGTATTTGCCGTGTAAAGAAGTTAACAGTTCTTTTGCCCTTTCTTTTCAAGAAAATAAAATAAGGCTTTTTTGCAGAACTGTGTGACGTTCGTTTCTTCGTTCCTTGGCTAGAGCTCCCAGGTTCGCCAAAGGTAACAGTTTGCGAATGCGATCGGGTTTTTTTGCCCACCATGAAGGTAGCCGCATTCCAACCTCGGGGATGTATGCTTGGTATGTTCGTGTTTCCGTAATCCAATGAAAGCTGACATGAATTACGGGATCTTTAACGTGCATATTTGATCTTCTGCGTGTATATGTAGACGATAGACGAAAAGGAATTAAGGCACTGGCAGGTCTGCATTTGAAGTTGACCTGGAAAATCGTAGAAATCCCCACCCTTAAATCATCAAGCACCGCCATGATTCGAACGCACGACTTTATAAACCCATGGGATTGAAGTCGAGCAATGTTATGATTTTGGCATATGGCAAAAGTCCGATAATGTATGATTTGAGGGACAGCGTTACTTTAGGGACAGCGTTACTTTAGGGACAGCGTTACTTTAGGGACAGCGTTACTCTAGGGACAGCGTTACTCTAGGGACATCCTTACTTAAGGGACAGCGTTACTGTAGTTAATGTGAGGGGCTTGTCTTCAGCTAACTTTTAATTTCATATTCTTACTTGCTATTCACACAAACTAAGTGATATCGACTTTCTTCTAATTTCTAGAAGAAACAA
>CM054143.1:18969693-18974693 GCA_028751875.1 Rapana venosa | reverse complement strand
AGAAATAACTGGGTATGTATACTTTCAATACATATGTCGTACATAAATTAGTGTGTGTATTGTGTTGAACAACTTTGAAGTATGCTTTGTTATTTTGAAATGGGGAAAAATGGTGTATAACACTTTCAATGAATCTCTCAGGCATGAATTAGTGCGTGTATTGTTTTGAACAAGTTTGAAGTTTATCTTATTATTTTTAATTGAAAAAAAGCAAAACTGGGTATGTATACTTCCCCCCCCCCAAAAAAAAAAAAAAATAAAAAAATGTCATGCATGAATTATTGCTTGTATTGTTTTGAACAAACACGATGATGTCGCTTTGATTATGTAGTGTGTTGTGCATCTCTCATCTTCTTGTTTCTTTAAAAATAATGAAGTTCAATCAAGCAAATATATCTTTGACAGCACGCAATTCCCTTTTGCAACCTGACAATCATAAATTTAAATAGATACAGAGCTATATCAATAAACATAGCCATTAATGATTGTTCTGAAGTAAGGTAGATGAAGATTGAAGCAGATAGGCAGTGCGTCTTCGCTTTTACGTCTGTTTACTTAAAGTGACGGGATAGCTCAGTGGTCGGAGTACTCGCTTTCCCCCAGCCAAGTTAAGCAGCGTCGAGCGTGGTTACCAGTTGGATGGGTGACCGTATGCGCGCCTTGGCTTTAGTACAGTTCCCCCAGTTCACCCAGCTGTAAATGGGTACCTGCCCTCTTTAGGGTCAGGGAAGGTAAAGCAGCGAGGGAGAGGAGATGGGCGCCGCCCTCAATATGCTGGCCCTAGAGAAGTGAGGTCTCTGACGCCTCGCCTTAGGTTATGGGACTCCTTTACCTTCCTACTTAAAGTGACGCATCCGCAATGAAATCGGGCCCTATACTGACCTTCAAACACTCGTCAGACAACGAAAACTGAAGTGGTTTGGTCATGTCACACGCTCCTCCGGTCTTGCTTAAACAATCCTACAAGGCATGAGAGAGGGGAAGGAAGGAGAAAGGAAAGAAAAAAAGGCAGGACAAATGGGGGGTAGAGAGGAAATGGGAGGACAACATTCGAGAGTGGACAGACATGGAGCTGAGAGACACCCTGAGGGCGGCTGAGAGACGAGAGGACTGGAGAAAGGTGGTTGACAAAGCTTCGAAGGCGCCCCAAAGGATTCGGAATCTGAGGAATCGTGACTGGTGACTGATTGACACTTAAAGTGGTCTTAGATACAGATGCAGATAGGCTGTGTGTCTTCGCTTTTACGTCTGTACACTTAAAGTGGTCTTAGATACAGATGCAGACGGGCAGCATGTCTTCGATTTTATGTCTGTTCACCTGGTGTGTTATTAGTTACAGATGCAGTTAGGCAGGACAGGGGCAGGGAGTCTAATTCCTAAGATGTTGCAGCAGCTCGCTCGCCCAACCACCCCGCCCACATACCCACACAAACACACACACAAATGCACTTCACAAACGCATATTTTATACTGTCCCTTTTTAAACATGCACCCATCATCAAATTTTTAAGTTTCAAACGCGCACCCCACACACCACAACACAACCACACACAAACACATTCTACACACAATGCCACACACATACAAACACACATCCATCACACACACACCACCGCCGCCCACCCACCCACCCACATACCCACACAAACAAACACACACACATGCACACACCCCCTCACCCCAACACGCACCCACACACACACCCACCACCCACCACACACACACACAAAAACACGCACACACTCACACACACAAAAACACATCACAAACCACAAACACCACCACATACACACACAACATACCAAACCCAGACCCACCCACACGCACACCCGCCCACCCACCTACACACATACACTACAAAAACACACATTACCACACACCAAACCCATCCCCCCACACCACCACCCCCCCCCACACACACACACATTTCACACACAACTACACCACCCCCCTATCCCCCACCGAACATCCCCCCCCCACACACACACACACATTACACCCTACCACCCCCCACCCAAACCACACCCCAACACACATACATCACGATCCCCCACAACACATAAAACACAAAAAATCACCCACCCACACACACACCCACCACACCCACACACGCTCACCCCCCCCCCCCCCCCCACACACAAAACACGCCAAGTAAAATAAGGACAAGCTAGATCGCGACCTTCCTATGTTAGCGGTCACAGAGAGCTTCCTCAATGCTGTCTATGTCTTTCTTTCTCCTCCTGCACGCGATGCTAGTCGTCTTCACCCTTTAACTAGCTACAGGATGGCTGCAGAGATAGATGCACACCACACACTGCAGCAGGAAGGGATTTGTTAGTTTGTTCGTTTGTTTGTTTGTTTGAGAGAGAGATACAAAGAAAGAGAGAGAGAGAGGAGAGAGAGAGAGGGAGAGAGAGTAGGAGGAGAGAAAGAGAATCCACGGAGATAGACACAGACACACAGACACAGACATACATATATACACAGACAGACAGAGCCAGCCAGCCAAACAGACAAAAGGGCAGGCACAGACAGAGATACAGATAGACAGATATAAACAGACACAGACAGACAGAGTCAGAGAGAAAGTCAGACAAAAAGGCAGAGACAGACAGATAGACAGACAGAGGGATGGAGGAAGCAGTGCAAAACAAAATCATGCCGATGGAAATGAGAGACCAGATCAGCTAAATTATTGTCAATACAACTGACGGACACTCATCCCTCATCCAGCAATAGATACGCCTGTACCGTAGCTGAAAGTCTGTCTGCACAGTAGCTGAAAGTCTGTCTTAAAGTCTGTCTGAAAGACTGTATGAAAGACTGTATGAAAGTCTGTCTGAAAGTCTGTCTGAAAGACTGTCTGAAAATCTGTCTGAAAGACTGTATGAAAGACTGTATGAAAGCAATGTCTGAAAGACTGTATGAAAGTCTGTCTGAAAGTCTGTCTGAAAGTCTGTCTGAAAGTCTGTCTGAAAGACTGTATGAAAGTCTGTCTTAAAGTCTGTCTGAAAGACTGTCTGAAAATCTGTCTTAAAGACTGTCTGAAAGTCTGTCTTAAAGTCTGTTTGAAAGTCTGTCTTAAAGTCTGTCTTAAAGTCTGTTTGAAAACAGAAAAGCGGGAAAGGGGCTGTCTCTGCAAAAACTGTAATTGAAAGTCTGTCTGTACAAGGGGCTGAAAGTCTGTCTGTAAGGGCTGAAAGTCTGTCTGTAAGGGCTGAAAGTCTGTCTGCACAGGGGCTGAAAGTTCTAAACGACAGCAGCCAGCGTCAAGTAATCACCCCACAGACCTCAGTCACAGAAAAGGATTGAACCACTGACCGCTAATGTCGCTGTGTCCAGACCTGTTCTAATCGGCACCAGCATGGCCTCTGGCCACAGAAGACAGTCACGCCACACTTGCATGCCTTGTGTCACACCCTGTTATAGGAATCTTCCCTTCTTCCGCTGCAGGCACAGACTGCTGATGGCACAATACTGCTGTCTGATTCCTGAAATCACAGACCGGGCACCAATGATGCCCTATTCAAAAGTCTGATACAGTGACTGATGGAGTCACGCAAGGCAATCCTCGTCCTGTACCTAGTATATAGGATCAATATGGTCACCGATTTATACAGTTTTTGTCTGATAAACCGAACGGGAAAAAGGACAGTTCTTTTATAGGCGAAAGAGCAAAGGAATGACTCTACAGCCCAGTTTGTTTCATCTTTCTCTGCCTTCTTCCTCTCACAGTGCTTCACTCAGCCAGCATCAGACCTGTCTAGTCAGAGATGCAGTCCTGCCATTTCTTTTTCTGCCTTCTTCTCTCATTCTCCCTGACTGCACTGTGCCCTGCAGGGTTGCCTGCCCTTGGCAAACCCCTTAGATCGAAAGACGTTTTTCGTCTCCTCATTGAGGTCAAGCGATCTTCAAAGAGGCTGACCACTTACTGGACTCTGTCCCTCGCTTCTACACTGGCCATTGGTGTCCAGTAGTGATGCGCTCGTGATCTGCTGACCCGGGTTCCAATCTCGTTCAAGAGGATTTTTCCTCTAGAGTTAACATCAGTGCCGACTCCACTCCCCGCAAAAGTCTTTCGGATGAGAATATAAACCGAGCTCCCGTGTGTGAATGTGCGCAGAACATCTTGCGCACACGTTAAACCCCGTTCCGCTTTTTGGAAGTGTAGGCCATTGTGTGCCGTTGGGAACGGCTGACAAAATTGGCAAAACTGTACACATACGGGGACTGGATGTAAAAAAGCGCAAGAGTGTTTATTTCATTTATGCTCGAAATAAAATAATAGAAATAAATAAATAAACAAACAAATAAATAAATAATTAAATTGAAGTTTTGCAGATGCCAAGGAATGAGTGATGCAGAGATGAGAGATAGAGAACTCTGAACTCTGAACTCTGAACTCTGAACATTTTAATTGTACTTCGGCCTTGGGCCACAATACAAGTGAAGGGGACAAAAGGGAACAAACTGAAATATGTAAATCAACAGTTTTCTGTATACTGTCTAGTGATGCACACATTCTTCAAACACATAGCACACGACTGAGTGCATCGTCATTATCATAATCCTAAACACGTAATGTCACCATTATCAGTAATTACACTCAATATAATCATCGTTATTATCTTCATCACCTTCATCTACATCTTGTTTGGTATACGTTATCAATTACGAAAGTGACACCTTGATCATATTTTAGATTATATCTATATAAGCATGGTACTTTCCATCATTACTTGTTTGACAATGCAATATTGCACACGCACACGTTCATGCGCTCTCGCACGCGCGCACGCACATACACACATGCACCAACCCACGCAGGTGCACGCAGAGAGAGAGAGAGAGAGAGAGAGAGTGAGAGAGAGAGAGAGGAGAGAAGAGAGAGAGAGAGACGGGCACACACACACACAAACAACACACACAACACACACACTCACACACACACACACACACACACACACACACACACACACACACACACACACACACACACA
>CM054143.1:18954693-18964693 GCA_028751875.1 Rapana venosa | reverse complement strand
GTGTGGTAATGTTGATGGTGATAATGATCATGATGGTGAAATGTGGGGGTTTGATGATAGTGATGTGGGGTGATGGTGATGTTTGTGATGATGATGGTGGTTATGACGACAGTGATGATGAGGGAAAGGGGATGATGATGGTGATGATGACGCGAGGGGGGATGCGAGGATGATGAAGCTGCGGATGCTGTTGCAATAATGTGTGACGCGAAAATTGATGAGACGACACGACGATGATGATGATGATTTTGCTGTGTGCTGTATGCTGATGACGGCGACAAAGACGCCCAAAGACGAGACGTGATGATGATAATGATTCTGCTGGCTGATGATGTGATCTGACGAGCGATGATGACGACGACGCAGAAAATGATGACGACGACGTTGATGATGCGATAATGCGACTTCGATGTGATGATAATGATTCTGCTGCTGTGCTGCTGCCGCTGATGAAAATGTGCCCACAGGGCGCGGCGACGATGATGATGATGAAAATGGCGATACACGCATCAAAGCCAGATGTAGGGTCAAAAAAAAGCCCTGGTATTTTCAGCAGCCATTTGTACGACAGAGTTTGTCGAGCGACAAGAGAGGGAGAGAGAGAGAGAGGAGAGAGGAGGAGGAGAGAGAGAGGAGAGAGGGAGAGAGAAAGAGGGAAAAGGGAGAGAGAGAGGAGAAAGAGAGAGAGAGGAGAGAGAGAGGGAGAGAGAGAGAGATTGAGGGAGAGGGGGGAGGGAAGAGAGACAGAGAGAGAAGAAGAGAGAAAGAGGAAGGAGAGAGGGGAGAGAGAAAGAGGAGAGAGAGAGAGAGGAGAAAGAAGAGGAGAGAGAGGGTTTGAGAGAGAGAGAGGGAGGAGAGAGGGGACAGAGAGAGACAGAGGAGAGAGAGGAAAGAGGGGGGAGAGAGAGAAAAGAAAAGAGAGAGAAAAAGGAGAAAAGAGAGAAAGAGAGGAGAGAGGAGACAGGAGAGAGAGAGACAGAGAGAGAGAAAGAGAGAGAGAGGGAGAGGGAGAGAAGAGGTTGAGAGGAGAGAAAGGAGGAGAGAGAAGAGGAAGAGAGGAGGGGGTTGAGAGAGAGAGGAGGGAGAGAGAGAGAGACAGGAGAGCAGAGAGAGAGGAAAGAGGAGAGAGAGAGAAGAGAGAGGAGAGAGAGAGAGATAGGAGAGAGAGAGAGAGAGAGAGGTAAGTAGAAGATAAAAAGGGCGTGGTGGACACGCCATCAGCAAAAAAACCCTTTGTTCCAGACTTCAGTCCTTGCCCAACTTCTTTCTTTACGCTAAGTGGTGTCGTTCTTTTCGCCGGCGTACGTTTTTTCGCTGCTTACAAAATTTAATCTAACGTCTCAGCCTGTCTTGCAAAGCGCGCTTTTTTTAAAAAGGTTTTTAAAGTAGAGCGCGGAGGACTAGTTTGTTTCTTGTGGGTTTTGTTGATGATGTGATAATGTGATGATGGTGTGGTTTGATAAAGATGAGATGATGTTATGATGTTTTATGCGACGGGGAAGGGGAAAAATTTTTGGCACAGATTTCCCAGAATGTGTTTTACAATCTAAAATCTTGGAATTCATACAGGGGTAAATCTCCATATTTGCATCGAGCAATTTTTCATTCTAAAAAAAACCCATCCACATTATTTTGGCTTCTTTTAGACCCGTGTATACATTTATACGCTAAATCCCGCATCAACAGAGCCAGAACAAAAATTTTCCCTGGAGCGCTAGGCAGTGACCACGACTTGTGTGCTGGTATTCAAATGAAGCTGAGAAAAAAATCACCCTGAAAACCCCAGTATCAAATTTGACGTGGACAAACTAAAGATCCAGTGTCGAGGAGATTTCCAAGCTAGCTTGGCGGACTTTTTTGGGGCATTAACCTCCTGGACAATGACATCAATGCCCTCCCAACACTTCAATGAGGCAGTCCGGAAACAGCCGAGGAGGACTCGGTCGTCGAGGAATAAAAACCAGCCCTGGTACCAATGAATCTTGGACCTTCGTACAAGAAGAGCCTGAAACCAACAGGTCTTCCAACCCCAAAGAATACCCGGGAGGCCCAAAAATCTCGTGAAAGAGTCAAGTTAAAGGCCCGAGAGAAGTGGATCAGGTCAAAGTGATGAGTCGAAAAAAACATGAAAGTGGGAACAGTAAAAAAAGGGATACGAACCCGAAGAAACTACAAAACCATTTAACCAAAACATCAGTCATGAAGACAGCTCCGGGAAACTCCTCACAGAAGCTCGCGCATTTAACAGGTGGTTGAATATTTCAAGAACTGTACAACTACCCCAAAACAACCCGACAAGAGTAAAAGAAAAGGGAAGCGCAAAATCAAAAGCACCCTCGCCTTACCTATACTGGGGAAGAATGGAAGAAGCCTCCCCAGTTTTAGTAGGAAAGTCCCCGGAGCAGACAAAATCCAGCAGGCTGCTCAGCTGGTGGCGAAACAGTCATCAATATGTTCGTATCTGTCAGAAATTTGGGGACAAAACATGGCCCAAAAGACTGGACACAATCACTCATCATACCCCTGCCCAAGAAGGGGGAATTTACCCAATGCAAAAAATATGAACAATCGCCCCATCAGCCACGCCGAAGATCATGCTCAAAATTATTTTGAATCGATCAAGAAGGAGGCAGGAACAAGCTGGGTTTAGGCAGGCAGGAGCACAATCGAACAGTTTTTAAAATGCCAATTGATGGAAAAAAAATCTTAACATCAGAGAGACTGTTCCACAACTTCATCGCTTCAGAAGGCTTTTGACGAGTTGGCCCCGAAGGCCCGTGGCAGGTTCAGAATGTTTGGATTTAAGAAGGACTAGTGCAAACCATTCAAGACTTTAAAACCCCCAAGCGTGAGTCCTTCTGAACAATAGGGGAGATTTCTTCAAAAACCACAGTTTGGGGGCGACAAGGATGCCTGTTATCTCCGTTCCGTTCAATTGTTCTTGGAAAAAATTGAGAGAGACCCCCCATTTTACTTCCCCCTCCATCTCCTTGGCGGCAGACCCTCAACAATTACGGTTTGCGAGAATTGACCCCCAGGGCGGAAGAACACAGAGTGCAAAATTTTTTACGACCGACTTGAGAACAGAGCGGAGCATATGGGTGGGGTGAGCCGGAGAAAAAGTAAAAAAACTTTTGGAAAAAGCCGAGCAATGCCACGCTAAAATTTACATGACGGCCCAACCCCTGGGGGTAGAGCTTTTAAATACCCCGGCGCTACCTCACAAAGGAGGGGGGATCGAGACGAAATCAAAGAGAAAAGCCCCTGGGAAAATTTCCATGCCAAAATCACCACCTTTTGGAAAAATAAAAAAATCGTTTCCCCAAACAAACTAAAGCTCTAAAAGCCCTAATTTAGGTCGATCCTGCTGTACGGAAGTGAAAAACCTGGAAAATTTACTGCTGAACAGCAAAGGAATCCCGCATTCGAAACAAATGCCTAGAAAACTTGGGATATCCTGGGGAGAGAAAGCCCCAAAGAATTTTTCAAGAGTCAAATAAAAAGGTGGCAGGTCACAGGAACCCCTTCTCACCATCGTCAAGAAGAAAAAGCTGACATGGTTCGGCCACGTAAACCCGCCACAACACTCTGCCAAAAACAGTACTGCGGGGAAAACACTCGAAGGTGGCAGAAGGAGGGGAAGACAGAACAAGTCATGGATGGACAACATCAGAGAATGGACCAGGATGAATGACTCGGCACTACTGCGCAGAGCCGAGGACCGAGATGGATGGAGGAGGCTTACCACGGCATCGTCTTTCATGTCTCCCCCACGACCGCCAAGGTCACGGGTCTGATGATGATGATACATTTAAAACACCCATTCTTCTGGTTTAAAGAGATCTTTAAAGCAGTAAACATAAATAATAGATCCATATGACGGGCAAAAACAAGAAGATGATTTATAGCCTGCTCTTTAAAGTGATCTTTTGGGAGCAAACCCCAAGTGTGCAGAGAAATGAGATGATTTGAACTGCTAACGAGAACATTCCTTCCTTGGAATGATGTAGTGCATCGTTTTACATACGTTTTCCAAATGCTTTGTCATTTCTAATCGTCTAAAATCATATCTGGCAATAAAAAGGTAATGGTGTCCCATAACCTATGTGGTCGTAGGAGAGCCAGGCATCAGAGACCTCACTTCTCTAGGGCCAGCATATTGAGGGCGGCGCCCATCTCCTCTCCCTCGCTGCTTTACCTTCCCTGACTCTGAAGAGGCAGATACCCATTTACAGCTGGGGGAACTGGGGGAACTGTACTGAAGCCAAGGCGCGCAAACGGTCACCCATCCAAGTGGTGACCACGCTTGATGCTGCTTAACCTTAGCTAGGGGACAGCGAGTGCTCTGACCATTAAGCTGTCCCGTCCCCATATAGCGATACCTTTATGCAAAAGGAAATAATTCCCGCGTGCACTGGAACATTCCATCTCTCTGTATGCGCATTAAATAGGGAAAGTGGTGTGGGATTGCTAGGATTGATTCACATCAACACTTCGATTAGTTATTGATGAGTCGGGTTTTATTTTAGGTCCTGAGTCATGTAACGGATGCTTAGTACAAGCTCTTTATATGTATTTTTCCTATGCATTAAGTTATACATGAGTTACACGTACACATATTTGCCACTACGTACAGACACACCACACACACACACACACACACACACACACACACACACACACACACACACACAAACACACACACACACACACACACACACACACACACACAACACACCCACACACACACCCCACACACCCCACACACACACACACTATACTTCAGGGCATAATCCAGATTTTCTCCCAGTTTTTAAATTAAATGGATCTGCAATTGAATACACACAAGTTGTAAAATTTTTAGGAGTATATCTTACATCTAAACTGACTTGGAATCATTCATATAGAGTACATACTAACAAAGGCCAGAACAAGTTTAAAACTTTTTGAAGATTGTGAGTAGGCAACCTTGGGGTCAGGATACTCATACCCTTTTACACCTAGCAACATCTTTGGTTCGTTAAAATTAACATATGTGCAAGAAATTTTCTTCTCGGCTCCAAAATATCTATTTAAAAAAACTACAAAGCGTAGATAGCAAAGCCTACAAACTTGCACTCGGTGTGCCGGTCTATACTGCGACATGAGTGTATATCCCGAATTGGAGTGATGCCTTTTAAATCACAAATGAAGCTTGCTTCAGCTAAATACATCTTGAGAAGTCATACAAATCAAAACTCATGTATGCCAGAACTTGATTTAAAGGCTGAATCCCTTTTATCCCAAAAGAGCAAAAAAAATAAGTTCTTTAACTCCGATAGGGAGCTTCACATCTGACCTGTTTGAAAAATCAGGTGTGAATCCAAAAATGTTGCTCCTCGATTGTCGTTCAGCGTTATTCCTCCATGGGAGCTTAACATTGCCAAATTTGACATAAAGTATGCTGACCTTAAAAAGAATGATGGGCCTGTTCTTTCAGCATTTGTTAGATCTCATTACATGAAAATTATAATAATCATTTGAAAATCTATACAGACGGCTCTGTCTTGATAGCAATGATGCAGGTGCTGGATTTGTAATTCCAGCTCTGAAAATTGAAAGGTCTTATTACATTGGAAAAGACTTTTCTATTTTCTCAGCAGAGCTTGTTGCAATTGTGATGGCGTTAAACTTCCTGCTTAATTTTCCTTTCGCCTGTGAACAAGTATTATTCTGTGTTGATTCCAAGTCTGTTCTACAGTCTTTACAATCGTTTAGTTCTAATATAAGAGGTGAAATTGTGACTGAAATTGTTCATTTAATTCATTTTTTGTCCACACGTGGTACCTGCATACAATTTTGCTGGATTCCATCCCATTGTGGTCTTTGGGGAAATGAATGGGCAGATTGCACAGCTAAAAGGGGTGCAATGAACAAGGAAAATACCATCAAAATGCACTGCCGCTGTCTTTACAAGAGGGATATTGTCTTCTAAAGAAGACTTGCTGGATCAGTTTGGCACTCTATATCATGAAACTTATCATTCAAAAGGATGTGCAAGACCTAAGTCGACAAAGTCTAAATACAACGATTTCTCTGATCAGAACAAATTGTGTCATAGACTGTTGACAAGTCTGATATACAGACTAAGGCTCGATGCTCTCAAAACGAAATTCAGTCGAAATGTGTCATGTATTTGTGGTGATCAGATTACGCCAGAACATGTTATGTTTTATTGTGATCAGTTGAAGCCTTTTTTGCCGGATTGGTTGTCTAACAACTCTGCTAGTTTATCCCACACAGACATTTTGGGTGATAATCTTAAAATGCTAGAATTAGTGAAAGGCTTGAGTAAGAGCCCAGTCGGTCGGTTTTTATAACAGATATTTGTTGCTCCTGTTCAAGTTAAATTTGATTCCGTTTGATTTCTTAACATAATATCATTCTTTTTTTTTTTAAATATCACATCTATGTAGGCCTACAGATTCCTAGCTGATGTAGAGTATACATTTCTATGCACACACACACACACACCCACACACACACCACACACACACACCCCACACACAAAACACACACACCACACACACACACACACACACACACACACATACCTTACACACACATTCATATACACCCAAATACACAAAATACACTTGCATAAACACACAAACACAATCACACACAGGTATACACACAGGCATAAACACACACACTCACACAACAACACACACACACACAACACACACACACAAAACACACACACACCAACACACACACACACACACACACACATACAAACACGTGCGCCCGCACACTCACACTCTATACACAAATATGTACACACATCTACACCCATGTATGTTCTCTCTCTCTCATATACACACTAACACATATACACACCCACTCACATACACACACGTGCACACACACTCACACAAACATACAAACACACACAAACACACATACATACACACACACACACACACACACACACACAACACACACACCACACACACACACACACACACACACACACACACAAACTTGTCTAATATCACGTAATGTGAAAAGACGTTAAATTAAAGAAGAACACACTGTAAACTGAGGCTCTGTGTGCGAACGCACGCAGAACATCTTGCGCACACGTTAAATCCTGTTCCGCTTTTCGTCAGAGTAGGCCATTGTGTGCCGGTGGGAACAGATCACATAATTTACAAAACCGCATACACACGGGGACTAGATGTAAAAAAGCACATGAGGGCTTATTCCATTATCCTCGAAATAAAAGAATAAATAAACAGATTAAAGAATAAATTAAAACACACACACACACCCCACACACCCCCACACACACACACACACACACACACACACACTCACACACACACACACACACACACACACACACACACACACACACACACACACACACGCACACACAATCACAGTCACAATCACAAACACTCATGCATGCACACACACACACACACACACACACACACACACACACACACACACACACAACACACACACACACACACACACACACACACACAAAACACACAATCACAATCACAATCACAAACACACATGCATACATACACATTCTCTCTCTCTCTTTTCTCTCTCTCTCTCTCTCTCTTCTCTCTCTCTCTCTCTCTCCTCTCTCTCTTCTCTCTCTCTCTCCTCTCTCCTCTCTTCATGCACTCTATCATAATTATGGGCATCAAACTGTAAACATAACAAAAACATCTTTTCTATCCGCTATCATTTGTGTGTGGAAAGAAGGTTGAACTGAAGACAACATAAGACTGGCCAACCCAAGAAAGAAGATGCCAGAAATGAGGCGGTATTGCACAACACCATACAATATAGATACACAAACCACAACACCAGACACACAGACACACAACACCAGACACACAAACCACATCACCAGACACACAAAACGCATCACCAGATACACAGATACACATCACCAGACATAAGATACACATCACCAGACACTAGATACACATCACCAGAGACACAGAACACATTACCAGACACACAGAACACACCACCAGACACTAGACACACATCACCAGACACACAGAACACATCACCAGACACTAGATACACATCACCAGACATTAGACACACATCACCAGAAACTAGATATGCATCACCAGAAACTAGATACACATCACCAGACACTAGATACACACCACCGGACACCAGATACACATCACCACACTCGAGATACACGCCACCAGACACTAGATACACATCACCAGACACTAGAACCCATCACCAGACACTAGATACACATCACCAGACACACAGACACGCATCACCAGACACATAGATACACATCACCAGACACTAGAGACACATCACCAGACACTAGACACACATCACCAGACATTAGATACACATCACACACACTATAGATACACATCACCAGACACTATAGATACACATCACCAGACACTAGATACACATCACCAGACACTAGACACCCATCACCAGACACTAGATACACATCACAACACTCGAGATACACATCACCAGACACTAGAAACTCATCACCAGACACTAGACACACATCACCAGACACTAGATACACATCACCAGACACGAGCTACACATCACCAGACACCACATACACATCACCATACACACAGAACACATCACCAGAAAACTAGATGCCCAATAACAGACACTATAGATACACATCACCAGACACTAGACACACAACACCAGACACTAGACACACAACACCAGACACTAGACACCCATCACCAGACACTAGATACCCATCACCAGACTCTAGATACACATCACCAGACACTAGACACCCATCACCAGACACTAGATACACATCACCAGACACTAGATACACATCACCAGACACTATGAATACACATCACCACACACTAGATACACATCACCAGACACTATAGATACACATACCAGACACACAGACACACATCACCAGACACTAGATACACATCACCAGACACTAGACACACATCACCAGACAAAAACCACCAGACACACAGACACACATCACCAGACACTAGATACACATCATCAGACAATAGATACACATCACCAGACACTAGATACACACCACCAGACACACATAACACATCACCTGACACTAGATGCACATCACCAGACACTAGATACACATCACCAGACACTAGATGCACATCACCAGACACTAGATACACATCACCAGACACTAGATGCACATCACCAGACACTAGATACACATAATCAGACACTATAGATACACATCGCCAGACACACAGAACACATCACCATACACTAGATACGCATCACACAAGACACACAAATCATCACCAGATACTAGATACACATCACCAGACACTAGATACACATCATCAGACATTATTGATACACATCACCAGACACTAGATACACATCACCAGACATTAGATACACATCACCAGACACTAGATACACATCACAAGACATTAGATACACATCACCAGACACTAGATACACATCACCAGACACAGGGAACACATCACCAGACACTAGATACACATCACAAGACACTATAGATACACATCACCAGACACTAGATACATATCACCAGACACACAGAACACATCACCAGACACTAGATATACATTACACAAGACACACAAATCATATCACCAGATACTGGATACACATCACGAGACACACACAACATATCACTAGACACTAGATACACATCACCAGATAAACAGAACACATGAACAGACACTAGATAAACATAACCAGACACACAGAACATATCAACACACACTAGATGCACATCACCAGACACTAGATACACATCACCAGACACACAGAACATTTCACTAGATACACATCACCAGACACTAGATACACATCACCAGTCACTAGAAACACATCACCAGACACTAGATACACATCACCAGACACTAGATACACATCACCAGACACTAGATACACATCACCGGACACTAGATACACATCACCAGACACTATGGATGCA
>CM054143.1:18907193-18937193 GCA_028751875.1 Rapana venosa | reverse complement strand
ATATTGGCAAGATAGCTTGGTGTGTTGCTGTTTGAAAGATGCTTATCTGTTAAAAACCTATTGTTTGATGTGGGTTACAGTTTAAAAAAGAAAAGGAGAAGAAACAAAGGTTATCATTTAAGGCCACGTATATGAAAAAATGCACAATGTTTTCACATGTGATAACCGAAGTGAGGTATCGAGTCTATGCTAAAAATTATATATGTATGTGCGTGCATGTGTGTGTATGTGTGTAGGCGTGTGTGTGTGTGAGGGTGTGTGTGTATGTGTGTGTGTGTGTGTGCGTGCGTGTGTGTGCGTGCGCGAGTGTGTATGTCTGAGTGTTTGTTTGTGGGGGGGGGGGGGGGGGGGGGGGGGGGGGGGTGTAAATGCGCATGCGTGTGTGCATGCGTTCGTGCGTGTGTGAGTGGTGTGTGTGTGTGTGTGCGCGCGCATGCATATGTATATAATTCTCTTGTTAATTTCATTATAACAGCCATTATGATGAGATGATGGAGATGACAACTGGGTCAATGATGATAATGATGCTGCTTATTGTACACAACTATTTGTATCTGTACACGTTAACAGTTACTATGATATGAGTGTCACCCCACCCCACCACCCACCCTCTTTATTTTTGTTGTTTGTATTGTGGCCCATGGCCGAAGTACATTAAAACATTTCAGAGTTCAGAGTTCAGAGTTCAGAGTTCTCTCTCTCTCTCTTCTTCTCTCTCCCCTCTCTCTCTCTCTCTTCTCTCTCTCTCTCTCTCTCTCTCTCTCTCTCTCTCTCTCTCTCTCGCTTCTTCTCTTTCTCTCTCTCTCTCTTCTCTTTCTCTCTCTCCTCTCTCCTCTCTCTCTTCTCTCCCTTCTCTCTCTCTCTCTCTCTCTTCTCTCTCTCTCCTTCTCTCTCTCTCCTCCCCTCCTCTCTCTCTCTCTCTTTCTCTTTCTTCTTCCCAATTACTTTAGTGCGCAGGGGTGTGGACACACACGCGCGCTCACGTACACCACACACAACACACACACAAAGCACGCCAAGACACACACACACAAATACGTAAAACATTCACACACACACAAGCACGCAAAGACACACACAACCACGCACGCACGCACACACATATCTGTCTCATACAGTCCTTCGGATGAGACTATAAACCGAGGCCCCGTGTGCGAACGCATGCAGAACATCTTGCGCACACGTTAAATCCTGTTCCGCTGTTCGAAAGAGTAGGCCATTGTGTGCTGGTGGGAACAGATGACAAAATTAAAAAACCGCATACACACTCATTAAAAAAAAGCGCTTTGATTTGTAGCTTTAACGAGATTCAGCGCTAATAAATTCCATACATTATTATTATTATTACACACACACACACACACACACACACACCACACACACACACACACACACACACACACACACACACAACACACACACAAACAACACATACACACACATGAAAAAATTTACAAAACTGTATACACACGGGGACTGGATGAAAAAAGCACATGAGTGCTTATTCCATTATATCTTCGAAATAAAAGACAAAATAAAATAAGTAACGTAACATACACACAATTTCTCTCTCTCTCTTTCACACACAACACACATACACACACGCACACGCACACGCACACGCACACACACACACACACACACACGACGTATGTGTGTGTGTGTGTGTGTGTGTGTGTTACTCTTCATCCGCCTCCTCTCTCCTCTCTCTCTCTCCTCTCTCATCTCTCTCTCTCTCTCTCTCGGGGGGGCGTTGAACTGTTTTCATCAGTGATAGACGTGTTTAAAATTTGCTCTGCTAATTTTGCCAAATTAGTATCCATAGTGCCTGTGTAACTAATCTGTGTGTTGGTACATAGTTTCATGAAGAATCATGCCATCTTCTCAACTCGATTTTCGAGCGAGATGTGGATCTTTTGTGCCAGTATTTCTAAATTTCATGCGAAGCGGTGAAAAAATGTGTCGCATGCGCTGTAAGACATTACACCTCAGAAGCATGACAGGCGGTGTTATGGTAGGTTGCCTCCTCACCTATTTTTTCGGGGGGGCGTTTTTAACTGCAATTTGGAGATGTTGAGAAAAAACCCCCAGGCCAAACAGAAAGGGCCCACACCGCCCAAAACCTTGATGATGACAGCCGAAGATCAGCACGGGAGAAAGAGGGCCAGCCACTAAAACCGACAGCCCCCCAAGCCTGCTGCGAAACCCTCTCTTCGGGATTCTTTCCCATGCTACAAGAGCTGAAAAAGGACGTTGCAAAAGGGTAAAAAGGGAGACATCAGGGAAAATCCGGGTTTGGCGTACTACTCTGCGGAGAGATTCAATCACTAAAAGGGGGAAGTGGCCGCCCCTAGGGTGGGGGAAAATAAAGTTTTGCTGAAGAAGAAAAGGGGAAAGGACCTTGGGGGGCGGAAAAACAGACCCACCTTGAAGGCGCTCAAAAAAAGGAAAAAAACCTGATTTTTTTTTCGGACTTTTCCCCCGTAAAGAAAAAGAAACCCAGCAGAATGTAAAAAGGGGATCATCATGGGCCTCATTGTGGATACTCGGGGGCTTTACTGGGGGTTCCATTTTTGACGAGTCCACCGGGCCCCAAAAAGGAAAATTCCCCAAAGCAACCAATCATCGCCCCGCCGGGACTTTCCTTTTTAAGGGCAAGGAGAAAATCTTGAAGGCAAAGAAACAAACCCGAAAAGGGCCCTGAAATGGGGTTTCCCGGGGGAGGGCTTTTTTCCTTTACGTGGCAGGGGAAACCGGAAGAAAACGTCCCCCGTCACCTGAAAGAAGGGCCCGGAGTGAAAAGGGAAAAACGCCACCAAGATCCACGACCCTCTCCCATCGTTGGGGAAACCCAAATTCAACTAGGTTGGGGGGGATATCCTGACGGACACTTTTTTAAAGGGGGGTTTTGGGGGGGGGCCGCCCATATGAAAACCGGTAGCAAAGGCAAAGGGGTTCACAAAAAAAAACGGGGAAAAAAGAAAAACGGGACAGGACAATTTCCGGGGACAAATGTGAGAAGGGGGCAAACGCTGAAAAGTAAAAACAGGGGGTTTTTGGTGGTGGCCAAAGGGGGGGGGAGAAAAAATAAACAAACCGGGGGTTTAAAATTTTGTGGAACACTGTTTTCCCCCAAAAGTAAATTCCCCCCGGAAATTTTTATGATGTACGATGAATTTTTTTAAAAAAATTGTAAATGGAAACACTAACCCTTTTTAAAAAAAAAGAAACAAATGATTGTGGGTCTTAAAACCCTGTTTTCATTTTATGAACCAGGGGTTGCTGGGGAGTGACAAAAAAAGTTTGGGGGGTCGGCCAAAAAGGGAAAAATGTAATTTTGGCCCACGTGGATTATTTTAAAAAAATTTCCCAGTTTAAAAGGGGCAGGAAGAAAATGAACCAGGGGGGTGAGAAAGATAACTTTAAAAATAATGTTTAAAAAAGGGGGCGTCTCAAAAAAAAGAATTGGTGTTTTTTAACCAAAAAAGAATGTCTGGTTTTCCCGTGTTTGGACCCGGAAGAAAACATGAGACAAAAGGATTTAAAGGGACAAAATCTGGTGGAAAAGACAGGAGCCTGGGAAAAGATTTTGATGGGTTTTTAGGGGAAAATAAGGCTTTTTGGCAAATTTTTTCATTGGAAAAATCAACGGGGCTTTTTTTCCCCCCCAAATGAAAAACAAGGGAAAAAATTCTTATTTAACTAAATTCGATTTTTTTTTTTTTTTTTTTTGTAAAAACTTTTTTTTGTGGCAAAATTTGACCCTTTTTTTACATTTTTCCGGCTACTCTGTTTTCCCACAAACCACCAAAAAAGTTTTTCATTCCCAAAGGGAATTTTTTTTTAGGTGGGGATAAAGTTCTCATTAGAAATAAAATTTTTTTTCTTAAGTTAAAAAAAAAATTTTTAAAAAAGAACACTCGAAATATTTTTTTGTTTTTATTGATAAAAAAGTCCCGCCCGGGTTAAAAGGGAAGGGTATCCAAAAAATGTGTGTGCATATGTTTTCCCACCTGAGGGGGTTTACCATATTTTTTCCCTTTTTTTTGATGTAGAAAAAGGAAAATTTGTTTAAAATTGAAGACTGTCCCCTTTTTATTTTTACGCTTGAGTCGAATGAAAGGGATATTTTGATTTTGCCTTTGGGGATCCCCAAATGGGAGAATTTCTGGTATATTCCAGATATTTGGGTTTATAAAGTAAAATTTTGGAAAAAACCATAAAAAAAAAACCCCGGGCCCGTTATAAAATCCCCGGAAACAGAAATTCAGAAAAATAAAAAGTGCTTAAACCCCTATGGGAAATGTTTCTTAATATGGTACAGCTTTTTTAACTGTGTGTTCTGAATGGCCTGTGTATAGGAGATAAAATGTTTTTCCCCTTAAAAACATACAATTTTGGGGAAAAAGGCAATAGGAAAAAGATTATTTTTTGTTTCCTTTTGAAATTTTTAACAATTTTTTTTTTCTTCCATCATTCCGGCTAAAAAGGGTCAGAAAGGGTTGGAATCTGATCAAATTTTTTTCCTTTAGAAAATTTTAAATTTAATTTTAAAAACAAAGATAGGAACAAAGGGGGTGTTTTAAACCGGGGAAAATTTTTAAAAAAAAATTTTTTAATTTAAAAAAATCATATGGAAAACCCGACTTAGTAAACCCCTTTTGTTTAGGGGGAGTCAGCTCCCGAAAGAATCATAAGGGTTTCTTGAAAACAGGCTATGATTTAAACCCGACCAACCCTTGCAATGAACCCCTTAAATGTTTTTTAAAGAGTGGGCCCCAGAAAGCAGGCTGACTGTAAAAGAAGAAAATAACCACCAAAGGAAAACAATTAAAGGGGTGACTGGGAAGAAAAGGAGTGCAAAAAATTTAAACAAGGGGAAAAACTAAAAAAAACCCCTTTAGAAAATTTTGAAAAGACAAAAAATAAGGACCCACCCAAGCCTATTGTAAATTTCAAAAGAAGAATAAAAAATTTTGGGTCAAAAGAAAAGAAAAAAAAAAAATTACGCCCCGTTAAAAAAACTTTTTGGGCCTCCCGTAAAAAAATCAAAGAAATTTTGGGAAAAAGTACACAAATTTTCCCTTTAGAAGAAAAAAACTCCACGAAATGATTTAACCATTTGATGATTGGTTTCCAAAAAATTTCATATGTTCTTGAGGTAGGGAAAAAACAACAGAGACACATACTGAGTGGGACCAAAAAACACAGACAAAATTTTACTTTCTGACAATGATTTACAAGAGTTTTAGGTTTCCCAAAGAAAACGTCCCCAAAATCAAAAGAAAGGTACTAAATTTTCGTTAAGAAAAAATAAAAATGGAAAAACTGGGGTGGAAAACCCCGAAAAATACATTGGGGAAAGTTTTAAGTATTCCCGGAAATTTCAAGGTTGGGTTTAACTTTTTTTTTTTAAAAATTTTTTAAAACAAAATTAATTTTAAAAAGGGCATATTTCCAGATAACTGACATATTTTTAATTTTGAATTTTTCCCTTAATTTAAAAAAAAAAATGACATAAAAACCCCGGTTAAAATATAGAGGTATAAACCCGTGATGCAAGCGTAAGATTTTAAAGTACAATAAAACAACCCGTAAAACCTTTCCCAAAAATGGGAAAAAGGGAAAATAATTTTAAAAGGTGAATACCCAAACAGGGGGTTTAAAAAAAAAAAAGGGTTTTTCCAACAAAATTTACCACATTTTTGTTTGTTGGGTTTGATACAAAAACCGTTAAAGGGTTGAAAACGGGAAGCTTTTAATTTTAACTTTTATTGACTTCGAAAAAGCCTTTGATTAAAAAAGTGGAAAAAATTTTTTTTGTGGCCCAATTCTTAAGAAAAATGGCATAAAAGGTAAGCTTTTTCAGTCTGTTCATATAATGTATGAAAATGTTAGAGCTAGTTTTTAATCCGGGGCAGATTTGACAGATTACATTAACTCTACTAGGGGTGTGAAACAAGGAGACTTTTACCAGTCCAATTTTGTTTTCTTTTTTTCATAAATGAGTTAGCTTTAGATGTTATTAAAAAAAAGGAAGACACGGCGCTTTTCTTACATATGTTTTCTTTGAATTTTTTCCATATTGTTGTTTTGCTGATGACGGGGCTTTAAAATATCTGAAACACCAATTGGTTTGCAAACACAACTCAATAGTTTACAACAAGCAGCTTCTTCATTAGATTTAAAAGTAAACATGAATAAAATTAACATTGTTGTATTTTAGAAAAGGGGGGGTTTTTAGCTGCAAGGGAAAGTTGGGTTTACAATGGATCTGTCATGCCAGTTGTCAATGCATACAAATACTTGGGAATTTTTTTTTCAACCAGGCTAAGTTTTGCTTCTGCATGTTATGATCTGAATAGTAGAGCAAAACGTGCACTGATGTGCATTCTACAAAAATTGTATAGGGTTAAAAAGTAACTCATTGAAGACTTTCTTGAAATTATTTGATTCTCAAATTAAAACCAATTTTTTCAGTATGGTGCAGAGTTGTGGGGGTTTGATAATACTTCGTTTCATTGTGAAAAGATACATTTTTTTGCATTGAAAAAATACTTGGGGGTAGAAATGCGCACTCCTAATAAATCTAGTGTAGGGGAAGAAAAAATTTAGATATCCCTTTATATAAATTCAGCTGTGAAGTGTAAAAATTTAGGGTTTTAAAGTTGACAAGAATGCAGGGATTTAGATTACCATATAAAGCATAACGAACACAAACTAGATTTGGGATGCCGAGGCAAAGCTAACTGGGTTACAATATTCGTTGTAATTGTATATGTATGGATTGGCTATGTGTGGATGAATCAGGGAGTGGACGGGGGAATGGTTTCTTTCAGCCTTCAAAGAGAGAATGGTTTTATGTAGTTTGGCAAGAATGGAACTCTCACCTCAATGATAGTGAGAGATTTGATTTTAAGAACGTTTTGTACTTTGCCTGACGAAAAAACTTATCTATTGTTGAACATGACAGACATTTCAAGCATGTAATGGGGCCACGGTTTAGAATGGGCATATCTGAAATTACAATACAAGTTACAGATACAAACGGCACATTTAAGCTGATCTCATATGCCCAGTATGCAAACAGGAGATTGAAAACGAAGTTCATTTTGTCATGCGCTGCCCAAAATTTTTAAAGAACTGCGAGAACAGTACATTCCATTAAGTTTTATAAAAATTCCCAATCAGTTTCGATTTGCATTACTCATGCCTCAAAGCATGAACAAACAGTTAGAAATTTGTCAATTTACTTTAACAAGGCATTTAAATTGCGTTCAATATTGTTTTTCTTGAATCTTCAATTAATTTCAATTTTTTTGTGTTTATTTTTCATATGAATTTTTAATGCAAAGTTGCTTTGTTGTAAACCCCTATCTTTGGGGGGAAAGGGCCTAACTTTGTTTTAAAATTAATCCGAATCCAAAATCCGAAAATCTCTCTCTTTTTCTCTCTCTCTCCCCCCTTCTCTCCTCCCTCTCTTTTTCTCATCTCTCCCCCCCAACCCCACTCCTCTCCCCTTTTCCGGCTCTTCTCTCTCTCTTTCTCCCCCCCTTTTCCCTTCTCCTCCTCCCCAAAGGAAACCATCACTGACTGAAGTCATGACAAACTAAAATGACATGACCCAGAAAATAGACAGTGGCAGGAGGACACCAGGCAGATACAAAAAGGGAATTCAAAATCCCCTTTCGGAATTTTGTGAAAATTTATGAAGGATGAAATAAAAAACTGTACCCACCGAAAAAAAACGTTAGAAAAACAAACCCAGTGACAAAACGGACAGAGTCAGTAAATCTTGAGCTTAATTTACATGATCTTAGAATCTCTGGGGTAGAAACAACTTGTTTTTTTTTCCAGGTTTTTGGCAAACTAATGCGAGACCCTGAGGAGTGTGAAAACACTTTTTGGGGAAAATAATTCCCTGAAAAAATTTAGAGCGGGCCGAAACCATTGAATTCGATCGAGTTCCCCGGGCTTGGTTCCAAGCCAAATTCTCCAATTATCGCTCCCCTGCTTTTCCTACAGCTGAAATTCAAAATTCTAAAAGCAAGGCAGAAGTTTTAAGGGGCCCAAAAACATCTTTGAAAAGGCAAAAGATTTCTAAATTGAGATTTTCGTGGGGGTAAGGCGGGGGTTTTGACCCCACACCTGAAGCAGGCAAAGGAGGGGAGGGAAAACACCCCCGCATGGTGCATGACCATCTCCTTTTTAGATGGAAAGGGTTTTTTTTTGGCCGGGAACCCCTCGGGACTCTCTGAAGAAATCAAAATGGGGTTCCCGGGCCCCCCTTTTTGGGAAGGGAAAAACCCGGAAAGGGTTTTTTTTTTCAGGGGGGAACCCAAAAATCTACCTTCTGCCCCTAGAACCCGCCACCAAACACACCCAAACTCCTTCCCCACAACCCGCTAAACCACACGGGCAAACACGTGCGGGGTTTGCGCATACCACAAATTTTAAAGTTTTTTTTGTTGATGATATGCCCCCCTCCTTGCACGCAGAAAAAATTTTGGGAAAAGGAAGTTGCCAGTTAACTTTTCCAAAAGGGGGGAAACCCCCTCTGTCGGAGTTTACCAGGGCATGGGTTTTTTTGAAAAATTTTCAAATTTTTTTTTTCCTTTCCGGGAAAATTTAATGGTTTACAATCAAAATTTTTTTATAAAATGATTTTGTAACAAAATTTTTCCCCCCCTTTTTGATTTCTTTTGGGTCTTCTGGAACTTTTGAAAAAGTGGTTGACCCTGATTTTTTGTAGGTTTTAAAACATTTGGAAAACCCAAAATTTAAAAATGTAAAAACCCGGGGAGAAAATCGGCGGATACTGTTTTCCAAGTTAAAAACGAATGTTTTGCTTTTAAATTCGTGAATTGAATACTAGCAAAGAAAATTTTTGGGTTCTTTTTTTTGATTAATAAACAGTTATTCATTCATAAAAGATTTTTTTATATGTAGTTTTTTATGTACCCCCGGGGGGGTTTTCCCCCCCATTTTACTTACACTTTGATTAGATAATGGAAAAATTTTTCCCTTAAAAGAGTGCCGGGACTGATTTATTATTTCAACTTGACAATTTTTTAATATTTTTTCCTTTGTGGTGATTTTAAATAGAAAAATTTTGGCAAATTTTTTCCCACCATTAAAAAGGGTATCACATGAAAAATCGAAAAAAAAAAAAGTAGTATGTTTTTTCCCTGGCCCGTTGCTCTAAAAAGGATTTTTTTTTTAAAAAAACTAAACCCCCCCCCTTTTTTTTTTCCCCCAAAAGTATTTTTTTGGGCCCAACGGGGCCCGGGCCCTTATTATAAAAAAAAAATTTTTTTTTTTTAAAGGGATTTTTTAAAAGGGTGACCGGGAAGGGTTGCTAAAAACAACCGGAATATTTGGTTTTTCAGTGTGAACGTTTAATTTTTTTTTTTGTCGGGCTGATCGTACGAAGCTATTTATGATTTTGTGGGAATTCATGGGGCCTGACCCCTTTGGGAATCAGACCACTTTTCCTGAAAAAATTTCGTGTTTTTTTCCCAAGTTTAGATGATCTTGAAAAGGAACAAGCAAAGATTTTTCAACCCAAAGAAAAGCTAGTTTGGAATAAAGGAAAAATAAAAAAGATTTTTTTTTCTAATTACATGAACAGAAAAAATAAAAGTTAAAATAAAAAAAATCCCCAATTGGAAAAAAATTTGGTTTTTTGAGGGGGGAAAAAAAAATTTTAAAAATGAGCTTTGGTTTGAAATTTCCTTGGTTTTGATAAAGGGGAAAGTGCAAAAGTGTATGAAGAAAACTGTTTTAAAAAAAGGGGTTGAATGGGGCAACAAGAAAAACCAATTTTGGTTTTTTTAAAAATTTTGTAAAATGAAAAACAAAAATAAATTTTTTTAAAACCCTTTTTTTTTCCCGTAAAAAAAAGGAAAAAAAAAAACAAAAAAAATTTAAAAAAAAAAAAAAAAAGGCTAAAAAAAAAAACAAAACCCCCCAAAATGTCAAAAAGGGAAAAAAAAATTTTAAATTTTGGAAACGGATTTTTGTATCAAAACATTAAAAAATAAAAAAAAATTTTTGGCACGGGCCATGAGAAAAGTGTCACTAAAAAAAAGCAACCAAAAAAATAATTTTTGCGTTAGATGTTTGGGGTTTAAAACCCCTTTTTAAATTTTTTATTTGAAAAAAAATTTAAAAATTTGTGAAAACTGATAGATTGATCAGTTTTTTTCTAAAAAATGGGAAATATTGATCAGGGATCGCCCAATTCTCAAGAAGAAGTTGGGGTTTTGCTCTTAAAAAAACTTAAGAATGGGAAAAGCCCCCAGGTCCAAATGGGTTTTTGGAAACTTTTAAAGCTCCTTGCAAACAAATTTTTTTGACTTTCCTTTTTCCAATTTTTTTAAAACTCTGTTTGATAAAAAGGGATTTTTTCCTGAAAACTGGTGCGAATCTATTATTCTTTCCCCTTTATAAAAAAGGGGAAAGCAAATGATACAAAAACTATATGGGGGATTTCACTCTGACAACTTTTGTATAAAATAAAATAGTGTTGTCATTAAAAGAAGACTTCAAGAAAACGTAAAGAAAAAAAATATTTTCTGGCGAACATCAGGGTGGGTTTTTAAGGGGAGGGTATTCCCCAATAGACCATAATTTTTTTTAAATCCTTTTTGGGCCCTTTATTCAAAAACCCGTTTTTTCCCCTTTTAACCGTAAACTTTATGTAGCGTTTAAAAGATTTTGAAAAAGGCTTTGACCTATTTAAAATTTGAAATTTTTTTTGGGGGGCCTGGTTTTTATTAAAAATGGGGAAAAAAAGGAAAAAAAATTTTTTAAAAAGTATAAGAAGTATGTAGGGTGTTTTTTCAAAAACACGGGCAAAACTGGTAACAAGCTTACTATTATATAAACTGCACAAGAGGAAATAAAAAACAGGGGGACGGTTTTTTGCCGATTTTTGTTTTTATTAAATTTTAAATTAATTGGCAATACAAAAGAAGAAAAGGGGAAAACACGGTGCAAATTTTTCAGTTGAATTTTTGAAGAATTTTTTTTTTTTTACTGTTAAAACAAAGATATAGTTTTTGGGTATTTGAAACGGTTTTGGATTGGGAATGTCCAAATTAATAATTTAAAGAATGCAGCAAATGAACTTTTCAGTTAAAAGTCAAATATGAACAAAAAATAATATTATTGTTTTCAGAAAGGGGGGGTTTTGGGAGCCAGAGAGAAATGGGGTGTATGAGGGGTTTTTTAAAAAGTCTGTTGGGAATGCTTTTAAGATTTTTGGGTATTATTTTTTTTTAAATCGTTTGAGTTTGTTGCTGCCCTGTAAAGACCTTTGTAGCAGAGCAAAGAATGTATTGTTTCTTATTAGAGAAAGCAAACGTCGATAAAAAATAATTCTTTTCAACTTTTTCTTAAAATAATTTTAGGGTCAGATACAGCCCATTGTACAATATGGCTCGAGTTATGGGGTTTAGGGCAACAGTGCTCTTTTCATGTGAGTCTTTTTAAATTTTTTTGGGTTTAAAAAAAATTTTTGGGTGTAAAAAAAAGAAAAACTCCCCAAAGAAATTTTTTTATGGGGGGAAAAAAAAATAGGTTTTCCCCTCTATATTAAAATTTTGTGGTTTTAATGTATTTGGTTAAATTTGGTTTTTAAAAATTTTTTAAAAAAGAAACGATAACTAAACCCGTAAGGCCATAAAAAATGTTAATAATTTAGATGCATTGGGGGAAAACTAACTGGGGAACCCAACGCCCCATAAAGGGAAAATGTGAACTGGGGCTGGGGGACATGGGTATTTCCCGGGGGGTTTAAATGATGAAAAAAATTTTTTGGGGCAAACTCTTTGCCAAACCCCTATAACCGCAGATGGCAAACAAGGGGAAAAACCCTTATTTTAATCTAATAGAAATTTTGATATATACAGAACTCATAGCTCGACACATATTTTGAAGAAATATCTGTCAAATACTATGGACAGACATTTACGATTATTTTAACCAATTCCCGGGTTTGGTATACTGAAAATTAATGTTCATGTCTATCGTTTACCGACGTACGAATGAAGCTGATTTGTTGTGTCCACTGTGCAAAGTGTCAACTGAAGATGAAGTTCACTTTGTTTTGATTTGCCCTTTCTTTTATAATCTGAGAGTAAAGTTTATCCCACCAAAGTTCTATAGGAAGCCTTGCTTATTTCGGTTTTCTTTATTAATGACATCAAATAACGAACATATTGTGCGTAATTTAGCGTTGTACTTATATAAAGCTTTCCAGTTACGAGAAACACTATTGTCATGAATTTTCCTATGTTATCATATCATTGAAACATGCAATGTTTTTCTTTTACATGTCGTTCTGTTCACACCACACTTTTGCCCCCTTTCATATGGGGCTATGGCCTTAATGATTAAACTGTCTGAAGTCTGAAGTCTGAAGTCTCTCTCTCCCTCTCTCTCTCTCTCTCTCTCTCTCTCTCTCCTTCTCTTTCTCTCTTCTTCCCAATTACTTTAGTGCGCGGGGCGTGGACACACACGCGCGCGCGTACACACACACAGCCACACACACAAGCATGCAAACACACACACACAAAACGCAGCGCACGCACGCACACCCACCCACCCCACGCACGCATGCACGCACACACAAACACCCACACCCACATTTGTCTCACTCACACACATACACAGAACACACACACCACACACACCTCTCTCTTTCTCTCTCTCTCTCTCTCTCTCTCTCTCTCTCTCTCCTCTCTCTCTCTCTCTCCCTCCTCCTCTCTCTCTCTCTCTCTGTCAAACACACACACACACACACACACACACACACACACACACAAAAAACACACACACACACACACACACACACACACACACACACGTCGTGTGTGGCACGGTTCAATAGGGACGACTTATAAACTGTAAAAGTGTTTTGAGATTGGTTGTAAGAGCACAGTTGACGGGCTACACTGGTAATGAGTTCCACAGAACTGGTGCAGAAAATATAAAAACGCCATCATCTACCGTCTGCAATGTGTATCTAGGGAGGAAGATTTTTGACAGTGCTGAAGTGGAAGAACATATTTATTTAGTTCATGTACTTCATTCTTTTATTTTCGAGAAGAATGGAATGGGAACCCTGCGCTTTTTTTTAAACATCTAGTCCCCGTGTGTGTGCAGTTTTGTACATTTTGTCATCCGTTCCCAACAGCACACAATGGCCTTAATCTTCCGAAAAGCGGAAACGGGTTTCAACGCGTGTGCGCAAGAAATTGTGTGGAAGAGGTGCAAATGAAGAGAGCAGTCCTTATGATTACATGATGGAAGAAAACCCCTCAATGGATGGAATGCAAGAACAGTTTTCTTATATGCTGAATGCGAAATTCACCAGAAAAACCGAGAAAGATTGGCAGCTTGTGTTGTTTCTTCCTGTAATCAGCCGGTAATGCAATCTATCACTGCCTCCTTTCATTTGCATCTCCTTTCCACCACCACCACCCTCCCCCCCCCCCCCCCCCCCCTTTCCCCCACTATCCTCTCTGCCTTCCTCACAGGAGTTAGGGAATCCCCGTTGTTTAGTGTGGTTTTAAGATCTGAGACAGATTTCAAGTTGAAATCCGATAAAGCTGACTGGTGTGTGTGTGATGGGAGGGGGAGGGTGTACGTGTGTGTGGTTTTGTGTGTGTGTGTGTGTGTGTGGTGTGTGGGGTGGTGTGTGGGTGGGTGTGTGTTTTGTGTGTGGGGTGGGGGTGGGGTGGGTGTGTGTGTACGCTCGCGCGCTTTGCGCGTGTGTGTGTGTTATATTTTTTAAAAACTCTTTTTCTTTTATTTTTGTTGAGGATGTATTTATTTATTTATTTATTCTTTTATATCGAGGATGTGCTTTTTTTTACATCTAGTTCCCGTGTGTATGCGGATTTGTGAATTCTGTCATCTGTTCACACCGGCACACAATGACCTACTCTTACGAAAAGGATAAAGGAATTAGCATTCATGTGCTTTTGTACATCCAGTCTCCGCGTGGTTTTTTGTTTTGTAAAGTTTGTCATCCGTTCGCACCGGCACACAATGGCCTACTCTTCCGAAAGCTGGAACGGGTTTTAACGTGTGTGTGCGCGCAAGATGTTCTGCGTGCGTTTGCACACGGGACATCGTTTTATAGTCTCATCCGAAGGACTTTTGAGGGGACTAGAGTTGGCACTGATGTTAACTCCACAGGGAAAATCCTCTTGAACGAGATTCGAACCGGGTCAGATGATGAGCATAATGCAAATTACTCTAACCATCAGGCGTGTGTGTGTGTGTATGTGTGTGTGTGTGTACGTGCGTACGAGCGTGCGTGCGTGTGCGTGCGTGCGCACGTGTGTGTGTTTTTTAAAATTAATTATTTATTTTTTTATGTCGAGGATAATGGAATAAGCACGCATGTGCTTTTTTACATCCAGTCCCCGTGTGTATGCAGTTCTGTCAATTTTGTCATCTGTTTCCACCGGCACACGATGGCGTACTCTTCCGAAAAGCGGAATAGGATTTAACGTGTATGTGTGTGTGTGTGCGTGCGTGCTTGCGTGTGTGTCCATGTGTGTGTTTAAGTGCGCGCGTGCGTGCGTGCGGGCGTGTGTGTGTGTGTGTGTGTGTTCTTGATTTTGTCCTTCTCTAGCTATTCTTTTTTATTTTTTCGCTTTCTTCTCTTCTTTTTCCTCTTTTTCTTTCTCTTCACCTCTTCCTCTCTTTTTCTTCAACTTTACACAATCTTCTCTTCTTCTTCTTCTTTCTCCGTTGTATGTCATTGTCACACTGTCGGCTGAGGCCAGACAATTTTGTGTCCAAAGTGACACACACTTTGCATTTTGGTGGGTTTTTTGCTGCTTTTTATTTTCATAAAAGGAAGGTGTCAAAGCAATTATTTGTGTATTGACTATACTACTGGCTATAACTGACTGTTAGTTTCTACCACACCCTGGTTCATTTCAACGTGTGCACAAGATGTTCTGGATGTGTTCGTACACAGGGTTTTGATTTTTTTCCCTCTTTCCTCGGTTAAATATTCGAGGCTTACCAATGGTGAGACTATAAACCTTCGGATGAGACTATAAACCGAGGCCCCGTGTGCGAACGCATGCGGAACATCTTGTGCACATGTTAAATCCTGTTCCGCTTTTCGAAAGAGTATGCCATTTTGTGCCGGTGGGAACAGATGACAAAATTTACAAAACCGCATACACACGGGGACTGGATGTAAAAAAGCACATGAGTGCTTATTCTATTATCCTCGATATAAAAAAGTCATCTGAACGCTTTGATTTGTTGCTTTACAAGATTCAGCGCTATATAAATTCCATACATTACTAATATTATTTTGCGTATACGACCGTTTTTTCCCCCACCCGAATCAAGAGGTTAAATGGTATCCGAAACAACTTGGCCCAGACCAATAGCCGTGTCAGTTATTGCTGTCAATTAAGTGCCAAGACCTGCAGTAAAATACTGTTATTGGGACGGGATAGCTCAGTGGTCAGAGCGCTCGCTTTCTCCAGCCAATGTTAAGCAGCGTCGAGCGCGGTTACCACTTGGATGGGTGACCGTTTGCGCGCCTTGGCTTCAGTACTGTCCCCTAATTCACCTAGCTGTAAATGGGTACCTACCCTCTTTAAGGGTCAGGGAAGGTAAAGCAGAGAGAGAGAGAGAGAGAGAGAGAGAGAGAGAGAGAGAGAGAGAGAGAGAGAGAGAGAGAGAGAGAGGAGATGGGCGCCACCCTCAATATGCTGGCCGCTAGAGAAGTGAGGTTTCTGACGCCTCGCTCCCCTACGATCTTATAGGTTATAGGACAGCTTGACCTTTACCTTTATGTTGTAAAATGCTACGTTGAAATTGCCTTCAGCCATGACAAGCTCTTAACGTAACAACCTGCACTCTCCAGTAAGGAGAAAAATCCTCTGAAGTCGGAGTATGGCTGCCTATATGGCAAGGTATTTGAAAACAGTCATAGACGCAAACTTTTCATTACTGACTTTGACCTTCCTGTCTCCTGTTCCTTTGCATATTAATTTTGATCGGTGTGATGTTCTGTGCACATGAAAAGAAAAAATAAAGACATACCAACTCTCTCTCTCTCTCTCTCTCTCTCTCTCTCTCTCTCTCTCTCTCTTCTTCTCTCTCTCTCTCTCTCTCTCTCTCTCTCTCTCTCTCTCTCTCTCTCTCTCTCTCTCTCTCTCTCTCTCTCTCTCTTCATTGTTTTTTTGTTTAATTTGGTGGGGTGGGGGGGGGGGGGGGAGGCTGGTGGTAGTGTTTTTGTCTTGTGTTTCTTTTTGTTGCTTTTTGCTTGAGGGCTGGGTGAAAGCAAGTTGTTGTACTTATTCTTTCATCCTCTATTCTGCTCTGTGCCATTCTAAGCTGGGTGATGGATGATTTATACAAGCAGCTTATAACTGTATACCACTTCAAGTCACAGCAATTTCTCTGCATGAAATTCGGGCTACTCTCTCCGAGGAGAGCGCGTCACCACAAGAACAGCGCATCCATTATTTATTTTTACCTGTCTGCAACTGTATTACCAAACTTTGTCTCGTCCTTCGGATGAGACTATAAACCGAGGCCCCGTGTGCGAACACATGCAGAACATCTTGCGCACACGTAAAATCCCATTCCGCTTTTCGAAAGAATAGGCCATTGTGTGCCGGTGGGAACAGATGACAAAATTTACAAAACCGCATACACACGGGGACTAGATGTAAAAACAAAAGCACATGAGTGCTTATTCTATTAGCCTCGATAAAAAAAATCATCTGAGCGCTTTGATTTGTCGCTTTACAAGATTCAGCGCTATATATATTCCATACATGATGATGATGATGATGATGATGATGATGATGATGATTATGATGATTATGATGACGATGATGATTATTATTGTTATTATTATATCAGAGAGGATTTTTATCTGCAGAATTCTGCCAGGGACAACTCTCTTGTTACTGTGGGTTCTTTTCACGTACGCTGAATAGTTACGTGCAACACACCGGACCTCGGTTTATCGTCTCACCCGAAAGACTAGCATCCAGACCACCACTCATGGTCTAAAGGATAGGGGGGGGGGGGGGGGGGGGGTATCAGGCCCAAATGGGGGTCGAACCATCGCACACTTCCAACTCTGATTTTTTTAGTTTCTAGGTAGGTGCGTTACCTCTAGACCACCTAACCAATGTGCTCAAGTGACATAGTTACTAAGCTCGACACATGGCTTATGCAGTATAGTGATGATCGTGCGTAGGTTTTTCCACGGTTGTTAGTCTATAATCTTTAACATCACACACACACGCACGCACGCACGCACGCACACACACACACACAAACACACACACACACATCCTTCGGAACATCTTGCGCACACGTTAAAACCCGTTCCGCCTTTCTGAAGAGTAGGCCATTGTGTTCCAGTTGGTATGGATGACAAAATTGACAAAACTGCATACACACGGGGACTATATAGAAAAATGCACATGCCATTCTCCTCGATATAAGAGAATAAAAAAGAAAAGAAATAAACACACACACAGAGTTTGATTACTTGTGTTTACAAGCCTTCTAGGCTTCCATGGCAGTAAACAATGGTCTGTTCTGTTTCTGTTCTGTTCCCACACATACACACACATACACACACACAACACACACACACACACACACACACACACACACACACACACACACACACACACACACACACACACACAACACACACACACACACACAGCACGCACACACACACACACACACGCACGCACACACACACACGCACACACACATACACATACACACACATACATATTAATGTCCTGTCATGTTCACTATTGTGATTATCGTCAAGGTCTGGCAGCACGTAATGCAGCTGTTCCAGTTCCAGCCCAGTCTCATTATCATGTCATTCGCTAGTGCAGTGTCCATGAACCTGTTTTTTGGTGTGTTTTTTGTTTGCTGCTGTTTTCTTCCATTTTATTCTTTTATTTCGAGGAGAATGGAATAAGCACTCATGTGGGTTTTGTATTTTTATTCATTCCTCGTGTGTATGCAGTTTTGAAAAATGTCGTCCGTTCCCACCGGCACACAAACGTCGACTCTTCCGGAAAGCGGATCGGGTTTTCACGTGTGCGCAAGATGTTCTGCGAGCGTTCGCATTCGTAACCTCGGTTTATAGTCTCATCCGAAAGACTAAATGTGTGTGTATCTTCGATCCAACATCTCTTCACCTAGATTGATATTAGACGAAGGAGGTGGAGAGGAAGGGAGGAAGAAAAATGAGATGAGAGTTTTTGTTTTTTTTTAATCGAGGATAATGGAATAAGCACTCATGTGCTTTTCTTTTTTTACATCCAGTCCTGGTGTGTATGCAGTTTTGTAAATTTCCCACCGGCACACAATGGCCTACTCTTTCGAAAAGCCATAAGCTTTAAAAAAAAAAAAAGAGAGATGCATGTTGGTATTCATGTGCATGAAAACTCTCTAAACGTTCGCCTATAGAGCTGCCATCAACTGCACAAAGCCTGTCATCATCACAGATGCTGTACGTACTCACCCATAGATGCTTCTACACACGAGCCGGTCAGCTCTGTTCATTTTCATTTTCATACCACTTTTAAGTCACGGCAGATTTCTCTGCGCGAAATTCGGACTGCTCTCTCCTGGGAATGGGAGAACGCGTCGCCAAAAGAGCAGCGCTACCAATTTTTTGTGTCGTTCGTTTTCCTGTCTGCAACTGTATTTTGTTTTCCCTATAAGAGTGGCTTTTTTAATCTATATTATTTTCGTTCTTTCCCAGGAGTTCAGAAGGCACAGAAGTGTGGTCCTGTCTTTGTGTAAAATATTTGTAAGTTCCTTGTATCTTTGTGTCATGTGTTTGTGTTTTCCTTGTATCTTTGTGTCAGCTACTTGTACTTTTTTCTTCTGTCTTTGTGTGATATACTTGTATTTTTCTTCTACTTTGTGTCATATACTTGTATTTTCCTTCTATCTTTGTGTCAGACACTTGTGTTTTCCTTCTCCTGTATTGTGTCATAAACTTGTGTTTTCCTTTACCTGCCTTTGTGTCACATACTTGTAATGTCCTTCTATCTGTGTGTCATATACTTGTAATTCCTTCTATCTTTGTGACATATACTTATGTTTTCCTTATATCTGTGTGTCATAATTATACTTGTGTTTTCCCTCTATCTTTGTGTAATATACTTGTGTTTTCCTTCAATGTATGTGTCATATACTTGTGTTTTCGTTCTCCTGTCTTTGTGTCATATACGTGTGTTTTCCTTCAATCTTTGTGTCATATACGTGTGTTTTCCTTCTGTCTTTGTGTCATATACGTGTGTTTTCCTTCTGTCTTTGTGTCACATACTTGTGTTTCCCTTCTCTCTGTGTGCTATATACTTGTAATTTCCTTCTACTTTTGTTTTGATATGTTTGTGTTTCCTTCTCATTTGTGTCATAATTATACTTGTGTTTTCCCTCAGTCTTTGTGAATATACTTGGGTTTCCCTTTCCTTTGTGTCATAACTATACTTGCATTTTCCTTATCCTCCTATGTGTCATATATTCGTGTTTTCCTTCTCCTGTCTTTGTGTCCTATACTTGTAATTTCCTTTTCCTATGTGTCGTGTTTTCCTTCTCCTGTCTTTGTGTCATATACTTGTAATTTCCTTTTCCTATGTGTCATATATTCGTGTTTTCCTTCTCCTGTCTTTGTGTCATATACTTGTAATTTCCTTTTCCTATGTGTCGTGTTTTCCTTCTCCTGTCTTTGTGTCATATACTTGTAATTTCCTTTTCCTATGTGTCATATATTCGTGTTTTCCTTCTCCTGTCTTTGTGTCATATACTTGTAATTTCCTTTTCCTATGTGTCGTGTTTTCCTTCTCCTGTCTTTGTGTCATATACTTGCCAGCAAAACTACGACAGATAGGCTGCCATCATTTTCCTCCCCCCCAAAAAAAACACCCCCACAATGTACATCCATACACCGCGAGTTGCCCTAGCCATCGTTTTATTGGAAAATCTGCTGGTCGCGACTGTCACGTTAGAGCCCATCTGATGTACAGTGTGCTTCCATGACCCTCTAATTCACCTGTCTCCTGTAGCCATGACTTCAGCGGCTAGTTAGGAGCGATTCCCCCGTGGGGATGCCGGGGGGAGGGGGGGGATCCTTTGTCAGTATCAAAAGCGTCCCCACCCCGTCGGGAATATCTGTGCTAGAAATTTCCTCTTTTCTATCCCTCTCTTGGTTTCTCCTTTTCTTCTTCTCACCTCCTCCGTATTTGCTCTCTTACCTTCTTGGTCCATTCTCCTGCCTGGTTTTTAAAAAAAATATTCCAGAAAGACTTAAAAGAGAACTATTCTCTCTTATGTCGAAGTCAGATGCGCTGGGCCTGACCTTGTCAGGCGCTTAACGGCAGCGTGACGCCTTTTTCGCTCATAATACAGACAACAGTAGTTGCTGATTAAAAGTTCGACGACGACGACGACGAGGAAGAAGAAGAAGAGGAAGAAGTTAGGGAGTTTCTTATCGTCCTAGCAGTGTTTGCTTAAGGTTATGAGACCTCTGTAAAGAAGAATACAGACTACATTCACCTTCATAATAACTACTCCCCCCCCTTCCAACCCCCATCCACCGCTTCCCTCCTCCCCCTCCTACCCCCCCCCCCCCCCCCCCTCCCATAGATAACATGGTCCGCGGCTGTTCATTGGTTGTTGGCTGCTGGCCCCCTTAGCTGAAGGGGTTATTCCCCTTTGCACTTCCGAGGATGTGTTTTGGTAAAGAGCAGTCACTCCTTGAGGACAACGGTATATGACATCTCTATACTTCATTTCCTTACTTACGCTCCTTCTGTGTGTGTGTGTGTGTGTGTGTGTGTGTGTGTGTGTGTGTGTGTGTGTGTGTGTGTGTGTGTGTGTCTAAGTGTGTGTGTGTGTCTCTATTGTCTCTGTTTCTGTCTCTCTCTACATCCCCCCCCCCCACGCTCTCTCTTTCCCCCTCTCTCTTTCCTCACGCCATCCCTGTCTCTGACTCTGTCTATCTGTTGTCTGTATCTCTCTCTCTCTCTCTCTCTCTCTCTCTCTCTCTTTCTCTCTCTCTCTCTCTCTCTCTTCTCTTTCTCTTTCTCTTTCCTTTCTCTCTCTCTCTCTTTCCCCCGATCACTCCTCCCCCCTCTCTCTCTCCCTCCCTCCATCCCTCTCTCTCTCTTTCCACCCTCTCTCCCTCCCTCCTCCCCCTCTCTCTCTTCCCCCTATCCCTCCCTCCCTCCCTCTCTTCCCCCCTCCCCTCCCTCTCTCACTCTTTCTCTCTCTCACTCTCTCTCACTCACTCTCTCTCTCTCCCCTCTCAACCTCCTCCCTCCCCCTCTCTCTCTCACTTCTTCTCCCTCCCCCCCCCTCTCTCTCTCTCTCTCTCTCTCTCTCTCTCTCTCTCTCTCTCTCTCTCTCTCTCCACTCTCTCTCTCAGTCTCTCTCAGGACAGATTGCTTGTGAGAAAACTAGCTTCTATGTCTCTGCCGGCCCATCAGTTTTGTTTTCAATCAATGTCACACGTTTACGGTAGCTATTATTTTCTGTTTCTCTTTCTCCCCCTAATGAATGTCCATCATGTTGACAGTAAGCCAGTCGTTTCTATTCTGTGTTTCTGCCGAATCACTGTAGATTGTTTTGCCTGTATTCGCATATCTCTGTCCTACCACCGTAATCGCATTCTCTGGGTTTTTTTGTATGTTGTGGTTTTTTTCCGTTGTGCGTCACTTTCATATAAAAAAAAAATCCCACCAATTCTCTGTCTGTCTGTGTGTCTATCTCTGTCTCTCTCTCTGTCCATCTGGAAATAAACATGTGACTTGACTTGTCCATCCATCCGTCTGTCTCTCTGTCTGTCTCTCTGTCAGTCTCTGTCTCTTGTCTATCCGTCCGTCTGTCTTTCTGTCTCTCTCTCTGTCTGTCTGCCTATCCGTCTGTCTGTACACACACACACACACAAACACACACACACACTCTCTCTCTCTCTCTCTCTTACCCTCCCTCCCTCCCTCTCCCCTTCGGATGAAACTATAAACCGATGCTCCGTATGCGAACGCGCGCAGAACATCTTGCGCATACGTTAAATCCTGTTCTGCTTTCCGTAAGAGTAGGCCATTGTGTGCGGGTGGGAACAGATGACAAAATGACAAAGCACATGATTACTTATTCCATTATCCTCGATATAAAAGAATAAGATATAATAAATAAATATAAGATAAATATAAAATAAAATAAATCTCTCTCGCTTCTCCTTTGTTTGATCTCTGTCCCCCTTCCTTAATCGTCTCTTTTCCTCCCTCCTATCTCCATCCCTCCACTTTTCCTCTTCTTCTCTTCCCTTCCCTTCCCTTCTACCCGTCCCTCCTTCTCTCCATCCTTCCGCCATCAATAGAGAGAGAGAAAAGATAAAGCAAGAAGAGAGCAGGTGTAAGCGGGGCAAGGCATCTGGTCTGTGTTCAAGTGTTGTTGGAGTCTTCTGGAGCTTCAAGTGGCCAGTAATAGCATCCCTAGTGCACTGCCTGTCTGACCCCCATCCCCCCTGTCCCTAAAACACATCGCCACATCAGTGTTCCCGTAACAGATCGCCACATCAGTGTTCCCGTAACAGATCGCCACGTCAGTGTTCCCGTAACAGATCGCCACATCAGTGTTCCCGTAACAGATCGCCACATCAGTGTTCCCGTAACAGATCGCCACGTCAGTGTTCCCGTAACAGATCGCCACATCAGTGTTCCCTTAACACATAGCCACACCATTGTCTCCATAACACATCACCACATCAGTGTTCCCTTAACACATAGCCACACCATTGTCTCCATAACACATCACCACATCAGTGTTCCTGTAACACATAACCACATCACTGGTTCCATAACATATCACCACATTACCGCCCCCATAACAAATCACATCATTTCCTGCCCCCAAAACACATCACCACATCACCGACTGTCTACATAACACATCACCACATCGCCGTCCCCACAACACATCATCACATCATTGTTCCCATAACACATCACCACATCAGTGTTCCCGTAACAGATCACCACATCATTGACTGTCTACATAACGCATCGCTACATCACTCACTGCCCCCATAACACATCACCACATCACTGCCTGTTCCCACAACACATCATCACATCACCAGCTGGCCACATGAAACATCACATCACTGTCCCCATAACATATAACCACATCACAGAGTGACCCCATAACACATCACCACGCCATTGACTGTCCTCATACCACATCACCATATCACTTCCTTTCTCCATAACACATAACCCCATTACTTCCTTTCTCCCATAACAACCACATGACTGTCTCCGTAATACATCACCACATCGCTGAGTGTCTCCATAGCACACCATCTTCACTTCAGTTTTCGGGGGTATTTTTGCGCAAGAGTAGGCCATTGTGTGCCGGTGGGAACAAATGACAACATTTACAAAACTACATACTATATTTAAAAAGTAGATGAGTACCTTTTCCATTATCCTCTAAAATAATACATGAATAAATAAAATAAATCAATCTAGATGTAAATTCGACTGCTGTTTCCTTTATTTTAGTGACAGGGATAATCACTCCCCTACCTCCAGAACACCGTACAAAAGGAAAAACCCATTTCTTGGGAAAGGCTGCTCAAATTCATACCAGCAGCTTTAAAAGAATGCTGCTAGACCAAGTCCCAAGCGTGCCTTAAACTAGAACACTGTCTTGCAGTGACCTTTCAAACATATACCAAGAATCAAACCCGAGGATTAGCCCCACATGGCATGGTGGTTTGCACCCTTGGGTTATTTTACTACACTACGGTGATAGGGGAATCAGGCAGCTACTTTTAGATAGTAGTAAATGATGTGACCTGGTCGAAGGAAAATAAACAATGATTCCTCACCTTCACCTAGACCATAGTCCCGTGGACCGTGGGACACCAATGAAGGTTTTGCAACCAGCTTCATCCACTCCGCGCGGTCCTCTACTTTCCGTAGCAAATCGTTTCACTCAAGGCCAGTCCACTCTCTGATGTTGTCTGTCTGTCCCTTCGTCTCCCTCATTGTACCGTTCCCTGTAGGACAGTCTTGGCCAGTCCAGATATACGTGTGATGTTCCTGTACCGCATTAGTTAGCGGGTTTTTTCTCCTCGCTAAGTTAGGAGGTATTCGTATGGTCCAATGGCGTTTTTGATTCTGGTTTTCACTTCCTCATTAGTGATGTGATCTCTGTGTGAGATACTGATTACATTGAAACAATGCCTTTCTGGCAGTATTATGGAAAATTTCAGCCAAGAGATGATGAAACCAAGAGGATTTAGTTTTGTGTGAACACGGGTTCTGCAAATGAAGATCAGTTGTCGATGATGATATTGTTCATTGTGGGATGGTGTGAGTTTTTTTGTGTGTTAGTAGGTTGTGAAAATTTGTGAGAAAACGATTTCGAAATAATCCGGATGGATGAATGAGTGCCTTGTCTTACGTTGTGTTGGGGTTTTCTTATCTTCTGTTGCAGTTTCCCTGTCTCGTGTTGCAGTTTTCTTATTTTGTGTTGCAGTTTTCTTATTTTGTGTTGCAGTTTCCTTATTTTGTGTTGCAGTTTCCTTATTTTGTGTTGCAGTTTCCTTATCTTGTGTTGCAGTTTCCTTATCTTTCTTATCTTGTGTTGCAGTTTCCTTATCTTGTGTTGCAGTTTCCTTATCTTCTTTATCTTGTGTTGCAGTTTTTCCGTTCATTCCTTCCTTCATATTGTTGTTGCAGTTTTTCCGTTCTATCTTGTGTTGCAGTTTCCCTACCTTGTGTTGCAGTTTCCTTATCTTGTGTTGCAGTTTCCTACTTGTCATCTTTTTTGTGTTGCAGTTTCCTTATCTTGTGTTGCAGTTTCCCTTATCTTGTGTTGCAGTTTCCTTATCTTGTGTTGCAGTTTTCTATTTGTGTTGCAGTTTCCTTATTCTTCTTATCTTGTGTTGCAGTTTCCTATTTTTGTGTTGCAGTTTCCTTATCTTGTGTTGCAGTTTCTTCTCCTTATCTTGTGTTGCAGTTTCCTTATCTTGTGTTGCAGTTTCCCTATCTTGTGTTGCAGTTTCCTTATCTTTCTTATCTTGTGTTGCAGTTTCCTTATCTTGTGTTGCAGTTTTTATTTTGTGTTGCAGTTTCCTTATCTTGTGTTGCAGTTTCCCTATCTTGTGTTGCAGTTTCCTTATCTTGTGTTGCAGTTTCCTTATCTTGTGTTGCAGTTTCCTATCTTGTCTTGCAGTTTTTTCCTTTTATTTTATCTTGTGTTGCAGTTTCCTTATCTTGTGTTGGTTCCAGGTTTTCCTTATCTTGTTTTTTTTTTTTTTGTTTTTTTTTGCAGTTTCCTTATCTTGTGTTGCAGTTTCCTTATCTTCCTTATCTTGTGTTTCAGTTTCCGTATTTTGTGTTGCAGTTTCCTTATCTTGTGTTGCAGTTTCCTTATCTTGTGTTGCAGTTTCCTTATCTTCCTTATCCTGTGTTGCAGTTTCCCTATCTTGTCTTGCAGTTTCCTTATCTTGTGTTGCAGTTTCCTTATCTTGTGTTGCAGTTTCCTTATCTTGTGTTGCAGTTTCCTTATCTTGTGTTGCAGTTTCCTTATCTTCCTTATCCTGTGTTGCAGTTTCCTTATCTTGTGTTGCAGTTTCCTTATCTTATTTTGCAGTTCTTCCTTATCTTGTGTTGCAGTTTCCTTATCTTGAGTTGCAGTTTCCTTATCTTGAGTTGCAGTTTCCTTATCTTTGTGCAGCTTCCTTATCTTTGTGTTTCAGTTTTCCTTATCTTGTGTTGTTGCAGTTTCCTTATCTTGTGTTGCAGTTTCCTTATCTTCCTTATCTGTGTGTTGCTAGTTCCTTATCTTATCTTTCCTTATCTTGTGTTGCAGTTTCCTTATCTTGTGTTGCAGTTTCCTTATCTTGTGTTGCAGTTTCCTTATCTTGTGTTGCAGTTTCCTTATCTTGTGTTGCAGTTTCCTTATCTTCCTTATCTTGCGTTGCAGTTTCTTATCTTCTTTATCTTGTGTTGCAGTTTCCTTTATTGTGTTGCAGTTTCCTTATCTTGTGTTGCAGTTTCCTTATCTTGTGTTGCAGTTTCCTTATCTTCCTTATCTTGCGTTGCAGTTTCTTATCTTCTTATCTTGTGTTGCAGTTTTCCTTTATTGTGTTGCAGCTTCCTTATCTTGTGTTGCAGTTTCCTTTCTTCCTTATCTTGTTTGTGTTGCAGTTTCTTTATCTTGTGTTGCAGTTTTCTTATCTTCCTTATCTTGTGTTGCAGTTTCCTTATCTTGTGTTGTTGCAGTTCTCTCATCTTGTGTTGTTGCAGTTTCCTTATCTTGTGTTGTTGCAGTTTCCTTATCTTGTGTTGTTGCAGTTTCCTTATCTTGTGTTGCAGGGTCCTTACCTGGTGTTGTGTTGTCTTGTGTTGTGTTGCCTTGCCTTGTGTTTTGTTGCCTTGTGTTGTGTTGCTTTGCCTTGTGTTGTGTTGCTGGGGGCCTCTCAGTATCAGTTACATCCCCACCTTCTGGAAATTGTGTCCTAGGACTTCCCTCTTTTCTATCCCTCTCTTTGTTTCTGTATTGTATCCTTTACTTCCTGTCGCCTTCTTCTTTGTCTATTTTTTTCTGCCTTCTTGGTCCATTCTCTTGCCTTTATTTAAAGGAAGACTTAAAACAATGCTATTCTCTCCCCCAGGCCAACATTGGATTGGCTGGGTCTGACTGTGAGGTACCTAACGGCAGCGCTACACAGTTTTGCTTATATATGACAGACAACAGTAGTTGCTGTCTGAGCGCTCGACGAAGAAGTTCTAACCTATGCCTGCTTGACTTTTCGTATGCTTGCTGCTCTCCTCTCTCTCTCTCTGTCTCTCTCTCTGTCTGTATGTCTGTCTGTCTCTGGCTCTGTCTCCCTCTGTCTCTCTGTCCCTCTGTCCCCCTCTCTCTTTCTCTCACCTCTTCCTCCTCCTCCTTTATTCTTCCTCCTCTTCCTCCTCCTCCTTTTTAAGCTTCTCTTCTCTCTCCTCTTCCCCTCCTGCTCTCTCTTTACTCTTCCTCTCCTTTTTTTTTCATGCCTCTCGCTGTCTGTCTCTCTCTGTCCTGTCCTCTCTACTGTGTTTTCTGTCTCTCGCTCTCTCCCCTCCCCTCCTTTTTAAGGCCTCTGTTCTCTCTTATCTGTCCCTCTCTCTCTCTCTCTCTGTCCCTGTCTCTCTTACTGTCTCCTCTCTCTTCTCTCTCTTCTCTCTCTCTCTCTCTCTCTCTCTCTCTCTCTCTCCTCCTCTCCTCTTCCTCCTCCTCCTTTTAAGCCCTCTCGCTGTCTCTCTCTTGTCTTCTCTCTCTCACTCTCTGTCCCTGCTCTCTCTCTCTCTCCTCTCTCTCTCTGTCTCTCTCTCCTCCTTCCTCTTCTCCTCTTACTTTCCATCCTCTTCCTCTTCCTCTTCTCCTTTATCAAGCCCTCTTCTCTCTGTCCTCTCTCTCTCGTCTCCTCTCTCTTTTAGCTCTTGTCTCTTTCTCTCTCTCCTCTTCCTCCTCCTCCTTTTTAGTCCCCTCCTCTCTCTTCCTCTCTCCTCTTCTCTTCTCTCTCCTTCGCTCTCTCCTTCCTCTCTCGTCTCTCTCTCTCCTCTCTGTCTCTCTCTCTCTCTTCTGTTTTCTCTCTCTCTCTCTCTCTCTCTCTCTCCTCTTCTCTCTCTTCTCTCTCTCTCTCTCTCCTCTCTCTCTCTCTCTCTCTCTCTCTCTCCTCTCCTCTTCCTCTCTCTCTCCTTCTCTACTCTTCCTCATCTCTTCTCTCTCTCATTACTCTCCTCTCTCTTCTCTTCTTCTCTCTCTCTCTCTCTCTCTCTCTCTCTCTCTCTCTCTCTTCTCTCTCTCTTTGTCTCTCTCTCCTCTTCCTCCTCCTCCTCCTCCTCCTCCTCCTCTTACTCTTCCTCCTCCTTTCTAGCCGTCCCCTCCCCCCCTCTCTCTCTCTCTCGTTCATGATACATATCTAACGTAGACTGCTCAGACACAGCAATCTATGGCCGCTTCGTCTCGGTGATATATATCTCGTGTACATTACTCGGATACAACCTGGACTATCTCCCTTCCCATGGTGAACCATATCTGATGTACATGATTAGAAAAATAAAACCATGGACTATCTTCCTTTCCAGGGCGATCCATATCTGTGATATATATATATTATATATAAATATATATATATAATATTTATATATATATATATATAATATATTATATAATGATATATATATATATATATATATATTATATATATCATATATTATGGGGGAAAAACCCTGGATTATCTTTCTTCCCATGATGATTTATATCTTATGTATATCATTAGCAAAAAATCCTATCTTCCTTCACATGCCTCATATTTCCCTCCTCTTCCTCTGTATCCTTATCCTCTGTGTTATTCCTCCAGCCACCAGCTCATCTCTATACACAGACCCAAATATGTTATGTTCCATTCCGCTTTTTGGAAGAGTAGGCCACTGTGTGCTGGTGGGACTGGGAGACAAAATTGACAAAACTGCATACACACGGAAATTGGATGAAAAAAGCACATGAGTGCTTATTTCATTATCCTCGAAATAAAAGACTAAATAAGAAATGTTATTAATGATAGTGGAATATGGCGTGTTGTATTTATCATGGTGTTGTGTATTGAACTGTAATGAACTGTGCTGTGTTGTACTATGTTGTAGCATATCTTGTCATATCGTATTATGCTATATTGTGTTGTGCTTTGAGACGGACAAGAAAATAAACGGGTGGCACTGCGCTTGTGGCGACACATTCATCCTCTGAGGAGAGTTACCATAACTTTACTCAGAGAGAAAGAAAACCAAATGTGATACGACTGAGAGTGGAACACTAGCACAATAGGATTGAGCACGCGAAGGAAGGGATGACTGATCTCCTCACCCACATCGTGTCTCACTATCTCTCCTCTGGAGACTTCAGTCAGACGACCCAACAGACATTCAGGACACCAGAAAGATACACCAGACAGTCGTAAAGGCAACGGTAAAGGTGTCCCATAACCTATGTGGTCGTAGGGGAAGCGAGGCGTCAGAGACCTCAGCTTCTCCAGGGGCCAGCATACTGGGTGCGGCGCCCATCTCCTCTCCCTCGCTGCTTTACCTTCCCTGACGCTAAAGGGGAGAAGTACCTATTTACAGCTGGGTGAAGTGGGGGACTGTACTGAAGCCAAGGCGCGCAAAAGTCACCCATCCAAGTGGTAACAGCTCGATACTGCTTAACCTTAGCTGGGGGAAAGCGAGTGGCCTGACCACTGAGCTATCCCGTCCCCAGACAGTGGACACCAGAACAAACGGCTTGCTGCAGTACATCCTGTTCCACTGTAGAATGAGGGGCACTGAAAAGGATGACACAGTCTGGAAGCTTGGCAGAGAACAGAAACACCGCCATACATGCCGTCAGTCATTTAGCTAGCTTCACGTAGTGGTCAGTCTAAAGTGCAAAAGCCCCCACATCACTAATCAAAAGGAGAGTGTTTCTGAAATCGTTATGAAAAATTATAGATTCAAATAAATCATCGAAAATTGATGGTTGTGAACATGTGTTTCCTGTATAGCATAATGAAAAGGATAGGATTTCTGTAATGGTTTGAAAAATTGTGAATTAGAGAAATCATCAAAAAGTTGGTGGTCGGTTGCGGACATTTGTTTCCTTCAGATCATAACTATTAAATTACTCACTGATGAGTGTAAGTGGTTGGGTCAGTTGTGTGTGTGTGTGGGGGGGGGGGGGTGAAGTCAAGTAGTCCAGTTAAATCCAGTCAAGTCAATATTTTATTTCGTGATAGTACATTGAATAAGCAATGCATTTGCTTCTTTTCATCAAGCCATTGTGTGCGTGCGTGCGTGCGTGTGTGTGTGTGTGTGTGTGTGTGTGTGTGTGTGTGTGTGTGGTTAGTATTAGTGTGTGTGTATG
>CM054143.1:18879693-18902193 GCA_028751875.1 Rapana venosa | reverse complement strand
GCTGATGATGATAATAATAATGATAATAATAATGATAATAATAATAATAGTAATAATAATAATAATAATAATATAATAATAATAATAATAATAATAATAATAATAACACTACTACTACTACTACTACTACTACTACTACTACTACTACTACTACTACTACTACTACTAACTATTACTGCTGCTGCTGCTGCTACTACTACTCCTGATTGTGATGATGATGACGATGGTTGATGACGACGACGACAACAACATCATCATCATCATCATCATAATCATCAGCAGCAGCAGCAGCATCATCACCACCATTATCATCCTCGTCGTCATCGTCGTCGTCGTCGTCATCATCATCATCATCATCATCATCATCATCATCATCATCATCATCATCATCATCATCATCATCATCATCATCATCATCATCATCATCATCATCATCATCATCATCATCACCATCATCATCACAATGATAAACTGTATCGGCCATAGCAGTCAGCACTGCTGAATCCACCTGTCAGATGAAAAGCTGTCCTATGTCAGTGACGGACTGATCTCTCTCTTGTTCCTGGTGCACGTCTACTGTGCTTTCTTTCTTCTGACAGCTGGCACTGAGGCAGCAGTCTTTCCAATCAACATTCTGACAGGGATGACAACATGATTGCCCATCTCCCCTTTGTTGGAGTTGTCACTGTTGGGCGTTCCACGGCCTACCGTCCTAGGGGTCACCCAGAACATGCCCTCTGTTGCACTCCTCTTCTTACCACTGTGACCCCGAACTGTACATCAGATGAGGGGTTTGCGTGTATGACTGTTGTCAGCTACTTTCTTCCATACAGACAGCCACACTTCAGCTGTAGAGGATTATTAGGTTTTTGTATATCTTAGATGGAAAGTGTATGTAGCGTTAAAGGCTTGTCACGATGAAGACAAAATCTGAATAACGACCCAATACAGTTTGAATATCGCATTAACTTTTTGCTTACGTTCGAAACTTGCACATCTGTTGTTGGGTTTTTGGAACTAACTTGGCCAATCTGTTCTTCATCCTTCTATGTCCAATCCTTCAGCCTTGCTCTGTGGCTGTAGGCTGCCTTCCCCCCCCCCCCCCCCCCCCCCACCACCGCCCACTTTCTCCCGCCCCCTTCTTACCCTTCTGTCCTTCACACCGCGTGTTATTGTCATGTCATGGCACTGATTACTGTTGGTCAGGGCAGCGAATCCATGCGAGCCTGTACATCAGTAGATTTGTGGTTTAGAGGTAACGCGTCTGCCTAGAAAACGAAAAGTCCGGGTTGCAAGTGTGCGGTGGTTTGATCCCCGTATGGGCCAAAAACGTTTCTACCATCCATTTATTTAATGTATTTATTTATTTTATTTTATTCTTTTATATCGAGGATAATGGAATAAGCACTTATATGCTTTTTAAAAATCTAGTCCCCGTGTGTATGCGGATTTGTGAATTCTTCCATCTGTTCCCACCGGCACACAATGGCCTACTCTTCCACTAGCCCATGAGTGGTGGTCTGGGTACTAATCTTTCGGACCAGACGATAAACCGAGGTTAAGCTTGTTACACAAAATTTTTTAGCGCACGTAAAAGAACCCACGGCGACAAGAGAGTTGTCCCTGGCAAAATTCTTCAGAAAAAAACCCAACTCTGATAAGGAAATAAATGCAGTAGCAGACAAGAAAAAAAGAAAACAAAATGATAGGTGGAGCTTCTCTTATGGCGACGCGCTCTCCCCCGTGGAGAGCAGCCCGAATTTCACGCAGAGAACTCAGCTTGGACTTTAAACAACCACCATATTGATCATCATTTCTATACTGATGATACTCAGCTTCAGTGCAGTGATACTGTTGAAAACTTGCCTTCCCTCCTGACAAATATGTCCTACTGCCTTCAAGACATTCAAAACTGGATGACTCAGAACAAGTTACAACTTAATGCCGATAAAACCGAAGCCATGCTCATAGGGACCCAACATAAACTTTCCTCTATCGCAAAATCTTCAATAGAATTCGGCAATACGTCAGTTTCTTTGTCCAACTCTGTGAAGTATTTAGGAGTAGTTCTTGACAACACACTCTCTATGAAAAAATTCATCACCCAGACCTGCCAGTCTTCCTCGCAAGTATCTGTCCACTGATGCAACTTCCAAGCTTGTCACATCTCTCATTCTTTCACGTTTAGACTACTGTAATTCTCTTTTGGCTGGTCTACCAGCATCATCTATCCACTCTCTTCAACGCATACAAAACTCTGCAGCTCGACTGGTCCTAAGAAAGAAAAAATCTGAACACATCACTCCTCTTCTGCAATCTCTTCACTGGCTGCCTGTCTCGCAAAGACTGGAGTATAAAATCAATACCCTGTTTCAAATGTCTCCACAAATCTGCACCCCCTTATCTCTGTAACTGTCTTCATCTGTACACTCCATCCCGTTCCCTTCGTTCAGCCGCAGATACTTTGTGCTTTCGAACACCCAGATTCAAACAAACCACTGTTGGCCGTCGCTCCTTCTCTGTTTCTGGTCCATCCACCTGGAATGACCTCCCTCTTTCACTTCGACAAAAGCCTTCACTTGATACCTTCAAATCCAGCCTTAAAACACACTTATTTCCTACCTGAGACTTTCCCCCCAAATATCTGTCCCCAATTTACAACAGCATTTTTCACCTTCTAAGTGTTGTTCCGAGTGTGTGTGTGTGTGTGTGTGTGTGTGTGTGTGTGTGTGTTGTGTGTGTGTGTGTGTGTGTTGGTGGTGTGTGTGTGTGTGTGTGTGTGTGTGTGTGTGTGTGTGTGTGTGTGGGTGGGTGTGTGTGCGTGCATGCGTGCATACGTGCGCGCGCATGGTTTTGAAATCTGTTGTTCATTATGTTTAAGGTGAGTTGCATGCCTGTAAATGATTGAGTGCAAGCGCTTCGATTTGTGTTGTTTTTTTTTTACAAGATTCAGCGCTATATAAATTCCATATATTATTATTATTATTATTATTATTAAGTGGTACAAAATGAAATGAAATGCAACATCAACGTTCGTTCGTCTGCTTGTAGAAAGCAAGAACTGCTAACATGCCCCTGAAGCTCCACCCGCCTATAGAACACAGTCATTGTCTTTTCCGTTCCTGGGCTAGAGCTCTGGGGTGTTCATCAATGGTGAGATTTTGTTTGCGTATGCCACCATTTTCCCCACTGTTCAGGCAGTCGCATTACAACTTCGGGGATGATAAACAACGACACCAGTGCGCACGCATAGTTCAGAGAATTGTCTTCCGTTCCCACTGGCACACACTGGTCTACTCTTCCGAAAGGCGGATCGGGTTTTCACGTGTGTGCAAGATGTTCTGCGCCCGTACCGGTGGATCGGTGGTCTAGAGGTAACGCGCCTGTCTAGAATGCGAAAAGTCCGGGTCGGGTGTGTGCGTGGTTCGTAACCCGTTTGGGCCCGAAATTTTTCCCCATCCATTAGACCATGAGTGGTGGTCTGGGCGCTAGTCTTTCGGATGAGACGATAAACCGAGGTCCCGTGTGTTACACAAAATTTTCAGCGCACGTAAAAGAACCCACGGCAACAATAGAGTTGTCCCTGGCAAAATTCTTAGAAAAAAGCCACTCTGATAGGAAAACAAATACAGTTGCAGACCAAAAGAAAAAAAAAAGGAAAAAAAAGGTGGCGCTGCTCTTGTGGCGACGCGCTCTCCCCGGGGAGAGCAGCCCGAATTTCACGCTGAGAAATCTCGTGACTTAAAGCGGTATAATATTTTAAAAAAATAATTTAAAAAGATAAAATAGTACGTCCGCACGTGTGATAGTCTCATCCGAAGGATTTTTCGGGGAAGCGGAGTTGGCGGTGATGTTCTTAACTTCGTGGGTAAAAAAGAACTCTTTGAATGGGTGTCTCAGTAGTAGCTGAAAATATCAATCTGGGATCGATCCCGGGCCGTCAGATCGCGAGCGCAACATGCAACGCTCTAACCACTTGAATACCCCGCCCTCAACCCCCCTCCCCCCATCATATAAGCCTATGTCATCGGACAAGGTCTGCAGGATTCTGGCAGGTGTGACGTTGCACAGGCTGTCACTGTTTCTTGGGAATCTGAAACCAAAAAAACTTCAACTTTAAGATATGGGTTGTTGTGCTACTCTCTATATAAACACTGGGAACCGTGCAATCCCACCGGTAGTGGTCTGGGCGCTAGTCTTATATATCCTTTTATATCGAGGATAATGGAATAAGCACTCATGTGCTTTTTTAACATCCTGTGCCCGTGTGCATGCGGTTTTTTTGTAAATTTTGTCATCTGTTTCCACCGATACACAATGGCCTACTCTTACGAAAAGCGGTACAGGATTTAACGTGTGCGCAAGATGTTCTGCATGCGTTCGAACACAAATTCAACATGTTTCAACCCCCGATGGGGCAATGATTGAGTTGATCCACCATACATCGGAATGCCAGGCTGGACTGAACACCAGTGGCACTTCTCCCATGACAGGGGAACACTTCCTCCAGACCTGTCACCAACACACCAAAACCTGAAGGCCAATATCTGGCCCCACTGACCTGCCGATGAGGGACAAACTTTTCGGACCCCTGGAGGGCCTTCAGCGCACCGCAGTATTTGTCAGGGCCTCAGGAGTTGCTGTCTGAGCGTTCGATAAAGAAGAAGAAGTATCTGCGTGAAATTGAAAAGGAGGGGGGGTGGGAGTGGGTTGGAAAGGCTCAGTGATCAACTGGACTGGTGATTGGGAGGGGTGGGAGGTTGGGGGTGGGGTATGGATCGATTCGCTGTTGGTTTGAAGTTTTGTCTTCACTTTCGATAATGACCAGTCAGGGACAGCATGGCTTTAACAGGCTTAGGGACACTGATGGCTGTACTGGGGATGTAAAAGGACCGACCACTGTCCATCTCCCAGTCCGTACCGCTATCTACCTACTTCCCTCTTTGGTTTCCGTTCTATTAGCGTGGAAATGAAATCGAACGGTCCTAACCACTCGGCTATGTTAGCGTCTGTCTAGTCCCTCTTTGTTTTCTGGGGTAAAAGACTAGCTCCCTGCCCGCAAAAGGAAGAAGATGTGGAAGATAGGCCAGATCTTGGAGAGCGGATGACGAACCAGTCTGTCCTGTGATGATGACCACCTCTCTCCAGAGGCCTGGTGATGCACATTTCAACCACGTCCATCTGCTGTGAAGGTGAACTGGCCTTCCTCTGTAAAGCAGCTGGACTTTAGCTTGGCTTTGCCGTTTTCTTTCTATCTCTCTTATACTGGTAATCAGACATTGAGTCTCTCTCTCTCTCTCTCTCTCTCTCTCTCTCTCTCTCTCTCTCTCTCTCTCTCTTTTCTCTCTCTCTCTCTCTCTCTCTCTCTCTCTCTCTCTCTCTCTCCTCTCTCTTCTTCGCTTTCGTCTCTTGTTTGGTGTTGGTGTGTGGTGTGTGGTGGTGGGGGGGGGGGGGGGGGGGGCGAGGGGTGTGTGAGTGGTGGTGTGTGTGTGTGTGTGTGTGTGTGTGTGTGTGTGTGTGTGTGTGTGTGTGTGTGTGGTGTGCCTGTGTATCGGTGGTCTAGAGGTCACGCGCCTGCCTAGAAAGCGAAAAGTCCGGGTCGGAAGTGTGCGGTGGTTCGAATCCCATTTGGGCCCTAAACTTTTCCCCCATCCATTAAGACCATGGGTGGTGGGCTGGGTGCCAGTCTTTCGGCCGAGACAATAAACCGAGGTCCCGATTGTTACACATAATTATTTAGCGCACTCAAAAGAACCCATAGCAACAAGAGAGTTGTCCCTGGCAAAGTTCTGTAGAAAAAAGCCACTCTGTTAGGGAAATAAATACAGCTACAGACAGGAAACAGAAAAAAAAGAAAGGGTGGCGCTGCTCTTGTGGCGACGCGCTCTCCCCGGGAAGAGCAGACCGAATTTCAGGCAATCTGCCGTGACTTAAAGTGGTATAATATAAAAAACATTTTTGTAAAATAAATAACTATCTGTCTGTCTGTGTGTCTGTTTATAAACCAGTGTGTCTATGTTGGAATGCAGTGCTGTAACTCTCACCGTGTAAAAGACTCCAGTGTCTGCAAGCTAGGGTATAGCATTCCTCACCCTGGATGCTGCAGAACCCTTGATGTTGCGAATGTCACTGACACTCTTTGTCACGTGATCTTCATGCCCTGCTTCTCTCACTTTGCAGTTGTTACACACACTTTGTCAGGTTGTGGAGGAAGTGTTATGTCACGGGTGCATACGTGTCTGTAAATGGTATGTATCGTTGGTGAACTTTTATCTATCTATTTTTTGCTGCCTCTTCTTCCGCGACGTCCCCCGTCCTGCTGTTCCCACCTCCGCTCATTCCAATCTCCCCGCCACAGCCACACCTAGATTCGTCATGTCTCATCCTCAGGGTCGGAAGTCCACAGGGAGCCCATCACTATCAGGCCGCCGTGAAGCCACCAGCCAGAGGGGCCCTGCACTGCTGCTGGGTCACTTTGGTGGTGTTTAGTGGTGCCTGTTCTGAGCTAACATACGCAGTACACCACCTACTAAGCCCCCTACTAACGACAGTATTAGCTCAGTCACGGAGAGAGACTGAGTGAGTTGCCCACCCGACGTGGCAACCACCACAACGTCTCTCCAACAACCGTCCCCAGCGAACCTCCAACCCCAAAGGCTTTGATATAAACTCACCACAGGCGCAGAATTGTATGGGCAAACCAAATCTGAGGTCACCATGAGACCAGAGCAACTGGGACCACCGAATCAGTCTTTTTTTCCCATTGCATGGTGATCAATGACAATGAGGATGACGTACTGATGCTGCTGTGCAGGTGCATATGCTTCGAGACTACGTGACAGGGTTGTAATCTACGCTTACTATCATGATGTATCCCGGCGTCAACCGGGCCGAGAGATACAGATACCTGCAATGTTGGTCAGGTAATTTGAGCATCACTCTCAAACTTGCATCCGTTAAGTGGATGAAGCTTAACTGTGTGGTCCCAGTCTTCCAACTGAGCCCACAGCACACTCACTCTGGGTAGGAGCCGGCCGGAGTCCGAAAAATCCCTATGACTCTTATGGGAATCGAACCCGCGACTTTCCAGTCCGTAACCCAAGGCGCTAACTACTGCGCCATGGCGGCTGGTCTGTTGGTGAACTTTGATAGGTCATCTTTATTTGCGAGCGTACGTTTCTTTAAATAGTAAGTTAATCATTCCTAATTCATACTCTTTATTTTAAGGGTACCAGATAAACATTGCAAAATCCTCATTGGTGCCCCCATGGTCCACAGGACTATGAGACAGGTAAAGGTGAAGGATGAAGAAAAGTATTCACATACTTTTTTATTATTCCACCAACCTTTTATATTGAGAGAGAGAAACTTCAGACTTTTACTTTACATCGGCCTAGAGAGAGAGAAAGAGAGAGAGAGAGAGAGAGAGAAAGAGAGAGAGAGAAGAGAGGAGAGAGAGAGAGAGGGGGGGGGAAGGTATGTTGTGTTGAAGAACTGTGCTCATACTGCTCCTCCAGACTAAACACATTTCGTCTGTGTGGCCAATCACTCCAGATACAACACATTCAAATAACTCCATTCCTGCATAGCAGCTTGCTTTTGGTCCAGACTTAAAAGCATCAGCACTATAGAACTGCTTTTCTCCAACATCCACACACGGTGATTACAGAGGTCTGCTCAGTCTCTGGGGAGTTTTGTGTAGTACTGTCAGCAGCAAAAAGACTGATTACTTGTTCAACATTAGCCCAAAGTGCTGAGTGCTGCTGACTGGGGGCAGAGAGAAGGAAGGTGTGTTATTTATTCCTGCAGGACAGTGCTAGTGCACTCCAACCTTGCTGACCTGTCTGTCTGATGGTGTGTGCCCTCACATCAAAGACAGACAGACCTGTCTCCCTCAGTCCCCAATGCACTGCAATCACTGGCCTTTGCTTTCAGGAACTGCTATCTGTGGAACCTCTCTATCTGTCTGTCCATCAATGGACCTTCCTTCTGCAGTGTTTGCTCGTGCCTAGTTACTTTAGGAAAGTGTGTGTGTGTGTGTGTGTGTGTGTGTGTGTGTGTGTGTGTGTGTGTGAGTGAGTGAATGTAAACTGAAACTTTTTTTAACAGTGCCACGGGAGCACAGTTATTATATTACTGTCTCTGTGCACAAGTAGTTTGAGATGTGCTCCAAAAGCTGTGCAGGAGTAATTACGTGATGCACTGTGAGTTGTGTGCACAGTGGTATGGGCTGGAGAGGAAAGAAGAGAGTCGCAATGTAATCGCCATCCTTTCAGTTTGGCATTTTCCAGTTTTTGATAGCCAAGTGGATGAGAGTACTAGCTTCTTCTACTATCAGTCTCCCTATGTGTTCATCTAGCCACAGTTAGTGTATTGATACCAGAGAGAACTTGCACAATCTGATCAGTCAGAAGCCATCAACAAATCAAAGTCGGCCTGGATAGTCAGGGGTTCCATGAGAGATTGACAAATATTTCTTTTTTTGTCTACTGTTTCTGGCAAACATCGCCATCATTTACTGTTTTTTCACAGTCCTTTATCATCTACTGCTTCTAACAAGCATCATCCTTGTTTACTACTTCTGGCAATCATCCTCAATATGTCCTAATCCTGATATAATGTGCTCCATATGTTCAGTTTCTGAAAACAAAATCTGTATTATATGCTGTTCCTGAGCACTGGAAATAACAGGCTATACCCAACTACTCCTGGGTATATGTGGGGACCCGATTGAAGCCAAGGCGTGCAAACAGTCACCCACCCCCCCACCCCCCAAAAAAAAATCAACCCAAAAAACAAAACAAAAACAGTCTCAGGTCTGTAGGGAACACTTTTGGTGCTGACAGTTTCTGGATATCTGTTATTACTTTAAAACAAATTATTTTATACCACTTTAAATCTGTCAAGAAGGATAGTGAATGTCAGCACACATCAGAAGACTGATTCATCAGAAGACTGAAGTTTCTCTGAGCACTTCTAGTTCACATGTCTGGTTGATAAGGGAATGATTTTTTTTTAAATCAGTGCAACAGGGCTGTCCTAGCTTGACCATCCAGACACAGCACAGCCTACTTAAAAAGAAAAAAATATACAACAATAGTACAGTTGGAAACGTGTCTTCAACAATTGCAAGAAATCTGGTAACTATCACTTTGTACAAGGCACCAGTTGCAGCAGCCTACGGTGTAGCATTCCTCATGCTGGACACTGCAGATGCTGAAGCCTTGACGTAATGACCACAGACACTCCTGTCTTTATTTATGAGCATATGTTTTTGTAAATAGGATGTAGATCATCCCTGATTCTTTGGTGCCCCTATGACCCATGGAACTATGGTATAGGTAAGGTGAAGGAAGAAGATGAGTATTCACATACTTTATTACTCTGACGTTTTTATTCAGAAAGAGAAAGAAAGAAACTAAGAGAGAGAGAGAGAGAGAGAGAGAGAGAGAGAGAGAGAGAGAGAGAGAGAGAGAGAGAGAGAGATGGAGACATAGGTATGTCTACTGAAGAACTGTGCACAAACTGTTGTTCCAGACTAGACACATTTAGTCTATGTGGCCAATATCTCCAGATACAACACCTTCAAATAACTCCATTCCTGCATAGCAGCTTGCTTTTGGTCCAGAGTTAAAAGCATCAGCACTATAGAACTGCTTTTCTCCAACATCCACACACTTTGTGATTACAGCAGTCTGCTCAGTCTCTGGGGAGTTCTGTGTAGTACTGTAAGCGGCAAGAGGACTGATTATTTGTTCAGCATTGGCCCAAAGTGCTGAGTGCTGCAGACTGGGGGCAGAGAGAAGGAAGGTGTGTTATTTATTCCTGCAGGACAGTGCTAGTGCACTCCAACCTTGCTGACCTGTCTGTCTGATGGTGTGTGCCCTCACATCAAAGACAGACAGACCTGTCTCCCTCAGTCCCCACTGCACTGCACTGCAATCACTGGCCTTTGCTTGCATGCACTGCTGTCTGTGGAACCTCTCTATCTGTCTGTCCATCAATGGACCTTCCTTCTGCAGTGTTTGCTCGTGCTTAGTTACTTTAGGAAAGTGTGTGTGTGTGTGTGTGAGTGAGTGAATGTAAACTGAAACTTTTTTTAACAGTGCCATGGGAGCACAGTTATTATATTACTGTCTCTGTGCACAAGTAGTTTGAGATGTGCTCAAAAAGCTGTGCAGGAGTAATTACGTGATGCACTGTGAGTTGTGTGCACAGTGGTATGGGCTGGAGAGGAAAGAAGAGAGTCGCAATGTAATCGCCATCCTTTCAGTTTGGCATTTTCCAGTTTTTGATAGCCAAGTGGATGAGAGTACTAGCTTCTTCTACTATCAGTCTCCCTATGTGTCCATCTAGCCACAGTTAGTGTATTGATACCAGAGAGAACTTGCACAATCTGATCAGTCAGCAGCCATCAACAAATCAAAGTCGGCCTGGATAGTCAGGGGTTCCATGAGAGATTGACAAATATTTCTTTTTTTGTCTACTGTTTCTGGCAAACATCGCCATCATTTACTGTTTTTTCACAGTCCTTTATCATCTACTGCTTCTAACAAGCATCATCCTTGTTTACTACTTCTGGCAATCATCCTCAATATGTCCTAATCCTGATATAATGTGCTCCATATGTTCAGTTTCTGAAAACAAAATCTGTATTATATGCTGTTCCTGAGCACTGAAAATACCAGGCTATACCCAACTACTCCTGGGTGTATGTGGGGACCCGATTGAAGCCAAGGCGTGCAAACAGTCACCCACCCCCCCACCCACCCCCCAAAAAAATCAACCCAAAAAACAAAACAAAAACAGTCTCAGGTTTGTAGGAAACACTTTTGGTGCTGACAGTTTCTGGATATCTGTTATTACTTTAAAACAAATTATTTTATACCACTTTAAATCTGTCAAGAAGGATAGTGAATGTCAGCACACATCAGAAGACTGATTCATCAGAAGACTGAAGTTTCTCTGAGCACTTCTAGTTCACATGTCTGGTTGATAAGGGAATGATTTTTTTTTAAATCAGTGCAACAGGGCTGTCCTAGCTTGACCATCCAGACACAGCACAGCCTACTTAAAAAGAAAAAAATATACAACAATAGTACAGTTAGAAACGTGTCTTCAACAATTGCAAGAAATCTGGTAACTATCACTTTGTACAAGGAACCAGTTGCAGCAGCCTACGGTGTAGCATTCCTCATGCTGGACACTGCAGATGCTGAAGCCTTGACGTAATGACCACAGACACTCCTGTCTTTATTTATGAGCATATGTTTTTGTAAATAGGATGTAGATCATCCCTGATTCTTTGGTGCCCCTATGGCCCATGGAACTATGGTATAGGTAAGGTGAAGGAAGAAGATGAGTATTCACATACTTTATTACTCTGACGTTTTTATTCAGAAAGAGAAAGAAAGAAACTAAGAGAGAGAGAGAGAGAGAGAGAGAGAGAGAGAGAGAGAGAGAGAGAGAGAGAGAGAGAGAGAGAGAGAGAGAGAGAGAGAGGAGAGAGAGAGAGAGAGAGAGAGAGATGGAGAGACATAGGTATGTCTACTGAAGAACTGTGCACAAACTGTTGTTCCAGACTAAACACATTTAGTCTGTGTGGCCAATATCTCCAGATACAACACCTTCAAATAACTCCATTCCTGCATAGCAGCTTGCTTTTGGTCCAGAGTTAAAAGCATCAGCACTATAGAACTGCTTTTCTCCAACATCCACACACGGTGATTACATCAGTCTGCTCAGTCTCTGGAGAGTTCTGTGTAGTACTGTAAGCGGCAAGAGGACTGATTATTTGTTCAACATTGGCCCAAAGTGCTGAGTGCTGCAGACTGGGGCAGAGAGAAGGAAGGTGTGTTATTTATTCCTGCAGGACAGTGCTAGTGCCCTTCAACCTTGCTGACCTGTCTGTCTGATGGTGTGTGCCCTCACATCAAAGACAGACTGACAGACCTGTCTCCCTCAGTCCCCACTGCACTGCACTGCACTGCAATCACTGGCCTTTGCATGCAGGCACTGCTGTCTGTGGAGCCTCTCTATCTGTCTGTCCATCAATGGACCTTCCTTCTGCAGTGTTTGCTCGTGCCTAGTTACTTTAGGAAAGTGTGTGTGTGTGTGTGAGTGAGTGAATGTAAACTGAAACTTTTTTTAACAGTGCCATGGGAGCACAGTTATTATATTACTGTCTCTGTGCACAAGTAGTTTGAGATGTGCTCCAAAAGCTGTGCAGGCGTAATTACGTGATGCACTGTGAGTTGTGTGCACAGTGGTATGGGCTGGAGAGGAAAGAAGAGATTCACAAAGCAATAGCCATCCTTTCACTTTAACATTTTTTCAGTTTTGATAGCCGAGTGGATGAGAGTACTAGCCTCTTCTATCAGTTTCCTTATGTGTCCATCAAGCCACAGTTAGTGCATTCACACCAGAGAGAACTTGCAAAATCTGATCAGTCAGGAATCATCAACAAATGAAAGCCAGCCTGGATAGTCAGGGGTTCCATGACAGATTGACAAACATTTCTTTTTTGTCTACTCTTTCTGGCAAACATTGCCATCATTTACAGGGTTTTTTTCACAAGGAGCTCTTTATCATCTACTGCTTCCAGCAAGCATCATCTTTGTTTACTGCTTCTGGAAATCATCATTAGTATTATATGTATTATATGTTGTTCCTGAGCACTGGAAATACAAGGCCATACCCAGTACTTGGGGATCTGACTGAAGCCAATGCATGCAAACAGTCACCCCCAAAATAGTAGGAAGCACTTCTAGAACTAACAGATTCAGGATATCCTTATTTTACTTTTATTTTATTCTATACCATTTTAAATCTGTCAAGAATGGTAGTGAATGTCAGGAAACATTAGAAGACTGAGTCATCAGAAGACTGAAACTTATCTCGATACTTCTAGTTCATATGTCTGATTGATAAGGGAACGATTTTTTAAAAATCAGTGCAACAGGGCTGTCCTAGCTTGACCATCCAGACACAGCACAGCATACTTTAAAAGAAAAAATATACATCAATAGCACACTTAGAAACGTATCTTTAACAATTGCAACAAATGTGGTAACTTTCACTCTGTACAAGACACCAGTTGCAGCAGCCTATGGTGTAGCATTCCTTATGCTGGACACTGCAGATGCAGAAGCCTTGATGTAATGACGACAGACACTCCTGTCATGTGATGTTCATGTCATGCTTCTCTCCCTTTGCCTTTGTCACAGCCACTGTTTCAGGTTGTGGAGGATGTGTAAGGTCACGGATGCATACATTTCTGTGAAGGGTATGTTGGTCAACATGGGTTCGCCATCTTTGTTTATGAGCATATATAGTATGTCGATCATCTCTGATTGATATTCTTTGGTTGCCTCATGGCCCATGGCACTATGGCATAGGTGAGGTGAAAGAAGCTGATAAGTATTGACATACATCTATTCCTTTGACCTTTTTATCAAGCGAGAGAGAGAAAGAGAGAGAAGAGAGAGAGAGAGAGAGAGAGAGAGAAATAGAGAGAGAGAGAGAGAGAGAGAGAGAGAGAGAGAGAGAGAGAGAGAGAGAGAGAGAAGAGAGAAAGATGTCTATTGAATAACTGTGAACAAACTGCTGCTCCAGACTAAACACATTAAAAAATAGTCAGTGTCGCCAATCATTCTAGATACAACATATTCAAATACCTCCAATCCTGCATAGCAGCATGCTTTTGGTCCAGAGTTTAAGGCATCAGCACTGTGTTTTTTGTAGAAGTAGAGAGAACTGCTTTTCTCCAGCATCTACACACGGTGATTACAGCAGTCTGCTCAGTCTCTGGAGAGTTCTGTGTAGTACTGTAAGCGGCAAGAGGACTGATTACTTGTTCAACATTGGCCCAAAGTGCTGAGTGCTGCAGCTGGGGGCAGAGAGAAGGAAGGTGTGTTATTTATTCCTGCAGGACAGTGCTAGTGCCCTTCAACCTTGCTGACCTGTCTGTCTGATGGTGTGTTGCCCGCACGTAAAAGACAGACAGACCTGTCTTCCTCAGTCCCCACTGCACTGTACTGCACTACAATCACTGGCCTTTGCTTGCAGGCACTGCTGTCTGTGGAGCCTCTCTGTCTGTCTGTCCATCAATGGACCTTCCTTCTGCAGTGTTTGCTCGTGCCTGGTTACTTTAGAAAAGTGTGTGTGAGTGTGAGTGAGTGAATGTAAACTGAAACTTTTTAACAGTGCCATGGGAGCGCAGTTATTATATTACTGTCTGTGTGCACAAGTAGTTTGAGATGTGCTCAAAAAGCTGTGCAGGAGAAATTACGTGATGCACTGTAAGTTGTGTGCACAGTAGTATGGACTGGAGAGGAAAGAAGAGAGTCACAAAGCATTAACCATCCTTTCAGTATGGCATTTTTCAGTTTTTGATAGCTGAGTGGGTGAGAGTACTAGCTTCTTCTACTATCAGTCTCCCTATGTGTCCATCTAGCAACAGTTAGCGTATTGATACCAGAGAGAACTTGCACAATCTGGTCAGTCAGCAACCATCAACAAATCAAAGTCAGCCTGGATAGTCAGGGGTTCCATGAGAGTTTGACAAATATTTCTTTTTTAGTCTACTGTTTCTGGCAAACATTGCCATCATTTACTGTTTTTCACAAGGAGTCCTTTATCATCTACTGCTTCTAACAAGCATCATCCTTGTTTACTACTTCTGGCAATCATCCTCAGCATATCCTAATCCTTATTAATGTGTTCCATATGTACAGTTTCTGAAAAAAAATGTATTATATGATGTTCCTGAGCGCTAGAAATATCAGGTCATACCAAATAATGGCTGGGTGTACTGGGGGATCTGACTGAAGCCAAGGCGTGCAAACAGTCACCCAGCAAATAGTTTCTGGCTGTAGGAAACACTTCTGGTACTGACAGTTTCAGGATACCCTTATTTTATTTTATATTTTATATTATACCACTATAAATCTGTCCATACTGATACTGGGCCCTGTTCTCTTTACTCTCTACACTGCTTCACTCTCACATATAATAAACAACCACCATATTGATCATCATTTCTATGCCGATGATACTCAGCTTCAGTGCAGTAATACTGTTGAAAACTTGCCTTCCCTCCTGACAAATATGTCCTACTGCCTTCAAGACATTCAAAATTGGATGACTCAGAACAAGTTACAACTTAATGCTGATAAAACGGAAGCCATGCTCATAGGCACCCAACATAAACTTTCCTCTATCGCAAAAACTTCAATAGATATCGGCAATACGTCAGTTCCTTTGTCCATCTCTGTGAAGTATTTAGGAGTAGTTCTTGACAACACACTCTCTATGAAAAAATTCATCACCCAGACCTGCCAGTCTTGCTACTATCAATTACGGCGCATAAGCGCGATTCGCAAGTATCTGTCCACTGATGCAACTTCCAAGCTTGTCACATCTCTCATTCTTTCACGTTTAGACTACTGTAATTCTCTTTTGGCTGGTCTACCAGCATCATCTATCCACTCTCTTCAACACATACAAAACTCTGCAGCTCGACTGGTCCTAAGAAAGGAAAAAATCTGAACACATTACTCCTCTTCTGCAATCTCTTCACTGGCTGCCTGTCTCACAAAGACTGGAGTATAAAATCAATACCCTCTGTTTGAAATGTCTCCACAAATCTGCACCCTCTTATCTCTGTAACTGTCTTCATCTGTACACTCCATCCCGTTCCCTTCGTTCAGCCGCAGATACTTTGTGCTTTCGAACACCCAGATTCAAACAAACCACTGTTGGCCATCGCTCCTTCTCTGTTTCTGGTCCATCCACCTGGAATGACCTCCCTCTTTCACTTCGACAAAAGCCTTCACTTGATACCTTCAAATCCAGCCCCAAAACACACTTATTTCCTACCTGAGACTTTCCCCCAAATATCTGTCCCTAATTTTCAACAGCGTTTTTCACCTTCTAAGTGTTGTTCCGAGTGTGTGTGTGTGTGTGTGTGTGTGTGTGTGCGTGTGTTCATGTGTGTGCGTGCATGCGTGCATACGTGCGCGCGCATGGTTTTGAAATCTGTTGTTCATTATGTTTAAGGAGAGTTGCATGCCTGTAAATGATTGAGTGCAAGCGCTTCGATTTGTTTGTTTTTTTACAAGATTCAGCGCTATATAAATTCCATATATTATTATTATTATTATTATAGTTGATGTCAGCATACATCAAAAGACTGAGTCATCAGAAGAATGAAACTTATCTTAACACTTCTAGTTCACATGTCTGGTTGATAAGGGAATGATTAAAGAAAATAGTGCAACAGGGCTGTCCTAGCTTGACCATCCAGACACAGTGTAACCTACTTTAATAGAAAATAAATGCACATCAATAGTACACTTAGAAACATGTCTTCAACAATTGCAACCAATGTGGTATCTCTTACTTTGTACAATACACCAGTTGCAGCAGCCTATGGTGTAGCATTCCTCATACTGGACACTGCAGATGCAGAAGCCTTGATGTAATGACCACAAACACTCCTGTCACGTGATGTTCATTTCCTGCTTCTCCCACTTTGCCTTTGTCACAACCACTGTTTCAGATTGTGGAGGATGTGTAAGGTCACGGATGCATACATTTCTGTGAAGGGTATGTTGGTCAACATGGGTTCGCCATCTTTGTTTATGAGCATATATAGTATGTCGATCATCTCTGATTGATATTCTTTGGTGGCCTCATGGCCCATGGCACTATGGTATAGGTGAGGTGAAAGAAGCTGATAAGTATTGACATACATCTATTCCTTTGACCTTTTTATTAAGAGAGAGAGAGAGAGAGAGAGAGAGAGAGAGAGAGAGATGTCTGTTGAAGAACTGTGAACAAACTGTTGCTCCAGACTAAACACATTAAAATATAGTCAGTGTGGACAATCACTCCAGATACAACACATTCAAATACCTCCAATCCTGCATAGCAGCATGCTTTTGGTCCAGAGTTTAAGGCATCAGCACTGTGTTTTTTGTAGAAGTAAAGAGAACTGCTTTTCTCCAGCATCTAAACACAGTGATTACAGCAGTCTGCTCAGTCTCTTGAGAAATCTGTGTAGTATTGTAAGCGGCAAGAGGACTGATTATTTGTTCAACATTGGCCCAAAGTGCTGAGTGCTGCAGACTGGGGAAAGAGAGAAGGAAGGTGTGTTATTTATTGCTGACCTTCCTGATGGTGTGCTGCCCTCACATCAAAGACAGACAGACCTGTCTCTCCCAGTGCTCACTGCCTGCACTGCACTGCACTGCAATCACTGGCCTTTGCTTGCAGGCACTGCTATCTGTGGGACCTCTCTGTCTGTCTGTCTGTTCATCAATGGACCTTCCTTCTTCAGTGTTTGCTCATGCCTGCTTACTTTAGGAAAGTGTGTGTGATTGAGTGAATGTAAACTGAAACTTTTTTTTAACAATGTTATGGAAGTGCAGTTATGGGAGTGCAGTTATTATATTACTGTCTCTGTGCACAAGTAGTTTGAGGTCTACTCCAAAAGCCTTGCACGAGTAATTACGTGATGCACTGTGAATTGTGTGCATAGTGATATGGGCTGGAGAGGAAAGACAAGAGCCATCTTTCAGTTTTTGATAGCTGAGTGGATGAGAGTACTAGCTTCTTCCTCTATCAGTTTTCTTATGTGTCCATCAAGCCACAGTTAGTGTATTGACACCATAGGGAACTTGTACAATCTGATCAGTCAGGAACCATCAACAAATCAAAGTCAGCCTGGATAGTCAGGGGTTCCAGTAGATATTGATAAATATTTCTTTTTTTTGTCTACATTTCTGGCAAACATCACCATCATTTACTGTTTTTCACAAAGAGTCCTTTATCATCTACTGCTTCAAACAAGCATAATCCTTGTTTACTGCTTCTGGCAATCATCCTCAGTATGTCCATCTTCCTGATGATTGTGCTCCATATGTACAGTTTCTGAAAATAACATCTGTATTATATGCTGTTCCTGAGCACTGGAAATACCAGGCTATACCCAATAATGGCTAGGTGTACTGGGGACCTGACTGAAGCCAAGGCATGCAAACAGTCACCCAGCAAATAGTTCCATGTCTGTAGGAAACACTTCTGGTGTTGAGAGTTTCAGGATATCCATTATTTTATTTTTTATTTTATTGTATACCACTTTGAACCTGTCCACAATGATAGTGAATGTCAGAACACATCAGAAGACTGAAATTGCTCTGAGCACTTCTAGTTCACATGTCTGATTGATAACGAAACGATTTTTTTTTTAATCAGTGTAATGGGGCTATCATAGCTAGACAATCCAGACACAGCACAAACTATCTAAAAAGAAAATTAATACACACCAATAGTACGGTTAGAAACATGTCTTCAACAATTGCAACAAACGTGGTAACTTTTACTCTGTACAAGACACCAGTTGCAGCAGCCTATGGTGTAGCATTCCTCAAGCTGGACACTGCAGATGCAGAAGCCTTGACTTAATGACCGCAGACACTCCTGTCACGTGATGGTCATGCCTGCTTCTCTCCCTTTGCCTTTGTCACAACCACTGTTTCTGTTTGTGGAGGAGGTGTAAGGTCATGGATGCATGCGTTTCTGTGAAGGGTATGTTGGTCAACATTGGTAGGTCATCTTTATGTATGAGCATATGTTTCTGTAAATAGTATGCTGATCAACCCTGATCGATATTTTTGGGTGCCCCCATGGCCCACAGAATCATGGCATAGGTAAGATGAAGGAAAAAGATAAGTATTGACATAATTCTATTCCTTTGGGGTTTTTAATAAGAAAGAGAGGATGAATGAATTAATCTTTATTTTATCCAGGGTAACAGAATAAGTAGGCGCATACTTTTTTTCATCTGGTCCTTTCCCTGATTAGGGACTATCAACAAAACAAGGGAAAACCCTACTTCAACAATGACAACATGATTTAAAAAGACATACAGAATCTCTAACTGACTTGAACATTAATTTCAAGAGATACATACATTATATATATATATATATATATATATATTAGAAAAGAGATAGGCGTTAATCAACATACAATTATGAAATGAATCAAACATTAACATGAAAGCCCATACACTGACTACAATTAAGACATATGGATAAAGTAAAATAGATGAAATACAGCAAGAAGCAAAAGAGAGAGGTATGTCTATTGAGGAAATTGCACAAACTTTATGTTCCAGACTAAACCAATTTTAGTTTGTATGGCAAACTGTCCAGATACAACACTAACAAATAACCCCAATCCTGCATATCAGCTTGCCTTTGGTCCAGAGTTTAAGGCATCGACACTATACATTTTGTAGATGTAAAGAAAACTGTTTTCCCAACATCATCCACACACGGTGATTACAGAGGTCTACTCAGTCTCTGGAGAGTTATGTGTAGTACTGTAAGCGGCAAGAGGACTGATTATTTGTTCAACATTGGCCCAAATTGCTGAGTGCTGCAGACTGGGGGCAGAGAGAAGGAAGGTGTGTTATTTATTCCTGCAGGACAGTGCTAGTGCCCTTCAACGTTGCTGACCTGTCTGTCTGATGGTGTGTGCCCTCACATCAAAGACAGACTGACAGACCTGTCTCCCTCAGTCCCCACTGCACTGCACTGCAATCACTGGCCTTTGCTTGCAGGCACTGCTGTCTGTGGGACCTCTCTGTCTGTCTGTCTGTCCATCAATGGACCTTCCTTCTGCAGTGTTTGCTCATGCCTGCTTACTTTAGGAAAGTGTGTGTGTGTGTGTGTGTGTGTGTGTGTGTGTGTGAGCGAGAGTAAACTGAAAGGTTTTTTAACAATGCCATGGAAGCACAGTCATTCTATATCCACAATGTACTGAGCTGGCCCCACTTTACTGTGTGCACAAGTAGTCTGAGGTGTGCTCCAAAAGCTGTGCAGGAGTAATTACGTGATGCACTGTGAGTTGTGTGCACAGTGGTATGGACTGGAGAGGAAAGAAGAGAGTTACAAAGCAATAGCCATCCTTTTACTTTGGTATTTTTCAGTTTTTGATAGCCGAGTGGATGAGAGTATTGGCTTCAATGTCTCTATCAAGCTACAGTTAGTGTATTGTTCTTCTTTTTGTCAGACACTCAGATAGCAACTCCTGAGCCCCTGAAAAAAGCTGCCATGTGGTGAAGGCCCTCCAGGAGTCTGAAGTGTTTGTCCCTCAACAGCAGGTCAGTAAGCCAGATAATGGCTCTCAGGTTTTGGTATGTTGGACAGGTCTGGAGGAAGTGTTCCACTGCCATGGGAGAAATACCAAAGGGGCACGCTTCAGGATCACCAATGTGGAACTTGGTGAACCTGTGATGTCTGAGTCTGCAGTGTCCAGTCCTCAGCCTCACAATTAGTGTATTGACACCAGGGACAACTTGCACTATCTGATCAGTCAGGAACCAACAATCAATCAAAGTCAGCATGGATAAGCAAGATTACTGTGAGAGATTGACAAACATTTCTTTTTGTCTACTGTTCCTAGCAAACATCACCACTGTTTACCATTTCTCACAAAATGCCCTTTATCATCTGCTGCTTCTAACAAGCATCATCCTTGTTGGCTACTTCTGGAAATACTTTGTCCTATTCCTGATGAATAGGCTCCATATTTAATGTTTCTTAAAACAAAGTCTGTATTGTATGCCGTTTCTGAGTACTGGAAATATCAGGTCATACCCATTTACAGCTGGGTGAACTAGGGGACTATAGTGAAGCCAAGACTTGCAAACAGTCACTCTTAAAACAGTTTCAGGTCTGTAGAAAACCCTTTTGGTGCTAAGAGGTTCTGGATATCTTTTTATTTCTTTATCTGATTTTATTTTATACCCCTTTAAATCTGTTCAGAATGATAGTGAATGTCAGCACACATCAGAAAACTGACTAATCAGAAGACTGAAATTTCTCTGAGCATTTCCAGATCATATATCTGGGTTATAAGCGCTTTGGTTTGATTCTTTACAAGATTCAGCACTTTATAAATGGCATACGTTATTATTATTAGTATCATATCATCATCATCATCATCATCATCATCATCATCATCATCATCATCATCATCATCATCATCACCATCACCATCATCAGCAGCAGCAGCAACATCAGCATCATCAGCATCATCAGGATCATTATTACTATTAACATTATTATAAACTAACAATAAAAAATGTTCAGTTAATAGAGTTGTCCTAGCTTTACCATCCAGAAACAGCACAACCTACTTTACAATAAAATAAAATATACATAAATAGCACGATCTGAAAAATGTGTTCAACAATTGCAACAAGCTCTTTCTTGACCAAGCAATCTTGGGACGGGATAGCCTAGTGGTCAGAACATTGCGCTTGCAATCTGACGACCCGAGTTCGATTCCCGTTCAAGGGGATATTTTCCCCTGGAGTTAACATCAGTGCAGACTCCACTCTCCCCAAAAGTCTTTCGGATGAGACTATAAACCGAGGCCCCGTGTGCGAACGCACGCAGAACATCTTGCGCATAGGTTAAATCCTGTTCCGCTCTTCGTAAGAGTAGGCCATTGTGTGCCGGTGGGAATAGATTACAGAATTTACAAAACCGCATACAAACGGGGACTGGATGTAAAAGCACATGAGTGCTTATTCCATCATCCTTGATATAAAAGAATAAAACAATAAAATAAAATAAAATAAAAAGTAAATAAATCTCTCTGTGTGCGTACGTGTCAACATGAGTCTATTTTTTTTTAATGTTATTATTTTTATTTCAGGAATAATGGAATAAACACTCGTGTGCTTCTTTTTTACATCCAGTTTTGTACATTCTGTCATCCATTCCCATTGGCACACACTATCCTACTCTTCCAAGAAACGGAACAGGTTTTAACGTGTGCTCAAGATGTTCTGCATGCGTTCGCAAACGCGACCTCGGTTTATAGTCTCATCTAAAGGACTAACGAAATCAGAGGTGGGCAACGCTTCATCTTTCTAACGAAGCCAGCTGAGTATGTTGAAAGTTGCCTGGCATTTATAAGCATCAATTTCGTACAGAAAACATCAAGTACCAGGAGATGAATTTTTTATATCCGTTTTTTTGGGTTGGTATTTTGGTCTAAGACCATCATCTATACACAAGTATAAATCATCGAAGGTGAACTTTATCTTCTTTTACGATAAAAACCTGAAGGAAAGGACAAGCGTCTAAAATGAACAGAAATAAAACTCAACCTTACCAACAACAGAAAGAACAAGGTAGATGGTAGGCCAGAGAACCCGTGATCAAAGCTTTTTGCACCATATAAATGTCACCCCCCCTCCCCTCCGACTCCATCCTCCACCCTAACCCCACCTCTCTACCCCCATCCTTCCCCCCGCCCCCGCCCCCCCCCCCCCCTCCAAAAGGAGTGAATTTAACACAGGCAGACAGTTTCACAGTAACAAAGGCTTGTGACCGTCAGTGTGTTCAAATTACACTGTTATATATATATATATAGATATATATAGATATATATATATAGATATATATATATCTATAT
>CM054143.1:18844693-18877193 GCA_028751875.1 Rapana venosa | reverse complement strand
AACCATTGCTTTCGTAAGAACAGATAATGTTGGGGAAAAAATGGTCTGTTTAAGGCAAAGCTGAATGGTACACATAACACGTGCACTGGGCAGACCTGATCCAAAGGCCATTTGTCTCCTCTCTGCCAGACAAGCTGCTGTGAAAGCTTCTAGTTTCAGACTGGAGAAGATGAAGTAGGTCTGCTGCATGAACAAGATCTTGTTTTCAATTTGCCCAACAATGTAGGATCAGATAACAAATTGGAGTGAACTGATTAATCTTCACACACAGAGAGAGAGGGGGGGAATGGGAGAGGGAGGGAGAGAGAGAGAGAGAGAGAGAGAGAGAGAGAGAGAGAGAGAGAGAGAGAGAGAGAGAGAGAGAGAGAGAGGTCAGACAGACAGAGAGTTGAATTGAATTGAATTAAATTAAATATATTTAATTAAATTTGATTTCAAGAGGGTTAAAAGCAAACATGTTTTTATTACAACCAGCCCTCTGGACTAAACAGAACACAAAAAAGATTAACAAAAAAATATCTCAACCAAACAACAACGAAACAACAGAGAGACACAGACAGACAGGCAGACAGACAGATAGACAGACAGACAGACTCACAGACTAACAGACTCACAGACAGACTCATAGACAGAGACAGACAGACACAGAGACAGAGAGACAGACAGGGGACGGGATAGCCTGGTGGTTAGAGTAATGCATTTGTGATCTGCTGATCCGGGTTCGATTCTCGTTCAAGAGGATTTTTTCCTCTGGAGTTAACATCAGTGCCGACTTCACTCTCCCCCCAAATCATTCGGATGAGACTATAAACCGAGGTCTCGTGTGCGAACGCACGCAGAACATCTTGCGCTTACGTTAAAACCCGTTCCGCTCTTTTCGGAAGAGAAGGTCATTGTGTGCCGGTTGGAACGGATGACAAAACTGACAAAACTGCATACACACGGGGACTGGATGTAAAAAAAGAGCACATAGATTCAGGCTTCATATTCTACATTCGTGTGCATGCTTACTGATGGTATCTTTGACACAGTTGAGTGTTATTTTAACAATGATATACCTCCATTGCGTTTCACGTCATCCATCTTCATTCCTCTTCCACCGAAACAACAGCTAGCAACTAAATAAACCAATACTTCACAGCCCTAGAATCGATGTTTGACTAAGCTCCAAGGCAAAATGATGTAATTCACTAGTAGCGTAGGGTTCTATCTTTGACAAAATAGCTCAAACGGACAAACAAATTATTTACCAGGAGGCCCGCATGCGACAAAAGCGCAGTGTGTAAACACAGGGAGAAGGTGCCAATGACTGGAAGAACAGCACTGAAAGACCCGTTCCCCGAAACCTCAGGCAAATGGGAGATGTTCAGCTCGACAGCACCACGCTGATACTACGAGTAGCGTAGCGTTTTACAGCAGGAACAACTCTGTTACGTGCTGTTTGTAAGGACTTGTAAGGTGATGATTTATTTATTTTTATTATTTATTTATACCACTTTAAGTCACGAGATTTCTCTGCGTGAAATTCGGGCTGCTCTCCCCGGGGAGAGCACGTCGCCACAAGAGCAGCGCCACCCCTTTTTTTTTTTTTTTTTTTTGGTCTGCAACTGTATTTCTTTCCCTATCAGAGTGGCTTTTTTCTAAGAATTTTGCCAGGGACAACTCTCTTGTTGCCGTGGGTTCTTTTTCGTGCGCTGCATCATTTTCTGTAACACACGGGACCTCGGTTTATCGTCTCATCCGAAAGACTAGCGCCCAGACCACCACTCATGGTCTAATGGATGGGGGAAAAGTTTCGGGCCCAGACGGGATACGAACCCGGACTTTTCGCTTTCTAGACAGGCGCGTTACCTCTAGACCACCGATCCATATGATGTCAGCTAGTTTGTCAAAAGCGTTGAGAGGACTGCGGTGTATCCTTTGATACATATTGGTGAAGATTTGTTTTATTTTTATTTTATTCTTTTATTTCAGGATAATGGGGTAGGCACTCGTGTGCTTTAAAAAAAAATTTTTTTACATCCAATCCCTCTGTGTATGCAGTTTGTGTGTAAGATGAAAACAAAACAGTGCAAATCACTGTAACCTTCTCTTTTAAAATCTCTTATCAAATGCACACAAAAAATGATATAGAGTGTCTAATGAAATACAGGGAACGGTACAAGGAGGGAGACCGAAGAGGCAGACAGAGGAAACGATGGGAAGACAACATCAGAGAATGGACTGGTAGCCTTGAGTGGAACGATTTGCTACAGAAAGCAGAGGACCGCGGGGAGTGGGGGAAGCTGGTTGCAAAATCTTCAGTGGTGCCCCCCCCCCCCCCCCTCCCCCACGGTCCACGAGAGTACTGGATAGATGAAGGTGAGGGTGAATGAAATACTGATTTCTATTCTCGTTGGAGTTATGTGGTGGGCGCTTCAAAAGGTAACACCCTGATGGCCATTCAGAGTGATGATGCACTCAGTCTTACTCATCACACCAGACCATCCCTGTAAGATTGTGAGTGCATGCTGGAGGATAAGACAGTGAGTGCATACTGGTAGAGAGATAAGCCTGCCCTCATGAATGGGTTTTTCGGGAGCTCGCCAGGTAGACAGCCAGTTTGCGACAACAAAGGAGAAAACAAGCAGTTGTGCTTAGAGCTGATCGTGGATGAAGACAAAACGTAAGATAACGTTTCAGACCATAGACTAAATTAATTTGATATAGGCTTTGGTAACGGGTTGCCATCAATAACGGACAAGACTTTGGGCCCACCCTGTGCGGTAGTTCGATCCCCGTTTGGACTTAAAACTCTTCACCTATCCATTAGACCATCAGTGGTGGTTGGGAGCTGATCTTTCGGATAAGACATAAATCGTGGTTCTGTGCTTTACACAAAATTATGTAGCGAACGTAAAAGGAACCCATGGTAAGAAGAGAGTTGTCGCTGGGAAAATTCTGCAGAAAAAAAGTCACTCTGATAGGGAAACAAATGCAGTTACAAACAGGAAAAGAAAAAAATAGGTGGCGCTGCTCTTGTGGCAACGCGCTCTCCCCGGGGAGAGCAGCCCGAATTTCAAGCAGAGAACTCAGCTGTGATTTAAAGTGGTAATCAAATTTAAAATAGAAATAAATACAAATTTTAAAAAAATATACCGATGCCATTGCGGATCACACTGTAGTCACGTCAGAGTAAACACACCCCATATTGACAAAAAAAAATTCAGCTGACAGTTACGTGCTATTTTTAATCTTCTTTTTGATGCCTAGGAAATGGCTACGAAAACCACAAATATTAGACTGTGTTACAGGAAGTACGTGGATGAACACACCTCTGATTTCAATTTGCCTGCACTGCATTAGGTCAATGCCAAAAAAGGAGAGAGAGAGAGAGAGAGAGAGAGAGAGAGAGAGAGAGAGAGAGAGAGAGAGATCAACAAACAGAAAGCAGTAATATAACCCAGTAGCAGCAGGGTCTGCCACAAGTGACGGCCTAGGGGACTGGATAGCCTAGTGGTTAGAGTCATGTATTCGTGATCTGCTGATCCAGGTTCGATTCTCGTTCAAGAGGATTTTTCCTCTGGAGTTAACATCAGTGCCAACTCCACTCTCCCCCAAAAGTCCTTCGAATGAGACTATAAACCGAAGTTCCGTAAACAAACGCACGCAGAACACCTTGCGCACACGTTTAAACCCGTTCCGCTTTTCGGAAGAGTAGGCCATTGTGTGCCGGTGGGAACGGATGACAAAATTGACAAAACTGCATACACACGAGGGCTGAATGTAAATTAAAAAATAAAAGCATATGAGTACTTATTCCATTATCCTCGAAATGATATTTTAAAAATGAGATTCAAGATTTTATTTCAAGAAAACCCCCAAGGGGTGCATGAAGTTCCACAAAACCACAAGGCAGTTAGCAGAACACTAGAACAGCAAGAGTGGCGCCACTGCTGCTGCTGCTGCTGTGATGATGATGATGATGATGATGATGATGATGATAATGCTGACCATTATCCTTTACTTCATTTATACCACTTTAAGTCACGAGATTTCTCTGTGTGAAATTCGGGCTGCTCTCCCTGGGGAGAGCGCGCCGCCACAAGAGCAGCGCCACCCCTTTTTTTTGTTTTTGTCTGCAACTGTATTTGTTTCCCTGTAAGACTGGCTTTTTTCTACAGAATTTTGCCAGGGACAACTCTCTTGTTGCCTTGGGTTCTTTTACGTGCGCGGAATAAGTTTGTGTAACACACAGAACCTCGGTTTATCGTCTCATCCGAAAGAATAGCGCCCAGACCACCACTCATGGTCTAATGGATGGGGGGGGGGGGGGGGTGGAGTTTCGGGCCCAAACGAGATTCGAACCACCGCACACTTCCGACCCGGTTTTTTTCGCTTTCTAGACAGGCGCGTTACCTCTAGATCACCGATGCACCTTCCTCACTGTGACCCCAGCTGCCCTGGCTACTCACACAGTCCTATGTCTGTCCTGTCATTTTGTGGGCAGAAACCAGGTTACAAAAACAACAACACACTACCAACAAACCAGGCAACAAAGTCAGGGTGACAATGAGAACAGACTGACAATGACCACAACTTGCCAGGGGTAGAATTCAAATCCACAGGGTCATTCATTTGCACGATAGCTGCCTGAAGCAATAATTACAACTGAAGGCCACACACACGTGTGTGTGTGTGTGTGTGTGTGTGTGTGTGTGTGTGTGTGTGTGATGTGTGTGTGTGTGTGTGCGTGTGCGTGTGAGTGTGTGTTTTATTTAATTTTTATGTTGTTCTTTTTATTTCGAGGATAATGGAATAAGCACTCATGTGCTTTTTTTATTTAACATCCAATCCCCGTGTGTATGCAGTTTTGTCAGTTCTGTCATCCGTTCCACACGGGCACACAATGGCCTACTCTTCCGAAAAGCGGAACGGGATTTAACGTGTGCGAAAAATGTTCTGCATGCGTTCGCACATGGGACCTCGGTTTATAGTCTCATCCGAAGGACTTTTGGGGAGAGTGGAGTCTGCACTAATCGAATCCGGGTGGTCAGATTGCGAGCGCAATGTTTTAACCAGTAGGCTATCCCGTCCCCCTGACACATTAGTAGTATATATTAGCATGAGTTGAATGCATGCTGGTAACCTTGTGAGCCAAATTTGCACATTTGCTAATTCAGTATGCCACACACAGCCTGTGGACTGCATGCTCTGCAGCAGGAGGCTTCATGTCTCCAACGACAGGCATGGCAACTGCTAACTTTCCCTACACTCACCAGGAATTCTTGTCTGGCTTGTTCTCTGCAACAACTTCATTACCTGAAAAAAACACTGTACAGGAACAGTGATGGACAACACATGGTCCTAGTCCATAGACGTGTGACACCACTTGCACTAAATTGAATCTCCCTCGGTGGGTTTCCATAGGCCTGTCAGAGTAAATAGCATCTCCACCTTCTGGAAATTCTGTGCTAGGAATTCCCTCTTTTCTGTCTCTCTCGCTCTTTGTTCTATCGCCTTGTTCCTTCCTTCCAGTCACCTCCTTCTTGTCTATCTTCTGTCTTCTTGGTCCATTGTCTTGCCTTTTACTCTCCCAGAAAGTCTAATGAGAGAACAATTCTTTCCTGCACGGAAGTCGGATGGGCTGGTCCTGACTTGTCAGGCGCTTAACGTCAGCGCAAAGCGTTTTAGCTCACGAGAAATAACAATAGCTGCTGCCTGAGCAATCCAGGACGACGACGAGGAAGAATGGAATTGAATGGAATACCACTCTAAATCACAGCAGATCTCTCAATATGCAAATTGGGCGGCTCTTCCCGGGGAGAGCATGTCGCCACATGAGCAGTGCCACCCACTACGAATGCGAACTTGTTAATATCTCAAATGGGTGAGAAATCCATGCTAGGTTTTTCTTTTTCTGGCTGCATGTGTAATTTGTTTGCCTATACTTCTATTGTAAAATAGGCTATAGAAACCTGATTAAATATTATCCTAGGTACCGGCAATCATGGCTTTGTCTTTCTGGCACGTACAGAGGTAAGATATCGTGTCTCTATAATTATATTCATCAGAGATTCATGGCTCCTCTAATATCTGAGGTAATACTGAAAACACTACTACTACTACTGCTGCTGCTGCTGCTACTACTACTACTACTACTACTACTACTGATAATAATAATAATGGTGATGATGATGATAATAATAATAATAACAAAAATAATAGTAATAATAATAATGTGATGATGATGATGATGATGATGATGATGTGATGACGACGATGATGATAATAATAATACTAATAATATAGACATTTTATTGCGCTGAATCTTCTAAAGCAAACACATCAAAGCGTTTACATTCATAACATCTACAGGCATGCAATCGTTTACAAAAGATGAACTTATTTTGGATTTACACACACACACAACACACACACACACACACACACACACAAACACACACACACACACACACACACACACACACACACAAACACACATATATATATATATATACACACAGAGTGCTTAGGCAAGGTGATGGGGATGTCGATGTCTATTGAAAGTAGGAAAAGATAAGAGGTATAACTATAAGGGAAGGCCATAGGTTGGAAAAAAAGTTTTGTCTTAATTCTGGATTTGAAAGTATCAAATTTAGTTCTTTGGCCAAGTGAGAGATGGAGGTCATTCCAGACGGATGGAGCGGAAACGGAGAAAGAGCGACGGTGAACAGTGGTTTGTTTGAATCTGGGCGCTTGAAAGTATAGGGCATCTGCAACATAACGAAGAGAACGAGATGGTGTGTACAGGTGAAGACAGTTACAGAGATGGGAGGGTACATCTTTGTGGAGACATTTGCAACAGAGGGAACAAGTTTGATATCTAACACTTTGTGAGACAGGTAGCCAGTGAAGAGATCGCAAAAGATGAGTGATGTTTCTGAAGTTTTCTTTCTTAGGACCAGACAAGCTGTGGAGTGTTGTCTACAATGAAAGGGAGTGGATTGATGATGCTGGCAGACCAGCCAAGAGAGAATTGCAATAGTCCAGACGTGAAAGAATGAGAGATGTGACAAGTTTGGATATTGCAGCAGTGGGCAGAACTGCGCTAGTACGCCGTAATTGATAGTAGCACGAATGGCAGGTCTGGATGATGAATTTTTACATGAAGAGTGTGTTGTTAATAACAGCCCATAGATAGTGCAGTAGACAGAGGAACTGCCGTATTGCCAAATTCTATTGAAGCTGTTGTGATGGAAGCGAGTTTGTGTTTGGTTCCTACAAGCATGGCTTCGGTTTTATCTAAATTTAAATGTTATTTGTATAAGTAAAATGAAACAGTCAGGTGAAAATACGGATACAGATATGAATAATTTATAATTTTGAATGCAAATGGACGTATCTGTCTTATGCAGTGCACATGATATATTCGCACGAGTTAAACCTCTTGCAAATACTGAAAGAACACTGAGAATACTAAAGTTAGCTGAGGATATCACCACTTCTGCTTTGGAATAGTCTTGATCAGGCTTTGTAGGCAAATCACTGTGTATTACATATTCACACAAATAAAGATGACAGTAGGTATTCGTTTTCATTTGACACATTCCTCCTTTGTTTCGTACAAAAAACAATCTTAAACGACGACAACAACAACAACAACAATAACAACAACACAAAATCCCGGAAACAGCTATCCCTAACAATGGCACCATCACCAACTTGATGTTATTATACAACAGATTTGTCAAACTCTTATTCTATCACCAACGTAAAACTGCGATCACCGATGCTATGTGAGTCTGCAGAGATTACACTTGAGCAGACACAAATGGACATGCACGCACACACTCACACATGTGCGCGCGTACGCACACATACACATACATGCACATACACACACAAACGGGATAGCCTATTGGTTAGAGTGATCTGCTGACACTGGTTCGATTCTCGTTCAAGAGGATTATTTCCTCTGGAGTTAACATCAGTGCCGACTCCACTCTCCCTAAAAGCCCTTCGGATGAAACTATAAACCGAGGTCCCGTGTGAGAACGCACGCAGAACATCGTGCGTACACATTAAAACCCGTTCCACTGTTAAGTCTACACTTTGTGCCGGTGGGAACGGATGATAACATTTACAAAAATGAATACATACAGGAACTAAATGAATAAAAGCTCATGAATGCTTATTCCATTATCCTAGAAATTAAAAAAAATGATAAAGACGCACACACGCGCGCGCACGCACACGCACACAGACAGAAAAACAGAGTGACACACATACACACACATGCACGCACGCACACGCGCGCACACACACACACACACACGCACGCACACACACATACCTCAGCCTTATGTTCTCTGGTAACACAAACAGCGTGGACAGGGTTCATGCAGGAAGGCACTCAACAAAAGACAGCAGACACCAACATTTTGTTCCTGGCACCATTTTATTTGAAGCATAGGCATTAAGCCTGAATCAGGGTATAGGTCATCACGTGCCACAGATGCACGTTCTGCACAGAGAAACAGGCTGCCAGCACCTTTAACACTCCATGAACAATTAAAACAGGCTGTCTGCCGCTTTATCACTCCATGAACAGAGAAAGCAGGCTGTTTTCCCCGTCTACACTTCATGAACAGTTAACCCATGATGTCTGCACCTCTGACACTCCATGAACAATTAAAACAGGCTGTCGGCCCCTTTATCACTTCACGAAGAGATAACACACGATTTCTGCCTCTTCATTACTTCACGAACAGAGAAAACAGGCTGCTTTCCCCGTCTACACTTCATGAACAGTTAACCCGCGATGTCTGCACCTCTGACACTCCATGAACAATTAAAACAGGCTGTCTGCACCTTTATCACTTCACGAAGAGATAACACACGATTTCTGCCTCTTCATTACTTCACGAACAGAGAAAACAGGCTGATTTCCCCGTCAAAACTTCATGAACAGTTAACCCACGATGTCTGTACCTTTATCACTTCATGAACAGGTAAAACAGACTGTCTGCCACTTCAGCACTTCATGAACAGTTAAAACAGACTGTCTGCCCCTTCAACACTTCATGAACAGTCAAAACAGATTGTCTTCCTCTTATCACATCATGTATAGTTAAAACACGATGTCTATCCCGTCAACACTTCATGAACACATAAAACAGGATATCTGCTCCTTAAACATTCCATGAACAGCTACAACCAGGATGTCTGCCCCTTAATCACTATGCACAGTTAAAAAAGATTGTCTGCCCCTTCAACACTTCATGAACAGTTAAAACAGATTGTCTACCTCTTCAACACTTTATGAACAGTTAAAACACAATGTCTACTCCTTTAAAACTTTATGAACAGTTAAAACACGATTTCTGCTCCTTAAACGCTCCATGACCAGTTACAACCAGGTTGTCAGCCCCTTTATCACTTCATGAACATTTTGAACAAGTTGTCTGCCCTTTATTTCTTCATGAACACTTAAAACAGACTGTCTGTCCATTTAATACTTCCTGAACAGTTATAACAGGCAGTCTTCCTCATTATTAGTTAGTTATGCTTTAGTGAGTAATTAGTTAGTTATTCTTTTATTTCGAGGATAATGGAATAAGCATTAATGTGCTTTTTTACATCCAGTCCTCGTGTATATGCAGATTTGTATGTTCTGTCCTCCGATCCCAGTGGCACACAATGGCCTACTCTTCCGAAAAGCGGAACGGGTTTAACGTGTGCGCAAAGACGTTCTGCCTGCGTTTGCACACGGGACCACGGTTTATAGTCTCATCCAAAGGACTTTTGGGGGGAAAGTTGAATCGGCACTGATGTTAACTCCAGAGGAAAAAGATCCTCTTGAACAAGACTCGAACCCGGGTCAGCAGATCACGAGCGCAATGCGCATCACTCTAACCACCAGGCTATCCCGTCCCCTATCACTTCATGAACAGTTAAAAACATCTCCTGCTGTTATCTCAGTGGTTAGCACACAGCCTAGCCCTGCCTGCATTCGAAAGTAAGGGGGGTGTGGAGCCTCACGGAGTTTATATACTGTAGTTGTCAGGTTGAACTGGGGTCTGTAGGATCGAATCCTAAATCCATCCTACTGCTACGGGCTGGGTTGGAAAGCGAACTCGCTGTCATCATCCTCAGGCCTAATCAATACACATGTGAACGCTAATCTTGTTATGAGGCCAAAGGATCTGAGGCAAAATCAGTCCTTAGTGGGCCGGGCGTGTTTGTGCGCGGTGAGATACAGAACAAGAGACGTGGGAGAAGCAGCACTGGAGGTCTATGAGGTAAGGCAGCGAAAAAGAAGAACAAATAGCAACGAGACAAGTCAAATGCAAAGCTTTTGCAATGCGAAGGAGTGCAATGCAAGATGCGCATACCAAACTGACGATACATGTTCACATGCCTCTTGTTTTCTGTTGAATCTTCCTTACAGTGTGTACCCTTCTTCACAAATACACTCCAGAAAGGTGTTCCTCGAGTAACGCAATAGTTGGTCTACTTTCACCAGTGTCTTTCAGCCCACGGGTTTTGATGACACAGTCCAAAATCTTAAAATACGAATTCACTCCTTTTTTTGTCTCCCTGCACTCACCTATCTCACCTATTTCCATGACGATGTCATCCTTCGTATTACCACTTCCTCCAGAACTGGCCATATTTTGAACTGTTCACACATTCCACATACATTCCTTCCTCTCCACAGATTACACACTAGACGGCATTTTTTACTACCCAGATAGCAGGAGTTAGTTCCCATGGTGGCATTGCTACTCTCCAGACGGCGGGAGTTAGTTCCCATGGTGGCATTGCTACTCTCAAGATGGCAGAGTTACTTCCCATGGTGGCATTGCTACTCTCAAGATGGCAGAGTTACTTCCCATGGTGGCATTGCTACTCTCCAGATGGCGGGAGTTACTTCCCATGCTGGCATTGCTATTACTCTCCAGATGGCGGGAGTTACTTCCCATGGTGGCATTGCTACTACTCACCAGATGGCAGGAGTTAGTTTCCATGGTGACACTGCTACTCTCCAGATGGCAGGAGTTACTTCCCATAGTGGCATTGCTACTCACTTGATGTCAGGAGTTAGTTCCCATGATGGCATTGCTACTCCTCAGTTGACAGGAGTTAGTTCCCATGGTAGCACTGTTACACTCCAGATAACAGGAGTTAGTTCCCATGGTGGCATTACTAATCCTCAGATGATAGGAGCTAGTTCCCATAGGAGGAGGAGAAGAAGAAGAAGAAGAAGAAGAAGAAGAAGAAGAAGAAGAAGAAACGGAATTTTATATAGAGCTATATCCTGTAAAAACGTTTAAAATGTAGCATTGCTACTCCTCAGATGATAGAGGTTAACTCTCATGGTGGCCCCACCACTTCTCAGATGACAGGACTAAGTTCCCATAGAGACATTGTTCCTCCTCAGATGACAGGAGCTAGTCCCAAGGTGGCATCGTTACTACTCCCCAGATGACAGGCGTTAGTTCCCATAGGGGCATCGGTCACTTCATGGCCTTAGTGGTCACTGAAGTCTTTTAGTCAGTCGCATGTCCATTCGTGTCTGGTAGCAGCCCTGCTCACTGCTTTAGCCTGTCAGTTCAATGGCTACCCTGGCTCTGTTACGGAGAAAAGTCAGCAAAAATAATCTTCTGAAATGGAGTAGTAGTAGTAAAAAATATACACACACATGAAGGAGAAACAGAGAAAAATGGCTGCAAGAGAGGAAAGGATGTACGAAAAATAATTTTATGAAATATATGAGTTATACAAGCAAGCTGTGTGTGTGTGTGTGTGTGTGTGTGTGTGTGTGTGTGTGTGTGTGTGTGTGTGTGGCGGGGTTGGGGGTGCATGTGTGTGTGAGTGTGGGTGTGGGTGTAGTATGTGTGTAGTGTGTGTGTGTAGTGTGTGTGTAGTGTTTAGTGTGTGTGTTGCTTAGTGTCTGCAAACTGATGGTTCACCTGCAGCCTTGTAAAAACAGCATGATAACATCTTGCGCAATAGTTGAAAGAGTGCAGCATAGTACCTGTGTTCTATATACAAGAATGCAATGACGTTCAAAATGCCAGAAAGAACATAATTATTATGTCAGCATGTCAGCAAGTTTGATAAACAAACGTATACACTCTAGTATCGAAAGAATAACTCGAAAACCAGTTTCAAACGCAATTGATCCACATTTCGCACAAAATTAAACTCATCACTTACAAGTACACACACACACACACGCGCGCGCTCGCACGCACGCACGAACGCACACACACACACACACACACACACACACACACACACACCACACACACACATACACACATTCACATTTTATTATGTTACATTGCAGACAACTTAACAGAAAGGGAGAGAGAGAGAGAGAGATAAAGAGAGAGAGAAAGAGAGAGAGAGGAGAGAGAGAGTGTGTGTGTGTGTGTGTGTGTGTGTGCTAGTGGGTATTTGTGTGTGTGTATTGTGTATGTGTTATGTGTGTGTGTGTGCGTGCGTGCGCGAGCGCGCGCGCGCGTGTGTGTTTGGTGTGTGTGTGTGTGGTGTGTGTGTGTGTTGTGGTGGTGTGTGTGTGTAGAATCCATTTTTGTTTAGTTTTACAACTTGACGCAAAATCAATTTCTTATTTCTTGTAACTCCTATGTGCTCGTACTCTTAATTGTTTAATGCAAAATCATTCTTATATCAGAACAGCTTACCACCGATCTGTTATAGACTTGCTTCATCGTAATATGTCATAGGCCTACACGTGAATACCTGCGTGAGCTTTATACGTCTTTGGGGAACACAACCGTGCTTCAAGAACACTCTTTCAATGGACTTGGTTCCACATGGAAATTCCCCCACCATGTCTATGTCATTCCAACAACCTCACTCTAAGATCTTTGCAATGTACCCTTCTCTTCTTTCGTAGTTCTTCTTCAGGTTCATGCTCATTGAAATTGATAATATCAGTCTGCTTTGGGAGCTGATATTTAATCTTTCGAATGCATCAAACTCATGTCCTTTGCCTGGCTTTTGTCTTTTCAGGAACTTGTTTGATGTCGTGCCACATGACTATACATAAAGTGGCTTTGTTACAATGATGAATTCCCCAAACAAACTAAAAGGTCACTGATACTTTGGACTGTTTTTCCATTTCTGTCGACTAGACTGCATGATTGTGAAGATGACTTTTTCCATCAAGTTAGAACCTTCGTTCCTTCTTTGGATGAGAACTTGCGGCATGATATCATATTATTACTTCTGAGAGTTGTTGACGAAAACTTCTTGAGAAGAGTGAGCCTGCTTTATCTGATGATGACAGAGTCACTGTGAGGTTGGATTTATCTGACATTGTGAGGAAGGGCCAAGCTTTTTAGATGATACTGAAGCTATGTTCCATGCCTAGGGATTAGTTTATGTCTAGTGTTTTAATTTTCAGTTTACCAATGATATGAACAGTGTGGGTCATGCAAAGTAACCTTAAGGTACACCAGTCTACCCTTGGTATAGAACAGTGAGCTTTTTCTAGATTTGACATAAGAACAGGATTTATCGTCCAGTTGTAAATGAAGATAACAAATTTTAGTGGAAAGGAACAGTGGAAAGGATACAGATAGTATCTATATATACACAATGTCAGAGGCCTTTTTAAAGTCTATTAATGCCATGAATCAACAGTCTGAGATTGCTCTGTGATGACTTCTACCTTTACGGTCTGGTCCATGCATGGCTTTTCTTGCTGACTTTTGGGAATCTCCAAGCCACTTCTGATCAGTATTCTACATTTGATCCTGCATCACAGGGCTGCCTAGTTCTGCTGAATAAAAGACTTCATTATGCATAGGTAAAGGTGTCCCATAACCTATGTGGTCGAAGGGGAGCGAGGCATCAGAGACCTCAGCTTCTCTAGGGGCCAGCATATATAAAGGGCGGCTCCCATCTCCTCTCCCTCTCTGCTTTACCTTCCCTGGCCCTTAAGAGACAGGTACCCATTTACAGTTATACAGTAATACATAAGTTTGTCTAAAACTGGTACATGCTGCACGTGTTTGTGCACATTCCATATCATGCTACGATGCAAACCTCTCAACTATATATATATATATATATATATATATATATATATATATATATATATATATATATATATATATATATATATAATATATATATGTGCTAACACAGAGGGCTGGTACCATTTACAGCTTGGTGAACTGGGGGAATTGTACTGAAGCCAAGGCGCGCACACGGTCACCCATCCAACTGGTAACCACGCTCGACGCTGCTTAACTTGGCTGGGGGAAAGCGAGTGCTCCGACCACTGAGCTATCCCGTCCCCTTTTTACCTTTTAAACACAGAATTCTGTGCAATGTTGTACCACATGTATCTTTATTTAAATAAGTATCTATTCAACAACACACACATACATACACACAAAAAAGGACGCACGCACGCACGCACACGCAACCACACACACACACACACTCACACACACGCATGCACGCACGCTCGCAACCATGCACGCACGCAAGCACATGCGTGCATGCATGTGTGTTTTTGTGGTAATGATTACACTCTTGTTCATTATCTCTATCATTATTCGCAAACGATCATGTCACATTAATAACAAAAACAGCAGCAACACCGATAACTACGACCGCCACACCAACAACAAGGATAATTAAAAGTAGCAGTATCATTAACAATAATGTTAATTATGATGATGATATCAATAATCATACCATGATACTGATATTAATATTGATAATGATAAGAATAATGAGGAGAAAAGAAGAAGAATAATGAGGAGAAGAAGAAGAAGAGAAGAAGAAGAAGAAGAAGAAGAAGAAGAAGAAGAAGAAGAAGAAAAAGAAGAAGAAGAAGAAGAAAGAAGAAGAAGACGAAGAAGAAGAAAGAAGAAGAAGAAGAAGAAGAAGAAGAAGAAGAAAGAAGAAGAAGAAGAAGAAGAAGAAGACAGAGGAAGAATAGCAATCGTAACCGTGATGACAATAATGACTAAGAAAACAATAAATAATAATAATAATGACATGCATTAAAAGAAGAAAAGAAAATAATCAAGTCATCATTATCCACATTCAATAATATACTGTGACGATATTGAAAACCAAAACGTTTATATACAAGGTAACACCACTTTTAAAATCCAAGCCAAAATAATAATAATCATAACATCTCCGTAAATACCAGCTTCTGGCACACACACACAAGCTCCTCAGACAGAATTGTAACTAACAGTTGTCCGCATAGAGAAACTGTTCGCCTTGTGGATGTAGCGGCGCGCGCAGAACATCCGCATGAACACGCGCCGGAACTTCCGGCCCAGAAGGCAGTAGAAGAAGAAATCGGTAGCAGCGTTGATGACGAGGGTCGTCTCCCCTGCGTTGAAGATCAAAATGGCGGTAGGGTTGGCGGCAAAATCGGAAGCGATGGCCGAGACGATGTAGGCAAAGGGCAGGATGCAGCAGATGAAGTAACAAAGAGTGATGCCGAACACGATGTAGGTCAGGCCTGCAACACACACACACGCGCAGACGCGCACACACACGCACATGCACACACACACACACATACACGCACACACACGCGCGCGCACGCACACACACACATGCACACACAGCCACACAGGCAGGCAGACAGGCACAGGCACACACACACACACACACACACACACACACACACACACACACACACACATTGCCAAATTGTTATTACTACTTGAGAGCTACCACATTAAAAGCTGGATTCTGCCTTTGTCTGTCAGTCTCTGTCTGTCAGTCTCTGTCAGTCTGTCAGTCAGTCTGTCTGTCTGTCTTTCTCTCTCTGTCTCTCTCTCTGTCTCTCTCTCTCACTCTCTCGCTCTGTTGTATATACATCGCCTATATGGTGATATTTAAAATGTATGCAGCCTGTTTTTAGAAGGCACATCCCACCAGCCTAGCTGTGCCTTGTAATAATAATAAATGGAATTTATATAGCGCTATATCTTGCAAAAAGAAATCAAAGCGCTTGCATTCAACACACCCATACATACAACCAATAACAATTAACAGATTTAACAAATTCAAATGTACATATACGCGCGCGCGCACACACACACATAAACACACACACACACACACACACACACACACACACACACACACACACACACACACACAAAGATTGTACACTTTGGCAGGGTGGTGGGATTTTAGCTGTTTTAGGCAGGGATATATATGAAATGAAACAAGAGGGGGGAAATCAGATTTGGAATTAAAATGTCTTGAGGCTGGATTCTAAAGTGTCATAAGAAGGCTTTTGGCGAAGGGAGAAGGGGGGTCATTCCAGATCACTGGACCGGAAACAGAGAAAGAGCAACGGCCAACAGTGGATTGATTGAATCTCGGTATTCGTAAGCACAAGGTATCTGCAGCAGAGCGGAGGGAACGAGAAGGAGTGTATAGGTGAAGACAGTCGCAGAGGTAGGAGGGAGCTTTTTTGTGGAGACATTTGTAACAGAAGGTACTGATCTTATAGTTAACTCTCTGTGGCACAGGCAGCAAGTGGAGAGATTGCAAGAGAGGAGTTATGTACTCAGATTTTCTCTTTCTCAGGACAAGTCGAGCTGCAGAGTTTTGTATACGTTGAAGGGGGTGGATTTATTGTGTACCCAGAGTATTGTGCAGAGGTGGGACACTTTACATGTCCACTCTGTTACAACTGGTGAGGTCATATATATAGGCCTACCCCAGTGTGATTGTCACCGGACTTGTGGGTGACGTTAAGGGCTATTGGCTGAAGCATCAAATATGCTGGCCGGGTAGCATACCTCGGGACCAGGTACCAGTTGAGTGGTGGTGAATATGATGAAGGGCGGTAATTAGATTACCTGGTGGGGTAGTGTACCTTAGGACGAGGTACAGTTGAGCGGTGATGGATATGATGAGGGGGCGGAAATAAAATTACCTCCCATGCGATCATGAGTGCTGGTGCAGCATTATGTGTGTGTGTTTGTGTGTGTGTGTGTGTGTGTGTGTGTGTGTGTGTGTGTGTGTGTGTGTGTGTGTGTGTGTGTGTGTGTGTGTGTGTAACTCCGGACACACCTGCAAATTGTGCGAGACTCTGTTTCGTTGGGTGGTGGTACACTTCGCCTACAAGTGAAAGGTAGAACTTATGCAGTCTCTCTTTTTAAAGGTCATATCTTAGGTGTGAGATTGTGCCATGCCAGTCTGCCTAATCTGACATCTGTCGCTTGCAAAACCAGTTACATCTAAACAGTGTCAGTATAAATAGCATCTCCATCTTGTGGAATTTTGGATGTCATATATATATATATATATATATATATATATATATATATCTCGCAAGGAAGAAATTGGGTCATAACGTAACTTAATTGATGCGTGTGTGAAATAAGATATGTCTCTACAAATATCGGTTCTATTGTTTTTCTATATATGCTAGTATGTTGATTCTTCCCTTTCCCCCATATTCTGCATTGTGGCCTAAAGCCAAAGTAGATATCAAACCCATTCAGAGTTCAGATCTCTCTCTCTCTCTCTCTCTCTCTCTCTCTGTGTCTCTCGTGAATTATCTGTCTTCCCAGTGCAATTCCTTGCCCTTTATTCAGCAATACTGACGACTTCTTCTTTTCAACACTTTGCCATTCCTAGCACTTAGATATAACAAGACACTTTGCAAGTTACGTTTTGTTCTGGTAACCATGGAGTGAAACTGTAATCATTGGAACGGACATGGAATGTCCATTCTACAGTCTTATTGGAAATTTAGGATTTTTATTAGTTTGAAGAGTTTGTTATCTTTATGTAATGTATGTATGTGTGTACGGATGTGTCTATTTATCTGTGCACATCATAGCTACCCTTACCTAAACACCTACATAAGGGCATGACTTAACATTCCATTCCCCTTCTTCCAAGATCGCGGCTTTGTGCCCTTAATTTTATTTATTTATTTACTTTTTATTTCGAGGATAATGGAATAAGCATTCACGTGTTTTTTACGCCCGGTCCCCGTATATATGCAGTTTGGTACATTTTGTCATCCGTTCCCACCAGCACACAATGCCTACTCTTCCAAAAAAGTGGAACGGGTTTTAACGTGTGCGCAAGATGTTCTGCATGCGTTCGCACACGAGACTTTGGTTTATAGTCTCATCCAAAGGAATTTTTGGAGGGAGTGGAGTCGGCACTGATGTTAACTCCAGAGGAAACTATCCTCTTGACCCAGATTCGAACCCTTCCTACCACAAGTAACTGAATCAGTCTTCTTGCTCTAGAAGCATGGAAAGTAAGGTTACTGAGCACAGGATAACAAAGACAATCTAGATGTCAAAGACAAGGACAGCTAATTATAAAGACAGAGCTCAGTGTTGGTTAATACATTGATGACCTTCTGATGTACTCCTGTGGTAACCGGAAATGTATGATGAGGAACATACACACAGAAGACTTCAGATTTTCCTTTTTTTATACTTCGGACAAATCTAGCTGCGGCTTTCCTAGCGAGAATCTGGCCTGACTGACTCTCATGCGTCTTCTGTGCCAGAACCAAAATCAATGGATGGAAAAATACAGAGAGAATTCTCCTTCTGTCTCCCTACTTCCTTCCTTCCTTTCCTCCTCATCTTCCACCTCCTCCCAGTAATGTAGAAAGAAATCCATCACACAATTATCATAGTCCACTTCAGCTACATTGTTGTTAGATGTTCAAGGTTATGCCTATGTGCAGAAACTCTATGAGTCATGTTGTACTAGTGACATGTGGTTAACAATGGAAATAAAGAAAAGAAAAGGGAGGTAAAGTATTTGAGGTTCGTGTGTGTGTGTGTGTGTGTGTGTGTGTGTGTGTGTGTGTGTGTGTGTGCGTGGTGTGGTGCGTGTGTGTGTGTGTGTGTGTGTTGTGTGTGGTGTGTGTGTGTGTGCGTGTGTGTGTGTGTGTGTGTGTGGCGTGTTTGTGTGTGTGCTAATTTTTTTATTCTTTTATTTCAAGGATAATGGAATAAGCACTCACGTGCTTTTTTATATCCAATACCCAAGTCCATACAGTTGAATGTGTGTGTGAAGATATGTTTATGCTTTTGATAATAAGTATTCTTTACTCTGTTTATGTCTCTGTCTCTCCCTATCTGTCTGTCTGTCTATATCTCTCACACACACGCACACACACACACACACACACACACACACACCACCACCACCACCACCACCACCACACCACCACCACCACCACACCACCACCACCACCACCACCACCACCACAAACCACAACTTTCTTCACAATTTATTTCCTCGACTCCTTTCATGTCATGTAGTCCTGTGCCTCCTCTCTTGCCTACTGGTTGAAGGATGCACTTACCTCTCCCTTTATTGACTCAGACGTTTGGGTGGAAAAAAGCAGCAGGGATATTTCTCTACGCTTCTGTTGTTGCTGCTGCTACTGCTGTCAAGAGCTAGAGGTCTGTATAATTATCAGATCTGTTCTTTCAGGGTCTGCCCACTTTTCAATGTGTTTTTTTTTTAATTCTGCGTGACCTTGATAAACATCTCAGAACTTGGCGAAGAAAAATCTCACCAGTTGTAGAGATTCCCAATGCGGCATTAAAACTTGCAGGTTTCGGCTGATTAAGTGAGAGAGAAAGAGAGCAAGAGATAGACAGACAGACAGACAGACAGACAGACAGAGAGACTGCAAGAGAGAGACAGAGAGAGAGACACACACACACACAGAGAAAGAGACAGAGATATTCAAATCCTTTTATTCTAGGGGGGAGGGGTGTATGTGCATGCGTGTGTGTGTGTGTGTGTGTGTGTGTGTGTGTGGTGTGTGTGTGTGGTGTGTGTGTGTGTGTGTGAGTGTGAGTGTGTGTGTAGAACAATATGTGTATGCTTTGAATGATAAGCCTTTTCAATTTTCTCTCTCCCTCTCTCCAACTCCCTCCCTTCCTCCCTCCTCTCTCTCTCTCTCTCTCTCTCTCTCTCCTCTCTCTCTCTCTCTCTCTCTCCTCTCTCCTCTCCTCTCCTCTCTCTCCTCTCTTACTCACACACATACACAAGTACCACCACCATCACCACCACTTTCTTCATATTTATTTTCTCGCCTCCTTTCATGCCATGTAGTCCTGTGCCTTCTCTCTTGCCTACTGGTTGAAGGATGCACTAACATCTCCCTTTATTGACTCAGACGTTTGGGTGGAAAAAAGCAGCAGGGATATTTCTCTACGCTTCTGTTGTTGCTGCTGCTACTGCTGTCAAGAGCTAGAGGTCTGTATAATTATCAGATCTGTTCTTTCTGGGTCTGCCCACTTTTCAATGTGGTTTTTTGTTGTTGTTGTTTTATTCTGCGTGACCTTGATAAACATCTCAGAACTTGGCGAAGAAAAATCTCACCAGTTGTAGAGATTCCCAATGCGTCATTAGAACTAGCAGGTTTCGGCTGATTAAGGGAGAGAGAAAGAGAGCAAGAGATAGACAGACAGACAGACAGAGAGACAGACAGAGAGACTGAGAGAGAGAGACACAGAGAGAGACACACACAGAGAGAAAGAGACAGAGAGATTCAAATTCTTTTATTCTAGGGGTGGGTGGGTGTATGTGCATGCGTGTGTGGTGTGTTGTGTGTGTGTGTGTGTGTGTGTGTGTGTGTGTGTGTGTGTGTGTGGTGTGAGTGTGTGTGTAGAACAATATGTGTATGCTTTGAATGATAAGTCTTTTCAATTTTCTCTCTCCCTCTCTCTAACTCTCCTCCCTCCCTCCTCTCTCTCTCTCTCTCTCTCTCTCTCTCTCTCTCTCTCTCTCTCTCTCTCTCTCTCTCTCTCTCTCTCTCTCTCCCTCACACACATACACAAGTACCACCACCATCACCACCCCTTTCTTCACAATTTATTTTCTCGCCTCCTTTCATGTCATGTAGTCCTGTGCCTCCTCTCTTGCCTGCTGGTTGAAGGATGCACTTACCTCTCCCTTTATTGACTCAGACGTTTGGATGGAAAATAAAAGCAACAGGGATATTTCTCTACACTTCTGTTGCTGCTGCTGCTGCTGTCAAGAGCTAGAGGTCTGTATAATTATCAGATCTGTTCTTTCAGGGTCTGCCCACTTTTCAATGTTTGTTTTTTTTTAAATTCTGCGTGACCTTGATAAACATCTCAGAACTTGGCGAAGAAAAATCTCAGCAGTTGTAGAGATTCCCAATGCGGCATTAAAACTTGCAGGTTTCGGCTGATTAAGGGGGTAAGAGAAAGAGACAGACAGACAGACAGGCAGACAGACAGGCAGACAGACAGGCAGGCAGACAGACAGGCAGGCAGGCAGGCAGGCAGACAGACAGATAGATAGATAGATAGATAGATAGATAGATAGATAGATAGATAAATAGACAGACAGACAGACAATCAGACAGACAGACAGACAGAGAACGAGACAGAGAAAGACAGAGACACAGAGACAGAGAGAAACAGAGAGTGAAAAAGAGAGTGTGAGAGAGAATTCAATAGTTCGTGTATGGGGAGTGTGTGTGTGTGTGTGTGTCAATCAATCAATCAATCAATCAATCAATCAATCAGCCACATTTATTCAGTTTTTGCGGTCTACGTGTGTGTGTTTGTGTGTGTGTGTGTGTGTGTGTGTGTGTGTGTGTGTGTGTGTGTGTGTGTGTGTGTGTGTGTGTGTGTGTGTGTGTGTGTGTAAGCGCACGTGCATACGTTCGTGCGTGCCTCTGTGTGTGTGTATGCGTCTGTCTGTCTGTCTGTGTCTGTGTCTGTGTGTGTGTGTGTGTGTCTCTCTCTCTCTCTCTCTCTCTCTCTCTCTCTCTCTCTCTCTCTCTCTCTCTCTCTCTCTCTCTCTCTCTCTCTGAGCTTTACAAGCTGGCATACGTAAGTATGCACACACCCAAATACGTAGGCACACAATGCGCGTGATTACAAGCACACGTGTATACCTGCTTGTGCACGTGCAAGCAGGCGTTCATGCGTGTGCTTGTGCACATATGCGTTCTTGAAATCTAATAATATCAATAACTGTTAATTTGTTATTTATCCACAATGTATACCCCCACACTTTACCAGTTGGATGGGTGACCGTTTGCGAGCCTTGGATTCAGCACAGTTCCCTCAGTTCACCCAGCTGTAAATGGGTACCTGCCTCTTTAGGGTCACGGAAAGTATTACAGCGAGGGAGAGGAGATAGGCGCCGCCCTCAATATGCTGGCCTCTTGAGAACATTTTTTCTTGCGTACATGTTAAAACCCGTTCCCCTTTTCGGAAAAGTAGGACTGTCTCTGACGCCTGGTTCCCCTACGACCACATAGGTTATGGGTGTCCTACACTGTAAGCAGTCTGCTGTTGAAAAGAAAGGCCCAAACTTCAGTGAATCCCAGATTTAGAGGGGATCCAACTGTGCACCTCTCTCCGGGATCGATCAGTAACTTGCATCATACGCATCCTCTGGGATCCCTGTAGCTGGGGAGCCATAGCAGGACTGCGTGTTACTGTCAGATTCTTAATAATGCCAAGGTTGTGTTCAGATAACACTGCATTTAGTCTTGGAACATAACATTGATACTGGTGGGTTTTTTCAACCGTCATTAAGTGTAAAATTAACTATGAACAGGATTTTATTTGGGTTGGTTTTTTTACTGAAGAAGTATCACTATCAAGGCTTTTTACTGCTATGCAGAACTTCTTGCGCTAAAGTTAAAATTTGTTCCGCTTTTCGGAAGAGTAGGGCATTGTGTGCCAGTGTGAATAATACGACAACATTTACAAAACAGCATTCACCCTGAAAATGAATATACTATTAAAAAAAAAAAATGCACAGGAGTGCTTATTCCATGATCTTGGAAAAGTCCTTCGGATGAGACTATAAACCGAGGTCCCGTGTGCGAACACATGCAGATCATCTTGCGCACACGTTAAAACCCGTTCCCCTTTTCGGAAAAGTAGGATTGTGTGCCGATGGGAACGGATGACAAAATTTCCAAAACTACATACACATGGGGATTGGATGTAAAAAGGCACATGAGTGCTTATTTAATTATCCTCGAATAAAAAATAGATAGATAAATAAATAAAGTAAAACGAATAAAAGAAAATCGATCAAATAAATAACTATGTAAATATTGCCACTGCAGCCATTCTCTCTATTTTGTATTTTCCTGGGTGTTTTTTTTCTTAAACTGTGGTGTGTGTGTGGCTGTTTTGCTGGCAGAGGTAATACATTTTCTTTTAGATATAAAGTTTGTTATGTGCCATCGGTGGTCTAGAAAGCGAACAGTCCGAATTTTAAGTATGCGGTGGTTTGATCCCCGTTTAGGCCCAAACTTTTCCCCCATCCATTAGACCATGAGAGGTGGTCTGAGTGGTAGTCTTTCGGGTGAGACGAGAAACTGAGGTCTCGAGTGATATAATTAATTAGCGCACTTAAAAGAACCCACGGCAGCAAGAGAGTTGTCCATCGCAAAATTCTGAAGAAAAAGCCGCTCGGATAGGGAAACAAAATTACAGTTGCAGACAGAAAAAATAGAAGGAAAATGGGCAGCGCTGCTCTTGCGGCGACGCATTCTCCCCTGGGAGAGCAGCTCGAAATTCACGCAGAGAAATCTGCCGTGACTTAAAGCGCAGTTGTGATGTTAAAAAACCCACCTAAACACCTCGTTTCTAAAAGGCTCTGTCTGTGTTTTTGCACAGTCTCTGAGCTTTCACCACGTTCAGCTGTCAGCACTGTTGACATGGTTCAATGCCTGTATGCGGAATAAGCACGTTATCTGGCAGTCGCTCCTCCTGAGATATCAACCATAAACACCCCCTCCGTGGGGATGCCGGGCCCCTGTCAGTATAAACAGCATCCCCACCTTCTGGAAACACTGTGCCAGTAATTCCTTCTTTTTTGTTTTTATCCCTCTCTTTGTTTCTGCCTTGTTCCTTTTCTTCTTATCACCTCATTATTGTATATATTTTCTGCCTTCTTGGTCCATTCTCCTGCCTTTTTTTCTAGAGACTTACAAGATATTAATTTTCTCTCACAATGAAGTCGATGGATCGGTGGTCTAGAGGTAACGTGCCTGTCTAGAAAGCGAAAAACTCCGGGTCGGAAGTGTGCGGTGGTTCGAATCCCGTTTGGACCCGAAACTTTTCCCCCATCCATTAGATTACGAGTGGTGGTGTGGGCGCTAGTCTTTCGGATGAGACGATAAACCGAGGTCCCGTGTGTTACACATCCTTATTTAGCGCACGTAAAAGAACCCACGGCAACAAGAGAGTTGTTCCTGGTGCAAAATTCTGTGTAGAAAAAATCCACTCTGATAGGGAAAGAAAATTACAGTTGCAGACAGGAAAAAGAAAAGAAAAAAAAATGGGTGGCGCTGCTCTTGTGGTGACGCGCTCTCCCAGGGGAGAGAGAGCAGCCCGAATTTCACGCAGAGAAATTTGCCGTGACTGTAAGTGGTATAAATAGATAAATAAATAAGTAAATAAATAAATAGAAGTACCGGGGCTTGACTTCCCAGGCGCTAACGTACTTTTCCTGACAATCATGACCAATCGTCATAGGAACAATCGTTGTTGTTTGAGTTATCAACGAGGAAGAAGAACAACTCGAAAACTTAAGCAGAAACTCCATGCTTCCTTTTGCAGAAAATCCAGAAAAATATAAGTTTTCTTTTTTCCGGCATTTTGAACCATACAAGGGCACACTATTTATTTATTTATGTATTTGTTTGTTTATTTACTTATTTATTTATCTACATCACTTTAAGTCACGGCAGATTTCTCTACGTGAAATTCGGGCTGCTCTCCCCGGCGAAAGCACGTCGCCACAAGAGCAGCGCCACCTTTTATTTCTTTTCCTGTCTGCATATCTATTTCGGTTCCTATCAGAGTGGTTTTCTTATACAGAATTTTCCCAGGGATAATTCTCTCGATGCTGTGGGTTCTTTTACGTGCACATTCGAAAGACTAGCACCCAGACTATCACTCATGGTCTAATGGATGGGGGAAACGTTTCAAACCCAAGCAGGGATCAAACCACCGCACACATCTGACCCAGACTTTCCGTTTTCTAGGCAGGCACGTTACCTCTAGACCACCGATCCATTATAATAGTTCCACTAGTTCCACACGTGAGAAGTATGTGCTAAAACTTCAAGGCTATGGCCTGCACTGTGCCACAGGAAAGAAGCCAGACAAGATCCTGCATTCCCAGAATAACCAGCCACACACACAACAACAGAGGGCTGGGCAGAAGACTGCTGTGAGGAAGGCAGGCAGTGGAGGCTGGCATGGAAACCACACGACACAAGTAGGCCACAAGTTGACTGGGCTTTGATTAAAACAGACACTCTGGGAACTCGTTAAGTTGCGTTTGTATGTGTTGTATACCGCTTTAAAGTCATGCTAGATTTGTTTGCATGAAATTCGGGCTGCTATTCCGGGAAAGAGCACGTCGCCACAAGAGCAGCAGTACCCATTTCATTCTCTTTCTTGTCTGCATGTGTATTTGTTTTCCTGTCAGAGTGGCTTTTTTCAACAGAATTTTGCAACATGGACAAGGCTCATGTTGCCTTGGGATCTTTTACGTGCACTAAGTAATTATGTGTAACACATGAGACCTCGGTATATTGTCTCAGCCGAAAGATTAGCACCCAGAATACAACTCATAGTCTAATGGATAGAGGCTCAAACAGGGATTAAGAATCAAACCAAAGTTTCGGTCCCACACAAGGATCAAACCACCGCATTTTTCGACCCAGTCTTTTTGCTTTGTAGGCAGGCGCATTACCTCTAGACCACCGATCCATTACAATAGTTCCACTAGTTCCACACGTGAGAAGTATGTGCTAAAACCTGAAGGCTGTGGCCTGCACTGTGCCACAGGAAAGAAGCCAGACAAGATCCTGCATTCCCAGAATAACTAGCCACACACACAACAACAGAGGGCTGGGCAGAAGACTGCTGTGAGGAAGGCAGGCAGTGGAGGCTGGCATGGAAACCACACGACACAAGCAGGCCACAAGTTGACTGAGCTTGGATTAAAACAGACACTCTGGGAGTTCTTAAGTTGCATTTGTATGTGTTGTGTACCGCTTTAAAGTCACGGTAGATTTGTTTTCATGAAATTCAGGCTGCTCTCCTTGGGAAGAGTGCCCTCGACACAAGAACAGCGCCACCCATTATTTTTTTGTCTTTTCCTGAGTACTTGCACTGCGTTATATTGTATTGTATACCCATATAAGTCACGGCAGATTTCTTGACATGAAATTCCAGCTGTTCTCCCCAGGAAGAGCGAGTTGCCACAAAAGCAGTGCCACTTGGTTTTTTCTCTTTCTACCTGCATATGTATTCGTTTTCCTGTCAGAGTGGCTTTTTTCTACAGAATTTTGCAACAGGAACATGGCTCTTGTTGCCTTGGGTTCTTTTACGTGCGCTAAGTAATTATGTGTGACACAAGGGACCTTGGTGTATTGTCTCATCCAAAAGATTAGCACCCAGAATACAACTCATAGTCTAATGGATGGAGGCTCAAATGGGCATTAAGGATTAAGCCAAAGTTTCTGTCCCAAACAAGGATCAGACCACCACACACTTCTGACCCAATCTTTTCGCTTTCTAGGCAGGCGCGTTACCTCTAGACCACCAATCCATATAGTTCCACTAGTTCCACACGTGAGAAGTATGTGCTAAAACTTCAAGGCTATGGCCTGCACTGTGCCACAGGAAAGAAGCCAGACAAGATCCTGCATTCCCAGAATAACCAGCCACACACACAACAACAGAGGGCTGGACAGAAGACTGCTGTGAGGAAGGCAGGCAGTGGAGGCTGGCATGGAAACCACACGACACAAGTAGGCCACAAGTTGACTGGGCTTTGATTAAAACAGACACTCTAGGAATTCTTAGCTTGCATTTGTATGTGTTGTATACCGCTTTAAAGTCATGCTAGATTTGTTTGCATGAAATTAAGGCTGCTCTCCCCGGGAAGAGCGCCCTCACCACAAGAGCAGCATTACCCTTTTTTTCTGTTTCTTGTCAGCATATGTATTTGTTTACCTTTCAGAGTGATTTTTTCAACAGAATTTTGCAACAGAGACAAAGCTCTTGTTGCCTTGGGTTCTTTTACGTGCGCTAAGTAATTATATGTAACACAAGAGACCTCGGTTTATTGTCTCATCCGAAAGATTAGCACCTAGAATACAACTCATAGTCTAATGGATGGAGACTCAAACGGGGATTAAGGATCAAGCCAAAATTTCGGTCCCAAACAAGGATCAAACCACCGCACACTTTTAACCCGGACTTTCCACTTTCTAGGCAGGCGCGTTACCTCTAGACCACCAATCCATATAGTTGCACTAGTTCCACACGTGAGAAGTATGTGCTAAAACTTCAAGGCTATGGCCTGCACTGTACCACAGGAAAGAAGCCAGACAAGATCCTGCATTCCCAGAATAACCAGCCACACACACAACAACAGAGGGCTGGGCAGAAGACTGCTGTGAGGAAGGCAGGCAGTGGAGGCTGGCATGGAAACCACACGACACAAGTAGGCCACAAGTTGACTGGGCTTTGATTAAAACAGACACTCTGCGAATTCTTAAACTGCATTTGTATGTGTTGTATACCACTTAAAAGTCACGGCAGATTTCTCTACATGAAAATCGGGCTGTTCTCTTGCAGGAACACTGCGTCGCCACAAGAACAGCACCACCCATGTTTTTTTTTCTTTTCTGTCTGATTGTATTGTATTGTATTGTATTGTAGTGTAGTGTAGTGTAGTGTAGTGTAGTGTAGTGTAGTGTAGTGTAGTGTAGTGTAGTGTAGTGTAGTGTAGTGTAGTGTAGTGTAGTGTAGTGTAGTGTAGTGTAGTGTAGTGTAGTGTAGTGTAGTGCAGTGCAGTGCAGTGTAGTGTATACAGCTTTTAAGTCATGCAGATTTCTTTGCATAAAATTCGGGCAGCTCTCCATGGGAAAAATGCACTACCACAAGAGCAGCACCACCTATTTTTTTCTGTTTCTTGTCAGCATGTGTATTTGTTTTCCTGTCAGAGTGGCTTTTTTCAACAGAATTTTGCACCAGGGACAAGGCTCATGTTGCCTTGGGATCTTTTACATGCACTAAGTAATTATGTGTAACACAGGGGACCTCGGTTTATCGTCTCATCGGCAAGACTACCACCCAAAGTACCACTCATGGTCTAATGGATGGGGGAAACGTTTTGGGGCCGAACAAGTATCAAACCACCGCACACCTCTGACCCAGACTTTCCGTTTTCTAGGCAGGCACGTTACCTCTAGACCACCGATCCATTATAATAGTTCCACTAGTTCCACACGTGAGAAGTATGTGCTAAAACTTCAAGGCTATGGCCTGCACTGTGCCACAGGAAAGAAGCCAGACAAGATCCTGCATTCCCAGAATAACCAGCCACACACACAACAACAGAGGGCTGGGCAGAAGACTGCTGTGAGGAAGGCAGGCAGTGGAGGCTGGCATGGAAACCACACGACACAAGTAGGCCACAAGTTAGCTGGGCTTTGATTAAAACAGACACTCTAAGAATTCTTAAGTTGCATTTGTATGTGTTGTATACCGCTTTAAAGTCACGGCAGATTTCTTTACATGAAATTCCAGCTGTTCTCCCCAGGAAGAGCAAGTTGTCACCAATTATTTTTTCTGTTCCTGTCTGTTTGTTTCCCTATCAGGGTGGCTTATTTCTACAGAATTTTGCACCAGGGACAACTCTCTTGTTGCCTTGGGTTCTTTTACGTGCACTAAGTAATTATGTGTAATGCAGGGGACCTCGGTTTATTGTCGCATCCAAAAGAGCAGCACCCAGACTACTACTCATGGTCTAATGGATGGGGGAAAAGTTTCGGGCCCAAACGGGGATCAAACTACCACACACTTCCGACCCCGACTTTCTGCTTTCTAGGCAAGCACGTTACCTCTAGACCACCGGTCCATATAGTTACACAAGTTCCACACGTGAGAAGTATGTGCTAAACCTTGAAGGCTGTGGCCTGCACTGTGCCACAGGAAAGAAGCCAGACAAGATCCTGCATTCCCAGAATAACCAGCCACACACACAACAACAGAGGGCTGGGCAGAAGACTGCTGTGAGGAAGGCAGGCAGTGGAGGCTGGCATGGAAACCACACCACACAAGTAGGCCACAAGTTGACTGAGCTCTGCATGAAATCTGGGCTGCTCTCCGGGAAGAACGACGCCATCCATTTTTTTCTGTTCCTGTCTGCTTGTATTGTTTTTCCTTGTGTACAGTTTTAAGTCACGGCAAATATATTTGCGTGAAATTCCAGATGCTCTCCTTGGGAAAAGCGAGTCGCCACAAGAGCAGTGCCACCTTTCTGTTCCTGTCTGCATAGTTATGTATTCGTTTCACTATCAGGGTGGCTTATTTCTACAGAATTTTGCACCAGGGACAACTATCTTGTTGTCCTGGGTTTTTTTTAAACGTACGCTAAATGCGTGTTGCACATGCACGGGATGTCAGTTTATCGTTTCATCCGAAAGACTAAGTTAACTTGTTGGCTTGCCTATTCATTTGTCTATCAGAATTATTCCATTGTAACCTTTGAGTTCTGTGAGAGAAAAGGACGGGCACGTTAGACAAACAACGAAATCTGATTACAGCTAAGACTCTGTGATGAGAGGCTTCTGTATCTAAAAAAGAAAAGAAAAGAAAAATAAACTCTGAACATTTTGGTTTTTCATATTATCCTTTCCCTGAGGGTTGTCACAATCTAGTGTAAACATTATTTTATATTCTTGTTGCTTGATAGTTTTCTTACCAAAATAGTAACACAACCATCAAAAAAGAAGAAATTTTTATTTGAATCTGAAAGGAAAGCTCCATTTTCAATATAAAATATGGACAAGTGGTCTAGAGGTAATGCACCTGCCTAGAAAGCAAAACGTCCGGGATTCGAAGAGTGTATTGGTTTGATTCCCCGTTTGGACTCGAAACTTTTCCCCCATCCATTAGACCATGAGTGGTTGTCTGGGGGTGCTAGTCTTTCGAATGAGACGACAAACCGAAGTCCCGTGTGTTACACATATTTAGCGCACGTAAAAGAACCCACGGCAACAGGAGAGTTGTCCCAAGCAAAATTCTATACAAATAAGCCTTCTGATAGGGAAACAACCACAGTTGCAAATAGGTAAAAGAAACCCCCAAAAAGGGTGGAGCTGCTCTTGTGAGGATCGGCTCTTCCTGGTGGGAGCAGCCAAAATTTCAAGAGGAGCAATATGCCATGACAAATTGGTGTACAATACAATACAACGTCATACCATACCATACCCTACCATACCAAACCATACCATACCATACAATACAATACAGTGAGGTTGATGCGATGCTGCTGCTATAGAAGTGCACCTGTATTGAGACTACGTGACAGGGCTGTACTCTACGCTTCCTATCATAATAATTATATCCCAGCGTCAACCAGGCCTGAGAGTTACCGACACCTGCGTTGCTGGTCAAAACCTTTAATCAATACACTCAAATAATAGCTGAATGTTTAAGCCAAAAACAACACCATCAACAACAACACTAGCAACAACGACAACGAGAAAAAAAAACTCACACACATACACACACAAACACAAACACAAATACACACACTCACAGAAATGTGGGAAAAAATCGAAGTCCTTTGAAGAATACAAAGTTTGCACATGGCAAGAACAACAGACAAATTGGTTCTCACGCCAAGAGTCCCCTGACAGCACACACCACACACACACACACACACACACACACACACACACACACACACACACACACTTAAACACTAACACACTAACACACTAACACACACTAACACACTAACACTAACACATACACTTACACACTAACACTAACACACACACTAACACACTAACACACACATACTAACACTGACATGCACACACACTAAACACACACACACACACACTTACACGCTAACACACACACACTAACACACTAATACTAACACACATACACACACTTACACACACACTTACACACTAACACACAAACACACTAACACTAGCACACACACACACACTAACACACACTAACACACACACACTAACACACACATACACACACAAACACACACAAACACACACTAACACTAACACTTACACTAACACACATACACACACAAACATACACTTACAAACTAACACTAACACACACACACTAACACTAACACACATACACACACACTTACACACTAACACTAACACTAACACACACACACTAACACACACTAACACACACACACTAACACACACATACACACACAAACACACACAAACACACACTAACACTAACACTTACACTAACACACATACACACACAAACATACACTTACAAACTAACACTAACACACACACACTAACACTAACACACATACACACACACTTACACACTAACACTAACACTAACACACACACACTAAAACACACACATACACACACAAACACACGCTTACACACTAACACTAACACACACACGAACACACACACACACAATAACACACACAATCACACACACAAGCACACTCACAAATAACTACCTTTATCACCACCACCACCAAAAAAAGCAGCAACAACAACCACACATACGTATACACACAGACTCACAAATACACTCACAGACACAGACACACACGCAAGCACACACGCGTACACACAGACTCACAGACACACCCACACCCACACAACCACACACAACACACACCACCCACACACACACAACACACACACACACATACACACACCCACACACACACACACACACACACACAAACACACACACACACATACACACACACATACACACATCCACACACACACACCCACACATTCACACACACAAACACACACACACACCATACACACACACACACACACACACACACACACACACACACACGCACGCACGCACGCACACACACACACACACACACACACACACACAAGAGGTGACAAAAATCTACATAATTGCATGCACATAAGAACGGGGATATAAGGAAACAAACCCATAGATTTCGTAATCCGTTATCCTTTGAAATAACAGAATAGATCAATGAAATGATAACAAAGACTACATTATGTGCAGAAACGACACAGTCCCTAATCTTCAACCAGCCCTGCTTTTTCCCTCGGGAAGACGGGCCCACAAAGAAAGATGGCGTAACGCAAACGAACACCGCAAACACACAAACACACAAACAAACAAGTAAACAAACCACTCAAACAAATGTCAATAGCACGACCAAGTTTCGGGACAGAACCCCCTTTGTCATCAGTTATAAATGTAAGCGGAGCGCCTAAGGCTTAGATCAACATGTTGTTCTGCTATCGATATCATGTTGAGATTACCTTTTTGTTTTGGAAAGGCTGTGCATGTGAGCAGAGCAGTGTGGGTTTCCCATGGAACTCCGAAGTCGGAGTAAGGAAGCCTAACGATCGATGTACTTGGCAAACAGCTAT
>CM054143.1:18834693-18837193 GCA_028751875.1 Rapana venosa | reverse complement strand
TCCTTCTCACTCCCTCTGCTCTGCTGCAGCTACCTTGTGCTTGTGAACACCCAGATTCAACCAGTCCACTGTTGGTCGTCATTCTTTCTCTAACCGAGGTCCCGTGTGTTACACGTAATTATTTAGCGCACGTAAAAAAACCCACGGCAACAAGAGAGTTGTCCCTGGCAAAATTCTTAGAAAAAAGCCACTCTGATAGGGAAACAAATACAGCTGCAGGAAAAAAAAAAAAAAAAAAAAAAAAAAAGGGTGAAAGGGTGGCGCAGCGCTAAGCGGCGACGCGTTCTCCCGCTCTCCCCGGGGAGAGCAGCCCGAATTTCACGGAGAGAAATCTGCCATGACTTAAAGTGGTATGAAATAAAATCTGAGCGCTTTGATTTGTTGCTTTACAAGATTCAGCGCTATATAAATTCCATACATTATTATTATTATTATTATTTCTGGTCCATTGACCTGGAATGACCTCCCCCTCTCTCTTCGCCAAAAGCCTATTTATGACATTTAAATCCAATCACAAGACATATTTATTTCAAACCTAAAATTTTCCTCTCCTTTTTCATCTCAGAACTTTCCCTGCCTTCAACAGCAGAAAGCACATCACCCTATTACTGTTCCTCATTCGAAAGAGTAGGCCATTTTGTGCCGGTGGGAACGGATAAGCAAAATCCACAAAAATACATACACATGGGGACTAGATGTAAAAAAACCCAAACACACACGAGTACTGATTCCATTATCCGTGAAATAAAATAGATAGATAACAAATGTAAAATGATAATTACTCTCTGTCCTGTCCCCCCACAGGGGAATACCATTACCGCCTATTAACCCACAGGACAACATCATTATCGCAGGTGCACCCAACAGGACATCATTGCAATTCACAGGACAGGGCCATTACTAATCACAGGACAACCTCATTACCGCTCTCAGGACAACATCATTACCGCCTGTCCACCCAGAGGATAACATCATTACCCCATGTCCACCAACAGGACAACATCATTACCCCATGTCCACCCACAAGACAACCTCATTACCGTCTGTCCACCCACAGGACAACCTCATTTCCGCCTGTCCACCCACAGAGCAACATCATTACCGCCTGTCCACCCATAGGACAACATTATTACCTCCCACAGGACAACATCATTACCCTATGTACACCCACAGGACAACATCATTACCGCCTGTCCACCCACAGGACAACCTCATTACCACCTGTACACCCACAGGACAGCATCATTACCCTATGTACACCCACAGGACATCATTACCACCTATCCACCCACAGGACAACATCATTACCTCTCACAGGACAACATCATTACCACCTGTCCACCCACAGGACAACATCATTACCACCTATCCACCCACAGGACAACATCATTACCTCTCACAGGACAACACCATTACCGCCTGTCCACCCATAGGACAATCTATTTATCAAGAGCTAACATAGAGCAGGGCGGGCAGACAGGCCAGCGTCAGACTTCATCTTTGCCCTCTGCCATAGGGACTGTCTGTCATTCCCGTGAGAAGGAGGGCCCTGTGTTTGTCCCCCCTCTACACCCCCATCCAACACCCCCCACCCCCAACACCCCCACCCCCCCCGACCTCTCTTCCCGCTCCTTTTCCAATCTGCTTGCGCCTGTCACCATTATCATCTTGTGGTCAATCTGCCCCACTTATAGCTGTACAGATTGTGACATACATGAAGAGGCCGCCGTATTCCATCCTCCCTCTCTCCTGTCTCAAAGGCCAGTAACTGGTCCTCTTCTCCCACTTTCCCCTTCTACATTTTTTTTTTTGGGGGGGGCTGAGACTGGCTGTCAAAGTTGTCTGCCTTGCCCCATACCATGACAGGCAGTCTAGAGTTACTGCTTTTCCTGCTTAATGCTACTTATTGGCTTGACATTTCATGTAGCGATTTAAAGATGATGATCGATGTGTGTGTGTGTGTGTGTGCGTGTGTATGTGTGTGTATGTGTATGTGTGTGTGTGAGTGTGTGTATGTGTGTGTGTTTGTGCGTGCAGTGTGTGTGTGTGTGCGTGCGTGTGTGTGTGTGTGTGTCAATGACAATGACAAATTCTTTTATTTCGAGATAATGAATAAGCACCCATATGCTTTTTACATCCAGTCCCCGCCCTTACGGATTTTTATATAGATAGATAGATAGATAGATAGATAGATAGATAGATAGATAGATAGATAGATAGATAGATAGATAAGAGAGAGAGAGAGTGTGTGTGTGTGTGTGTGTTGGGGTGGAATTGAACCTTAGACAGTTCGTGTTTTTTGTCCACCTGCTGTGTGAGTGTGTATGTGTGAGTGCGCTGTGTGTGAGTGTGTATATGTGAGTGCGTTTGTGTGTGTGCGTGCAGTGTGTGTGTGTGGTGTGTGTGTGTGTGTGTGTGTGTGTGTGTGTGTGTGTGTGTGTGTGTGTGTGTGTGTGGTTGTGTGTGTGTGCCTGCGTGCGTGTGTGAGATATCCAGATTT
>CM054143.1:18802193-18829693 GCA_028751875.1 Rapana venosa | reverse complement strand
ATATTTAAACTCCAGAAGGAAAGAAAGGGAAGAAGGTGACGGAAAAATGAAAAAAAATGTGTTTCATTACCTGCCAAGGGCAGTACATCAAGGGCATTGTTCTATAGAGTCCACGAATAGTGATATTGATAACAAATATTACCATAATCATAATGAAGGCTGTTATATCCAAAAAAATCATCGCCATCATCATTCATTCTTTTTACAGTCTTTCATTTCAAAGATAATAAAATAAACACTCATGTTTTGTATCCAATCCCCCGTGTGCATGAGGTTTTGTAATTCGTTATCAGCTCCTACCGGCACAAATGGCCTACTCTCCTGAAAGGCGGAACAGGTTTCAACGTGTGTGTAACATGTACTGCAAGCGTTTGTACACACACAGGACCTCGGTTTATAGTCTCATCCGAAGGACTTTTGGGGGAGTGGAGTGGGCACTGATGTTAACTCCCAGGGCAAAATATAATAATAATAATAATAATAATAATATTGATGATGACGATAATAATAATAATAATGTATGGAATTTATATAGCGCTGAATCTTGTAAAGCAACAAATCAAAGCGCTCAGATGACTTTTTTATAATATAAAAATAATATCGAGGATAATGGAATAAGCACTCATGTGGGGTTTTTTTTTTACATCCAGTCCATGTGTGTATGCGGTTTTGTAAATTTTGTCATCTGTTCCCACCGGCACACAATGGCCTACTCTTTCGAAAAGCGGAACAGGATTTAACGTGTGCGCAAGATGTTCTGCATGCGTTCGCACACGGGGCCTCGGTTTATAGTCTCATCTTCTTGAGCGGGGTGGTCTCAGTGGTGGTTTCAACCCGGGCTTGAACCCCGGTCGTCAGATTACGAGCGCAACGCAGAGCACTTTAACCACTAGGCCATCTCATTCCTAATCAATCATGATTTTTCAAAAAGGTGTGGGGGGGGGGGGGGAGGATAGTGTTCTTTGAAAGACCACGAACATTACCATTTCCTGCCATCTCCTGCTTGTCTATTTTCTGCTGTCTTGGTCCATTCTCCTGCCTCCACCCCCCCCCCCCCCCCACAACGACTTAAAAGATAACAAATCTCTATCTCATGCCGAAGTCGAATGTACTGAGTTCGCTCATCCAACAGACAACAATAGCTGCTGTCGGAGCGTTCGACGAGAAAGAAGTAAGCACTCACGATACAGGATCTGAGGACGCTTTTGTCGACAGAGCTCAAGGTCACGTTAATGAACAGAATCTGGCATAAAAGTGAAACAGGATGGGAGAAAATAAACGAACAAATGGTTGAGGAGAGAGAGAGGGAGAGAGAGACAGACAGACAGACAGACACAGTTAAGAGACAGACAGAGACAGAGAGAGACCAAGAGAGAGACAGAGACAAACTCAGAGACAGACCTAGAGACAGACAGATAGACACATACACACACAAATGCACACACACGCCAACACACACTCACACACTCACACACACACACACACTCACACGGGGACTAGATGTATAAAAGCACATACGTGCTTATTCCATTATCCTCGATGTAAAAGAATAAAATTTGTAAAAAATAAAAAATAAAAACACACTCTCACACACGCACACGCACACACGCACACTAATACACACACACGCACACACACACACACACACACACACACACACTCACACACACACTCACACACATACACACAAACTCACACCCACACACCACACACACTCACACATATACACACACACTCACACACACAAACACACACACAAACACAAAACACACCACACACACTCACACCAACACACACACACACACACACACACACACACACACCACACACACACACACACCGTCTAAAATCACTAAATGTGAATAAACGTTAAACTGAAGATATCTCACACACACACACACACACACACACACACACACACACAAACACACACACACACACACACACCCTGTCTAAAATCACTAAATGTGAATAAACGTTAAACTGAAGCTATCACACACACACACACCCACCCCCCACCCCCACCCCCCCTCCACCCACCCACCCACCCACACCCCACACACACACAGAGCAGTTAACTCGCACTCACCATCCTCTTTCTCAGCCTTGGACGCCACAGTCAGGCGACACCTGGTCCAGTTCAGCCGGTGCTCGTTCTTGACACTCAGACGCCGACTTTCGTCGCGCCGACGGCGAAGGGCGATGACCAGCTGCAAGTTGAGCACGGGGATGAGGGTGTAGGGGATGAAGTAGAGGAAGATGATGGTGAGGTAGAACTGGTACACCACCTTGTAGAAATACACCACCTCCTCCGACACCCCTTCCTCCTCCTCCTCCCTCTCCCCCTCCTCTCTGCTCTCGGCCGAAGCTCTGGCATACACGCCAGAGTTCCCGGAGTTCTTCCCCCTCACAGAGTGGGTGTGGTTCCACCTCGGTAGCTCGGAAGCCCTCCCCCCCGCACTGTCACCACCTTTCCTGACCCGCAGACAGCTGACGTTTCCGTTTCCGGTGGCGTTATTTCCGGTTCCGTTCCAAAACGAGGTTATCCCCGCGTGTACCTCCCTCCCTCGTCCATCCAGTTGCTCTCCGTGTCGGGCCAGAAAGAAAGAAGAAGAAGAGGATGAGGAGGGGGAGGAGGAGGAAGCGTTGAAGACAGACGAGGACAAATTGCCGTTGATGCTGACGGCAGGCATGGGCACGGACATAGGAGCAGTGCGGGGCTTGGACAGGATGTGGTCAAAGCATCGCGGGAGGTTGAAGAGGACGGAGAAGAGCAGGAGGCCCACGATGGCTCGGCGGGTCTTGCCGTAGGTCCACATGGAGCTGGCTCTGAGGGGCAGGAGGATGACCAGGAAGCGCTCCAGGGTGACGGTGAGCGTGGTGTAGGTGGAGCCCATCTGGGCCATGCTCCTCAGCGGGAAGCACAGCGCCATCATGGTGCGGAGCGTGGAGTACCTGACCACACACACAGCCCAGCATGCAGCATGCGTTGTAACCAGCAAGGGAGGGGGATGGGTGGGGGTGGGGTGGGGGTGGAGAGGGCGGGGTAGCCCTGGGTTGGTGGTTAGAGTGATGCGTGTTATTTTTGCGCTCGTGATCTGCTGACCTGGGTTCGGATCTCGTTTAAAGAGGTTGGGTTGGTTGTTGTTGTTTTTTCTGTCTCTGGTGTTAACATCAGTGCTGACTCCACTTCCCCCCAATTAGTCTGGATGAGACTATAAACTGAGGTCCCGTGTGCGAACGCACGCAGAAGATCTTACGCGCACGTTAAAACCCGTTCCGTTTTACGGAAGTGTAGGCTATTGTGTGCCAGTGCGCATGGATGACAAAATCTACAGAACTGCATACACATGGGGACTGGATGTTAAAAAAATACATGAGTGATTGTTCTATTATCATTAATATGAAAGAATAAATAGATAGATAGATAGATAGATAGATAGATAGATAGATAGATAGATAGATAGATAAGAAATTTCTACATACAAGTTCATGAGAGGACAGAAAGGATAATTGATCTTCTGTTTCGTATTTTCAAAGTCCTTGAACACGTGTTATTACTTGGTTAACAGTATTAATGAGTATACTCCTCTTGTTGATGAAGAAAGAGGGTTTCTTATCTTAAAGTATTTGAATCTTTAGCGTTATATTTTGGCTACGATTTTATTATTTTTCTACTTGTTTCATTGAAAAAAACAACGGTAAGTACTTTCATCATCAATATTACTGCTACCAACTACTCTTTCATCAGTATCTTTCATTTCTTTGAACTCATTCAAAACGATAGGCATTAGTAGTGTTTCCATAGACTAGCCGGCTGAAGAATGGAGCAAGTACAGATTAAGACCGAGTGGTTATTGGCATTAATGAAAAAGAAGAGTAGGCCAAGTGTGTCACCTTGGTATACCGTTTTCTTGGTGTACACATATGCATACCCATGCTCACTAACAGCTGTGGGAAATCGACAGCAAGAGCTGGATAGTTCTGTTATAATTATATCACTCAGTGTAAAATTTCGGCAGAAAAAACAACAACGATTTGTTCAGTTTGGTTAAGGAGATCAAAGGCTCTAATGAAATCAGTAAATGGTATACACACAGTTTGTTTTCATTACCAGTATTCAACCATTGATCATGGCGTGGATGAATCACAGTGCCGGAAAACGAAGAAGCAATTGCTTTGAGGGAAAATGTGTGCCCAGTGGCATGCATTACTTTTATTCTGTTTTTCTTTTATTATTTTATTTAGAGAGTGATGCAGTAAGCAATCATGAGTGTTTTCCATCCAGTCCCCGTGTGTATGCAGTTTTGTAAAATGTGTCATCCGTTCCCACCAGCACACAATGGCCTACTCTTCCGAAAAGCGGAACAGGTTTTAACGTGTGCGCAAGATATTCTGTATACGTTCACACACGGGACGTCGGTTTATAGTCTCATCCGAAGGATGAGTTCCAGTGGTCAGGCTTTTGTCCTTAAGGAAGTGTCAGCATGCAAAATGCCATACGTGTCACGACGCCACGCCTGTCCACCCATCCTTCCACCAAGAGCTTGACTCTGTGTGGCTCATCATCAAAGTCCTGAACCTGGTGGTTGCTGTGAGGAGCCGGCCACTGTCAGCTCCTTGCACATCTCTCCAACAACAGAGAGTGCATCTCTGGCGACTTCATTGTCAGCTAGGTTCTGTCTACTGATATCAACACTGAGGCAGGGCTGAGAAGAGAGAGAGAGAGAGAGAGAGAGAGAGAGAGAGAGAGAGAGAGAGAGAGAGAGAGAGACAGAGAGAGAGTTTGGCAAATGGTCATGTGAAGCTGTCCTCCTTTTGACAATTATATATATAAAGGTAAAGGTGCCCCATAATCGTTGTGGTCGTAGAGAAGCGGGGCATCAGAGACTTCAGCTTCTCCAGGGGCCAGAATATTGAGGGCAGTGCCCATCTCCCCTCTCAAGAGGCAGGTACCCTTTTACAGCCGCCCTCAATATGCTGGCCCCTAGGGAAGTGAAGCCTACCACGCCTCGCTCCCTTACGACCTTATAGGTTATGAGACACTTTTACCTTTTTACTGTACATTTCCACAAGTGGAAGAAGCCATCCGCAGCTTACCAGTAGGAAAGTCCCCAGGAGCAGACAACATACCAGCAGAGCTGCTCAAGCATGGTGGCGAAACAGTCATCACACATGTTACAACTATCTGTCAGAAGATTTGGGAGACAAAACAGTGGCCAACAAAATGGACACAATCACTCATCATACCCCTGCCCAAGAAGGGGAATTTACGCCAATGCCAAAACTATAGAACAATCAGCCTCATCAGCCACGCCAGCAAGATCATGCTCAAAGTTATTTTGAATCGATTAAAGAAGGAGGCAGAAGAACACCTTGCAGAGGAACAAGCTGGGTTCAGGGCAGGCAGGAGCACAATCGAACAGATTTTTAACTGCCACATCCTGATGGAAAAACATCTTCAACATCACAGAGACCTGTTCCACAACTTCATCGACTTCAAGAAGGCTTTCGACAGAGTATAGCACAAACGCCTGTGGCAGGTCCTCAGAATGTTTGGCATTGAAAAAGGACTAGTGCAAACCATCCAAGCACTATACAACACCGCAAGCAGTGCAGTCCTTCTGAACAATCAGGTCGGATACTTCTTCAAAACCACAGTTGGGGTCCGACAAGGATGCCTGTTATCTCCAGTCCTGTTTAATCTGTTCTTGGAAAACATTATGAGAGAGACCCTCCATGACTTCCACTCTACCATCTCCATTGGCGGCAGACCCCTCAACAACTTGCGGTTTTCCGATGACATTGACCTCATGGGCGGAAGTATCTTACGACCAGACTTGAGAACAGAGCTGGAGCATATGGGATGGAGGTGAGCTCGGAGAAAAGTAAAGTACTTGTGAACAGCACGAGCAACGCCACTGCTAAAATTTACATGAACGGCCAACAACTGGAGGAGGTAGACGCTTTTAAATACCTTGGCGCTACACTCACAAAGGACGGGCGATCGACGACAGAAATCAAAGTCAGACTAGCCATGGCAACATCTTCCATGACAAAACTCACCACCATATGGAAAAGTAAAGAGATCAGTTTCCCAATCAAACTAAAGCTCTACAAAGCCCTAAATCAGACTATCCTGCTGTACGGAAGTGAAACCTGGACATTGACTGCTGAAACAGCAAAGCGAATCCAGTCATTTGAAACAAAATGCCATAGAAAACTGCTGGGCATATCCTGGAGAGAACGAAAGACCAATGAATTTGTCAAGAGTCAAATAACACGGCTGGCAGGTCCACAGGAACCCCTTCTCACCATCGTCAAGAAGAAAAAGCTGACATGGTTCGGCCACGTCACTCGCCACAACACTCTGCCAAAAACAGTACTGCAGGGAACACTCGAAGGTGGCAGAAAGAGGGGAAGACAGAACAAGTCATGGATGGACAACATCAGAGAATGGACCAGGATGAATGACTCGGCACTACTGCGCAGAGCCGAGGACCGAGATGGATGGAGGAGGCTTACCACGGCATCGTCTTTCGTGTCTCCCCCACGACCGCCAAGATCACGGGTCTGATGATGATGTACATTTCCTACTGGATTTGTGAAACTAATGCTATGATTCAGCATTTAGCTATTTTTGGTCTGGAATCACTTTGGTGGCAATCTTCCGCTTCTTTTGGGTGCGTTCTCAAGCAAAATCAAGAAACTGTGATCTCTGGAACTATACTGATGAGTAGCAGAGCATTGCAATAATTTTGCTGTACAGATTTGTCAGCTTTACATTGTCTAATGAACTATCCTTGCAATAGTGGCAGCTGTGTGGGTTGATAGAGAACCACCTCAATCTTATCCCATAGTCCTGTGGAGAGTGGGGGCAACACTGAATATTTTGCAACCAGCTTTCTCCACTTCCTGCGGTCTTCTGCTTTTCATAGCAAATCGTTCCTCTCAAGGCCAGTCCACTCTCTGACGTTGTCTTCTCATCGTTTTCTCTGTCTGCCTCTTCATCTCCCTCCTTGTAATGTTCCCTGTAGGACAGTCTTGGCCAGTCCAGATGTTCGTGTGACGTGCTTATACCACTTTAGAGTGCAGTTTTATATAGTCCGATGGTGTTTTTAATTCTGGTTTTCACTTCCTCATTAGTGGTGTGATTTGTGTACGAGATAGAGAATGTGAACATCAACTTCATGGAAATCAGTAAAAGTGTACGGTTTTGGAAATCAGAAGTTTTTCTTTTACCTTTTCGAGATGCAAGTGCTCCTCTCTTGCTTTAAGTTTCTAAAAATATGTTTTCTGACTACATGAACATGTATTTCTTCAGAAGAAGGGTTTGTTTTCTCCGTATGTTGGGGGAGAGAGAATGAAGACATGGAAAAAAGGAAGAAGAAGAAAACTTCAATGAACGTCTGCATTCATGCATATGCATGTCGCAGCTTGGTTGTTTCAGCCCAAGGAGCAAGAACAATGTCAAAGCGAGCAAACACTGCCTGCTGCATATTGGATGTAGATGTTTTCCTTGTCGCTTTGTCGTTTTTACCTTGTTCTTGTTTTGAGAGAGCCTTTCGGGGAATAAACCCGCTGTGGTTGTTTATTTGGCTATATTCATTATCAGCCTAGCTTGCGCTATCGCTAAGAAAAATGGAAAGCAATCTACACATAGCAAGGCAGTCATCCAGAACACCCACTCCCCTTACATACATCAACCAGAGACACATTTTGTTTTCTTTACATGTCGGTGTTTTGCTTTGATTTTTTTTTTTTGGTCATGGTTTTCAGCGGTGTGTGATCTTGGTTATGGAATATCAACATCACTCTGTGTGTCTCTTCTTTTGCCTTCCTTCACTCCCTCTGAAATCATCGTTCACTGTTCTCAAATTTTCAGCCACTGTCTCTTAGGCCGTCTGTACCCGGTGGAGTCCATATCTCTTTAGGCACATGGTGCATGCTGGGTATGTTCTTTTTATTCATTATATATTTTATTCTTTTTTTTCTACGAGAATAGAATAAGCACGCACGTTACTTTTTACATTCAGTCCCATGTGTATGCAGTTTTGTAAATTCTGTCATCCGTTTCCATCTGTTCGTGTGTGTGTGAAACTACCAAATGTGAACACGAAGGACATGACCATTTAATGTGTATGTTTATTAGTCTGCATGCGTATAGAATACAAGAAATAATCAAGGCACTAGCAAGTCTGCACTTAGAATTAATTGCAAAGTCTTAAAAATATATGTATAGCAAGAATTTAACTCACCCATCCACAAAACAAACCAACCAAACAAACGAAGGAATGATCGATCGATCGATCAATCAATCAACCAATTCAATTATCAATCAATCAATCAATCGATCGATTAATCAGTCAAACTTTCATTCCAAAAAACAAATAAATCAAAAATAAATCAATCAAACAATCAATCGATCAATCAATCGACCAAACAAACAAGCTTTCATTCCATATCTACCCTTACTTACCACAAAACAACGAACCAACCAACCAAACAAACAAACAACCCCCCCACCCCACCCCTACCCCCTACCTCCCCACTTCCACACACACCCTCCCCCCTACCCCACACACCCACCCAAACATCAAATTGATGGAAATTAGGACAAGTGTACGGTTTTGGAAATCAGAAGTTTTTCTTTTACCTTTTCAAGATGCAAGTTCTCCTCCCTTGCTTTACGTTTCTAAAAATCTGTTTTCTGACTACATTTTCTATGAACATGTATTTCTTCAGAAGAAGGGTTTGTTTTCTCCGTATGTTGGGGGAGAGAGAATGAAGACATGGAAAAAAGGAAGAAGAAGAAAACTTCAATGAACGTCTGCATTCATGCATATGCATGTCACCGCTTGGTTGTTTCAGCCCAAGGAGCAAGAACAATGTCAAAGCGAGAAAACACTGCCTGCTGCATATTGGATGTAGATGTTTTCCTTGTCGCTTTGTCGTTTTTACCTTGTTCTTGTTTTGAGAGAGCCTTTCGGGGAATAAACCCGCTGTGGTTGTTTATTTGGCTATATTCATTATCGGCTAGCTCGCGCTATCGCTAAGAAAAATGGAAAGCAATCTACACATAGCAAGGCAGCCATCCGGAACACCCCACTCCCTTTACATACATCAACCAGAGACACACTTTGTTTTCTTTTCATGTTGGTGTTTTGCTTTGATTTTTTTTCGTCATGGTTTTCAGCGGTGTGTGATCTTGGTTATGGAATATCAACATCACTCTGTGTGTCTCTTCTTTTTCCTTCCTTCACTCCCTCTGGAATCATCGGTTCACTGTTCTCAAATTTTCAGTCACTGTCTCTTAGGCGGTCTGTACCCGGTGGAGCCCATATCTCATCAGGCACATGGCGCATGCTGGGTATGCTCTTTTATTCATTATATATTTATTCCTTTTTTTCTATGAGAATGGAATAAGCACGCATGTTCCTTTTTAGATCCAGTCCCAGTGTGCATGCAGTTTTGTAAATTCTGTCATCCGTTCCCATCTGTTCGTGTCTGCATGACACCACCAAATACGAACACGAAGGACATGACATTTCAGGTGTATGTTTATATCCTGTATGTCTATATAGAAGTAATCACGGTACTAGCAAGTCTGCACTTAGAATTTACCTGCGAGGTGGTCAAAATCTATGTATAGCAAGTATTTAACTCATCCCTGCTTTACTTGCCACAGATCCAAACAGACAAACAAACAAACGAATAAATAATCAATAAATCAAACAACTAATCAATCAATCAATCAAACAATCAATCAACCAATCGACCAATCAGTCAATCAGTCACACACAAACAAACAAACGAATAGACAAGCAATCAAGCTATCAATTAAACAAACAGCCAACCATACTTGCACAAAACAAACACACTCACACCCACACAAACACGCACACACACACACACACACTAACACACACACACACACACACACACACACACACACACACACACACACACCAACAGCAACACCAACAACGGCGGGAACAGATGACAGAATTTACAAAACTGCATCCACACGGGGACTGGATGTAAAAAAAAGCACATAAGTGCTTATTGCATTATCCTCGATATCAAAGAATAAATAAATAAAATGAATAAATAAAACACACACAAACACACCAACAACAACCCACCCCTACCTTCCCACATCTACACCCTAACCCACCCCTCCAAAAACAACCAAAACTAACCCCGCGGGAGTGAAGTTGAGGTTGACGCTGATGCTGGTGGCGCCCACGGGGATGCCCAGGAGCAGGTAGAAGGCGTCGTAGATGACCAGCGACAGCAGCAGCATGGAGGTGGGCGACCACAGCTTGCGGTTGGTCAGCACCACGGCCGCGATGGTGTTGGCCACGCAGCCAAAGACGGCCAGGCACAGCCTGAGGATGGCCAAAGCGCTGATGACGCGGCCTCGCTGCAGCTCTTCCTCGCTGACCGTGTAGTTGAAGGACAGGTACGGGGAGGGGGAGGAGGCGGAGGACAAGGAGGTGTTGGGGTGAGGAGGGAGAGGGAGGAAGCAAGGGGAAGGGGTGTTGGCGGCGGTGGAGGAGGAGGAGGAGGGATCGGGAGGAAAACTGGCGGACATGGTTGTTAGGTTTGGGTTGGGTTTGGTTTTTTTAAAAGTTGTGTGGGTTGTTTTTTTGTCTTGTTTTTGTTGTTGTGAGTTTTTTGGGTTTTTAGTGTTTTGTTTTACGGATTGATGTATTTTCTAAAAAAATTGTTTTGTTTTTAAACATCGCCATAGACGTCCGTGTTAAATCATGTTCGTGTTCGATGTGTGCGTTTCACTGTGTTCATGCCTTCATGTGTTTCCTTTTTTTTTGGGGGGGGCAGCAGTTGTGACAGATTTCTGAGGGATTTGCGTTATTTTTCCGTTGGCTGGATGGAGGGCTTCCCTGCAAGCATTAGGTCCTTGTTTTTTCTGTCGATATTCATTGCAGATATAACTTTGTATCTTTTAATTTTTTTTCCTCGATCTCTGTCTCGTTTCTGTCTTCTTTCTTCTTCTCTTCTTCTTCTTCTTCTTCTTCTTTTTCTTCTTTCCGTCTTTCTTAGCTCTTCTTCCTGTTTTTCTTGTGTGCGCTGACTGTTTCAACGACTGTGTGTTTGACTCTGAAGTTCACAGACTGTTTATTCTGAAGGACACAAGACTTGGGGGTTGACACTCAGTGGCACAGTAGATTTGATGTTACGTTTTCTTCTGGAAAAACGAAGCCTGATGAAGGAAGGAATTCTGAAGTTTTCCTCCTGGAAAAGACAAAACATTTTTTTTTTATAGAGAAATTCGTCAACAAGAAATCTGCTCAGTTCTGTCCAGCTCTTCGTGTTAGAATTGAATTGAATTGAATCTTTGTGTTAGTCAATGGGTTTTTAAGTGAATTTTGTTAATTTATTCTTTTATATCGAGGATATTGGAATAAGCACTCATGTGCTTTTTTACATCTAGTCCCCGTGTGTATGCGTTTTGTAAATTTTGTCATCTGTTTCCACTGGCACACAATGGCCTACTCTTCCAAAAAGCGGAATAGGATTTAACGTGTGCGCAAGATGGTCTGCATGCGTTCGAACACGGGGCCTCGGTTTGTAGTCTCATCCGAAGGACTTTGACATTCAGTTCGATTTTTTTGTCAAACTGGGAAGAAAGGGCGAGGCTGGGAATCGAACCCAGAGCCTCACGGTTAACTTGTAGGCAGGCAAACGTCTTAACCATCCTGCCACCTTCCTTCCTTCCTTTTGAATCGGTGGTCTAGAAGTAACACACCTACCTAGAAAGCAAGAAGTCCGTGTCGGAAGTGTACGGTGGTTCGAATCTCGTTTGGGCCCGAAACTTTTCCCCACATCCATTAGACCATGAGTGGTGGTCTGGGTGCTAGTCTTTCGGATGAGACCAAAAACCGAGATCCCATGTGTTAAAACATAATTATGAAGCGCACGTAAAAGAACCCACAGAAACAAGAGAGTTGTCCCTGGCGAAATTCTGTAGAAAAAAACCCCCACTCTGATAGGGAAACAAACACATGGCAGACAGTTAAAAAAAAATACTGGGTGGCGCTGCTCTTGTGGCGACGCGCCCTCCCCAGGAGAGAGCAGTCCGAATTGCACGCAGAAATAAATCTGCCGTGACTTAAGAGTGGTATAACTAAATAATATAATATACGGTCTTCTTTTTTGCATAGTATTTGCATACATGGAAACTGTAGAATATCATGTTGTAAGCATAATAATGAAAACACCAAACAACACATACAGTCAAACTACAGATTCAAATCGGAGAAAAATTCAAGCACACATAGTTGGTTTTGATAATTAGAGATAAGTCACTTGTGGGTTATCATTCATAGAGTTGAATATAGGCACACATTTGCGCATACACACCAATGCACACACACACACACACACACACACACATATATATATATATATATATATATATATATATATATATATAATATATATATATATATATTATATATATATATATATATATATATATATATATATATATAATATATATCTACGCACACAGGCACACACAAACGCACACATGCACACACACAAGCACACACATGCACACACACACATAAGCACCATACACACACAAACGCACACAGGCACACACACACATGCGTGCACAACATACTCACCCACATACATATGCGTGATAATCAAATGCCCGCTCGCATATCCCAACCCGCGCACACTTTGCACGCACATACGTACAGATGCTCGCAGAGAGAGAGAGAGAGAGTGAGAGAGAGAGAGAGAGAGAGAGAGACAGACAGACAGACAGACAGACAGACAGACAGACAGACAGACAGACAGACAGAACAATGAACAATGAACAATGAACAAATTTTATTTATAGAGGGTTATAGAATAAGCATAACAATAGCTTTTTTACATCCAGCCCTCTGGAAAAAAAAATCGAAAGTAATTAATGTGCAACACATAGCATGAAGAATGATATAAAGAAAGAAAAAATACGTACATTGATGATGGACTTTCCATGCAAATTCATCCCAATCTAATTTCATACATGAAAAACAATTTTTTTTAAAGTAAACATAAGGGAATAAGCCAAACATGGATAGGCACTGCTAATTAATTTCATAATGCACACCCCCCCCCCCAAAAAAAAATAATATATATATATATATCTATTATATATATATTATATATATATATTAATATATATATATATATTATATACAATACACACATACATATACACCATACATACATGCACACATACACATATATACACAATATTAGTATATAACATATATATATATACATATACATACATACATATACATACACATACATATATATAAAGACAAAATGATGAAGTTCAAAGAAAAGTTATTTCAATAATGAAATGGAAAAAGAAGAAAAGGAATGCAAAGAAAGAGAGAGAGAAAGAGAAGAGAAGTGAGAGAAAGAGACATACAGACAGACGACAGGCAGACAGACAGAGAGAGAGGAAACAGAGACAGAGACATTGGGAGAGACAGACAGACACAGACAGAGACAGAGACTGACAGAGAGAGAGAGTAACAAACAGAGAGAGAGAGGGACAGATAGCGAAATAGATAGATAGATAGATAGATAGATAGGTAGATAAATAGATAGACAGACAGGCAGGCAGACAAACAAACAGACAGGTAGACAGACAGACAGACAGATAGATTGACAGAGACAGAGAGAGTGAGAGAGAGAGAATGGATGGAAGAAATCAGGCAAAGGCAAAGGCACATCATATTATGTTTCATTATGGCCATAGGAATGAATATCTTCCTGAATCCTGCTTACCATCTGCCCTTGGAGGGGGGGGGGGGGGGGGGGGGGGGGGGAGGGGGGGGGGGGGGGGGGGGGGGGGGGGGGGGGGGGGGGAAAAAAAAATCCCCTTTCAAATACACACTCACAGCTTCCAAAAACCCATGTGAAGAATACTTGCATCAAAAATACAAATCATACAATTTCCACCAAAAATCACAAATCACAACCAATTTCGAAGGGGGGGGGGGGGGGAAATCTATGACAATAAATGTATAGAAAGAGAGAGAGAGAGAGAGAGAGAGAGAAGAGAGAGAGAGAGAGAGAGAGAGAGAGAGAGAGAGAGAGAGAGCTCTGCTTGCATCCACTTCATTCATTTTTCTCCCATGACACATAAAGCTCGCACACATACGGGGACATACGTTCGCCATCACGTACGCACAATTCACAAGCACGCCACTTGGTCGCATACACTCACATGCTTATATGAAAAATAATGATAATGGCGCGTTGCTCCTGTGGCGACGTGCTCTCCCCTGGGAAGAGCAGCCCGAAACACACGCAGAGAAACGTGCCGCGAACCAAACGGCATACAATACAATATAATTATAATACATACTCGTACATAATACATATCATACTCATACATACACTAACACATATACATTACACATTCGCACCCGTGCACGCTCGCGCTTGCCTGCTTGCCACAACACACACACACAAAACTCACACGCACACACACTCACACACACACACACACACACACACACACACACACACACACACACACACACACACACACACAGAGTATATATACAATTGTAAAGAAAGTTATTAATAAACAATGCCGTGAAAACTTTCACAATATATGTTACTTTTTCATTTGCAATGTTTTGTCATATACGCTCATTACATCAAAAAGGTGATTTTCAAAGAGCTTCTAAAGGAGTTATGGCTAGAAATCTCTTAAGAGATGATATGGAAGCTGATTCCACAAGGAACCACCACTGTAGATAAAACTTGTTTAAAGATATCAACTCTTGGGAGAGGCACTGCTATTTTGAAATGATGCCTGTTGTTATTTATATGGAAACAATCTGAAATGGAGTAGGTGCCGCTCCATTAATTACCTTATGCATCACAGTGCCTTGTTGTAGCAGCATCTCTGCTTTAATGGTAAAATACACAATGTTTTATAATCATTTATGGTCAATGAACTTGACTTAAGAAGAACTAATTTTAGAGCTCGCTTGTGTAGCCTCAATAAAGGTTTTAGAGCATTTGCACTTGCAGAATCCCACAATGTAGAGGCAAAGTCCATAATCGACTGAATGTGTGCTTGAAAAAAGTTTACGGGCATGAATGTTTAAAAAGTGTTTAATTTTTGATAGCTGGAACACTCTTTGAGAGATTCGTTTGCAAATATGAGAAATGTGGTCAGTCCATGACAGGTTATTGTCAATAATGATACCCAGTACACGATGCGAATTGACTATTTCCACACTTTGTCCGGCAACTGAAATAGAAAACAAATGTGTTAATACATTTTGTCGTTTCTGTCTAGTAGTTATACACATGCATTTTGTTTTTGTGTATTTAGGCACATATGATTGAGTTGTGTCCAACGAACTAATTTGTCGATACTATTTTGGAGGTTATGTTGTTAATTTACAAAGGCTAACATTGTTACAATGCATGGAACTGTCATCTGCAAATAGTTCACAAGTTGTTGCTAGATGCATTGGCAAATCATTTATATATAATATGAATAACAGGGACCTAGTATGGATCCTTGAGGTATTCCATGTTTAATAGTCTTGAAATCTGAAACAGAAAAGTTCACACACACTAATTGTTTTCTATTTGATAAAAAGGAGGAAATTAGTTGGACTGTGGATCTGAAAAACCATATACCATTAATTTCTTTAAAAGAAGAGTATGGTTAATGACATCAAATGCCTTAGCAAAGTCAATGAAAACAGTGCCAGTGAGTTCATTCTTATTTATATTTAGAAGCCATTTATCAATCATTTGGGTCAGTGCTGTATGGCAAGAGTGGTTTTCTCTATAAGCTGATTGCTTTGGATGTATCAAGTTGTATTTGTTCAGATGGTTAATTAAATGTAGTCTAATATGTTTTTCGAATGGCTTTGACAAAACAGACAAAATTGATATAGGCCTATAATTGGATGGGTTTGTACGGTCTCCTTTTTTGAACATTGGAATTATCCTTGCTTGCTTGAAACATAATGGAACATAGTTCTTGTTAATGCACAGATTTATAAATATAAGCCAGTGTATCTGCTATAACAGGGATGCAAGTTTGAGTATATTTTATCTAATTTCTCCAATCTTTTGTTTTGAAGGTTTTAGAGACAGCAGAGCCGCATTAACTTCTGGTACTGATATAAAAGGAATATTCACTTTACAGTCAATATTTTTTGCAGAGCAATATTTTTTAACATTTCTAAGTCATTTTTCCCAGTCATTATTTAATAACAAATTATCAGCTGCATTTACAAGTAATCGTTGATTGTGCTTGGAGTTATATCATTTATATTTGTCTGTACTTCAGAATAGTCTTTGTTGGTTAATTTATTGATTACTTTCCAAACTGACCTTGACCCTTTTTTATTGGTTACTAATCTTGATAATATTTAATTTTGCTTTTCGCTTCAATGTAGTTACCTTATTTCTTTGTTCTTTAAATTTGCTGTCATTGTTGACTTCAAGTAGTTACGAAGATTTATTTCTTTTTCAATCTCTTTAGTTAACATGGAGGTTTGATGTGGTGCTTCACTCTTTGAGTTATTAAAGGGGCATGTTTGTCATAGATTCTAGTGAAAATGTTTACCCAGACTTCTGTTGCCTTATCAGGATCAGTATATTGGTAAACCTGTGATAAAGAGTTAGCTAAGTCTGAAAGAAAAGAGTCCTTATTAAACTTCTTAAAACATCTGTAAGTAATCTTTTTGTGACATGCTCTTGAACAGACAGACAGACAGACAGAGACAGAGAAAGAGAGACAGACAGAGAGACAGACAGAGGGTCAGGGACAGAGATAGAGACAGCAGAACTATCATAAAAGATTTGCGCTTTGGTATTAAGCCACGGTATCTAACATATTGGAGAACATGAAAATTGCTGGGGGAAAAAACCCAGGTTGATACAATACACAAGGCTACGTAAATAGCACCGATAATACCCCACAAGCCATCCTGCAAAAAAATACGTACTGCCATTGATTAGGACAGAACTTGATCAGCTTATGTTTGTGCTGGGTTTTTTTCCTTATTTCCAGACAATATTATGTATCATTATGTACGGATAAAGCAGAGAACAAAACATGCTTAGTTCTCTGTCTGTGTATTCCGTCAACATTATTATCTTATCACCACGATCATTGTCATCACCCCCCTCATCATTACCACCCTCATCGTCATCATCATCAGGTAGAAAGAGAGAGAGAGAGGGAGAGGGGGGAGAGGGGAGACAATGACAATGACAAATTCTTTTATTCCGAGGATAATGAATAAGCACTCATGTGCTTGTTTACATCCAGTCCACGCCCGTAGGGGTACATCTTAATAATAGCCCAATACTTATACTCTCACACAGTAGAAAAAAAACAACAAAAGAAAAAATAACCAACAAAAAGACCCACCAAAGAGAGAGAGAGAGAGAGAGAGAGAGAGAGAGAGAGAGAGTGTGTGTGTGTGTGTGTGTGTGTGTGTGTGTGTGTGTGTGTGTGTGTGATTTTTTTCCCCAAGGGTTACAGAATAGCATTCACGTACTTTTATCATCTGGCCCTAGCCCTGATTAGGGACTATCAACAAAATTTTAAAAAATCGCACGCACACACGCACACGCAAAACGCACACGCACGCACACACACACACACACACACACACACACACCTACACAACCAACATCAACGACGACAACAAAAGTTCAACTTATGATTTAAAGAAAACAGATAAATGGGTATTCATCAAGCACATAATCCCCCAACTGACCTGAACATTAATGTCAGAAAAGATAAATATGTGTTCAATATATTTTGAGAAAAAAGATAAATATATGTCCAATATATTTTGAGAAAAAAAGATAAATATGTGTTCAATATATTATGAGAAAAAAGATAAATATGTGTTCAACATATTTTGGAAAAAAAGAGATAAATATGTGTTCAATATATATTGAAAAAAAGATAAATATGTGTTCAATATATTTTGAGAAAAAAATAAGATGAATATGTGTTCAATATATTTTTTAGAAAAAAAAAGAGATAAATATGTGTTCAATAAGCACATAATATCCAACTGACTCGTACATTAATATCAAATCAGATACACTCAGAGAGAGAGAGAGAGAGAGAGAGAGAGAGAGAGAGAGAGAGAGAGAGAGAGAGATTGATTGATTGATTGATTGATTGATTGATTGATTGATAATCTTTATTCCCAAGGGTAAAAAATAAATATTGACACGCTTTTTTTATCTGACCCTAGCTCTGAAAATGGTCTGTCACTAATGGTCACAACTAATAATTTCAAGCAAACGTAAACAACGTTATTTTGATATGAGAGAGAGAGTGACAGACAGACAGACAAACAGACAGACAGAGAAGGAGAATGGTATTGTCAATCTAAATCTGGCATTACCAATATCAAATCAGTGAGAAAGCTGATATACAAAAAAATAACAAGAACAACCACAACCACACACACACACACACACACACACACACACACACACACACAACACACAAAGAGCAAGAAACCCAAATGGGCGTCGCAAAAAAAAACGACACATGTAAAACAGTATATCAAATAAGAGAGAGAGACAGACAGATAGACAGACAGAGACAGACAGAGACAGAGAAGAGACACAGAGAGAGACAGATGGACAGACAAAGAGACAAGAGAGATATCTGCATGGATTCATGCTCATACTGAGTGGGTGGCCATTTTCAATGTCTGGTTTTCCCCCAATGGAAAGGTCACTGCCCTCCGAACTCTCCTGCATCCTTCAATTTCACCTAGGAATGTTTTCCACAGCCACCCGCTTTAATTGGGAGCACTGTCCACTGGCAGACAGTTCTGTTTCATTATGACTGACTGACTGACTGACTGACTGACTGACTGACTGAACACGTGTGTTCCACAATGGCCGACTGACAAAACTGATCCTTTTTCACTGACTGATACTTATGTTCCCTTATGACTCATTGACACACCTGTTCTATTATGACTGACTGACACTTATGTTCCCTTAGGATTGACTGACACACCTGTTCCCTTATGACTGACTGACACTTATGTTCCCTTATGACTGACTGATACTTATGTTCCCTTATGACTCATTGACACACCTGTTCTATTATGACTGACTGACACTTATGTTCCCTTAGGATTGACTGACACTTATGTTCCCTTAGGACTGACTGATACTTATGTTCCCCTATGACTCGTTGACACACCTGTTCTATTATAACTGACTGACACTTATGTTCCCTTAGGACTGACTGACACACCTATTTTATTATGACTGACTGACACACCTGTTTTATTATGACTGACTGACACACCTGTTTCATTATGACTGACAGGTACACCTGTTTCATTATGACTGATTGACACAGCTGTTCCACAATGACTGACTGACACACCTGTTTCATTATGACTGATTGACACAGCTGTTCCACAATGACTGACTGACACACCTGTTTCATTATGACTGATTGACACAGCTGCTCCACAATGACTGACTGACACACCTGTTTCATTATGACTGATTGACACAGCTGCTCCACAATGACTGACTGACACACATGTTTCATTATGACTGATTGACATAGCTGCTCCACAATGACTGACTGACACACATGTTTCATTATGACTGATTGACATAGCTGCTCCACAATGACTGACTGACACACATGTTCCATTATGACTGATTGACATAGCTGCTCCACAATGACTGACTGACACACATGTTCCATTATGACTGACTGACACACATGTTTCATTATGACTGATTGACACAGCTGTTCCACAATGACTGACAGGTACACCTGTTTCATTATGACTGATTGACACACCTGTCCCATTATGAGTGACTGACACACCTGTCCCATCATGACTGACTGACACACCTGTACAATTATGACTGACTGATACACCTGTTCCACAATGACTGACTGACACACCTGCACCACTATGACTGACACACCTGTTCCACAATGACTGAAAGCTGATGCACAGGTTCTGTTGCTCTGTAAGTCTGCAGTACTTTTTCAGAACTGAGGTAGGGGTCAAAGATAAACCAGCAGGCAGTAGGAAGTAAGGTCAGAGACCTGGACAGATACGGCAAAACTGAACGGGTGGCTATCTGTAGAGACATTAATTAAGGGTGCCTCCTCGTTAGAGAAATTGTAGGAGGTATACACACTGGGATGAGCGGGTAAGGCAGAGCAGCTAATGACCTGTACAGTCACCCAGAGTGATTCCTTTTCTTTTTATAACAGAAAGAGTAAGAGGTGAAAGAATTGGCAAGTCTGCTCGGATATCAGAAAATCCCACTGGAGAGACGCTGTCTGATATACAAGGCCTGCATCAGACCTATTCTCCTGTATGGTTCGGAGATGTGGGTTTTCACAAAAACCGTCGAACGTTTGTTGAACAGCTGTGAAAACCGAATGCTACGCTACATGACAAAGTTCAAATGGGAAGACAGGATTACGAATGAAGAACTATGGAGAATGTGCAAAGTTGATGATCTGAAGTCTGTAGCTAGTAGCAATAGACTGCGCTGGTTTGGGTACGTTCAACGGAAAGCAGACCACCACATCATAAAAAGAGCAACGAACTTCGTAGTGGATGAAAAGAGACCAAAGGGAAGACCTAGCAAACCCTGGGCTACCTGTATAGCAGATGATCTTAGAGAAAGGGGCATAAATAAGGAGGCAGCTCAAAACAGAGAGAGATGGAGAAGGCTCATCAATGTCAAACCTCTCCTGGGATAAATATGACTAAAAAGAAGAGAAGAAGAAGAAGAAGAAGAAGAAGAAGAAGAAGAAGAAGAAGAACAAGAACAAGAAGAACAAGAACAAGAACAAGAAGAACAAGAAGAAGAAAGAGTAAGAGGTGTAATACTGTATTCGAGGCGACAAGACAAGATCAGACCGAAATAGATCAGCCGACAATTCCGGTCATCAACCTTTGTTCAGTTGGTGTGGGGAGTTTCCACACAGCTTCCTGGTTTCATTGAGGGTTAATTGCTCGCTTTAACCTCGATATTCCAGCCAGATGTCAGTATCAAGCCTGTTAATTGCTGACTATACCAGAGTTTACTGTGTGCTTTTCCTTCTAAAAGCCTTTAACAGAATTGTTGATGGTGGTCTTTTTCCAGCCAGATGTCAGTGCTTTGTCAGTTTATTGTTGACTTTTACTACAAATACCAGTCACTGTACGGCGCCAGGTTCCACTGTCTATACACACACCCACCCACCCACCCACACACACACGCACGCACGCACACACACACACACACACACACACACACACCACACACACACACACACACACACACACACACACACACACACACACACACACACACACACAAACAGGAAGAGCAGAGGGTAGAGCAGTAAACCTGTCCAAACTACTTATCCTTCTGCGTTGTGTGAAAAGTTTACTGCGGCTGTTTTCCTTAGGCTGTACTAAAGATTTGTTGCTGTTGATGCAAATCACATGTGCTACCTCTTCCCTCCTCCCACGGCAACAACCTCTCCACAACGCAGGGTTTTTCAAAGCTTTAACTTCACTTAGATCGCAGTGATTTTCAAGTTCTACTTCACTAAGTTGAGCTGATTAGATGACGCTGAAAACGCTAATGGGCCAGGATTACTGTCTTCCTCTGGCGAATAAAAAAAAAACCTAAACACACATTGCGCATTTTCTTTCTTGTCTGTAAATGTATCAGACGGGTCTCTTATTCATCTCGCCATAATATCTCATTAACGTCAGTTGGTGCATACATGGACTCTGTGTGTGTGTGTGTGTGTGTGTGTGTGTGTGTGTGTGTGTGTGTGTGTGTGTGTCAATCTCTGTCTATCTGTCTGTCTCTGTCTCTGTCTGTCTGTCTGTCTGTCTGTCTGTCTGTCTGTCTGTCTGTCTGTCTCTCTCTCTCTCTCTCTCTCTCTCTCTCTCTCTCTCTCTCTCTCTCTCTCTCTCTTTCTTTCTCTCTCTGTGTGAAGATTGTGCCAACATTTCAAAACTTCATTCACAGCAGAAAACATGGCGAAGAATCTGACAGACTGTCCCCCCTCCTCACCCCCCCCCCCCCTCCTTTCCTCCACTGTCATTAGTGAGCTGTGCCAGTCAGGGATGAAGGTCATTCATTTTTAATGGCGCCCGGTATCGACAGAACGCAGACACGGCAAAGGGGCATAAGTCAGGAAACAGTCGTTAAATCCATGAAACTTTTGGACGGAAGGAAATGAATTTCCAAGCTGATTTGGAACAAGGAAAAACATGGCGATGATGAGAAAGAGGGTAGGGGAATGAAGGATGGGAGGGAGGTGGGGGGTTCTGGGCCCTCCCCAAAAGACGGTAAACGAAATCAGCATTCATTGACATGCCATGAAGGTAGGGGGGGGGAGGGAGAGGAGAGAGGGCCAGTGTTGCCTAATGTTTTCTAGACTGACATCTATGGTCGTAATAATGATGAAGAAAAAAAGGCAACACTGGTTTAGCAGTATGCAGAACTTGCACATTCCTTTATAAAAAACCTCGGCCTCCGACAGGCAAAGCTTGTATGCACACAGCTTTCATTTCATTTCATTTTGTACCACTTTTTAAGTCACGGCAGATTTCTCTGCGTGAAATTCGGGCTACTGCTGTCCCTTCCCCCCACCCCCCACCCCACCCCAGGGAGAGCGCGTCGCCACAAGAGCAGCGCCACCCATTATTTGCTTGATTTTTTTCTGATAGCTCTTTGTATGGTTGTTCCTTTTTCCGTTCAGTCCGATCTTGCCACTGAACACGTAGCCAGGTCCGTTCTCTTACAGCCCCAGAGGAAGGAAGTCAACAAGGCCATGTGTTGTGATGGCACACACACCAGACGTCAACAAGGCGATGTGGTGATGGCTCACACACACCAGACGTCAACAAGGCGATGTGGTGATGGCACACACACACACCAGACGTCAACAAGGCGATGTGGTGATGGCACGCACACACCAGACGTCAACAAGGCGATGTGGTGATGGCACACACACACCAGACGTCAACAAGGCGATGTGGTGATGGCACACACACACCAGACGTCAACAAGGCGATGTGGTGATGGCACACACACACCAGACGTCAACAAAGCGATGTGGTGATGGCACACACACACCAGGCGTCAACAAGGTGATGTGGTGATGGCTCACACACCAGACGCCAACAAGGTGATGTGTTGTGATGGCACACACCAGACGTCAACAAGGTGATGTGTTGTGATGGTACACACCAGACGTCAACAAGGTGATGTGTTGTGATGGCACGCACACACCAGACGTCAACAAGGCGATGTGGTGATGGCACACACACACACCAGACGTCAACAAGGTGATGTGGTAATGGCACACACACCAGACGTCAACAAGGCGATGTGGTGATGGCACACACACACCAGACGTCAACAAGGCGATGTGGTGATGGCACACACCAGACGTCAACAAGGCGATGTGGTGATGGCACACACCAGACGTCATCAAGGCGATGTGGTATGATGTGGTGATGGCACACACCAGGCGTCAACAAGGCGATGTGGTGATGGCACACACCAGACATCAACAAGGTGATGTGGTAATGGCACACACCAGACTTTGACAGGAAGCTGTGCCAGTCTGTGGTAATGGCACACATAAGACATCAACAAGGCAATGTGTCAGGCTGTGGTAATGGCACAACTAGACGTCAACAAATCCCCATCATCATCATCATCACCATCGTGACCATCGTCACCATCATCACCATTGTCATCACCATCACCACCATCACCATCACCACCTCCATCATCAAAGGCCTGCCTGTCTTACGTGCAAGTAAACTGACGACTATTCAGTGCTGCGGCTTTTTCAAGATCAATTTGTCAAATCGGAAAGGTAGGTCTTTGAAAAGCAATTATGCAAAACCCCGCCGTAACGCTATTTTTTTTCGGGGGGCGGGGGGGGGGGGAGAGGTCTAACATGAAACATATATGCGGTTCTTGCAGTTTTCTGTTTACAGAAATCTAGATGTACTATTCCCCGCAATCCATAAGTTTGTGAACAGCAGTGGGTATACAGGGCAGGGTTCGATAACTGGCATCGATCGCAGCCAAAAGCAATTCCATTACCTCCCCCTCCATCTGCACCCCCTATCCCCACATCTTCTCCTGCCTCTGACAGCAGCACAATGCAGCCAGCAAAATGGAGGGCGGAAGGAAGGAAGGAAGGAAGGGGAGTTCAGCGTGTGGACACAGTGTATGTAATGTCTTGCTGTCGGGGTCGGGGCTGTAAAGATCAGCAGCAATCAAAGCTCAGTCTCCCCCTCCCTCCCTCCCTCGCCCCCTCACCCTGCCTGTCTGTCTGTCTGTCTGCACAGTCCACTCAGCTGGCCAGTCATCTTCATCACCCCTACTGACAGCTGTGTCCCTGGACCCAAGAGCAGAGACAACTGTGGTGGCACGAGTCGCCTCCCTTGCGTAACTCGTGGGTGGCACAGAGTGGCTCTGGTTCTGTCTGTGGTTGTGGAGAGGGCTTATAATAACTGTTATACAGTCATCTGTAACGACCTGTTACAATAGTGAACACGTGCTGTGTGTGTGTGTGTGTGTGTGTGTGTGTGTGTGTGTGTGTGTGTGTGTGTGTGTGCGTGCGTGTGCGTGTGTGCGTGTGTGGTTTTCTTTTATAGTTCTTTTATATCGAGGATAATGGAATAAGCACTTCTGTGCTTTTTATTTTACATCTAGTCCCCGTGTGTATGCGGGTTTGTCAATTCTGTCATCTGTTCCCACCGGCACACAATGGCCTACTCTTACGAAAAGCGGAACAGGATTTAACGTGTGCGCAAGATGTTCTGCGTGCGTTCGGACACGGGGCCTCGGTTTATGGTCTCATCCGAAAGACTTTTGGGGAGAGAGGAGTCTGCACTGATGTTAACTCCAGGGGAAAATATCCCCTTGAACGGGAATCGAACCCGGGTCGTCAGATTGCCAGCGCAATGTTCTAACCACTAGGCTATCCCGTGTGTGTGTGTGTGTGTGTGTGTGCGTGCGTGCGTGCTTGCGTGCGTGTGTATGTGTGCACACTCTCTCTCTCTCTCTCTCTCTCTCTCTCTCTCTCTCTCTCTCTCTCTCTCTCTCTCTCTCTCTCTCTCTTCGCTCGCTCTCGCTCTCTCTCTCTCTCGCCTTAGCCACATCCAGCTCCCTTGAGTGGTATCCCAACGGTCATAACTCCACAAGGAGCTGATCGATGTCAGGTAGCTGCAGGGCCACCAGCCAGAGGGGCCCTGCACTGCTGCTGGATCCTTTTGCCAGTGTTCAGTAGAGCCTGAGCTAACATACGCAGGACACCACCTACTAATCCCCCCTGTTGACGACTGTAATAGCTCAGCCGCGGAACCAGACTTTGTTCCAGACGCCCACCCGGGATGATGACCCTCACAACGTCCCTCCAACAGCCTTCTCCAGTGAACCTTAAGCCCAGGAGGCTTTGACACAAACTCACAACAAGCACAGAAGTGTACAGGAACTTGAAACCGAGATCACCATGAGACCACAGAGCAACGGAGGCCATGGAACCAGAGACAATCTTTTCTTTTTTTTAAAAAAGGATTTCATGATCAATGGAGATGAGGATGATGTACAGATGCTAGAATGAAATCGCGTGACTACGCTTTCTATCATAATTTTTCTGTGTGTGTGTGTGTGTGTGTGTGTTGTGTGTGGGTGTGTGTTGTTTGTGTGTGTGTGTGTGTGTGTGTGTGTGTGTGTGTGTGTGTGTGTGTGTGTGTGTGTGTGTAAAGGGGTCTTAAGAGACACAGACACCTGCCTTAATGGTAATTGTAACTAAAGCCACACTCTCAAACTCGCATCCGTAAAGTGGATGAAGCTCGACTACTGTGTGGTCCCAGTCTTTCAAATTCGTCCATAGGAAGATCCCTCCGGTAGGAGCTGGCCGGAGTCAGAAAAATCCCTATCAATCTGAAATTTCAACCCACGACCTTCTATCCCGTAATCCAAGATGCTAACCACACGGCCACGGCGACTGGCAAGTCCAAACGGTGGATAGAGGGTCTATTTATTTATTTATTTTATTTTTTATTGTATTTTTTGTATCGAGAATAATGGAATAAGCACTTATGTGCTTTTTCTTTACATCCAGTCCCCGTGTGTACGCGGTTTTTGTAAATTCTGTCATCTGTTCCCACCGGCACACAATGGCCTACTTTCCAGAAAAGCGGAACAGGATTTAACGTGTGCGCAAGATGTTCTGCGTGCGTTCGTACACGGGGCCTCGGTTTATAGTCTCATCCGAAGGACTTTTGGGGAGAGTGGAATCTACACTGATGTTAACTCCAGGGGAAAATATCCCCCTTGAACGGGAATCGAACCCGGGTCGTCAGATTGCCAGCGCAATGTTCTAACCACTAGGCTATCCCGTCTAGAGGTGACGTGCCTACCTAGAAAGCGACAAGATTAGAACGGTTGACAAAATGTATAAAACTGCATACACACGGGGACTAGTGTAAAAAAAAAAGTACATGAGTGTTTATTCCATTATCCTTGAAATAAAAGAATAAATAAATAAATAACTAAATAAATGAATAAATAAGTCGGGTTCAATCCAGGTCCGGGTTCGATTCCTCTTTGTGCCCGAAACTTTTTCTTCCATCGTCTAGACCGTAATTGCTGGTCTAGGCGCTAGTCTTTTGGATGAGACAACAAACAGAGGTCCTGCGTGCAACATGCATTTAGCGCATGTAAAAGAACTCACGGCAACATGATAGTTTCCCCTGGAAAAATTATGTAGAAAAAAGCCACTTTGATATGGAAACAATACACATGCAGACAGGCAAAGACCACAAACGTGAGTGGCGCTGCTCTTGTGGCGACGTGCTCTTCCTAGAGAGAGCAGCCTGAATTTCAGACAGAGTAATCTTCCGTGACTTATCGATGCATTCAAATACATATAAAACCAAAACCAACCAAAAACAAAACTACCCCCCCACACACACACACACACACCCAAAACAACCAGTTCAAAAAATCACTGTCATGTCAGATGTTGACAGTTACTTCTGTCAGTGAATTGACTTGTCAAAGCAGGCTGATGACTCTTGGTGCTTGCAGTGACAAAGTCGTGATGTGACGGTCATTAAAAGCAGGGGTCTCTCCATGCTGTGTTTGAGAGAATACTCTTCCTGGAGCTAGCACTGGTAGAAAAGAAGACAATCATCAAATCAATGGCCCGACCCAGAGTAGAGAAGGAGGACAACCACCATCTCGAAAGAGAAGAGCAAGTCATCATTCTAAGACTCCGCACTGGGAACCAACAGGCTAAATAACCACATATCCACAAAGCTGAAGCTCGTTCCTTCTCCCCTGTGTGTGCCTGTTGTAAAGAAAACCAGACTGGCGAGCACATCCTTCAGAGATGCACGCTATTCAGCAAC
>CM054143.1:18767193-18797193 GCA_028751875.1 Rapana venosa | reverse complement strand
AGGATAATGGAATAAGCACTCGTGTGCTTTTTTTTACATCCAGTCCCCGTGTGTATGTGGTTTTGTAAATTTTGTCATCCATTCCCACCGGCACACAATGGCCTACTCTTACGAGAAGCGGAACAGGATTGAATCAAGACGTGTGTCCCGACGTGGCATCTTCCCGTGTGTTATAGTTCTTATTCCCTGTAAGGATGCCTGGTGGGTCTCTCAGTAATAAATAGCATCCCCACCTCCTGGAAAATCTGTGCTCGAAATTTCCTCTTTTCCATCACTCTCTTTGTTTCTCCATTGTTGTTTTTGTTTCTTTCTGTCACCTCCTTCTTGCTTATTTTCTGCTATCTGGGTCATCCTGCTGCTGCTTTTTTTTTCCAACAAAGACTTTTGAAAAAGGTAAGGATTCTATCTTATGCCGACGGGGACTAGATGTAAAAAGGCACGAGAGTGCTTATTCCATTATCCTCGATATAAAAGAATGGAAATGGAAAAGTCGGATGTGCTGGGCCTGAATTGTTAGGCGCTTAACGGCAGCGTGACGCATTTTCTCGCGCTCTATAGCAGACAACAATAGTCGCCTTGTGTGTGTAACAATAATTTTAATTCAGTTTTTGCAGGCCATATGGCCCATAGGAACAACAATTAATCATATACTTTCATGTAAGGTGAACATCCTTACTTCTGATATCTAAACATTTAGTAAGAAATAATCCAACTTGTGTGTGCGTGTGTGTGTGTTTGTGTGTGTGTGCGTGCATGCTAGTCTGTGTATGTGTATATGTGTGCGTGCGTATGTGTGCATGTGTGTGGGCATGCGATGCGTTTTTATTTATTTATTTATTCTATTCTTTTATATCGAGGATAATGGAATAGGCTCTTATGTGCTTTATTACATTCAGTCCCCGTGTGTTTGCGTTTTTGTAAATTCTGTCATCTGTTCCCACTGGCACACAATGGCCTACTCTTACGAAAGCGGAACAGGATTTAACGTGTGCGCAAGATATTCTGCGTGTGTTCGTACACGGAGCCTCGGTTTATAGTCTCATCCAAAGGATTTGTGGGGAGAGTGGAGTCTGCATTGATGTTAACTCCAGAGGAAAATATCCCCTTGAACGGGAATCGAACCGGGTCGTCAGAGTGCCAGCGCGAAGTTTGACCACTAGGCTATCCCGTCCCCCTTGCGTGGGGTTGCGTGCGTCGTTGCGTGCGTGCGTGCGTGCGTGGTGTGTGTGTGTGTGTGTGTGTGTATGCCTGTGTTTTTATATATATATATATTATATATATATATATATGTATATGTATGTTGTTTGTTTGTATATTGGTGTGTGTATGTGCCTGTGTGTTTTGTCTGTGTCATATGTGCGTCGTGTACACGTGTGTATGTGTGCTAAGCGTGAGTGAAACTAGCAGACATGGTGAAACAGCAGTGTCCCCGCAATCTCTGACCCCTCTCCGTCAACACACGACAGCTGCTGTTTGGCAGTCACCCATTCCGCCCCAACCCTGTCCTTCTGTGAGCTGAGTGAAGCTAGCAGCTCATGTGTCTACAAGGAAACGACGATATGATGACGTTGAGGATGATGGTGATGGTGATGATAATGATGGTGGTGGTGGTGATGGTTGTGGTGGTGGTGAGGATGATGATGGTGGTGGTGGTGGTGGTGGTTGTGATGGTGGTGGTGGTGGGTTGTGGTGAGGGATGATGGTGGTGGTGGTGGTGATGGTGGTTGTGGATGAGGATGTGTGGTGGTGGTATGGTGGTGTTTGGTGGTGAAGATGATGAGGTGGTTGGTGATGGTGGTGGTGGTGGTAGTGATTGTGGTTTTGGTGGTGGTGGTGGTGGTGGTGGTGGTGTGGATGATGATGATGATGATGATGGTGGTGATGATGATGACTGATGGTGATGATGATGACAATGACGATGATGGTGATGATGATGATGACGACAACGATGATAATAACGATGACGGTAATGATGATAATAATCATAGCAGCGTATGTAATTTATAAAGCGCTAAATCTTGTTAAGCAAACAAATCAAAACACTTGGATTCAAGTCAGGTACACGCATATAACCGTTCACAAATAGGATTAACAGATATCAAATTTGCATCCCAACTCAACCCCACACAAAACACACACACACACACACACAAACCACACACACCACACACACACACCACACGGATGAGACTATAAACCGAGGTCCCGTGTGCGAACGCACGCAGAACATCTTGCGCTCACGTTAAAATCCTGTTCCGCTTTTCGTAAGAGCAGGCCATTGTGTGCCGGTGAGAACATATGACAGAATTCACAAATCCGCATACACACGGGGACTGGATGTAAAAAAACCACATAAATGCTTATTCCATTATCCTCGATATAAAAGAATAAAATAAAAATAAAATAAAATATAAAAAATAAATAAAAACACACAATACATCACACAAAATTACACTAAGCTTATATGATGTTTGTTCGCATCTGCAGGTTAAATGACAAAAACTGTTGAAGCTATCACACAAATCTCACCCACTCACTGGATAAACATGAGTTGTCACAGTTTGATCAGGTCCCACATACGTGGTTTGAGGATGCACACTTGCCCTTCCCCGCTGGTGATCTGCCTTTTATCAGGGTTCGAATCTCGGGTTTAGAGGATTTTTTTTGTCTGGAGGGGTTAATCTCGTTCAGAAATCACCTTAATTCCTTGGGTTAATCATCATAATCCCCAAAAGTCCTTCGGGTGAAGACTCATAATCGAGGTCTCGTGTAAGCACGCGTGTTCTCATGTTTCCCGGTACAAGAGTAGGCCATTGTGCTCGGGTGGGAACAAATGACAAAAATTGGCAAAACTGCATACACGCGGAGAACGGATGTAAAAAAATGCATATGAGTGCTTATTCCATTATTCTGGAAAAAAAAGAATGAAATAATAAGATAAATGAATGGTAAATAAATCTTCGTCCCCTTCCAAACCCTGCCAAAACCCAGTGGCTGATTTGGAAGTGTCACCGTGTTGTCTTGTCAATAGCCATGACATGACTGAGACGCCAAACTAGCGACATTCATTAATGAAATTCGTGCCTTGCCTACAAACATGACCATAACTGTCAGAAAAACGCCTAAAAACATAAAAGAAAAAAGGGGCCAGGTTCGGAAATATGCAGTGGTTTAATCCCTGGCTTGGGTCCGAAGCTTTTTCCACATTCATAAGATCATTAGTTGTGGTCTGGTCTGGGTGATAGTCTTTCGGATGATACAAACAAAACCCAGGCTCCTTGTGTTACACATAATTATTTAGCACCTTCACAGCCGTCGGGAGACAGATTCTCTTCCTCCTCCGCCTGTTCCTCCCATAGAGATGTTTTTCTTGGTATTTAACCCATTTTCATTTTATGATAATAATAATAATAATAATAATAATAATAAAATAATATAATAACGTATGGAATTTATATAGCGCTGAATCTTGTAAACCAACAAATCAAAGCGCTCAGATGACATGATTTTGTTTTATATATCAAGGATAATGGAAGAAGCACTCAGGTGCTTTTTTTTACATCCAGTCCCCGTGTGTATGCGGTTTTGTCAATTTTGTCATCTATTCCCACCGGCACACAATGGCTTACACTTTCGAATGGCCTACACTTTCGAAAAGCAGAACAGGATTTAACGTGTGCGCAAGATGTTCTGCATGCGTACGCACGCGAGGCCTCGGTTTATAGTTTCATACCGTTTTAAGTTACGGCATATTTTTCTGCATGAAATTCGGACCGCTCTGCCCGAGAGAGCGCATCACGGCAAAAACTGACTCACCCAATTTTTGTTCTCTCCTTTTCCTGTCTGCAAGGGTATTTGTCGTCCTATCAGAATGGCTTTTTCTACATATTTTTTTTACAGGGACAACTCTATTATTGCCGTGGGTTCTTTAACATGCGTGACTCCACACGGGACCTTTTTGTTTATCGTCTCATCCGAAAGACTAGCATTCAGACTACCACCCAAGGGCTTAGTGGATTGGGGAGAGGGGAGGAGAAGTTTTCGGGCACAAACGGGGTTCGAACCACCACCACACACTTCTCACCCGGACTTTTCGCTTTCTAGGCAGGCGCGTTACCTCTCGGGCCACCGAATGATCGGTGGTCTGAAGGTTGTGCAACTCGTTCAGAACGCGAGAAGGTGCGGGTTCGATTCTCGTTTGAGCCCGGGATGCTCCCTTCTCCAGAAGGCTTTGAATGATCCGTCTAGAGTTGAGCTGTCAACATGACAAAACCGGTCTGACCCTGACATGACATGGCAGTGCTACTGCCGACAGATGAAGACAGACCAGCCTGGAAAGAACGGTTGACCAAGAGTCATGTATGTCATGTCATGTCATGTCATGTCATGCCATGTCATGCCATGTCAAGTCAAGTAATGTCAAGTCAAGTCATGTCATGTCAAGTCGAGTCAAGTCAAGTCATGTCCAAAAACGCTTTAATCATCCCACGAAGGGCAATTACAATACTGACAGGCACATTGATACGTATCATAATCTCGAACGACACCCCCAAAAGTTGTTTCATATTGGTTTAACCATTCCAAGATAAACTTTAAATTAAAATATCAAACACACACACACACACGCGCGCACGCACGCACACACGCACTCAAGAACACACGCACGCACGCACGCACACACACACACACATGCATGTACGAACGCACGTACTCACTCACGCACACACGTACACGCATACACACACACACACACCAGTGTAGCAGTACAATGCTATATAAAAAGAAATTGACTGGAAATACATATAGACTATAGTGTATATATATATATATATATATATATATATATATATATATATAAAAGGAGAAATGAACACAACTGTGTTGTTATTAATGTGTTCAGCTTCATTTCTCCTTTTATTCCACACATCAGCACATGTTCGCTTCTATCTGAAGCTTCCTCGGGCTGAATGAATAACATCAATAGTAAACTATGTACTATTGATGTTATCCATATAACCTGTGAAAGCTTCAGATAGAAGCGAACATTTGCTGATGTGTGGAATAAAAGGAGAAATGAAGCTGAACACAGTTGTGTTGTTATCTCTATTTTATTATTTTACCTCAACTGTGTGCTTGAAAGGAGTGGTGCCCAGCAGAATTGTGGGTTTTTATCAAGACAATTATATATATATATATATATATATATATATATATATATATATATATATATATATATATATATATATATATATTGTTATATATTGTGTGTGTGTGTGTGTGTGTGTGTGTGTGTGTGTGTGTGTGTGTGTGTGTGTGTGTGTCCCAACTCCCACCCTGTCACCCCAGTAATCACTGAGATAACAAACAAAATAACTGGTAAGGGCAATAATGATGATTCTAACCACAGACTCCTCAACTAGTTAAGAAAAAAGAATAAGTCAAAGTTGAAGTCAGATGCCAATAAAAAAAAAACCAACAAGTTACCTCACACCCCTTCCCACCCTGAAACAAATAATCTGCTGCAGTACCACAGTGTCAGAAGATGCAATGAAAAAAAACCAACCACCCGTGATTGCTAGCCCTGATCCTTCTAGTGGGCATGCACACGCACACATAAGGGAACGGAATAGCCTCGTGGTTAGAACATTGCTCTAGCAATCTGACGACCCGGGTTCGATTCCCGTTCAAGTGGATATTTTCCCCCGGAGTTAACATCAGCGCAGACTCCACTCTCCTCAAAAGTCTTTCGGGTGAAACTATAAACTTAGGCCTCGTGTGAGAACGCATGCAGAACATCTTGCGCACACGTTATATCCTGTTCCGCTTTTCCTGAGAGTAGGCCATTGTGTGCCGGTGGGAACAGATGACAGAATTTACAAAACCGCATACACACGGGGATTGGATTTTTTAAAAAGCACATGAGTGCTTATTCCATCATCCTCGATTTAAAAGAAGAAATGAAAAGAAAAGAAAAATACATACACACATGTACTGAAAAAGAGAGAGAGAGAGAGCGATAGATAGACAGACAGACAGACAGACATTGGCAGAGAAAAAGGCAAGATAGAGATTTTAAAAAAACGCAGTGAGACACACAGAGGGAGAGAGAAAGAGAGAAAGAGAGAAAGAGAGATAGAGAGATAGAGAGAAAGAGAGAAAGAGAGTGTGTTATTTCGAGGATACTGGGTTAAGCACGCATGTGCTTTTTTTCATCTAGACTCCGTGTGTATGCAGTTTTGAAAATTTTGTCATTCGTTTCCCGCCGACGCAAAATGGCCTACTCTTCCGATAAACGGAACGGGTTTTAACGTGTGCGCAAGATGTTCTGCATGCGTTTGCGCACGGAACCTCGGTTTACGGTCTCATCCGAAGGACTTTTGAGAGAGACAGCCAGAGACACAGAGAGAGACAGACACACAGACAGACAGAGAGAGACAGAGAGAGAGACAGAGAGAGATTGAGACAGAGATAGATAGAGACAGACAGACAGACAGAGAGATATTGAGAAAGACGGAGAGACAAAGACAGACAGAGAGAGACATAGACACAAAGAGAGACCTATATCAAAATTACAACATCAGCAAGAACTACACTTACAACAATGACAAAGAACGACAACAACATAAGAAAACAACAGCCGACAAGAACAACGACCCCCCCCCCCCTACCCCTTCCCCCTCCCACCCCCCACCCCTCATCATCAAATACAACACACTACTATACCCCAGTTGGGATCAGTGTGTAGCAGAAGCTGATTAAAAAGGGGTGGAAGGGGAGGGGAGGGAGGTGGGGTGGATTAAAATGGCCAAAGAATGACAAAAATGACAAAGAAACAGAGACAGAGAGAGAGAGAGAGAGAGAGAGAGAGAGAGAGAGAGAGAGAACAGAGAAAGATTGAGACACAGAGACAGATAGAGACAAAGACAGACAGAGAGACAGAGACAGAGAGAGAGAGAGAGAGAAAAAATGACGTCACCTCAGAGAGTCCTTTAAGGGAAGCATAGTTGGCAGCCATCATCACATGCCACTTCCTTGTAGGGGCATAGGCTCTAGTCAGCGTGTAGAGGAAATCATTTCATGATTAGACCGGGCTTACGTGAGGAAGGTGGATTTTAATCAGGATTATTTGGATTCTGTTGGAGGGAAGAGAAATGAACGCGGGGAGAGAGAGAGCAGGAGAGAGAGAGAGAGAGAGAGAGAGAGAGAGAGAGAGAGAGAGAGAGAGAGAGAGAGCGAGGAGAGAGAGAGAGCGAGAGAGAAGCGGCAGCAGAGTGTGTGCCAAGCCAGTCAGTGTTTAGCATGTGTGTCCACTAAGCTTACAGTATGAAGGGTATGTTCATTAGGATGATCTCAAAATCATAGGGTGAGGGTGCGTAATTTCTCTTTCTCACTGCCAGATTTTTAACAAAATCCTAATTAACTCCATATTCCTAGCGTAAGCCTAGTTTTAATTTTTTTAATTATTTCTCATCTATTTATCGTATAGAGAAATCACGCGAGACTTTAGCGACCTAGTGGACATACAAAGTCAAAGTCAAAGTCAAATGCACTTTAATTATCCCATGAAGGGCAATTACAATACTGACAGGCACATTGATACGTATAATTATCTCAAAAGACACAAGAAAAGTACATTTCAAATTGTTATGAACATTGGAAGATAGCTTTTAAAAAATATATATCACCCACACACAAACCCAGGCGCGCGCACAAACTGAATGATCATGAAAGTAAAACAGTTGAGTAAAGAAATCACCTACGATCTTTTCAAGATGGACACTTTACAGTCTGCACTCAAGCTTATTACAAAAGATTATTTCATGGCAACAATAGTTTTAAAGGATGCTTACTATTCTGTTACCATATGGCCAGAGCACAAAAAGCTGCTCAGCTTTAGCTGGAAAATGAATTGTGGAAATTTAGTTGTTTTCCGAATGGTATAGCTATGGTATCAAGAAAATTTGTAGAGATGTTGAAAGCTTTTTTTTACTTGATTGAGGGAGAAAGGTTATGTTCCATCCTCCTACCTTGATGACTCTCTGTTGACAGGAAGAAATGAGGTGGACTGTCTGTGCAATGAATGTTGTGGAGACTGTTGGACTGTTTAGTTCATTAGGGTTTATAGTACAGCCAGAGAAATCTGTGCTCGGTCCATCCCAGACTATTCAATATCTTGGTGGTATTACTGATTCAAAGAATGTGTCTGTTCTTCTGACAAAAGACCGGTGAGAAAAATTAACACTAGGCAGCTTACAGCTGCTGAAGAAGGAGCAAGTACCTCTCAGGGAAGTTGCTAAGGTAGCAGGAGTGATGGTCATCATTGTCACAGCTGTACGATTATAAACCATTGTACTACCGTCATTTAAAAGATGACAAGACATTTGCACTGAGGTATAACAGAGCGTATGTAACTGTTTTCTCACCACTGTTAAGGTAGCTGCGTTCCGACTTCGGGGATACATTTGGGAATCGCACCTTCCTGTTTTGCCAAGGACAGGCCTTGCTCTGTTCGATGTTCAACTGTCGTGGGTTTACCAACTTGCACGAGTCCCTAAGCACGCTGGTCTGTGTGGTTGAGAGAGTCTCCTCCGAAAGACTTGACATTCAGTTCGATTTTCCTGTCAGGCTGGAAAGGAAGGGCAAGGCTGGATATCGAGCTCGAAACATCACACAGTTTACCTGTTAGGCAGGTGAACGTCTGCACCATCCTGCCACCTCCCGTTCCAAATTTAAAATGTTTAAAAATCACCCCCAGCTGAGAGAAGGGAGCTTATTTGTGTTGTTTTCTGTTACTTTGTTTTTTCTTGTTTGGGTTATTTTTACACCCCTGCCTCTCCTTAAGCCTTCGTCAAGAAAAAACCCGTGATTGTGAATTTCTGTGTGATGTGACAGCAGAAATGTCTTGTTTTTTTTAAAATATTTGTGATTCTTGATTGGAAGCGACCACAAAAGCCTATGAGGAATCACCTTCTGGTGCTCTTTCGGTTTTAAATGCAGCTCATGTTGTTGTTATGCATTATATATGTTATATATTGCATTCGTATTTTCTTACATTGTCTTTTCCTTTTCTGCTATTATTATTATTCTGATATTTTGTTGCAGATTTTTGTCTTTCATCTATTTCCAGTGATTTGTGCGCGTGTGAGGTCGTGAAAAGTGTGTTGTGACGACAATTGAAGCTTGTAAACTTATATGCCTGTGTGTAAGCATGTGTCTGTTTTGGACAGTAAAGTAATATAGCAATAATATGGCAAATGATCTTAATGCACGAAGCTGGCTAACCAAGTTTGGCTTTAAAGCAGTTTATCTGAATGCTTGTTACCTGCTGAACAAGTTATCTGATATTCATCCCATTCTTTCTAATGCTGATAATTGTTTTCATATCTTTTGTTTTTTCAGAATCTCGTTTGTCTGATGTAGTGTCAAATAACACAGTTTCAGTTCCAGGATATAATGTCATTAGAAGGGATGCAAAAGCAAGACTGGAAACAGGACTGACAGCATACGTACATCAGTCTATTAATTACAAACAGGTTAGTGATTTTGACAAATATGGAATTGAATGTATATGGCTACGAATCCATTTAAAAAGGGTCTACACCAATGCTGGTTGGCTTCTTAGATATTATCCCAGATAAATTAATTGAATGGTTTGATCGTTTTGAACAAATGATGGACGACGTTTTGAGCTATTCAACAGAATTAATCTTACTAGGTGATTTTAATATTGACATATGTAAACCTCACAACAAATGAAAAAACCTTTACAAGTCAAAAAACCTGTCACAATTAATCAACACCCCAACAAGTTAATTGGTGTCTTCTGAAACACTAATCGATTTCATCTATGCTACTAATCCTACTAACATAATAGAAACGTATGTGCCTGCGTTTGGATTTAGTGATCATTTTCCTGTTTGTTTAACTGGGTCCAAAAAGGGTGCCAAAATCCCTATAATTTTGTCGACTCAAATGTATTCCTTTTAGAAGTTACAAATCGTTTCGTACTGATGAGTTTCTGTATGATTTATGTCTGGCCATTTTTTCTGAGGTGTATCAATACAATAAGTCTATGCACCAACATCAGACTACGATGATGAAGCAATCGAGTGTTTCTACGAAGATTTGGAGAGCGCCATCAAATCAACTCCAAAGAAGGACTTTCTCGTGATCCAGGGCGACTGGAATGCCAAGATCGGACCTGACGCTTATGACCAATGGCCAGGGACAGTAGGCCGTTTTGGCGTGGACAAAACTAATGATAGAGGTCTCAGACTTTTGGAATTCGCAAGCAGCCACAATCTTACTGTCGCCAACACCTTATACCCCACAAGACATCAAGAAGAACGACGTGGCACTCACCAAATGGAAAGACACATAACCAGATTGACTACATCTTGGCCCCAAACGATTTAAGTCGAGCATAAACAAACCCCAGACAAGAGTTTCCCTGGCGCTGATATTGGTAGTGACCACGACATGGTACTCATGCCCCTACAGATCAAGCTGAAGACCAAGAACCCAGAAGAGAAATCCCCGTCTGCGGTTCAACATGGAAAAGCTGAAGGACCCCGAAGTCGCTGAAATCTTTAAAGCTGAGATAGGGGGCAGATTTGCAGCATTGAATTTCCTCCAAGATGACATCAACAACCTCACTGAGACCTTCACAAGACCATTCAGGAGACAGCGCTGGAGACCCTTTGGGGAAAGAGAGGAAAAAGAACCAACCGTGGGTTACCAACGATATCCTGACCTGTGCGACCAACGTAGGGAGCTAAAGCCAGTGAAGAAAAAAAAACCCCAGAAACGGCCGAAGAGTATAGAACAGTCAACAGGTCAATCAAGAAGAAGATGACTGAGGCCATGGGAACTGGATGTCAGAACAATGCTCAAGGTTGAGAAGGCAATGGCGAAAGGAGACAGCAAAGAGGCGTACCAGACCATCAAGGTACTAACCAAGTCCCAGCACCCAAAGACCTCCGTTATTGAGACAAAGAGGGGTCAGTCCTTACAGAGAGCGCCACTATCATGAAGAGATGGACAGAATATTGCAGAGACCTGTACAACTACAAGCTGAAGGCTGATCGAACAAACTTCACGAGCAAGATCCCAGACCATCAGATCTTGAAAGCACACACGTGCTGGAGGAAGAGGCAGAAGAAGCAGTAAGATCCTGAAAAGGGGGCAAGTCACCAGGGATTGACAACATCCCGGCTGAGCTCATCAAGAACGGAGGCCCAGAGATGATCAAGGCATTAACAATCATCTGCCAACGCATCTGGACAGCAAAGAGTGGCCTGAACAGTGGACCCAATCCATCATAGTTCCACTTCCAAAGAAGGGAGCCTGAAGAAGTGCCAAAATTACAGAACAATCAGTTGATAGCCATCCAAGCAAAGTTATGCTCTGCATTGCCTTGAACAGACTGAAACCACAAGCAGAAGAAATCCTATCAGAAGAACAGGCAGGATTCAGACCAGGTCGAAGCACTGTCGAACAGATCTTCAACATCAGAATGCTCATAGAGAAGCATCTCCAACATCAGCTACAGCTCTACAACAACTTCATTGACTTCAAGAAGGCCTTCGATCGAGTGTGGCAAGAAGCTCTGTGGCAAGTCATGAGAGACTATAGCTTCGATGAGGACCTGATTCAAGTCATCCAGGCGCTGTATGACAGCTCCCACAGTGCAGTCCTCATAGGTGGAGAAATCGGGGAGTTCTTCCGGACTTAAGTTGGAGTTCGACAAGGCTGCCCGCTATCCCCCGTTCTTTTCAACGTGTTCCTGGAGAACATCATGCAGGAGGCCCTCCTTGGCTTCAAGACCACAATCACAATAGGAGGAAGGCCAGTCTGCAATCTTCGATTCGCAGACGATATTGATCTCATGGGCCGCAGTGAAGAAGAACTCCAGGATCTCACCACCAGACTGGAAACATCAGCCAATGCCCACGGTATGGATATCAGCACGGAAAAGAGCAAGATCCTAGTGAACAGTACCACACCGACCACTCCCACCAGCATCAAGATGAGTGGCGAGACACTAGAGGAGGTGGAAACCTTCAAGTACCTTGGAGCAGTCATCACCAAAGAAGGCACGAGCACACAAGAGGTGAAGATCAGACTTGCTGTGGCACTCTCCTCCATGACTAAGCTGGCGAAAGTGTGGAGAAACCACAACATCAGAACCCACACTAAGGTCAGACTCTACAAGGCACTCGTCACATCCATTGCCTTGTACAGCTGTGAAGCATGGACACTTACTGCCGATTTAGAACGTCGCATTCAAGCCTTTGAGATGAAGTGCCTCAGGCGGATCCTGAAATCACCTACAGAGACGCAAAACCAATGACTACGTCTGGCAGCAGATCGAGGCAATGGCTGGCAAACAAGAACCATTGCTAGATACAGTCAAACGGAGGAAACTGAAGTGGTTTGGCCACACAACAAGGCATAACAGCCTGTCAAAGACAGTCCTGCAGGGAATGGTGGAAGGAGCAAGGAGGCAGGGACGACCACGCAAAAGCTGGATATCCAACATCAAGGAGTGGACCGGCCTCACTGCACCAAGCCTCCTGAAAACAGCCCAGGACAGAACCATTTGGCGGTCCACTTGCAGCGTCCGTGCGGGTACCCCAACGGTTGTCCCGACCAAGGGATGAGTGAGTGAGTGAATGAGATCAATACAATGATCCAACCGACGCTCTTGCTGCTTGGTACACAATGTTTGTGTCTGTCTATGACAAGCACGCACCACTCAATATAAAACGTGTTAAATTTAAAGAAAAACCACCTTGGCTTACTGACGAAATTAATGCAGCTATTTCAATCCGAGATTCTTTGCAAAGACCAACAGGCAGATATGTCAATTTCAGGAAACAACGAAAAAAAATAACAGCAATGAAAAGAGCTGCAAAAAAGAAATATTTCAGTGATCTTATATCATCCAAAAAGGATATTAAATAACTCTGGAAAGCAATAAACCAACTGCCTGGTAAACCATCGGTATCTTTTTCACCTTCTTGCAAACTTATCAGCTGTAAGTATCAATAAATATTTTACCACAGTAGGAGAAACGGTTGTTCCTGTAGACTATACAAAATGAAACAATTTGCGTGCGTTAAAAGATTTTTGTAATTCAAGAAGAATACTTTCTAGGGTGAAATTCGGGTTTGTTGGTGTATATGAGGTATACAAAGAATTGTGCTTATTAAAACAGTCAAAATCGCGGGGCTTCGATGACATTGACATTAGAATTTTAAAGATCTCTGCATCCATGATTTCTGAACATATCACATATATTTATAATCTCTGTGTATAAAAATCCTGCTTCCCTCAAGTATTTAAAGATGCCAAAGTAATACCGCTCTTTAAATCCAGCGACCCAAACGATTCCGCAAATTATAGACCTATCTCTATTCTGTCTAGGTTGTCTAAGCCCCTTGAAAAACACCTTAAGAGCAACCTTCAATCTCACTTTATGACGTATGATTTATTTCACCAAAACCAGAGTGGATTCAGGAAGAACCACTCCTGTCATACTCTACTCACAAATCTCATGGAACAATGGCATGGAAACATCAATAACAATAATGTTATCGTGAGCCATTTTTTTAGATTTTACCAAAGCATTTGACGCTATTGATCATGCTCTTCTATTAAAAGACTAGACATGTATGGCTTATGTTCTGAATCAGTTGAACTTATATCGTCCTTTTTAGGTTATAGACGACAAGCAGTATACCAAGATTGGATGCAAGTTCGCTTTGTTTTGAATAGCAAAAGGATATTGATAAACTTGTTTATTGATCTGAACTTAACCATATGGCTCTCCATTCTGAAAAGTCCAAATTTATGCTAATTACAACCAGACAAAAGCTACAAAACATTAGATTGAAGTTATCTGATCTTAAAGTTTACAATAAACACTTGGAAGAAGTGGATTCTCATAAATTGCTTGGGCTAAATGTTTTTAACAATTTGTCTTGGTCTACTCATCTTTCAAATTTATCTTTAAAGTTAGCCCAGAAAATCGTTCAGCTCAAAAGAATAAAACTTTTGCTTGATCAACATACCCGCAAACTATTTTGTCAAGCTTATATACACTTGTCATAGATTATGCTTCCACATGCTAGGATTTAGCTAGCAAAAATTGTCTAAAGTGATTAGAAAGTTTGTATAGACGTTCCTTAAAAATATGGCTTCTTAAATCAACACCCTTGGAAGTAACAGATTACAAAGAACTTAATAATCTTCCCTTCCACCTAAGACGTCATTTTAACAAAGATGTGTTCATGTACAAAATTATGTATAATCTTGCTCCATCCTATCTTAACAAAAAGTGAGGTAAAAGTATACTGTTTATCCCACGTCCAAGAACTGATCTCCTTATGTCTTCTTTAATCTATTCAGGAGGTAAACTATGGAATGAAATCCCTGATCACTTGAAACAAAACCCCAGTTTTTTATCATTTAAAACATCTTTTCAGAGATGTTTGTTTCAGGTGGTCTAAAAGAACTAAGCATTTAGCCCTGTCGCATAGCTATAGCCGAGAGGAAATGAATATCCAGAAGACCTGGACTGAGTGGGGACAGATGGACAGTGAAGAACTTAAAGGAAGGACAAGGGGCAATGAAAGAATTTGTCTCAACAGGTTTCCTACTCCTGCTTAGAACCATTTACGACTTTGCTTGAAATTATTGTTACGCCATTATTGAAAATGTTTTATATAGTTGATTGTGAATATAATGTGTGTGTGAGTGTGTGCTATATTTGCTTGTAACCTTGTTTTGAGAGTGTTCTGTCTTTTTCTTCATAATTTTTCGTGTTTTCCTTGATAATTGGGGGTTGTGGTGTGTTGGGGTGTGTGTTGTTTTGGGGTGTGTGTGTGTGTGCGTGCGTGCGTGCGTGCGTGCGTGTGGTGTGTGTGTGTGAGTGAGTATGTGTATGTGTGTGTGTTCATGCATTATTCTTCAAATTCATTTGGTTTGGATGAGACTTTTGTACCAGAGAAAATATGAAAAGAAAGGGATGGATGGGCGGGCAAAGTAGAGATGCAGTGAGGGATAGTATGGATACAAAAGGAAAGAGTTTGGGTGTGTTTAACCTTTTCTTATATTTCATTGCTTGTGTCATACTTATATTGACTAGTTTTTGCTGAAAGTTTGCTTGCTTTGTTGTTGGGTTTATTCTACAATATTCTCGTTAGGAAAATGGGGAGTGGAGTAGGGCATGGTGGCAAAGAAACGTTGTACTTATTCATTTCCCTACAACATGGTGTTAAATGCATTTGTATATTCTGTTTATCTGTCTGTCTGTACCTGTCTCTATCTCTGTCTCTATCTCTGTCTCTGCCTGTCTGTTGTCTGTCTGTCTTTCTTTTTCTCTCCCTCCCTCCCTCCCTCTCTCTCTCTCTCTCCCCTCCCTCCCTCTCTCTCTCTCTCTCTCTCTCTCTCTCTCTCTCTCTCTCTCTCTCATTGTCTCTTTGATTTTCATCTAATTTAGTCGTAGTATTAAACATTTTCATTATGATGCTCATTTGAATCATCATTGGAACGTATCTAAAACTGCTGATTCTTACCGTTTGCATATTTTGTTTACTTGAAGGTTCTTTGCATTGATGTGTGCTTGTCTACTTGTTGCTGTTAGGGTTTAGTTTCAGTTCTTCTGTTTTGATGTGTGTGTGTGTGTGTGTGTGTGGTGTTTGTGTGTGTGAGGGAGGGGGGGTATGTAGTTTTTTCTTGATTTTTTTTCTTCTTTTCTTTCTTTTCTTGTTTTTCGGGGGGGGGGGGGGGGGGGGGGGTGGAGAGCATGGTTTAAAGAAACCCTGTGCTTATCCATTTACTCTCAATAAACATTTCGAGTTTGAGTTCGAGTTATTGTTGTTGTTTTTGCTGCTTCTCTTGTTGTTGTTTGCTTTGTTTTGGTCTAGTTTGATCAATGAAGCGATTTTTAACATTCAAATCAACAAGATATTTCAATGCGCACATGTGAAAGTAAGCCTTAAGTCTTCGTTGTCTTCGAATCCGCTGATGCAAGCGGCACTCTACGGGTTTCTGGCATCATGCTGCTCCCTGTTTTTCTTGGCAAAGAGCCTTTAAAGTGAGAATGAGGGAGGGGGGGTAGAGGTGTAAAGGGGGTGTCACTGCATGATTGACAGTGAGGACAGTGGGGATGGAGGGGTGTGAAAGTGGATGTCACTGCATGATTGCCAGTGGGAAAGAGGGAGTGAGGGCAGTGTGTCCTGAACTGCTTGTAAAGAAGGGTGAGAGGGGGGGCAGTAAGCTGGGAGTGGTGGGGGGTGTCCCTACATGGTTGTTCTTGTCACTAAGGGGATTGAGGTGTTTAAATGCGTGTGAACCCCGTCCAAATGTAAATGAAAGTTCTGGGTTGTTGTTGTTGGGTCTGTTCTTTTTTACTTTTCAGTAGATTCTTTCCTATTAACACGTATAAAAGTACAGCCCAAAATAATGGCGAAGAAAATTAATGACATAAATAATAAAAATGCAGTCGAGACTGCAAACATAAAAGGAGTACGCCTGAACTTTTCCAAGAAAAAAAATGTCGGTTTTACCTAATTTACACGCCCACAGATGATAACGAAAGTAAGAGTTGGAATCTTTCTTGCTTTGCAATTTGCTGTCTGCGCATTGGTAGGTGAAAGGGAAAGGTGTCCCCATAACCCATGTGGTCGTAGGGAGAGCGAGGCCTTCAGAGACATCATCTTCTCAAGGAACCAGCATATCGAGGGCGGCGCCCATCTCCTCTCCTCTCCTCTCCCTCGCTGCTTTACCCTCCCTGACCCTAAAGAGGGCAGGTACCCATTTACGGCAGTTGGAAGACCACCTGGTAAAAAAAAAGAAAAAGTTTCCAGAGAAGGTTGTCCGACCCAGGGAGGAGAGGAGTTTCTGATCTCTGTGGATCCTGTCCACTTGACGACAGCATCCACTTCACAGCAACAACGTGGGGTGTCACTTCTTCTTCGTCGAACGCTCAGACAGCAACTACTGTTGTATGTTATATGAGCAAAAAAATGCGCCACGCTGCCGTTAAGCGCCTGACAAGTCAGGCCCAGCGCATCCGACTTCGGCACAAGAGAGAATAGTTACCTTTTAAGTTCTTTCTGGAAAAAAAGGCAGGAGAATGGACCAAGGAGGCAAGAAGGAGGTGACAGGAAGAAAAGGAGCAAGGCAGAAACAAAGAGAGTGATAGAAAAGAGGAAATTTCTAGCACAAAATTTCCAGAATGTGGGGATGCTATTTATACTGATAGGCCCCCGGCATCCCTTCGGGGGAGTGGGTGTCACTCGCTACATGGCTGGTTACACTGAGTCACTGCTACCTCCTTTGCTGTCGTGCTTCTTCTTCATTTCACCTCACTGCCCTTCTTTTCAGTTTTGTCCCTGCCCTCAACAGCCAAAACCCCATCACCCTGCGGGAATGTACAACCTTTTTGTGTGTGTGAGTCGGTGTGCATGTGTGTGTGTGTGTGTGTGTGCGTGCGCGCTTGCGTGTGGGTAGACATTTGAATTTGTTAAAAAAAATAAAACACCTATTAATCGTAACTGGCTGCATGTGAATGAGTAGGATGAATGAAAGCACTTTGATTTGGGGGGGGTTGCGAGATATAGTGCTATATAAATTCCATTTATCATTATTATTATTATTTTATCTGTGGAGAAAGAGAGAGGGAGACAGAGGGGGAGACTAACAGACAGACAGATACAGAAAGAGACAGAGACAGAGGGACAGAGAGAGACGGAGAGACAGACAGACAGGAAGACAGAGAGAGACAGAGAGGGAGGGAGGCATTGACAGAGATTGAGACAGGGAGAGACAGAGAGCGACAGATAAAAATGTAGAGAGAGGACGGGAGACAGGGGGGGGGGGGGGAGGGGGGGAGGGAAGAGGGGGAGGGAGAGAGAAAGAAAGAGACAGACAAACAGAAAGACAGAGACAGAGAGAGACAGATATGGAGAGAGATCAAGACAGAGAGACAGAGACACACAGACAGACAGACAGAGACAGACAGAGATTGAGACAGAGAGAGAGACAGAAAAATAGAGAAAGAGAGACAGACAGACAGATATACATTCGGATTCGGATAAGTTAAACATGTATAGGCCTTTGCCCCTCATGGAAAATAGAACTCGAACTCAAAATGGTTTATTCAGTATAGGCCATGGCCCCTTACTGAAGGGGGTACAATACACCAGTTTCAAAGCCGAACAGTGGCCAGGTGTTCCAAAACTTAACATTCAAACATGCAATTTACAATATGTAGATCAATATAAAGCACAAGATAGCTTTGACAGTAAATGGTTCAAGTAACCTGAAAAGGAAATCTTAGTTGTTTGATTATGTTCATTTCAGTTGTGTCATCTATCTATAAACGTTATACAGAACAGGAGATAACAAAATATAATCATTATACTTTTACCTGTGTCTGATATACAAAAAACAACCATGATCAAATCCAGCAAATCTACCAAATTAGAATACATACATTCAGACTTATACACATATTTATCATACATTTGCCATATTTCTATAATTATGTAGTCATCGGAGCAACTGTAATCCAAACATGGTGACGTGCCTGTAATACTAAAACAATGAGAATCTTTATCTATGATATCTGGGAAATATTTGCAGTCAATTTATTGAAATATCTTTTTTTCAATACATGCACATCTGAAAGCTCTAAAATCTTATTTGCAACTCTATTTCAGACATTAGCATACCACTCTTAATGTCAAACTGATTTTCTTGTAGTAAGCAATTACAAGTACAAAATACATCCTTTGCCAAACCTCAATCACCTTTTGATAAAATGAACATACTAACATGACTTCAGGGATGTTAGTGTATTAGGAAAGTTCCTTCTTGATCCAACATTTATCTTTCTGAACCTTCTTTCATTTATGGATTGAACAGCTAGCTGGTTTATAATGCAATGTGGTTGGAAGAAAAACAAACAGGACAACAAAAACCTGTTCAACTGTACATTTCCACAAAAGCCTCCATACAGTATCATAATGTAACAAAACGGATTTTTTTTATCATTTATCTTAGACACCAACCCACTGATACTCCAATCCCAGTAAGCCCAATATAGATTTAATTTTGATTTTATTTCTTTCTCTCTTCTCTCTCTCTCTCTCTCTCTCTCTCTCTCTCTCTCTCCTCTCTCTCTCTCTCTCTCTCTCTCACACACACACACACACATGTACACATTTGGGGCGCACACACACGCATACACATTAGCTCTATCATGATCAAACTTTTTTTTACACCGACAAGAGAGAGAGAGAGAGAGAGAGGGGAGAGAGAGAGAGAGAGAGAGAGAGAGAGAGTTGAAAGTAAAGCGGATAAGAGAGAGAGAGGGAGAGGGGAGAGAGAGAGGGGAGAGAGAGAGAGGAGAGAGAGGAGAGAAGAGATGAGAGAGAGAGAATTGAAAGACAAACCAACAAGAGAGGGGAGAGGGGGGGGGAGAGAGAGTTGAAAGAAAAACCGACAACAGAGAGAGAGAGAGAGAGAGAGAGAGGAGAGGAGAGAGAGAGGAGGGAGAGAGGGAGTGGGGGGAGAGAGAGGACGAGAGAAAAGAGAGAGAGAGGAGAGAGAGAAGAGAGAGAGAGAGAGGAGAAAAGAGAGAGAAAAGAGAGGAAGAGAGAGGAGAGAGAGAGAGAGGAGAGAGAGAGGAGAGAGTTGAAAGAAAAACCACAAGAGAGGGGGAGAGAGAGAGAGAGAGAGGAGAGAGAGGAGAGAGAGAGAGAGAGAGAGGGGAGAGAGAGTGAGAGAGAGAGAAAGACAAACCAAGAAGAGAGAGGGGAGAGGATGAGAAGAGAGGAGATGAGAGAGAGAGAGGGGGAGAGAGAAAGAAGAGAGAGAGATGGAGAGAGAGAGAGAGGGGAGAGAGTTGAAAGAAAAACGAAAACCCGGAGAGAGAGGGGAGAGAGAGAGAGAGAGAGAGAGAGAGAGAGAGAGAGAGAGAGAGAGAGGATTGAAGAAAAAACCGACAACAGAGAGAGAGAGAGAGAGAGAGGAGAGAGAGAGAGAGAGAGAGAGAAGAGGAGAAGAGAGAAGAGAGAGAGAGAGAGAGTTGAAAGAAAAACCGAGACAGAGAGAAGAGAGAGAGAGGAGAGAGAGAGAGAGAGGAGAGGGAGAGAGAGAGAGAAAATTGAAAGAAAACGAAAAACACATAGGAGAGGGGAGAGAGAGAGAGAGAGAGAGAGAGAGAGAGAGTTGAAAGAAAAACGACAAAAGAGAGAGAGAGTTGAAAGAAAAACCCACAAGAGAGAGAGAGAGAGGAGGAGAGAGAGAGAGAGGAGAGAGAGAGAGAGAGAGAGACAATGACAAATTCTTTTATTTCGAGGATAATGAATAAGCACATAGAGGAGAGAGAGAGAGAGAGAGAGAGAGAGAGAGAGAGAAAGAGGAGAGAGAGAGAGGGAGAGAGGAGAGAGAGAGAGAGAGAGAGGTGGGATTAGAAAGTAAAAACGGACAAAAGAAAGACAGAGATAGAGAGAGATAGAGAGAGAGAATGCGAATGGGAATGCGAAAGTTTTATTCATTATAGGCCTTGGCCCCTCATGAAGGGGTGGTGTGTATATAAGGGAGCATGTGGTTGTGACGCCGACCCGCTATGCCGCCGACCCGTTGTGACGCCGACCCGCTATGCCGCCGACCCGTTGTGACGCCGACCCGCTATGCCGCCGACCCGTTGTTACTAGGTACTGCAATTGTGTTACAATTTTGTTGAAAAGCTAATACATTATGTAACTGAGCCAATGATTTTTTGACATATTTGAGAATAAGAACAAGTTATCCTTTTACTGTTAATTTTATTTTTGAAGTGGACAAACATTGCCTTGTAATGGCCATTTATTTCGGTATTTGCAGTACATTGCAAGATATTTTGACATATGTTTGAGGGTTAAGAAACAAGTTATCTTTTACTTTCAAGCTTTTGTTTGTTTGTTTTTAACTGGACAAATATTGCAAGATTGTTTCCGCCATTTCCTTGTTTTGGGCTATAGATACTGTGGAGAAATAAACTGTATAAGAAACTTTTCTTTAAAATTCGTTTCTAGCACACTGTTTTTTCTTTTTGTTATTGTTTTTGTTTCTCATTAAAAATATAGAAAATTAAACGTATCCCATTTGTCTTCAGTGTCGTTCAGTGTTTTCATCATAATAAACGTCATTTAAAACTTTTCATGGGCATGAAAAATAACCCCCAGAAACGGAATAGCGGCATATCGGGTCGGCGGCACAGCGGGTCGGCGGCATAGCGGGTACCTCCCGTATATAATCAACATTCCAAAACATGTTGCATAGGAAACATTTATGAACAGAAGAACAATACCTCAAGTACAGACAGTAGAGAGAGACAGATACAGAGAGAGAGAGAAACAAAAACACAAGGCATAGAGAAACAGACAGAAGACAGACAGAGACACACATACAGATAGACAAACAGACAGACAGACAAACCAACAGACAGATAGACAGACAGGAAGACAAAGACACAGAAAGGGAGACCATCACCAGCACTACCAAGTAACACTATAGATAAACTTCAGTTCTGACCCGAGGAGGAAGATAACCAGACATGGTTTGAGAGAGACAGAGAGAGAGAGAGAGGTGGGAGAGAGGGGGAGAGAGAGGTGGGGGGGGACAGACAGACATAGTCTAGAGACAGAGACAGAGGGACAGAGAGAGAGAGGGGGAACAGACAGACAGGCAGACAGAGGGACAGAGACAGACAGAAAGAGAGAGACAATCAGAAAAAATACACAAGAGAGAGAGGGGGAGAGAGAGGGGAGACAGACAGTCTAGAGATAGAGACAGAGGGACAGAGAGAGAGAGGGAGGGGGCAGACAGACAGACAGAGACACAGAGGGACAGAGATAGAGAGGGGAAAACAGACATACAGGCAGACAGAGACACAGAGGGACAGAGATAGAGAGGGGGAAACAGACATACAGGCAGACAGAGGGACAGAGATAGACAGGGGGAAAACAGACATACAGGCAGACAGAGGGACAGAGATAGAGAGGGGGAAACAGACATACAGGCAGACAGAGGGACAGAGATAGAGAGGGGGAAACAGACATACAGGCAGACAGAGGGACAGAGATAGACAGGGGGAAAACAGACATACAGGCAGACAGAGGGACAGAGAGAGAGAGGGGGAAACAGACATACAGGCAGACAGAGACACAGAGGGACAGAGATAGAGAGGGGGAAACAGACATACAGGCAGACAGAGACACACAGAGGGACAGAGAGAGGGGGGGAGGTGGGCAGACAGACAGGCAGACAGAGGGACAGAGAGAGAGGGGAGAGAGAGAGAGAGGGAGGGAGGGAGGGATTGGAAGGAAGGTGGCAGGATGGTTAAGACGTTTGCCTGCCAACAAGTAAACTGTGAGGTTCTGGGTTCGATTCCCAGCCTCACCCTTTCTTCCCAGTTTGACAAAAATTTCAAACTGAATGTCAAAGTCCTTCGGATGAGACTATAAACCGAGGTCTCGTGTGCGAACGCATGCAGAACATCTTGCGCACGAGTTAAATCCTGTTCCACTTTTCAAAAGAGTAGGCCATTGTGTGCCGGTGGGAACAGATGACAAAATTTACAAAACCGCATACACACGGGGACTGTATGTAAAAAAGCACATGAGTGCTTATTGCATTATCCTCGAAAAAAAATTCATCTGAGCGCTTTGATTTGTTGCTTTACAAGATTCAGCGCTATATAAATTCCATACATTATTATTGTTATTACTATATTATTATTATTTATTATTATTATTATTATTGACAGAGATTGAGACAGGGAGAGACAGAGAGCGACAGATAGAAAAGTAGAGACAGGACATGGGATGAAGAGAGACAGACAGACAGAGACAAACAGACAGACAAACTGACAGACAGATAGACAGACAGATAGACAGACAAGCAGACAAAAAGACAGAGAGACAGAGACAGACACACAGACAGAGGACAGAGACAGACAGAGATTGAGACACACAGAGAGAGCACACACACAGAGAGACAGACAGAAAAATAGAGAAAGTGAGAGAGACAGATATACAGAGAGAGAGAGATAAACAAAAACAGAGGCATAGAGAAACAGACAGAAGACAGACAGAGAAAGACATACAGATAGACAAGCAGACAAACAGACAGACAAACCAACAGACATATAGACAGACAGATAGACAGACAGGCAAACAAAGACACAGAAAGGGAGACCATCACCAACACTACCAAGTAACACTACAGATAAACTTCAGTTCTGACCACGAGGAGGAAGATAACCAGACATGGTTTGAGAGAGACGAAAAGAGAGAAGAGAGAGATGAGAGAGAGAGAGAGGAGAGGAGAGAGAGAGAGAGAGAGAGAGGAGAGAGAGAGAGAGAGAGAGAAGAGTAACGAGAACGATAACGAAATTTTATTTTCTAAGGGTAATAGAATAAGTACAAGACAATTTTACATCCAGCCCGAGAGAGAGACAGAGAGAGGACAGAGACAGAGAGAGAGAGAGAGAGAGAGAGAGAGGGAAATATAACGATAATGATAACGATAACGAAATTTTATTTTCTGAGGGTAATAGAATAAGTACAAGACTTTTGTTTTACATCCAGCCCGAAAGAGAGAGAGACAGACAGACAGACAGACAGACAGACAGACAGAGAGCGAGAGAGAGAGATAACGATAACGATAACGAAATTTTATTTTCTGCAGATCGAGGCACTGGCTGGCAAACAAGAACCATTGCTAGATACAGTCAAACGGAGGAAACTGAAGTGGTTTGGCCACACAACAAGGCATAACAGCCTGTCAAAGACAGTCCTGCAGGGAATGGTGGAAGGAGCAAGGAGGCAGGGACGACCACGCAAAAGCTGGATATCCAACATCAAGGAGTGGACCGGCCTCACTGTACCAAACCTCCTGAAAACAGCCCAGGACAGAACCATTTGGCGGTCCACTTGCAGCGTCCGAGCGGGTACCCCAACGGTCGTCCCGACCAAGGGATGAGTGAGTGAGTGAGTGAATAGAATAAGGAAAGGACATTTTTACATCCAACCCAAGAGAGAGAGACGCTTTGACGCTTTGACCAATTTATTGTCATTGTCAAAGTGGCCTATTGACAAGGGGGGTTACCCACGACTTTCTTTTGTAAATACACAAGAAAAACTACACGATGCATTTAACGTAATGAAAAAAAAACCCCAAAAAAGGAGCTCTCTATGAACGGATACGACTTTAAGCTCTGACGTAAATTCAGTTTCAAAGTGGACACAACGTAATAACAAGGATGAACAACAGGAACCAATAAACAATAACTAAATTAATAAAAAGAACATTCTAGAATGCTATATTAGACCATCCAATGAAACTGTATGAGAAATTTTCAAAAAATATTCTTGCTGGAGATTACAGAGAAAGAGAAAGAGAGAGGAGAGAGAGAGAGAGAGAGAGAGAGAGAGAGAGGAGAGAGAGAGAGAGATGAGAGAGAGGAGAGAACAATAACGAAATTATATTTCCTGAGGGCAATAGTACAAGACTTTTTTTACAGCCACCCCGAGAGAGAGAGAGAGGAGAGAGGTCAAGGTAATGAATGAATGGATCCCGTTGAGTGTATGGCATAGACAGAGTGCCTGTCTTGCCTTGCGCACCCTCCCCCCTCTCCCACCCCCACCCCTCTCCCCTCTTCCCGATTCCCTCTCTGTCTTTGTCTCTGTATCTTTGTCTCTGCCTGCCCGTCCGTCAGTCTGTCTGTCTGTCTGTCTCTGCCTCTTGTCTTTTTCTCTCTGTCCTTGTCTCTCTCTGTATCTGTCTCTCTCTCCTCTCTTCCCCCTCTCTCTCTCTCACTCTCTCTGTCTATCTGTCTGTGTCTCTTTGTCTCTATGCCTGTCTCTGTCTGTCTCTCTGTCTGTATGTCTGTCTGTGTCTCTCTGTCTCTGTCTCTATCTCTATTTTTTTCCCAGAAGGCTGGTTTCTTTTAAAAGCATGTTTCATTATGCCATAACCCTCTTTAAATAAAATTCATGTCATTCAATTCAGTTCAATTCTGTCTGTCTATTCTGAATCTGTCTGACTCTGTCTGTCTCTGCGCTTATCCATTTTACTTACTCTCAATAAACAGTTCGAGTTCGAGTTCTGTTTGTCAGCAATATTTGCCCAGGGTATTTTTCACTCCTTCCCCTTATCCCATCTCTGGCAGTCCACGAACTTGTCTTTTAACACAACTGCTGCCTGGAGGTTAGGCAGAGCCCTTCGTGACCTCTTCATGACCTCTTCATGACCTCGTTATGACCTTGCCGGGCCCTCTCCGCCGCTCCTGCCCTGTCCGTGATGTAGGTCATGCCGTCATCACAGACATAAATTATGGTCAGTTGACGCCATGTTGATGTTAGTAATGTCCGTTAAAGTAGAGAGAGAAAAAGAAAGATGAATATTCATACATTATGAACTTGCCCTGTTCGTGAGGTCAAGTCAAGTCAAGTCAAAGGCAAAAATACGTTAATGATCCCAAGAAGGGAATCTACAATACTGACAGGCGGATTGATACGTATGATAATCTCGAAAGACGCAAGAAAGCTAGATGGTAGTGGGTCGGTTTATCACAGCTGTGGGAAATGGTCTGTAGAGATCTGCCACAGGTTGTGTGTTAGTTAATGGAGAGCGAGAGAGAGAAAGAGAGAGAGAGAGAGAGAGGAGATGAGAGAGAGAGAGAGAGAGAGAGAGAGACTATGTCCAGTTGACGTCGTGTTAATGTTGGTAATGTCAGTTTGAGTACAGAGAGGGAGAAAGGTGTCTATACAATATGACCTTGCCCTGTTTGTAAGGTGGGTCGGTTTTCACAAACATGGGACAGGTCTGTGCATGTTTTTCAGTCAGGTTTTTATTTCTACATCTTTTCTTCATACCACACTAAATACACTTCTACCTCTTTACTTCATATAAGACTGTCAATACACTTCTACATCTTTACTTCATATAAGACTATCAATACACTACAACATCTTTACTTCATATAAGACTATCAATACACTTCTACATCTTGACTTCATACCACACCATCAATACACTTCTACCTCTTTACTTCATATAAGATTGTCAATACACTACAACATCTTTACTTCATACAACACCGTCAACACACTTCTACATCTTTACTTGATACAACACCATCATTACACTTCTACATCTTTACTCCTTTCTTAACTCTTTATTCTTTTTCCTTTGCTTCTTCTCGCTTACTCGCCGAGAGTTTCTCCCTGCAGTTAACATCAGTGTTGACTCTAATGTCAGAGTCATGTTAGATCATGTTTAACTTAGTGGTGTTCGGTTTCGCAGGAAGAGAAGATAGTGCGTGCATATGACCTTATTCTGTGCTAAATGGGTGTTAGTGAATAAAGACATGGCAGCTAACAGAAAGATTTTAACTTGTTTTCTTTTGACCCCAAAAATATGTGGTAAAAGTTGATGCTGACATACTATTGCACACATGATACTGTTCTGTTTAAAGTGTATGTCAGTGAACTCATATTATGGGAAATTATAGATGGATAGATGGATAGATGGATAGATAGATGGATAGATAGATAGATAGATAGATACATAGATAGATAGAGAGATAGATAGATAGATAGATATCAGTAAACGCATATATAGGAAATGGTCTATACATATCTGTCAAAGCAAAGTTATAAACGCAGAGAAGGAAAATGATCTGTACATGACTATAGAATTGGCATATCTGAGACAGAGTGTACTAAATGTACACAAATAAAATGATCTATAATGTCGATGATGTTTTCTCCAATATAAGAGTCAATATCAATATAAATATACGTATTATATCCACACGCACCATTGCTCTGCTCAAGATGTATGCAAGTAACAGTAAACATTAAAAAAATATATATTTCTGAAAAAAGTATGGTTAGGAAGCTGATTTAGGGGGGAAAAATCAGTACATGCCTGTGGAAGCCGTGGGAAGGTAATAATTATAATAAAGAAAGTTATATCAACCTGTCTCCAATAGTCCTGTTTACATGCCGAAGTCGGATGTGCTGGGCCTAACTTGTCAGGCGCTTAACGGCAGTGCAACGCATTTTCGCTCACATGACAGGCAACAATAGTTGCTGTCTGAGCGTTCGACGAGACGACGACGACGAAAGAAGTCCTGTTTACAAAGCTGACATCTGAGATCGATAAACTGTCTTGCCAAAATCATGCGAATTATGTAAATACGGATCTCTGTCTGTCTTTCTGTCTGTCTGTATCTGTGTGCGTGTGTGTCTGTCTCTGTCTGTCTGCCTCTGTCTGTCTGTCTATCTGTCTGTCTCTGTCTGTCTCTGTCTGTTCTGTCTCTGTTTCTCTGTTTTCTCTTTTCTTCTCTCTCTGTCCTCTCTCTCTCGCTCTGCATATTCATTATTCTAGAAATGAAAGAATTTGATTTGATTTGATTTAATTTGATCTCTTCTCTCTCTCTCTCTTTTCTCTCTCTCTCTCTCCTCTCTCTCTCTCTCCTCTCTCTCGCTTGCTTCTTTGCTCTTCATGTATGTGCGTGTGCGCATACACGCGCGGAACACACACACACACACACACACACACACACACACACACACACACACACACACACGCACGCACGCACACTTCTGGTAGTTTTGAGATAAAAGCGACCTTGCACTTGTGTCATTCTCTTGCTAGTTTGTTGCTTGCTGTTTTATAATCATGTTCATGTCGTACCTATCATCCAATTTTGCCAGTGTAGTGGGGTGGGTTTTTTTGTTTCAAACCTGCTGTATGTTGTCGTTGTTGTTGTTGTGAATTTTTTTAATAGAAAAAACAAACTGGTTTAGAATGAAATGATTTCAGAGATAAGACACGCACGTATAACATAATCACCTCTACTTTCTGCTGTGAAACGGTTCCAGTTTGTCTCCTTTCCTTTATATCAGTCTTGTTCCATAGGCACGAAGTGGAGAGAGGAGAGAGAGAGAGAGAGAGAGAGGAGAGAGAGAGAGAGAGAGTGAGAGAGAGAGAGAGAGAGAGAGGGAGAAATGTTTATTGAGAGTATGTGGATAAGCACAAGGCTTCTTTACACCATGCTCTCACACGCACAAAAGAAAAGAGAGAGAGAGAGAGAGGGGAGAGAGAGAGAGAGAGAGAGACATGGGGGTGGGAGAGGGGGGGAGGGGGGTAAACAGACACATGGCTGAAAAAACTAGGGTTAAGGATAGAGGGAGGGAGGGGGGAATGAGAGAAGACAGACAGAAAGGCAGACAGAGAGCTGGAGCGAGAGAGAGAGAGAGAGAGAGAAGAGAGAGAGAGAGAAAGAGCAGGACAAAAAGGCAGCGAGGGGAGCGAGAGAGAGAGAGAGAGGAGACAGAGAGACAGACAGACAGACAGACAGACAGACAGAGAGAGACAGAGAGAGACAGTGAGACAGACAGAGAACTCAGGAGCTCAGGATTTTAATTGTTAAGGCCACCGGCTTGTATACAAGGGGGTATTCATTTTGACAAAAGAAACTTCACAGTCCGACTCTGGCGAGAATACAATACAATAATTACAATACAATACAATACAAGGCAATACAATAATTACAACACAATACAATAAAGCTTTTTTATTTATTTTGTGTTATTCTTTTATATCGAGGATAATGGAATAAGCACTTATGTGCTTTTTTACATCAAGTCCCCGTGTGTATGTAGTTTTGTCAATTCCTTTCATCTGTTCCCACCAGCACAAAATGGCCTACTTTTACGAAAAGCGGAACAGGATTTTAACGTGTGCGCACACGGGGCCTCGGTTTATAGTCTCATCCGAAAGACTTTTTTGGGGGGGAGGAGAGTGGAAATCTGCACTGATATTAACTCCAGGGGGAAAATATCCCTCCTTGAACGGGAATCGAACCAGGGTTGTCAAGATTGCCAGCGCAATGTTCTAACCACTAGGCTATCCCGACCTCACTTATCTGCAAGGGTCACTGGGTGATGGGTGTCAGTATATTATATTATATTATCTCACCTCGCAGCAGAGGTCTCTCCAGAGATCGCCATCTGGCTGTAAGTGCCCTTAGCCTGACCCTTGCTGACCGAAGGTGACACCTCTGGGGGGAAGAGTCCAAGCAAACTTGTTGTTGTCGTCGTTGTGGGCTTTATCACAGTTCTTGATTAAACCATTGACGCTGGGGGCAACAACAGCAAAGTGAGAGGCTGTATGTATGACGACCAGTGGCTTTCTTTCCCACTCATGGAATTCCACTTCACACAGCTTTAGTCTTTAGTGATCGACTATATGACTCTCTGACTTAGGAGGCTTGACTCGCTACAGTCCTTATGTGCTGCAGCCCTGGGGGCTGGTTGGCCTTTGGAGAACATCTCCAACGCTGACTGTCCTTATGCCCCACTTGGCCGAGAGAGTGGGGATGTACTGTGGGCAAGGCATCTCCGCTATAATCAAATTTCTGCCCAGTTTCCAAAACAGCAGCTGCCTCCTCTGCTGTTTTAGAGGTCATCGTCGGACACGACAGACAAACATACAATACAATACAATGTTGTCGTTGTTGTTATTGTTGTTGTTGTTGTTGTTGTCGTTGTTGTCGTTGTCGTTGTTGTTTTTTGTTGTTTTTCTTGTTGTTGTTGTTGTTGTTGTTGTCGTCGTCGTTGTTGTTGCGTTGTTGTTGTTGTCGTTGTTGTTTTTGTCGTTGTTTTTGTTGTCGTTGTCGTCGTTGTTGTTGTTGTCGTCGTTGTTTTCGGTTGTTGTTGTCGTTGTTGTTGTTGTCGTTGTTGGGTTGTTGTTTTTTCGCGTTGTTGTTGTTGTCGTGTCGTTGTCGTCGTTGTTGTTGTGTCGTCGTCGTTGTTTTCGTTGTTTTTGTTGTTGTCGTTGTTGTTGTCGTTGTCGTTTGTTTTTGTTGTTGTTGTTGTTTGTCGTTGTTGTTGTTGTTGGTTGTCGTCGTTGTTGGTTTCGTGTTGT
>CM054143.1:18737193-18762193 GCA_028751875.1 Rapana venosa | reverse complement strand
TCTCTTGATGCATGATTTTATTTTGCCTAACAGAAACTTTTGTTGCAGACACTTTTGATTCATCACTTTTCTCTGATTTTGTTATATTGACTTCAAAAGCTAAAAAATTGTCCCACCAAGGAAGATATTCTGGAGGGTTGATTGTCATGATTAGAAAGAAAATAGCAGTTTTTGTTGAAAAGATTAACATTGAATATGATAATACAATTGTTATTAAGATTTACAAAAATATGTTTTCAACTGACAAGCATATACTTGTAGTAAAAAGGTAAAAGTAAAGGTGTCCCATAACCTATAAGGTCGTAGGGGAGCGAGGCGTCAGAGACCTCACTTCTCTAGGGCCAGCATATTGAGGGCGGCGCCCATCTCCTCTCCCTCGCTGCTTTACCTTCCCTGACCCTAAAGAGGACAGGTACCCATTTACAGCTGGGTGAACTGGGGGACTGTACTGAAGCCAAGGCGCGCAAACGGTCACCCATCCAACTGGTAACCACGCTGGACGCTGCTTAACTTGGCTGGGGGAAAGCGAGTGCTCCGACCACTGTGTTGGAACAGTGTATACTAGACCTGCAGGACTCTAATGACGATTTTTACTTTATGTTAATGGGAGATTTCAATGCTAGAACTTTGAATGGTAACTATTCATTTTGTGATGATAATTTTGATTTTGATGTAACAGACCCTACCACTGATGGTTTTTTGAGGAATTCTCAAGATAACAATACAAACGTATTTGGTAGACAACTTCTTGAAATATGTAACATGTTTGATTGTATGATACTGAATGGTCTGTGTCAATCAAAATTTGATGATGGTTTTACATATATCTCATCCTCAGGAGCCAGTACTGTTGATTATTTTGTTTTTTCTTGCAAGTTATTTTTAAGTGTAAATATTGTTGCCATTGACTTGTAGTATGTACCTATATTCCACCTCATGATTCCATGTTCTGGACACTTCAGCAAAATGGATATGGGATGGAAATGTTGGAACAGTGTATACTAGACCTGCAGGACTCTAATGACGATTTTTACTTTATGTTAATGGGAGATTTCAATGCTAGAACTTTGAATGGTAACTATTCATTTTGTGATGATAATTTTGATTTTGATGTAACAGACCCCACCACTGATGATTTTTTGAGGAATTCTCAAGATAACAATACAAACGTATTTGGTAGACAACTTCTTGAAATATGTAACATGTTTGATTGTATGATACTGAATGGTCTGTGTCAATCAAAATTTGATGATGGTTTTACATATATCTCATCCTCGGGAGCCAGTACTGTTGATTATTTTGTTCTTTCTTGCAAGTTATTTTTAAGTGTAAATATTGTTGCCATTGATATAGAAAACGTACCTGAGTCTGATCATTTGCCAATTATTATGACGATTAACTGGAATGATGACATAATTGAAGATAATAATAAAGAGAGTAAAGAGTCAAATATTGATACAGAAAAACTTGTCTGGAAAGAGGATAAGAAAGAGGACTTCATTAGATCACTAAGTAGTAACATAATTCAAGAAAATATTAAATTGGCTATAGATTTACTCGACAGTGATGTAGATAAGGGTTTAGATCTTTTTGTCCAGATGTTTAAAAGGAATCCAGCCAATGCATGCTAGGTGAAAACTGTCAAGAGACAGAGAAAGCAGTCAGAATGGATTGATCTGAGTGCTATCAAGTAAAAAAGGAAACTAGAAAAGCTTTGAATATTTTTAGAAAAATAAAAAATGATATATAACAGACTTCTGTATGTCACAGCACGAAAAAATTATAAAAAATATTAAAATCCAAAAGACAAGCATTCAGAAAGCTAAAAGTAGAGTCTCTCACTACAAATATTTCTAACTCAGCACTTTTCTGGAAAGAACTTAGAAGTATGGGCGTGAATATAAAGAGAAACCTAAAAATAATATAAAAACTTTCAGACTGGGTAAATCATTTTAAAAGAGATGTTTCAAAGTAGTGAAACTTCCCTTAATCAGCATGCAAATATAGATGTTATATTTGTCTGAAGAGAGTGAACATGAACTCAACAAAGAGATATCTGAAGAAGAATTTACGTGAGCTGTAATAAATTGAAGGGTGGAAAGCCAGTGGAATTGATGGAATTATGGCTGAAATGTTAAATAAATGGTGACAGTGAAGTTAATAACTTTCTTATCAAGCTTTTCAATACTATATTCAGCAAGGGTATTTATCCTCATGTTTGGTCAAAGGCTGTGATAATACCAATTTATAAGAAAGGAGATTTAGATAATGCAGACATATTACAGGGGCGTTTCCCTGCTAAGCATCTTATCAAAGTGTTTATACATCCATACTTAACTCAAGACTGTACGAATGGCTAGAAAATAATATCTCACTTTGTGAAAAATCAGGCAGGTTTTCGAAAAAAATACTCTACCGTCGATCAGATTTTTAAACCTCTATGCAGTAGTCGAAAAATGTATGTCAAAGGAAGGCAAAAGCTTTTTGTTGCTTTTGTAGACTTCAAAAAGCCTTCGATTCAGTCAGGCATGAAAAACTTCTTGAATGTTATAGCAAACCAAGGTATAAGGGGTAAGTTCTTTGCTACATTATCAATCTATGTATATGTCGTTGGTGTCATGTATCAGAGTTAATGATGAATTGTCAGAGTTTTTTGAGTGCCCAATAGGTGTAAGACAAGGCTGTGTACTAAGCTACAACTGTTTACAATGTTCATCAATCAGTTGGCTAATCATGTTAATGAAAAGGGCATGGCATGGAATCCAAAACTACCTGATATTTTTGAACTATTTATATTACTTTTTGCTGACGACGTAGCTTTACTTTCAGTGACCCATTTGGATTACAGCAGCAACATGAATATTCTGCAAACTTATTGTGATAACATGCAAGTTAAATGTTAATATTGATAAAACGAAGGTCATGGTATTTAGAAAAGGGGGATTTTTAGCAAAACATGAAAAATGGTTTTATAAGGGTGTTAAGCTGGACGTAGTTAAACAGTATTGCTATTTAGGTTTCACTTTTACAACAAAGATTAGTGCAAAGTTTGGCACTGAGAAACTAGTAATTAAAGGTAAAAAAGCAGTCATCCAGTTAAACAAAGCATTTAATAGGTATAAGGAAATGAATGCAAGCATTTTTTAAAAGTTTTTTGATGTTAAAGTTCAGCCTATTTTGTTATATGCTTCAGAAATATGGGGTTTAAGTAGAATGGACCATATTGAAAAAGTTCACATGTCAGCAAGTAAGAGGTTTTTAGGAGTTCCAATAAGAACACCCAATAAAATGGTGTATGGTGAATTGGGTAGGTATCCTCTTTATATTATTTCTTATACTAATGTTATTAAATACTGGTTTAAGTTACTACAAATGAGTTCAAACAGATTGCCATACAGTGCCTACCAAATGCTATTGGAACTAGATAAAAATGGAAAGAATGCTTGGGTATCAAAAATAAGAGAAATTTTGTGCGTAACAGGATTAATAATGTATGATTACAACAAGGTGTAGGTGATGAAAGCTTTTTTACGTGTATTTAAGCAAAGATTAGTAGCATGTTCATTCAAGAACTTGGCATGGAACCATAAGAGATAAAGAGAAGTATGAAAATTATAGATCATTCAAAACTATCTTTGGAAAAGAGGAATACATTTACTTTACAGATACTTACTGTTTTCGAGTTGCTATTACCACAGGCTAGATTAAATGTTTTGCCTCTTATGAATAATGTCCTAGATACAGTATTAATGATCAAGAAAATTCTGTCCATTTTGTAAAACAAAAGTCGAAAACGAAGCCCATTTTTGTTCGATTGTTCAATGTACTCAGATCTAAGGATAAGTTTTTTGACTAACTGTATAAATATACCATTGTCAGTTTTAACTTATAACATCAAATAAGAACGTAGTCATTATCTATCCAGATATATTTTTCATTCTATTAATAGAAGAAGAAATTGCTGTGTCAAAATATCAGTTAATGATGGTGTGTTAAAGCTTTGTATGCACTATGTATGCATCCAGATCGAATTCTATTGTCTATTTTTTTTTGTCTACTGTAAAATTGAATATGACATGAATGTGTTCAAATGCTAACCTTGTTCGATATGCCTAAAGGTGTTTTGTTTTCTGTTGTGATCAAAATTTGCATACCAATATATTGGTTTACCTCTTTCCCCCTTTGTATGTGGCTAAGGAATGGTACATATTTAAATGTTGAGTTCAAAGTTAGAGTTAGAGTTTTCTCTCTCTCTCACTCTCTTCTCTCTTCTCTCTTTTCTCCTCTCTTCTCTTCTCCTTCTCTCGTCCTCTTCTCTCTCTCTATCTCTCTCTTTCTCTCTTCTCTCTCTTCTCCGGGCTGTCTTGGTTGCCCCTCTCTCCCCTTCTCCTCTCTCTCCTTTTCCCTTCCTTCCTCTCTCTTCTTCTCTCTCTCTCTGTCTCTCCTCTCTCTCTCTCCTCTCTTCTCTCTTCCCTCCTCTCTCTCTTTCTCCCCTCTCTCTCTCCTCTTAGGGTTCTATTTTCCCATTTTCTAGTCCATTCTTGTCTCTTCACTTTATCTCTTCCATTTTTCTTTCTTTAATTCCGCTTTCTCAGACTACTTTTGCTCTATTAATCTTATTTCTAATCTTCTATTTTGTCTCTTTTTCGTTTTGTCTGTTTGTCTTTTGTTTCTTACCAACCCCCTCGTCATGTGTCTGTCCCAGTCCGTGTTTTTAGGAACTTTCTGTCCCTTTTTAATTTCGTGCGCTGTGTCCTGTTTTTTAATGGCTGTTTGTCAATTACGTGTTCTTGGTTTCAGTGTTGTTTACTAAAGTGTTTGAGGTTAATTTGGGTGCTTTTTTATTTATTCTTTCTATGTTTTGAGTAGAATTTTTGTTATTTTGATATTGTAAATGTTTATTTTTCTTTCGGATGGTTTAAAGATTTCATTCCAACCTCTTTATCAAAATTGTTGATTGATTTCGAATTTTTTTGGGGTTTGTAAACGCTGTTTGTTTTTGTGTCTGTCACTTTTTACTCTCAAACAAGTATTGTTGTTTGTGTGCTGTCCTCTGATTGTCTTATGTTTTTGTTTTCTGGTCTGTGTTGTGTATTTGTGTTGTTTTTCTTGTCTCTTCTCTTCACTTCTCTACGTTCAATGTGATTGAGTGTTTATTATTGTAATATTTTTCAATTAATAGTCCGATTTGATCTTTATTTTTTCCGGTAATATTTAAAGTACGTTAATAAACTTTCTCCAAACGACCCTTACAACCGCAAGATATTCACAACACAACCTAACAATAAACAAATATTCAAACCCCGCACCCCTTCCCGCTTTGTCTTCCGTCCCCCTTTCCTTCTCCTCATTTTTCCGTCCCGGTCTTGCTTTCCCCTTTGTTGTCTGGTCTTTCACTTTTCCTTTTTTTGTGTGGTGTGTGTGTTTGTGAGAGAAAGAGAGATGTTTGTTTGTGTGTGTGTTGTATGTGTGTGTGGTTTGTGAGAGAGAGTGTTTGTGTGTGTGAGTGTGTGAGTGTGCGTGAGCGTGTGAGCGTGTGAGTGTGTGTGTGTGTGACGTGTGAGTGTGTGTGTAAGTGTGAGCGTGTGTGTGTGTGTGTGAGTGTGTGTGTGTGTAAGTGTGAGTGAGAGTGTGTGTGAGCGTGTGAATGTGAGTGTGAGTGTGTGCGTATTATTATGTATATCATTATATTCTACATAATATGTTCCGAGTCAGAAGACATTTATTCTTCTGTTTATTATTTCTGAATTATCGGTTTACAGTTTATCCTGTCTCTTTTCAAGAGGACTGGTGTAAAGAAGCGTCAGGAATATCCAACCATCCTTTTATTTCCAATAATTAGTCTGAATTCGATTTCGAATTCTCTCTCTGTCTCTGTTTCTTTCTCTGTCTGTCTGTCTGTCTCTCTGTCTCTGTCTCTCTCTCTTACTCCCTCTCACACACAATCTGTATATCTGTCTGTCTCTCTGTCTGTCTGTCTCTCTGTATGTGTGTCTCTTACTGTCTCTCTCTGTTTCTGTGTCTCTCTGTGTCTGTGTCTGTGTGTCTGTCTCTCTCTCTCTCTCTCTCTCTCTCTCTTCTCTCTCTCTCTCTCTCTCTCTCCTCTCTCTCTCTCTCTCAAGTGATAATTGAAGTGTTTTCAACTCAGTTGTATTATGTTTGCAGATTGACCTGTCAGTCTACTATTATCGGTTTATTTTTCTGTCCGGACAAATGGGAAAATGAAGCGATAAACCCATCAGTATCACCCTCCACACCCTACCCCTCTCCACACACACACACAAATATTCACACACACAAGCGCGCATACACACAGACACACACAAATATTCACACACACACACACGCACACACAAACACACACACGCACACATATTGTACCTGTCCACAGATGCAACAGCCAAACTTGTCACTTCTCTCATTCTTTCACGTCTGGACTATTGCAATTCTCTTTTGTCTGGTCTGCCAGCATCATCTATCCACTCCCTTCAACGTATACAAAACTCCGCAGCTCGACTAGTTCTCAGAAAGAAAAAATCTGAGCACATTACCCCTCTCTTGCGATGTCTTCACTGGCTGCCTGTGTGCCACAGAGAGTAAATTATAAGATCTGTACCCTCTGTTATAAATGTCTCCACAAAACTGCACCCTCCTACCTCTGTGAATGTCTTCACCTGTACACTCCTTCACGTTCCCTCTGCTCTGCGGCAGATATCTTCTGCTTAAGAATACCTAGATTCAACCAGTCCACCGTTGGCCGCCGCTCTTTCTCTATTTCGGGTCCATCGACCTGGAATGAGCTCTCTCTCTCTCTTCGCCAGAAACCTAGTTATGACACTTTTAAATCCAGCCTCAAGACATATTTATTTCAAACCTAAGGTTTCTCCCCTTTTGTTTCATATCAGAACTATCCCACCTTACTAACCCATGTCCTATCACCCTGCTAAAGTATACGTCCTGTGTGAGTGTGTGTGTGTGCTTTTGAAAAGTCATTTGACCAATGAAATTTTTTTTAATACATTTTGTCTGCAGCGCACCATGGTTTCAATATCTGTTTGTTTAAACTATTGATTATTTATCATTGATTGCATGACTGTGTAAGATTAGGTTGAATGCATGCGTTTTGATTTGTCCTTGCAAGTTATAGCGCTATATAAATTCCATTTATTATTATTATTATTATTCACACACACAAGCGCACGCATACAGATATACACATTTACACGTATACACACACTCTCTCTCACTCATACACACACTCTCTCACTCACACACAAACACAAACTCTCTCATACAGACACACAGACATACACACACATTCACACATACACAAGCACACATACACACATACTCACACACACACACAACACACACACAACACACACACCACACACGCCACACATATCTCTCTCACTCCACACACACACACACACCACACCACACTCTCTCTCACTCCACACACACAACACACACACACACACACATACCACACACAAACACACACACACCACACATTCTCTCTTTCACACACACACCACACACACCGCACACACACACAACACACACAGACCCCACACACAAATACACACACACTCACACACACACACAACACACACACATACACCACACACACACCACACACACACACACAAAACACACACACACACACACACACACCACACACACACCACACACACTTTCTCTCACTCCACACACACACCACCACACACACCACACACACACACACCACCACACACACCACCACACACACCACCACACACACCACACACACACACCACCACACACACCACCACACACACCACCACACACACCACACACACGTGCGCAACACACACACACACACACACACACCTTACCTCTGCAGGGAAGCGTGCAAAGCACAGACTTACTCCCTCCTCCCCCCAACCCACCCACCCCCACCCCACCCCACTGCCCAGCCCCCTCCCCCGTTTAAAAAAAAAAATTCCTCAGGAGTGGCAGCAACATTGCATTGGATGTCTCAGCAGTGTGTCATTGGTAGTGGAATTCTGGCGGAGTCCGTTACTCTCCGGTTGCATGCTGGGTATGTTGTCGTCATCCATGCTTCCATCTCTATCCAACCACCTTTTTATATAGGAAATTCAGATAGGTTTTTCAATGTTGATTTTTATGCCTACGTATGTGGGAAACACACGTACGCGCGTGCGCGCGCGCACACACACACAGACACAGGCACACAGACACAGACACGGACGCACACGCACGCACACACACGCACACACACACACGCACACACACACCACATACATGACCATGCCCATGCGCACACGGGCGGGCTTGACGCTCATAGAGAGAGAAAGAGAGACAGACAGAGACACAGACACAGACACACAGACAGACACAGCACAGACAGCACAGACAGAGATACAGAGACAGACAGAAAGAAACAGAAAGTCAGAGACAGACATAAACAGACAGAGACAGAGACAAAGAAAGAGAACAGAAACAGACAGGACAGACAGGAGAGAGAGAAGAGAGAGAAAGAGGAGAGGAGGAGAGAGAGAGAGAGAGAGAGAGAAGAGAGAGAGGGAGAGAAGAGAGAGAGAGAGAGAGAGAGAGAGAGAGAGAGAGAGAGAGAGAGAGAGAGAGAAGAGAGAGATGAGAGAGGAGAGAGAGAAGAGAGAGAGAGAGAGAGGAGAGAGAAGAGAGAGAGAGAGGAGAGAGAAGAGAGAGAGAGAGAGAGAGAGAGAGAGAAGAGAGAGAAGAGAGAGAGAGGAGAGAAGAAGAGAGAGAAGAAGAAGAGAGAGAGAAGAGAAGAGGAGAGAAGAAAAAGAGAGGAGAGGCAGAGCAGAAAGACAGAGGAGAGAACAGACAGACGACAGAACAGACAGACAGAGAGACAACGATGACCGACCGACGACAGACGACAGACGAAAGACAGACAGACAGAAAGACAGACAGACAGACAGACAGACCGATCGACCGACGACGACAGACGAAGACAGAAGACAGACACAGACAACAAACAGACGACGACAGACAGACAGACCACCGACCGACAAACGACAGACAGACCGACAGAAAAGACCGACAGACAGACAGACAGACGACAGACGACCATCGACGCTAACATAGATTAATCTACATGATACCCATTTACATATGCCAGATCAGCAGGAGCGCAGGAAACAACTCGGCTTTGTATGATGCAGACATTCTAGTGAGACGGACAGAAGCATCACGGACCCAATCGCGTCTTTGATTAACCTCCTCAATGCTATAATACCCCATAACGATCGTAGCGCTGTCGTCTCTGCTTTGTTTGTCTCTCTCTCATGCTCTTCTGCTCTCTGTCTCTCTTGTTACTCTTCTCTTCTCGGACTGTCCGTCTTTCTCTCTTCTCTGTCTCTCTGTTTCTCTCTCTCTTCTCTCTCTTCTGTCTGTCTCTCCTTTCTCGGCGTCTGCTCTTCTTTCTTCTCTTCTCTCTGTTGTTGCTGTCTCTCTTCTCTCTCCTCTCTCTCTGCTCTCTGTCTGTCTGTCTGTCTGTCTCTTTCTCTCTTCTTCTGTCTCTCTCTCTCTTTCTCTCTCTTCTCGCTCTCTCTCTCTTTCTTCTCTTTCTCTCTTCTGTCTGCTCTGTCTCTGTCGTTGTCTTCTCTTCTCGTCTCTCTCTCTCTCCTTTCTCCTCTCTTTCTCTGTCTGTCTGTCTTCTGTCTTCTACTCTCCTCTCCTCCTCTCTCTCTCTCCTCTCATCCTTCTCTCTCTGTCTTTCTCTCCTCTCCTCTATCCTGTCTCTTCGGAGCCCTTCCACCCATCCTTTCAGTACCCCCCCCCCCCTCTCTCTCTTCCATCATCTCTCTGTCCTAGTCTCTCTCTCTCTCTCTCCTCTCATCTCTCTCCTCACTCTCTCTCTCTCTCATCTCTCTCACTCTCTAGTCTTCCTGTCTCGCTTCTTCTGTCTGCTAGTCTCTTCTCTTCTCTCTCTCTCTCTCTCTCTCTCTCTCTCTCTCTCCGTCTATCTCTCTCTCATCCTCTCTTCTCCCTCTCTCTCTCTTTCTTCTTGCTCTCTCTATCTCTGTCTCTCGGAGCCCCTTTCACCCATCCTTTCAGTACCCCCCCCTCTCCTCTCTCACACACACACACACACACACACACACACAACACACCACACACACACCAACAAACAACACACAAAGTGAGCACACAAACGAGACTCTCACCGCCCAAACACACGTGTACATTTGATACACGAATGCAAGCACATAATTTATACATTTAGTAATACACCGTATACAAGCACACAGTTTTGTACATTTTGTATGCATAGAGTGTCACCTGGAGTTGATACCATTGCCGACTCTAACTTCCCACAAAATTCCTTCGGATGAGACTATGAACAGAAGTCCCGTGTGCGAACGCACGCAGAACATCTTGCGCACACGTTAAAACCTGTTCCGCTTTGCGGAAGAGTAGGCCATTGGGTGCCGGTGGGAACCGCTTACAAAATTTACAAAACTGCGTACACACGGGGACTGGATGTAAAATAAAAAGGCACACGAGTGCTATTAATCTATTACCCTCGAAAAAAAAACCAGAATAAAATAAAGACAGAAAACACAGCCTTCGATCCAGCTGGGCTTTTTATGGGTGCTAACTTTTTTCTAGATATGTTCATGGCTTTTTGGTAATGAGTTACGAAAAAAAACCCAAAGTAACTGCATTTTCATTTGCATCACATAGAAGGCCAGACACTTAATTTCTGTCTGGGCGGCCTTTTACTGAACTGGTTTGCACTGTCCTCTCTGTGTGTATGCCCGCATAATTATTTGCAGAGCAATAAAACAGAAGGTGTTCTGCCTGGTTTTTTCTCACGAGGGGCATGATAAGTCATTAGTGGACCCTTCCTTTTTAAACACACACACACGCGCACGCACGCACGCCAAGCACGCCCGCCACGCACGCATGCACGCGCACACACACTCGCACACACGCACGCACGCCACGCACGCACACGCACACACAAACGCACGCGCACGCATGCACGCATGCACACACACACACCGTCTATAGTTTCTTAGATAAGCTACCCTCAGCTGAAAAAGTATAACATTAATCCTGTGTAGTTTATGGGGTTCTTTTCTTTCTGTTTTGATGCCTCATCTTATGTGAAGTCCCCGTCCTGCTGCTCCCACGCCGCTCATCCCAATCTCCCCGCCACAGCCATACCCAGATTAGTTATGTCTCGTCCTTTGAGTCTGGAAGTCCACAAGTAGCCCATCATTATCAAGCCGCCGTGGGGCCACCTACCAGAGGGGCCCTGCAATGCAATTTTGTGTGGTGTTCAGTGGTGCCTGTTCTGAGCTAACATACGCAGGACACGTCCTACTAAGCCCCCTACTAACGACAGTATTAGCTCAGTCGCGGAGCCAGACTGAGTGAGTTGCCCACCCGAGGTGGCAATCACCATAACGTCCCTCCAACCACCGTCCCCCGCGAACCTCCAACCCCAAAAGGCTTTGACACAAACTCACCACAGGCACAAAAAAGTGTATGGAGAAAAATCGAATCTAAGGTCACCATGAGACCATACAACTGGGGCCACAATTAAATAATAACAATAATAATAATAATAATAATGATAATAATAATAATAATAATAATAATAAATGGAATTTATAGAGCGCTATATCTTGCAATTACAAACCAGAGCGCTTCATTTAATCCGCCCCCACACATGCAACCAACAATGATTAACAATATTCCAACAAACTCAAATGCACACACACACACACACACACACACACACACACACACACACACACACACACACACACACACACACACAGGTTCTATCAAGCATGTTCTATCCCTTCTTTAACGCATGTCACTGATTTTGATGACAAATGTACAGCATCTGATAATAACAATATCACGTCATCGGCAAACAATCAAAGACATATTTCAGCCACACCAGGCAGGAAATCATGAATATGCAACGTTTTCCACTTCGATCCATTTCTATCTCTTTCGGTAGCTATCTGATCCCTGAATCATTGTTTTAAAAAAGAAGACAACATTTGGGGGCTTCAAAGGCACCTTTGTTTCACTCTCTACTCCGCTTAGATTTTTTAATTTTTTAATTTTTTAATTTTTATTCTTTTATATCAAAGATAATGGAATAAGCACTTATGTGCTTTTTTACATCCACTCTCCGTGTGTATGCGGTTTTATCCATTTTGTCATCTGTTCCCACCGGTACACTATGGCCTACTCTTACGAGGAGCGGAACAGGGTTTAACGTGTGCGCAAGATGTTCTGCGTGCGTTCGCACACGGGGCCTCGGTTTATAGTCTCATCCGAAGGACTTTTGGGGAGAGTGGAGGATTTGCACTGATGTTAACTCCAGGGGAAAATATCCCCTTTGAACGGGAACGAACCCGGGTCGTCAGATTGCGAGCGCAATGTTCTAACCACTAGGCTATCCCGTTCCCCAGTTGAAACATTCAGTATATTATAATGGCCCTTAATACGTACACACGCTAGCATAGTATCGTAATATCCTTTGACAGCTGTATACCATTTACCCTTAACATCAGGGTTTTTTTCTTAGAATCTCCACAAATTATTTGTGTTAACAGAGGCCTTCCCTTGTGGGGGATCCCAGAAACCTGTCAGTATAAATAGCATCCCCACAGTCTGGAAATTCTGTGCCAGGAATTCCCTCTTTTCTATCCCTCTCTTTGTTTCTGTCTTGTTTCTTTTTTCTTCCTGTCACCTCCTCCTTCTCGTCTATTTCATGCCTTCTTGGTTCATTTCCTGCTTTTTTTCCCCCAGAAAGACTAAAAAGATATCAATTCTCTCGTATGCCGAAAGTCAGATGCGCTAGGCCTGACTTGTCAGGTGCATACCGGCAGCGTGACGCATTTTCGTTCATATACCAGACAACAATAGTTGCTGTCTGAGCGTTCGATGAAGAAGAAGTTTACAGAGGCAAACACTTGTGTAAAGTTTTAAAAAAAGAACGCCTACAAAATGTTTATATTCTTTTCTTCCCAGTATTTGTGTACAACTCTCAATACACGGTTAAGATATGGTCGATGGGTACCCTAAAAATTCTTCTTCTGCTTCTTCTTCTTCTTCTTCGCAATTCTTCTTCTTCTTCTTCGCAATTCTTCTTCTTCTTAGCATTCTTCTTCTTCTTCTTTTCGCATTCTTCTTCGCAATTCTTCTTCTTCTTCGCAATTCTTCTTCTTCTCGCAATTCTTCGCAATTCTTCTTCGCAATTCTCGCAATTCTTTTTTCTTAATTCGTCTTCTTCGCAACTCTTCTTCTTCGCAATTCTTCTTCTTCTTCTTCTTCACATTCTTCTTTGCATTCTTCTTCGCAATTCTTCTTCGCAATTCTTCTTCGCAATTCTTCTTCTTCTTTGAATTCTTCAACCCAGTTGGAAAGTCTTCTAATCACTATGTATGTGTACACTTCGCTGACAACGTTACGTAAGGTTATACCTCTGTAGTTCTCTGATTGGTTTCATTTCCTTTCTTATAAAGAAAATGCGCTTCGCTCTCGCTCGCTCGCTCCCCTCTCTCTCTTTTCCTTCTCTCCCCTCTCTCTCTCTCTCTCCCCTTCTCTCTCTCGCACGCACACAAAAACACACAAAACACAAAACAACACACACACACACACACAGATTGACTGACAGAGAGACAGACAGAACAGGGGACAGTACAAAAGCGAAAAGAGAAAACGAATGAAAACAGAACAAAGTAGCAAAATAAAACCCTCTAAAACGAAGCGACAGAAAGGAAAGAAAGAAAGAAAGAATAAAGAGAAAAAAAGGAAAAGAAAGAAAGGAAGCAAGACAGACAGACAGAAAGAAAGAAGAAAGAACGAAAGAGGGAAGAAAGAAAGACAGAAAAGAGAAAGAAAAAAAAAAAAGAAAGAAGAAAAGAAAGAAAGAAAGACAGAAATAAAGAAAGAAAATAAAGAAAGAACGAACGAAAGAAAGAACGAAAGACGGAAAGATAAAAAGAAAAAGAAAGAAATACGAAAGAAAGAACGAAAAAAAGAAAGAAAGAAACAAAGAAAAAGACAGAAAGACAGAAAAGGAATAAAGAAAAAAGAAAAAAGAAAAAAAGAAAGACAAAAAAAGACAATAAAACACAGCTAGAGAAGAACGTCTCAAATAGAAGGCAGTGAGAGAGAGAGAGAGAGAGAGAGAGAGAGGGGAAGAGAATTTGGGAGAGAGAGAAGAGAGAGAGGGAAGAGGGAGAGAAGAGAGAGAGAGAGAGACGCAGACGCAGACGCAGATGATTTATTCAAATAGGCCTCAGCCCCTTATGAAGGGGAATGTGAACAATATTATACATAACATAAGTACAGTGAAAAGTCGTTTGATCACGAAGTTGTACGTTACATCACGATGTGACTATTTCTCTACGTTTGAAAGCCCTGTACAAATATAAAGAAAAATTCTGTATAACTTCAAGATTTGTACAGGACATCAATAAATTCAATTTAAACAAGCATGGTTCCCTATAATATTTTGGTTGAATAAATTTCAATCTAAGGTCATGTAATTGTTGGCAACATAGAACAAAGTGTACTTCATCTTCTTGTGAAACATTGCAATAAGGACATAACAAATCATGACTTATATGTTCTGTATCTTAAAACGATGTACATTCAGGATCAGATATACCGAGTCTAAATTTTGCTGTGATATGTTTCAGTTGTCGATTCATGTCAAGTTGTATATAGCTTTTTAAAGTCATGACCATTACAGTATGTTCTATAAAAGTTAAACTTTGGCTAGTATCAATGTGATGGTTCCAGTTTTGCCACCGGCAGTCAATTAATCGTTGACGAAAAATTTTAATAAATACACAAGCTCACCCCACCTTGATTCAACCACATCTCCAAAACCATTTTCATTTAAACAGACACGCACCCTTGATACCCAATTTTGTTTTTTCCTCTTTGCATCTAAATTTACAACATTTTATAACGCTTATGTGGTAGTCTCCAGATCTTCCATTTGTAGCAACTTAATCCAATAACGAATACAGTTAACTGCAGAATTATGTACAAAGGATATCTGTTAGTTTCACCATAGATTATATCATTGGGTGTTCGTCTATCAACTCCTAAGTATTTCTTTATTGCAAACAAATGAACGGTTTCACAGTGAACTGCTGCTTTGTCCAAAACCCCCTTAATTCTGACCCTTTACTGAAAAAACTGGTATGAATCTGTGAGTCAAATAGTTTCATTAACAGCTCAAAAGAATTGGTTTTTAAAAGTGTATCCCAACCTTTGCATTATATATACCAACGCATTCTTTTGCTCTACTAGAAAGGTCCTTACAACGGCAGTGAAACTCAGAGTGTAGAAAACAATATCCCTAAGTACTTAAAACATTAAACACAGGTAACAGATTGCCATTATATGTCCATCTTTCTCGTATACCAAATAGCCTCCCTTAAAAAAACACAATGATGTTACTTTTCTTCATATTTTTCTTTCAACTGAAGTGAAAAAGCAGCGTGATACAGGTTGTTTAACTGATTTTGTAGCCCCACAATAGTCTCTGATAACCATTCTACGTCATCAGCTAGCAACAGGATGAAAAATCCCAAGGCATATGTGACAAGACAGCACCATGTTTTCCCTTATTGATTATTTGTAATGCTAATTCGTTTATGAAAAAGTGAAAATAAAATAGGGCTACATACATCTCCTTGCTTGACTCCGGCTGTGCAACTAATGTAATCTGTCAATTTAGAAACCACATCTTTTTTTACATTTATATTGTCATACATTCTTCAATACATGTGTGGAGTTTACCTCTAATACCCTTTTTTTAGAAAAAGGGCCAAAGTAATTTTCGGTTAATGGAGTCAAAAGCTTTTTCAAAAACTATAAAAGCTACATTAAAATACGGTTGCATGAAAACTGTTTCTGTAAACAATGCTAATAAAGTGAACATGTGATCTAATGTCGAATACCCCTTTTTAATCCTGCTTGACACTCCCAGTAATGTTATTTTCTTCTATCCATTCCTGTAGTCTTCTATAATAATGGAACTAAAAATTTTGCTACTTATTCACTAAGTGAAATACCCCTGGGAATTGTTAGGATCATTAACATTTCCCTTTTTGTATAAAGGTAAACAATAGACTTTGTCCCAAATTTTTAGGGAACTGACCAGTCTCAAACAGTGTATTAAACAATTTTATAAAGAAATCCACTATATATTCATTTGAAAATTTAAATAATTCGCCAATAATTCCATCTGGCCCTGCTGGGTTTTCTTACTTTTCAATTTTCTTATGGCTAACAATACTTCTTCTCTTGAGATGGGACGATTCATGTAGTCATCACCATCATCGCCAGTTATATCTTCATTTAAAGGGCCATTACTAACATCTACATCTAATAAAGATTTGAAATGTTGGAACCACCTTCAACACTAATATTGGCTCTTTGCTGTTTTCTTTTTAAATGAAACTTTACGAACATTTTCCCAAAATTCTTTTTGACTCTTAACTGACGTGAGAAGTTATTTCCAACATTGCAGATATTAAACTCTTTTTTCTTTCTTTTCAGTAGATTTTTATACTCACGTCTTGCAACAGGTATTTTTGCTTATCTTCTTTGTCAATGACCTTCGAAATCTTTCTCAATAATTTTCTCACATTCTTTTTACTGATCTCACACTCTTTATCATACCAATCACTTCGAATCCTACTGTTATCAATATATATACTCTTCTTCATGCACAGCGCTATCCTTGTGCATTCATTTAAAAAACTGTAATGCCCCCTTAATTCCACATCAAATTAAATTCATGGGCACACTCTAATTTACTTGAATGTTTTTCGTGACATAGTTTATCATTTTAAGTAAAAAGCACAGTCATCATTCCAAATCAATTTTTCAATCACCATACATGTATCGTCTATGTTTTCTTCAACACTAACTTTGTTTTCATAAGGAAATACTATTCTGGCAGTAACAGGCATATGATCAGAAACTATTCTTTCTCTATTAACAGTTCACAGAAATCAAAAACAAGACACAGTAATCATTTGAAAGAATGAAATAATTCATTGACACTACACCCTGAATCTGAATTTTATGTATAGCGACCTGGAGGTCACCGTGACATAATCCATTCAAAATACATAAGTTTAAAGTGTGCACAAGTTCAACAAAAGTTTACCAAGTATTCAAAGATATAAACTTGAGAACATCGCTTGCACATTATGACTGGTGCATTTGGGGAAATCAGCAATTCCACTGTCTGACAGTTCTGGGGCGAAAAATTGGATGTTCTACTATTAAGATCTCCACCCAAACAAAAGTAAACATCATTTGTTATTGTACAATCAATCAAACAATTCCAACATGTAATTCGTTTTTCTATGTCGAAGTGAGAATAAAAAGGTGAACACTCTGGTGGGACATATGAGCACACATACAAAATCTTTATCTAATCCAAACAAACTTTTGTCAATAAGAAACACACAAGCATTCACATGGTCATTTATTTCAATACGTTTCAAAAAGGGAATGAATTCATTTTTAATCAAACAAATAATGCCCCCGGATCGTCTCCCCCTGACAGACAGCTTTACAGCATGTTTGCAGAATATCTTAAAACCGGGAAAGAAGTTTTGCTCACACTCATCCATAAATGTTTCAATCAAACAAGCAAAGTCAAAACGAGAAACATACGAAATAAAATCTTGATCTGCAAGTTTGGGCATCAGACCATTGACATTCCAGGACAGAAAAGAAAAAGGCCGCTTTGCCTCTGACCCAGTGTCATTCGGCACGTGCGAGAGAGAGAGAGAGAGGAGAGAGAGAGAGAGGAGAGAGAGAGAGAGAGAGAGAGAGAGAGAGGAGAAAGAGAGAGATAGAAAGAGAAAAGGAGAAAGAGGGGGAGAAAGAGAAAGAGAGAGACAGACAGACAGACAGACAGACAGAGAGAAAGAGAAAGAGAGAGAAAGAAAGAAAAAGACAGACAGACAGAGAGAGGCAGAGGCAGAGACAGGAAAGTACAATTCAAACAGTTCATTGAAAGACTGACATCCAGACAAGGAAAGAAAAGGGAAAACAAAAGATGAATGAACACTGGACAGTTAGACGGTCAGCAAAGCAGATAAACAACAACAACAACAACACACACAAAAACAGAATGAACGCACAACAACAAAGATGTTGCTGAAAAGGGAAAAGAAAACTGGAGAAAATTAAAAGCTAGCATGAGAGAGAGACAGACAGACAAACAGAGAGGCAGACAGACAGACAGAGAGAGCATGATCTCTATTCTTTCTTAAAGAAAGAGACAGACAGACAGAAACAGACAAACAGACAGACAGGCAGACACAGAGAGAGAGATAGAGAGAGAGAGAGAGAGAGAGAGAGAGAGAGAGAGAGAGAGAGAGAGAGCATGATCTCTATTCTTTCTTAGAGAAAGAGAGAGAGACCGAGAGACAGACAGACAGAGACAGAAACAGACAAGCAGACAGAAAGACAGACAGAGCATGATTTCAGCTCTTTCTTAGAGACAGAGAGAGAAAGAGAGACATAGAGAGAAAGAGAGACATAGAGAGACAGAGAGACAGAGAGTGACAGAGAGAGAAAGAGAGACAGAGAGAGACAGAGAGACAGAGAAAGAGAGAGACAGAGACAGAGAGAGAAAGAGAGACAGACAGAGACAGATAGCATGATCACTATTCTTTCTTAGAGACAGAGAGAGAGAGAGAGAGAGAGAGAGAGAGAGAGAGAGATCATGATCTCTAATCTTTCGTAGAGAGAGAGAGAGACAGAGACAGAGAGAGAAAGAGAGTCAGAGACAGAGATAGACAGAGAGACAGACAGAGACAGATAGCATGATCACTATTCTTTCTTAGAGACAGAGAGAGAGAGAGAGAGAGATCATGATCTCTAATCTTTCGTAGAGAGAGAGAGAGACAGAGAGAGAAAGAGAGAGAAGAAGACAGAGAGAAGAGAGAGAAAGAAGACAGACAGAGACAGATAGCATGATCATTATTCTTTCTTAGAGAGAGAGAGAGAGAGAGAGAGAGAGAGAGGAGAAGAGAGAGATCATGATCTCTAATCTTTCGTAGAGACGAGAGAGAGAGAGAGAGAGAGAGAGAGAGAGAGAGAGAGAGAGAATGATTCCTATTCTTTCGGAGAGAAAGAGAGAGAGAGAGAGAGAGAGAGAGAGAGAGAGAAGAGTAGAGGAGAGATGAGAGAGAGAGAGAGAAAGAAAGAAGCTAAGATATAGATGAAAAGACGTATAAAAAAATAACCCACCCCATGATATGAAGAGAATTCAAGAACGGGACAGAAAAGAAAGGAAAATGAGAGCGAGAGTCGATTGACATGCTTGCCTGCTTGCTTGATGATGTATCTATTCTATATCTATTATCTATCTATTATATATCTACTATTATTATATCTACTATCATATATCATTTATCTTGGATCGATTCGTCGATAGATAGAGAAAATGAGAGCGGAGAGATAGATAGATAGATAGAGAGATAGATGAAGATAGATAGATAGATAGATAGATAGATAGATAGATAGATAGATAGATAGATAAATAGATAGACATATACATACATATATACACATACACATATGCATACACATACACACGTATATACGTATGTATGTTTGTCCGTCGTGTCCGACGATGACCTCCAAAACAGCAGAGGAGGCAGCTGCTGTTTTGGAAACTGGGCAGAAATTTGATTATATATATTTGCCCACAGTACATCCCCACTCTCTCGGCCAAGTGGGCATAAGGACAGTCAGCGTTGGAGATGTTCTCCAAAGGCCAACCAGCCCCCAGGGCTTCAGCACATAAGACTGTGCGAGTCAAGCCTCCTAGTCAGAGAGTCATAGTCGATCACTAAAGACTAAGCTGTAAAGAGGAATTCCACGAGTGGGAAAGCCACTGGTCATACAGCCTCTCACTTTGCTGTTGCCCCCAGCGTCAATGATTTAATCAAGAACTGTGATAAAGCCCAGGCGACACGTATATACGCACATATGTCTATATATCTGTGTGATATAAGAGAGAGAGACAGAGAGACAGGGAGAGAAAGACAGAGAGAGACAGAGCAAGAGAGAGAATTATCGTATCATCAGAAAGAATCCCTTTCTATTCAAGGTACCACTAGTAAATCCATGAAACAAGGTACGACAAAAGTCGATCAGTTATTAAAAACAAAGAAATAGGGAGAAAGACAGATAGGTAGATAGGCAGACAAACTGACAGATAGAAAGATAACGACATACAAACAGAATCGCAGGTCAATATAGTGAATTCTACAATAATAAATCAAATATCATTAAAAAAACCAACATAATACACAACTATGGAAAATGAAGCAAGACAAGCAAGGTACAAGTAGGCACATAAACTGTCGATAGATATATGTGAAAGAAAGAAGAGAAAACCCCCCAAATATAATTAAAAAGCAAGAACAAAAAACCACTCTATACTTTAATTGTTAGTCTAAATGTGGCATTGATAAAATCATATATATGTTAGTCTCCCGATAAAACCACGACAATTGGGAGACTAATATATATATATAATTATATAATATAGTTTGATATGATTATATATATATATATATATATAATATATATAGTCTTCCGATTGTCTGATTTTATCAATGCACATTAGATAATAGATAGATAGATAGATAGATAGATAGATAGATACTATATAGACTAACATAGATAGATAGATTGATAGATAGATAGATCTGTATATTATATATGTATATATATATGTATGTAAATTATTTGCAAAAATACATTTAAAGTATCAATCAAGAGATGGGTGTGTAAGTTGTGAGTGTGTGTGTAAGTGTGTGTGCTTGTTGCGTGGGACGAGTGTGCGAGCGATTGTGTGTGATTTGTGTGGCGTGGGCCCAGTGTGCGAGCGATTGTGTGTGTGTGTGTGTGTGTGGTGTTGTGTGTGGTGCTGTGTGTGTGTGTGTGTGTGTGTGTGTGTGTGTGGTGCGGTGTGTGGTGACAGGTTGAGAGAGAGTATTCATAAAACCAAATACAATGATTAAACTGTTGATCTAAATCTGGCACCAACAAAATCAAACCAGTAAGGAAACAGATATTACACACATGGTATGCTGCAGGGTATCACATAGAAATAAGTTATCTGGTAAAAATTGCAATGATACATCACATGTCAAACTGTTGATAAACACAATCGCACAGAGAGAGAGACAGAAAGAGAGAGACAGATGAGAGAGACAGAGAAGAGAGAGATGAGAGAGAGAAAAAGGAGGGAGAGAGAGAGACAGAGAGACACAGGAGAGACACAGAGAGACAGAGAGAGAGAGATTGAGAGAGAGAAGATGAAAGAGAAGAGAGAGAGAGAAAGAGAGAGAGAGGAGACAGAGACAGAGAGACACCAGAGAGCAAAGAGAGAGACAGAGAGAGGCTAAAAAAAAAAGACAAAAAAAATCAGATAGATAGAAAGACAAAAAGAATGAAACGAAGGAAGAAGAGAGAGAGAGAGAAGAAAGACGAGAGAGAAGTACAGAGACAGGTAGACAGAACAGACGGACAGACATACACAGAGAGAAGAAGAAGAAGAATAGAAAAACAAGAAGAACAAAGAAAGAAGAACAACAAACAACAAACAAGAACAACAACAAGAAAAGAAGAAAAGAAGAGAAGAAACAGGAAGAAGAAGAAGAAGAAGAAGAAGAAGAAGAATTGCGAAGAAGAAGAAGAATTGCGAAGAAGAAGAAGAAGAATTGCTAAGAAGAATTGCAAAGAAGAATCGCGAAGAATTGCGGAGAAGAATTGCGAAGAAGAAGAAGATTTGCGAGAAGAAAAAGAAGAAGAAAAAGAACAAGAACAAGATATGCGAAGAAGAACAAGAATTGCGAAGAAGAAGAATTGCGAAGAAGAAGAATTGCGAAGAAGAATTGCGAAGAAAAAGAAGAATTGCGAAGAAGAAGAAGAATTCGAAGAAGAAGAAAATTGCGAAGAAGAAGAAGAATTGCGAAGAAGAATAAGAAGAAGAAGAAGAAAGAAGAAAGAGACAACAACAACAACAAAACAACAATGAACAAATGAACAAATTTATTTATAGAGGGTTATAGAATAAGCATAATAATAGCTTTTTTACATCCAGCCCTCTGCCAAAAAAGAAAAGGAAAAAGAAAACGAAAGTAATTAACGTGCAATGCATAGCATGAAGAATAATATAAAGAAGGAAAGAAAGAAAGCAAGAAAAAATACATATATTGATGATGGACTTTCCATGCAAATTCACCCCAATCTAATTTCACACATGTAGAAACAAAATTGAAAATAAACGTAAACAGGAATAAGTCAAGCAAGGATAGGCACGGCAAATTAATTTCATAATGCACACATATATAATGACAAAATGATGAAGTTCGAAGAAAAGTTATTTCAATAATGTAAATGGAAAATAGAAGAAAAGGAGTGCAAAGAAAGAGAGAGATGAGAGAGAGAGAGAGAAGAGAGAGACAGACAGACAGACAGAACAGACAGAGACAGAGAAACAGAGACAGAGACATAGGGAGAGGCGGACAGACACAGAGACAGAGACTGACAGAGAGAGAAAGTAACAAACAGAGAGAGAGGGAGAGATAGACAGACAGACAGACAGACAGACAGGAAGACAGAAAGACTGACAGAGACAGAGAGAGAGAGTGAGAGAGAGAATGGATGGCAAGAAAACAAGGCAAGGCAAGGCAAGGCACAGCATATTGTGTTTCATGATGGCCATAGGAATAAGTATCTTCGTGAATCCTGCTTAGCACCTGCCCTTGGAGCAACATAAAAACTATCCAAAATAAAAAAATTAATCCCACACACAAATACACACTCACAGCTTCCAAAAAAAAACCATGTGAAGAATACTTGCATCCAAAATACAGATCATATAATTTCTACTAAATATCACAAACACAACCAATTTTCAAGAGGAAAAAATCTATGACAATAAATGTATAGAAAAAGAGACAGCGAGAGCGAGAGCGAGAGAGAGAAGGGAGAGAGAGAGAAGAGAGAGAGAAGAGAGAGAGAGAGAGAGAAAGAGAGAGAGAGAGAGAGAAGGGGAGAGAGAGAGAGAGAGAGAGAGAGAGAGACTGCTTGCATCCACTTCATTCATTGTTCTTGCATGGACACATAAAAGGCGCACACATACGGGGGCATACGGTGGACATCACCTACGCACAATTTATGTGCGCGCCACAGAAGAAGAAGAAGAAGAAGAAGAAGAAGAATAAGAAGAGAAAAGAAGAAGAAGAAGAAGAATTAAGAAGACGAAAAGAAGAACGAAGAAAAGAAGAAGAAGAAAAAAAAAAACAAAGAAGAGAAGAAGAAAAAGAAGAAAAAATTAGGAAGACGAAAAAGAAGAAGAAGAAAAGAAGAAGAAGAAGAAGAAGAAGAAGGAAGAAAAAAGAAGAAGAAGAAGAAGAAGAATAAGAGACAAAAAGGGAAAAGAAGAAGAAAAAGAAGCAAGAAGAACAGAAGAAAGAGAGAAAAAGAATTGCAAAGAGAAGAAGAATTGCGAAGAAAAGAAGAAGAATTGAAAAAAAATTGCGAAGAAGATGAAGAAGAATTGCGAAGAATTGAGATGAAGAAGAAGAAGAAGAAGAACAACAACAACAACAAAAAGAAAAATTGCAAAGAAGAAGAATTGCGAACAAGAAGAATTGCGAAGAATTCCGAAGAATTGCGACGACGACGACGACGACGACGAAGAAGAAGAAGAAGAAGAGAAGAAGAAGAAGAAGAAACAGACAGACAGAAAGAAAGAAAGAAAACAGGAAGAAGGAACGGGGAAAAGATATAAAGAAAAACAAATATGAGCACAAAATAAGACAAAAATGAGAAAAAAGACAGAAAGAACGAAACAAGAAAGAAAGAAAGAAAAGGAAGAAAAGGGGAACGGAAAGTAAGAAAAAGAAGAAAAGAAACGTGGTAGAAAGCAAGACAGGAAGAGTGCAAATAAGAAAGTAATGAAAAACATGACGTGAAAAAGGAAAGAAAAAGAACGACAGCATTAAAAAGAGTAAATGAGAAAGACATATACAATTAGAAGATAAAAGAATAGCACAAAAACAACAACAGAAAATATAGAGAAAAAACCCCTAAAACTACAACAGCAGCAATAACAGCTACAACAACAACAATAACAACAACAGCCACAACAAAAAAACAAACACAAAGACAGATGAAGCAAAAACAAACAAACAGAGAACGGGAAAAAACCTAAAACGTGCGCAGCAATTAAACAACGAACACACACACACACACACATACACACACAACAACACACACGTTAAATCCTGTTCCGCTTTTCAAAAGTGTAGGCCATTGTGTGCCGCTAGGGGACAGATGACAGAATTTACAAAACTGCATACATACGGGGACTGCATGTAAAAAAACCACATAAGTGCTTATTCCATTATCCTCGATATAAAAGAATAAAATATAAATAAATAATAGATTTATAAACACCACACACATACAATAAAAAAAAAAAAAAACTCACTTACCTCAAGGCGAAATAATCACCCCCACCACCACCCTAAAAAAAAAACCCAAAGTTTTACACACACAAACACTAACACAATTTTTTCCTTCACTGCTCCAAAAACGACGCCCCCAAAACAACAACAACACTGTAGTCTTTCTCAGTTTCCCTGCCACCTCTCTCTCTCTCTATCTATCTACCTGACCAAAGTTGACACTCTCACTCTCTGCTGCTTGCAGCAGGCGTGCAGCACTGACGCACGACGTACTCCTTCCACAGCTGCGAGCTAGAGGCAGGCTGCTTCATTCACACACACACTGGGCGACTGACTGACTGACGGATTGACTGACGGATTGACTGACGGATCGACAGCTTTGCAGAACTGGAGGGAAGGGGGCGCGAGAGCGAATTCGGAGAAAGTTGTAGCTA
>CM054143.1:18732193-18734693 GCA_028751875.1 Rapana venosa | reverse complement strand
AAAAAAAGGGACACATCTTTCGTTCAAATCTTCTTCTGACAACCGAGCTTTTCTTCCTCCTCTATCCACTGGACCTTGTTGGTCGTCGAGGTGCTAGTCTACACACACGCAGGCAGAGACGAACACAATGAATGGAAATTTAGCGCTTTGCATACATTTAGATGAAAGAACTGGCAGTAAATTATTTCGACAACAAACTTCAGCTTGCGTGTAGGGCTTGCACTGTAGCACTCCCTTCTACAAACACAGAAAGAGAGAGGGAGGGGAGGAGGGAGGAGGGAGGAGGGAGGGAGGGGGGGAGAGAGAGTGGGGGGAGGGAGGGAGAGAGAGGGGGGGGTGGGGGGAAGGGAAGGAGGAACGGAGGGAGAGATGAGAGAGAGAGAGCTGAGGGAAATACAAAATAGACATTTTGTTTTCCTACATTGGTTGTGTGTGTTTGTGTTTTGTGTGTGTGTTGTGTGTTTGTGCGTAGGCGTGTGTGTGTGTGTGTGTGGGGAGGGGGGGGGTGTTTGTGTTGAGTGGTTTGTGTGTGTGTGTGTTTGTGTGTGTGTGTGATTTTATAGTTTTTTGAGGATAATGGAATAAGCCTATGGTGTTTTTTCATCTAGTCCCGTGTGGTATGCAGTTGTAAATTTGTCAGTCGTTCCCACCAGCAATATGGCCTCTCTTTCGAAAAGCGGAACGGGTTTAACGTGTGCGCAAATGTGTGTGTGAGTGCTTGTGAGTGAGTGAGTGTGTGAGGATGAATCGCGTGTGTGCGCGCGCGCTGCATGTGTGTGTATATCGCGTGCGTGGGGGCATGCGTGCTGCTGTATATTTGTGTGTTCACTGCCATTTTATTTGAAGTTATCTGGAATGTTCTCAACTGAATGGCCTTGTGTGGTCCTAGAGAATGATATATCATGTGCCTTCCCCTAAAGTCCTTGGAATGACACTAAACGAGGCCCAGGTACCAACGCACGCAGAATCTTGCGACGTTTAAATCCTGGTTCCGCTTTCGTAAGAGTAGGTCATTGTCGTGTTTTGAAAAGTACTTGAATTTCACAAAAAAAACCCCCATACCACGGGATGGTGTTTAAAAAAAAGACAATGTGCTTATTCCCTATCCTGGAAATAAAAGAAAAAATAATTTCCCATTACCATGGATGAATAAAAGTTTTTGACTTTTGACTTTGACTTTGACTTTTGACTTTGACTTGACAATGAGGTCAGGAGGATGTACTGTTACTTAACGGTCAGTTGGGAGAGCGAATGACCCGAATTTCAAACAGGGAAGTGGACAGTGCCTTTGAAAAGAGGGAAGACAGGACAGGGCGGTACGCACGACACGAAAGCTAACGTACTGTACTGATAAAGGTAAAAGAGTCCCATACCCTATAACCTATAACCTATCGGGGACGGGATAGCTCAGTGATCGGAGCACTCGCTTTCCCCCCAGCCATGTTAGCAGCGTCGAGCATGGTAAGTTGGATGGGGGTGACCGTTTTGCGCGCTTGGCTCGTAATGCCAGTTCACAGCTGTAAAGGGGGTACCTGCCATCTTTCAGTCTAAGGGTAAGCAATGGGAGGAATGGCGCTAATAGCTGGTAGAGCAGTGGGCTCTGACGCTGCTCCCCATACGACTATGGTTTGGAGACTTTTACCTTACCTTTAAACTTGGTCATAGGGGAGCGAGGCTCGAGACCCATTTCTAGGGCAGCTATTTGGGGGCCGTCCCTCCTGTGCTTTACCTCCCTACTAAGAGGAGTACATTTACATGGGAACTGGGTTGCACTGTTGTATGATGGTGCAATCGTACCATCAATGGAACACGTCGACGCTGTTAACTTGGCTGGGGGAAAGCGAGGCTCGCCATGGGCTATCCGGTGCCCTTACTGTCGAAGCCTAGGTATTATGCGATATGTGTTGTAATCGTTGTTTGATAGTATGTACGCTATGGTGTGGATGGGGGATTGGTGGGGTGGATGTGCAGGGGGGGGGGTTGTCAGTTTTTATGTGTTTTGTTTGTTATTGGGATGCTGTTTTTGATTGGATTGATTGCATGTTGCTTTGTATTCGGTGTATTGCATTGGATTGTGTTGTGTTGTATTGCATTGTGTTGTATTGCATTGGATTGCATTGTGGAGTATCGCATTGGATTGCATTGCAGTGCTTTGTATTATGGTGTATTGCATTGGATTTATTGTGGTGTATTGCATTGGGTTGCGATGTATTGTATTGTGGTGTATTGCATTGGATTGCATTATGTTGTATTGCACTGTATTGCGTTGCGTTGTGTCTGTTATGCTGTGTTGCATTGTATTGTATTGCATTATATTGTATTGCATTGTATTGTATTGTGTTGCATTGTATTGTATTGCATTGTAGTTGTATTGCATTGTGTTGTATTGGATTGTGTTTATTGTATTGTATTGTATTGTGTTGGTATTGTGCATTGTATTGCATTGTGATTGTATTGTGTTGTATTGCATTGGTATTGATTGGATTGTGTTGTATTGGTT
>CM054143.1:18692193-18727193 GCA_028751875.1 Rapana venosa | reverse complement strand
TGGTGTGTGTTGTGTGTTGGTGTGTGTGTGTGTGTGGTGTGTGGGGTTGTAGGTGTGGTGTTGTGGTGGGTGTGTAGTGTGTGTGGTGTGGTTGTAGTGGTGTTGTGGGTGTGTTGTAGGTGTGGTGGTGTGTGTTGTAGTGGTGTGTGTGTGTAGGTGGGTGTGTGTGTGTGTGTGTGGTGTGATGTTGGTGGTGTTGTGTGTGTTGTTAGTGGTGTGTGTGTGTGTGTGTGAGTGTGTGTGTTGTGTGTGTGTGGTGTGTGTTGTTAGTGTGTGTGTGGTGGTGTGTGTAGTGTGTGTGTGTGTGTGTAGGGTGTGTGTGGTGTGTTGTTGAGGTTGTGTGGTGTGTGTGTGTGTGTGTGTGTGTTGTAGGTGTGTGTGTGTGTGTTGTGTGTGTGTGTGTGTTGTGTGTGTGTGTGTGTGTAGTGTGTGTGTGTTGTAGTGTTGTTGGTGTGTGTGTGTGTGTTGTGTGTGTGTGTGTGTGTGTTGGTTGTGTGTGGTGTGGGGTGTTGTGGTGTGTGTGGTGTGTGGTGGTGTGTGTGTGTTGTGTGTTGTGTGTTGTGTGGTAGCAGGCAACAGGTGTTGTGAAATCTGGATGCTGTTATGTTAGTGTGCGCGATTCTTTGTTTACCTTGGGTGCATAAATCAGATAAAAGTATACATAAATACATCTTTTTCTGTTGTCTATCTGCCTGTCTGCTTCCCCTTGCCACTGTGACTCTCTGTCAGTCTGTCTGTCTGTCCGTCCGTCCGTCCATCCGTCTGTCTGTCTCTCTCTCTCTCTCTCTGCCCCCACCCCACCCCTCGTTTGTCTGTCTCTCTCCCTGTGTGTGTGTGTGTGTGTGTGCTGGCGCGCGCGCGCGCACGAGTGCGTGTGTGTGTGGTATGTGTATCTTCCTATCACTTCTCTCTCTCTCTCTCTCTCTCTCTCTCTCTCTCTCTCTCTCTCTCTCTCTCGTTTGTTTTGTCCATGTCATTTATTTTGCTTTATTTTAATGGGTGTTTTTTTTCTCGGTATTGCTATTCAATTGTTGTTGCCGATGGATAGATTTTGCTTGTGTGTTGTTTATCATACCTGCAAGTTAAGCGCTTCGATTTGTTTGCTTAACAAGATTCAGCTCGAAATAAATACCATGATATATGATTAATACTATTTAACTTTCAGTGTACTGAAGTAATATGAATTTTCTTTTGTCGCCTTATAAAGTATCTATAATATCAGTCAAAATAACCTAAATTAATGTAATTCATTATGCCTTTGTACTCTTTACAACCTAGATGAACTGGAAAGCTGTCTCACATGTTTTGAATAAATGCATTGCATTGTATACCACTTTAAGTCACGGCAAATTTCTCTGCCTGAAATTGGGGCTGCTCTTTCCTGGGACAGCGCGTCGCCACAAGAGCAGCGCCACCTATTTTTTTTCTTTCCCTGTCTGCAACTGTATCTGATTCCCTCTCAGAGTAGCTTCTCTCTTACCGGGGACGATTCCTTTGTTGCTGTGGGTTCTTTTTTACGTGCGCTAAATACTTATGTATAACAGTAGTGTTACACCTGAAAATCTGCCTTCTCTCTTGACAAATATGGCCTACTGCTTTCAAAATATCCAAAACTGGATGATACAAAACAAGTTACAGTTGAACGCAGATAAAACCGAAGCCATGCTTGTAGGGACCAAACACAAACTCTCTTCCATTACAACAGCTTCAATAGAACTCGGTAATACATCGGTCCCTCTGTCCACTGCTGTGAAGTATCTAGGAGTTGTTATCGACAACACACTGTCTATGCAAAAATTCATCACCCAGACCTGTCAGTCATGCTGCTATCAATTACGGCGTATTAGTGCAATTCGACAGTACCTGTCCACTGATGAAACATCTAAACTTGTTGCGTCTTTCATTCTCGCACGTCTGGACTATTGCAATTCTCTTTTAGCTGGTCTGCCAGCAACATCTATCCACTCCCTTCAACGTATACAAAATTCTGCAGCTCGCCTAGTCCTCAGAAAGAAAAAATCTGAACACATTACTCATCTCTTGCGATCTCTCCACTGGTTGCCCGTGCCACAGAGAGTAAACTATAAGATCAGTACCCTCTGTTACAAATGTCTCCACCAAACAGCACCCTCCTACCTCTGTAAATGTCTTCACCTGTACACTCCTTCTCGTTCCCTCCGCTCTGCTGCAGATACCTTGTGCTTACGAATACCTAGATTCAACCAGTCCACCGTTGGTCGTCGCTCTTTCTCTATTTCTGGTCCATCCATCTGGAACAACCTTCCTCTCTCTCTTCGACAGAGGCCTACATATGACACAAGACATAGTTGTTTCAAACCTAACTGTTTCCCTCTTTTCATCTCAAAACTGCCCCTGCCTTCAACAGCCAAAATCCCATTACTCTGCCAAAGCCTACAACCTGGGTGTGTGTGTGTGTGTGTGTGTGTGTGTGTGTGTGTGTGTGCGTGTGTATGTATATATAGGTGCGTACATTTGAATTTTGTTTAAGCTTTTGATAGTTATTGGCTGCATGACTCTGTAAGAATATGTTGAATGCAAGCGCTCTGATTTGTCTGTGCAAGATATAGCGCTATACAAATTCCATTTATTAATAATAATATTATTATTATTATTATTATTATTAACACGCGTGACCTCTGTTTATTTTTTCACCCGAAAGACTAGTACCCAGACCACCACTCACGGTGTAGTGGATTGGGTAAAAGTTTGGGGCCCAAACGGGGTTCGAACCATACCATCACACACGTCGAACCAGGACTTTTCAGGGGGGGTTTTACGCACGTGCGTCATCTCTAGACCACCAATCCACTAATGTATGATTCAGTGAATGAGGGAGTGAATGAATTTATTTATTTATTTATTTATTCTTTTATATCGAGGATAATAGAATAAGCACTTATGTGCTTTTTTTTACATCCAGTCCCCGTGTGTGTATGCGGTTTTGTCAATTTTGTCATCTGTTTCCACCGGCACACAATGGCCTACTCTTCCGAAAAGCGGAACAGGATTTAACGTGTGCGCAAGATGCTCTGCATGCGTTCAAACACGGGGCCTCGGTTTATAGTCTCATCCGAAGGATTGAATGAATGAATGAATGAATGAATGAATGAATGAATGAATGCATGAATGAATGAATGAATGAATGAACGCCAATGTTGTAGAGTGTATACACATGTACACACTGGTGAGTGTGATGGCAGAGGAAGAATTGTAAAGAACGGGATGGGGCATGGGGCGTGAAAGGGGGTTGAGGGGAGGTGTAGAAGGGTAGCGCTGCGAGATGCAAATGCACACAACGCACATTTAGTTTGACCGCACCTCGCAGACACATAGACTCACAGACACGCACACGCACACACAACACAACCATGGGGACGGGATAGCCTAGTGGTTAGAACATTGCGCTCGCAATCTGACGACCCGGGTTCGATTCCCGTTCAAGGGGATATTTTCCCCTGGAGTTAACTTAACATCAGTGCAGACTCCTCTCTCCAAAAGTCCTTCGGATGAGACTGTAAACCGAGGCCCCGTGTGCGAACGCACGCAGAACATCTTGCGCGCACGTTAAATCCTGTCCCGCTGTTCTTAAGAGTAGGCCATTGTGTGCCGGTGGGAACAGATGACAATTTTATGAAATACGCATACAGACGGGGACTGGATGTAAAAAAAAAAGCACATAAGTGCTTATTCCATTATCCTCAATATAAAAGAATTAAATAGAATTTGAAACACACACACACATACACACACACATACACTCACACACACACACTCACAGACAGACATTCACTCACACACACTCACATAAAACATCACACACACACACACTCACACACACACACTCACACACACATACAAAACACGAACGCAAACAGAGGATGCAGATGAACCCAACACCGTCCCCAACCTATTGAGAAGGAAACGAGGAGGCTGTCAATAATCTATGAAACCGTCCCGTGCAATCATTTTCTCTGGCATCCCAGGCTGTGCATTTCTAACCAAGTTGCTAGTGGAACAACGCTACGCCCGCTAGCCGTGGTGTTTCATGTTCACGTCTCGTGGGACGGGAACAGCAAACAGAGACGTGTCAGTCCAACGAAGAGCATGGTATGGACGGTATCTCTGAGCAAGGTCCAAAATATCAGCTGAGGGAATGTCTTTTTTTTTGGCAAACGATAGTGACTTGAGCCTGTATTTAATCTTTTCACAAACGAGACATGGTAGGAGCCAAACCCGTCCTACACCATATTGAACCAGCCAGCCTTGCGTGCTTACAACTTGAGGTACTCTGGCACAAGGGCCAGAGGTAGACCCAGGCGACGCTGGAGTGATTCCGTGGCAGAAACACTGAAAGTCCATGGACTGTCCCTCCTCCAAGCTACCCGCCTTGCAGCAGACAGACAGTTATATCTCCCCGCGACGCCACAGAGTACAAGCGGAAGGAAAAAGTAAAGTAAGTAAAAGTAAACTACAAACGTGACATAGATGACAATGCAACAGAGCAAGAAGTAGAAATCAGAACTGAACAACTGAAAGTGGTGTGTGTGTGTGTGTGTGTGTGTGTGTGTGTGTGTGTGTGTGTGTGTGTGTAAGTGTGACGCTCCATCACGAAATGAGTCGCTTTTCACCTGACCCACTTTTCTGCTTAGGAGCCATTTTAGGCAGGCCGGGGGTCAGGTTGTTGATTTTGAGATTTTGATTGATTATAAAACTATAGCCATTATTCTACCTTATAATGAAATATCAAGATGTAAGTTTGTTTCTTTTTTGCTTTAAAACGTGTTTAAAAAATACCAAAGGCCTTCATTCTAACTACCTGTCTTGATACTGAATGTGTCAGTTTCTCGTTTTGTCATTTCCTGCAACCTATTATTTGAAGTTGTAATAACTTTTCATAGAATTGTCCGATTTTCAATCTGTTTTTTGTATTGAAGAGCTTTTTGAATTGTAGATTAATAACATGCCAGTAACTAAAACCTGACTACTGCATCTGGTGCAGTGTGACTCAGTGTGTGGGGGAGCGTCATATTTGTCATTGGATTGCAGAGCTTCAGTGAAGAGTCATTGATGAAGTCGGCAATCCAGCCTTCTGTGCTAGTTCCATGATTTTTTGTGATGCTTTATAATTATGTGAGTTATCATGACATGAATAAGGTGCATAACATTTACCAGAGTAATTCTGTTTTAGGAAGAAAACCATCGTTTATATTTCTGAGTAACTGACTAGTTACCATACTGATTTTGTCCTAAGATTTGAGATCGATTAAAGAAATGATAAGATGAAGACTTGTACCTGTTTATATTGTCTCTTTCTTTCCCTCACTTCTATCGCCTATCGGGACGGGATAGCTCAGTGGTCGGAGCGTTCGCTTTCCCCCAGCCAAGTTAAGCAGCGTCGAGCATGGTTACCAGTTGGATGGGTGACCGTTTGCGCGCCTTGGCTTCAGTACAGTGCCCCCAGTTCACCCAGCTGCAAATGGGTACCTGCCCTCTTTAGGGTCAGGGAAGGTAAAGCAGCGAGGGAGAGGAGATGGGCGCGCCCTCAATATGCTGGCCCTAGAGAAGTGAGGTCTCTGACGCCTCGCTCCCCTCCGACCTTATAGGTTATGGGACTCCTTTACCTTACCTTTCCTATCGCCTATTCTTCACTTTCCTCCCCATCATTCGATGTAAAATGACTTCTTGCTTTTGCTCGTTTTAGATGTTTGGTTTACTTCTTTGTGAGTTCCATTTCTTTTTATTCAGTTAATTAGAGTAGTTCTGAATAATAGCATAACGTTGCTCTTCTTCTTCTTCGTCTTCGTCTACTTCTCGTCCTTCTTCTTCTTCTCCTTCTCCTCCTCCTTCTTCTTCTCCTTCTCCTCCTTCTCCTCCTTCTCTTCTTCTTCTTCTCTTCTTCTCTCATTTGCTTTACACCGTCAGATGTGTCTGGGGAAAAAAAGTAACAGCATGTCAATCCCTGCTCTTTCCGTAGGCCGTACAGCTTGGTTTGCAGGGTTATCTCTGTCAGCCACACAATCTTCCCCAGGTCGCCCTATAGCGTGCACCTCTGAAGGATGTACTCGCCAGTCTGGTTTTCTTTACCACAGGCACACACAGGGGAGAAAAAACGAGTTTCAGATTTGTAGATATGCGGTGATTGGAAGACGGGGCTGACGTTCCTTATCATGATTATGTACATCACACTTTCATCATATGAATCTTCATTATGTAAAAAAAAACCTGTAAACTATACCGATATATATCAGACGTGATACAAAATGTAACGTTCATGACGTCACTATTGGGCTATACATATTATCTACGACAACAAGAGCGTTGTCGTTGGGAAAAATAATCCTGTAGAAAAAAAGCCTCTGTGATAGAGAAATAAATACACATGCAGACAGGAATAAAACAAAAAATGAGGCGTGGCGCTGTTCTTGTGGTGACGCGATCTCCCTTGGGGGCAGGCAGCAGCCCGAATTTCACACAGAAAAATCTACCGTGACTTAAAGCGGTACACAAATGCACATGCAAATGGTTGATGCAGGGCTAAGATCTGGTTACTGTGATTTCCTTACCAGTGTCTTTTGCATAGTATTGTTTTTTCTTTTGTTTCTGTTCTTGACTTTCTTTTTAATTGTAGACGGATGGCCCGAGTTCTTTTAAAGAGCAAAAGAACTGCTTGCTTGATATTTGTACTAGTTGAAAACAAACAAGAATGTCAACCTAACTTTGATATAAATGTGCGTGCGTGTGTGTGTGTGTATTTGAACGTAGCTGTGTGTGTGTTTGAACGTGTGTGTGTGTGTGTGTGTGTGTGTGTGTGTGTGTGTGTGTGTGTGTGTGTGTGTGTGTGTGTGTGTGGTGTGTGCGTGTTTGTGTGTCTGTGAATATGTATATATATATAATATATATATATATATAAATATATATATAAATGTAATACAATATAAAATAATATAATATATATTAATATATTGTGTGTGTGCGCGCGCACGCGTGGGTGCGTGCGTGCGTGTGTGTGTATGTATGTGTCTGTGCGTGTGTGTCTGTCTGTCTGCATATGTCTGTGTGTGCGCGCGCGCGCGTGAACGTCCATGCATGCGAACGCATGTCTACTTTTTTTAATTGACACAGGAGCTCAAGAAAGATGCCAATTTGCTTGCCAGATGTGTGCCTGGCGAATCCTTGCAGGCAGTTTTCCGCTGCTTTTGCTACAACCTGGGCTATGGGTTGCGTAGCTTGATTCGTAATGTATTCCTGAATGACTTTGTCGAGTGTGTGTGTGTGTAGGGGGGGGGATAGTTTGTGTGTGTGTGTGTGTGTGTTGTGTGTGTGTGTGTGTGTGTGTGTGTGTGTGTGTGTGTGTGTGTGCGCGCGCCGCGTGTTATTGTTGTCTTCAATTTAACGTCTGTTCACTCTGAGTGAGATTAGACGAGCGCGCACGCGCGTGTATGTGTGTGTGTGTGTTTGTGCGTGTGTGTGTGATAGTATGTGTGTGACTGTTTGTGTTTTGTACGTGTGTGTGTGATAGTGTGTGTGTGATAGTGTGTGTGTGTGAGTGTGTGTGTGTGTGTGAGTGTGTGTGTATGTGTGTGTGCGTGTGTGGTGCGTGTGTGTGTGATAGTGTGTGTGCGTGTGTGTGTGTGTGTGTGTGTGTGTGTGTGATGTGTGTATGTGTGTGTGCACGCGCGCGCGCGCGCGCGATGGTAAGGGGAGGTAATAGCTTATATGACTGCAGTATCTCAAGTAATTCGCCTTCTACAATGACAAGTTGCATGAAAAAGGACATCATCATAATCACTGGCATTTAAATAACCATCAACATAGTGAGTAGTATAGAACTAAACATCACCATGATCACAGGTATAGAACTAAAGATCACCATGATTACCGGTATAGAACTAAACATCGCCGTGATCACTGGCATATAAATAAACATCACCTTGATCACTGGCATATAAATAAACATCACCATGATCACTGGTATAGGAATAAACATCACCGTTATCACTAGTATAGAAATAAACTCACCGTGATCACTGGTATAGAAATAAACATCACCATGATCACTGGTATAGAACTAAACATCACCGTGATCACTGGTATAGAAATAAACATCACCGTGATCACTGGTATAGAAATAAACATCACCGTGATCACTGGCATAGAAATAAACATCACCGTGATCACTGGCATAGAAATAATCATCACCGTGATCACTGGCATAGAAATAAATATCACCGTGATCACTGGCATAGAAATAAACATCACCGTGATCACTGGTATAGAAATAAACATCACCGTGATCACTGGCATAGAAATAAACATCACCATAGTCACCTCTACAGAAAATATAAACACAATCGTGATCACTGATACACACACACACACACACACACACACACACAACACACCTTCGGATGAGCCTATAAACCGAGGCCCCGTGTGCGAACCCACGCAGAACATCTTGCGCACACGTTAAATCCTGTTCCGCTTTTTGTAAGAGTAGGCCATAGGAACAGATTACAGAATGTACAAAACCGCAGACACACAGGGACTGGATATAAAATAGCACATAAGTGCTTTTTGCATTATCCTCGATATAGAAGAATAAAATAAAGCAAGCGCGCGCGCACGCACGCACACACACACACACACACACACACACACACACACACACACACACACACACACATCCCATGAGGGCTTGCATCTTCTTTCCCTATCACACCTAGCCCTACCAGGAAAATCTCCACACATGGGGGGGATGGATGAGGTAGCGGGTGGGGGGGGGAGGGGGGAGGAGAAGCTGAGGAGAAGGAACGGGGGGGAGGGAACGGGGAGAGGGAGAGGGGGGTATTGACTCCCACGTCTCAAAGTGGTTCCATGTTTATCTCCCTTCGCTGGAATATAAAGAGCTTTTCAGAGCTTTTGGGGTTGTTGGGGGGTTTTTTTCCCTTTTTTCTTTCAAGGGTCTTTGCCGATCAGTGTTTTGTCTAAGTCCTTTTCCCCCTCTGTTCTCCGATTTTTTTTTTGTCTTCGTTCCGTGTTTTCTATTGTGTTTGTTTTGTTCTTTACCTCTTCAATCTGTTGCCTGTCTTGTCTTCCTGTTAGCTCTCTGTCCCTTTCTTGTTTTGTCTTTTTGGTTTGGTTTTGTTTTTTCTCTGTGTGTTTTGTCGTGGGTTTTCTTTTCGTTATGTTAGTTTTGTGTTTGTTCGCTTTTTTTCCCCTTCTTCTGCTGCTCGATCTTTTGCTGGGTTTTTTGTTTTGTTTTTGTTTTGTTTTGTTTTCATTTTTACCCCTTTTGATGTGTGGGTTTTTTCTGATCTTCTTCTTCTTCTTCTTCTTCTATTTCTTCCTCGTCTATTTCTTCTTTGTCTATTTCTTCTTCTTAAATTTTTTTCTTTGCAATTCTTCTTCTTCGCAATTCTTCGTAATTCTCCGCAATTCTCCTTCTTCTTCTTTGCATTTCTTTTTCTTCTTTGCAATTCTTTATCTTCGCAATTTCTTCTTCGCAATTCTTTTTCTTCTTCTTCTTTGCAATTCTTCTCTTCTTCGTGTTTTTCTTCGCAATTCTCTCTTCTTCTTCTTCTTTTCTTCTTTGCAATTCTTCTTCTCACAATCTTCCTTCCCAATTCTTCTTCTTCGCAATCTTTTCTTCGCAATTCTTTCTTCTTTTCGTCTTCTTCCTTCTTCTTCACAATTCTTCTTCTCCATTTTTCTTCTTCCTTCTTTTTCTTCTTCTTCTTTGCAATTCTTCTTCACAATTCCTTCCTCCGTATCTTTTCTTCGCATTTCTTTCTTCTTTCTTCTTCTTCTTCTTCTTTCATTCTTCTTCACAATTCTTCTTCTTTTTTCTCTTCTTCCTTTTTTCTTCGCATCTTTCATTTTTTTCTTCTTCTTCTTGCAATTCTTCTTCACAATTCTTCTCGCAATTCTTTCTTCTTTTCTTCTTCTTCTTCTTCGCAATCTTCTTCACAATCTTCTTCGCAATTCTCTTCTTCTTTCTTCCAATCTCTTCGCAAATCTTCTTCGCTTCTTTTCGCATTCTTCTTCATCGCAGTTCTTCTCCTTCTTCTTCTTCTTCTTCCTCTTTATCCTCTTCTTTTCGCAGTTCTCTTCTATCTTGTTTTCATTTTCCATCGTTTTTTGTCGTTTTGTTTGTTCTTCACGTCTTGTGTTTGACCTTTTTTCTAATGCGATACAAACGAGAGTCAGATGAGGGGAAAAAGACATGTTTCACTCTGCAGCATGAAAGCAATCTGCCGATCCGAGCAAGTTGTCGGGGGGCCCTGAAAGGGGTATGGGTTTTGGAGTCCGAATAAGGATGGCCTTTTATTCACTGTCATGCTCCTTTGACAAAGGCTCTGTGGACATGCATTTCAGCTGCTACAGCAATCTGCCCAACATCTGCGCCAAAGTAACTGCAAACTACATGCGGAATGATAACTCAACAACCACAACCAAAACAAAAAAACCCAACCCAACAACCACCCAGATTTGAAACGTGATCATCAAAATTATGCGATATGTAATTATACATTTTTGTTTAGAAATGTTAACCGACACTACTTTAAACAGGTGTGCGTGCTCGCTCGCTCGCTCGCTCTCTCTCTCTCTCTCTCTCATCTCTCTCTCTTCTCTGCTCTCTCTCTTCTCTCTCCTCTCTCTCTCTCTCTCTTCTCTCTCTCTTCTCTCTCTCTCTCTCTCCTCTGTGTGTGTGTCTCCCTCTCTCACTGTCCTCTGTCTGTCTGTATCCCTCCTTCTCTCTGTGTGTCTCTGTCTGTATTTGTCTCTCTGTCTGTCTCTATCTCCCCCTCCCTCTCTCTCTTCCTGTGTGTGTATGTCTCTCTCTCTGTCTCTGTCTCCCTCTCTCTCTCTCTCTCTCTCTCTCTCTCTGTCTGTATTTGTCTCTTTGTCTCTCTCTATCTCTCTCCCTCCCCCCCCTCTGTCTGTCTGTCTGTCTCTGTCTGTCTGTCTTTGTCTGTCTGTATTTGTCTACCTATCTCTCCCCCCCCCCTCTCTCTCAATCTCTCTCTCTTCCCTCCCTTCTCTCTCTCTCTCCCTCCCTCCCTTCTCTCACATCTCTCTCTCTCTCTCTCTCTCTCTCTCTCTCTCGCTCTCTCTCTCTCTCAATCTCTGGCATGCTGAACAGTTCATGAGGCAATCCAGCAGCTTTGAAGGAATGAGACAGACGGGTGATGACAGAACCTGACCCTGAATCAAGCTCTCTGCAGACTGGTTTCACCACAGAGATTGTGGCCAGAGGCCTCAGGACATCACACCAGACACCTTGAGTCAGCGCCATCACTCTATTCAAGGTTTGAAGTTTGACACTGGTTACTACTTGTCTGTAGCTATCCACGGAAGATTTGTCAGGGTGACATGACGGGAGGTAATGGAGTGATGGAAGTTCATGGTTAACAGAGTAGAGAGGTGATGGGTTTACAGTGCAGGGAGGTGATGGAGGTGGTGGGTGGTTTACAGTGTAGAGATGTGGCGATTTACATTGTATGGAGGTGAAGGAGGTGATGGGTTACAATGTAGGGAGGTGAGGGAGGTGATTGTTTAGAGTAGTGGATGAACAAGGTGATGGTTTACAGTGTAGGAAGAAGAAGGAGATGATGGTTTACCGTGTAGAGAGGTGAAGGAGGTGATGGTTTACAGTGTAGGGAGATGAAGGAGGTGATGGTTTACAGTGTAGGGAGGTGAAGGAGATGATGGTTTACAGTGTAGGGAGGTGAAGGAGATGGTGGTTTACAGTGTAGAGAGGTGATGGAGATGTTTTACAGTGTAGGGAGGTGAAGGAGGTGATGGTTTACAGTGTAGGGAGGTGAGAGAGGTGGTGGTTTACAGAGTAGGGAGGTGAGGGAGGTGGTGGTTTACAGTGTAGGGAGGTGTTGGAGATGATGGTTTACAGTGTAGGGAGCTTATGGAGATGATGGTTTATAGTGTGTGAAGAGGAAGGAGATGATGGTTTACAGTTTATGGAGCTTATGGAGATAACGGTTTACACTGCAGAAAGAGGAAGAAGATGATGGTTTACAGTGTAGGAAGAAGAAGTAGTAGGGAGGCTTATGGAGATGATGGTTTATAGTGTAGGAAGAAGGAGATTATTGTAGGGAGGCTTATGGAGATGATGGTTTATAGTGTAGGAAGAAGGAGATTATTGTAGGGAGGCTTATGGAGATGATGGTTTATAGTGTAGGAAGAAGGAGATTATTGTAGGGAGGCTTATGGAGATGATGGTTTATAGTGTAGGAAGAAGGAGCAGTAGAAAGGCTTATGGAGATGATGGTTTATAGTGTAGGAAGAAGGAGATTATTGTAGGGAGGCTTATGGAGATGATGGTTTATAGTGTAGGAAGAAGGAGCAGTAGAAAGGCTTATGGAGATGATGGTTTATAGTGTAGGAAGAAGGAGCAGTAGAAAGGCTTATGGAGATGATGGTTTACAGTGTAGGAAGAAGGAGCAGTAGAAAGGCTTATGGAGATGATGGTTTATAGTGTAGGAAGAAGGAGCAGTAGAAAGGCTTATGATATGATGGTTTACAGTGTAGGAAGAAGAAGGCGATGACGGCTTACAGTGTTGGGAAGGAGACGATTGTTTACCGTGCATTAAAAGGAGAGGGTGTGTGTGTGGGGGGGGGGGGGGGGGGGGGGGGGGAGGGGGGGCCTCAGTGTAGAAAAGAAAGAAGGGGATGGTTTAGAGGACGGGGGAGGGCGGAAGGCCAGGCTTAGTGCAAGTGGAAAGAAGGCGAAGAAAGACATCCAGACTGTCTATGGCTACTGCCTCCCACACCACACCCCACCACACTGTCGTTCCTCCTCCCTTATTAAACAATTCTCCCTTAACCATCGCCCCTTCTCTGCTTCTGTTCCATCGATCTGCAACGACCTCTCTCCCTCTCTTTCCCTCAGTCAGCAGCCTGCATACCACATTATCAAATCCAGCTTCCAGACATACTTTTATTTCCAACCTAAGATTTCCAAGACTTTCCCTGATGTTTCTTTTTTATATATATATATATATATATATATATATATATATATATATATATATATATATATATATATATGTATGTATTTATATATATATATGTCCCCTAGGCTATCTTTTCTAATCTCCATCATTCTATCAGAGTATGTGTGTGTTGTGTGTGTGTGTGTGTGTGTGTGTGTGTGTGTGTGTGTGTGTGTGTGTGTGTGTGTGTGTGTGTGTGTTGTGTGAGTGTGTGTGTGTAGAATTGATTTGCTAGATCGATTTGTGACTGGTTGGTTATATATTAACAAGTAGAATGTAAGTGCTTTGACATTATTATTATAGTAGTCGTAGTAGTAATAGTAGAAGTAGTAGTAATAGTAGTAGTAGTAGTAGTAGTAGTAGTAGTAGTAATAGTGATAGAAATAGAAGTAGTAGTAGTAGTAGTAGTAGAAGTAGTAGTAGTAGTAGTAGTAGTAGTAGTAGTAGTAGTAGTAGTAGTAGTAGTAGTAGTAATAGCAGCAGCAACAGCAGCAGCAGCAGTAGCAATAATGGTAGAAGCAGTAGCAGCAGCAGTAGCAGCAGCAGCAGCATCATCAGGGGTTGTAGTAATAGAAGTAATAGTAGTAGTAGCAGCAGCAGCAGCAGCAGCAGCAGCAGCAGCAGCAGCAGCAGCAGCAGCAGCAGCAGTAGTAGTAGTGGTAGTAGTTGTTGTTGTAGCAATAGTAGCGGCAGCAGCAGCAGCAGTAGTAGTAGTAGTACAAGTAGTAGTAGTAGCAGCAGCAGCAGTAGTGGTAGTAGTAGTAGTAGCAGCAGTAGTAGCAGCAGCAGCAGTAGTAGCAGCAGCAGCAGTAGTGTAGTAGTATGTAGCAGCGCAGCAGTAGTGTAGTAGAGTAGTAAGCAGTCAGCAGTGGGTAGTAGTAGTAGTAGCAGCAGCAGCAAGTGGTAGTAGTAGTAGCAGCAGCAGCAGCAGCAACATCAACGTCTGCTAGACTACTTAGTGTCTTTCAGGTATCTCTTTCAATGGTCGTTGACCTCTACCGCTTTGGGTTTATTGGTCCATATTGTCTGTTTTCTTCTTGTTTATGATCTTTGCTTTTGTCAAAGCTTAACCTTTTTCTTTGGCGTTCCCTTCCCTGTTTTCCTTTTTTTTTTTTTACCCCTTCGCCTTATTCTATTGATTTTATCTTATTCCACTTTAAGTCACGGCAGGTTTCTCTGCGTAAAATTCGGGCTGCTCCCCCCGGAGAGAGCGCGTCGCCACAAGAGCAGCGCCACCCCTTATGCATTTTATCTTTTTCTGTCTGCAGATGTATTTGTTCCCTAGCAGAGTGACTTTTTTTCTACAGAATTTTGCCAGAAACAACTCTCTTGTTGCCGTGGGTTCTTTTAAGTGCGCTTAATAATTTTTTTTATAACACACAGGACCTCGGTTTATAATCTCATCCGAAAGACTAGCGCCCGGACCACCACTCATGGTCTAATGGATGGGGGAAAAGTTTCGGGTCCAAACGGGATTCGAACCACCGCACACTTCCGACCCGGACTTTTCGCTTTCTAGACAGGCGCGTTACCTCTAGACCACCGATCCACTTTACTTTACACTGTCCTGTAAACAATCCCATTCTTTTCCTTACACCGTAACCACCTCCTTCCCTACACTGTAAACAACCATCTTCTTCATCTCCCTGCACTGTAAACCATCACCTCTTTCACCTCTCTACACTGTAAACCATCACCCCTTTCACCTCTCTGCACTGTAAGCCATCACCTCTTTCACCCCTCTACACTGTAAACCATCACCTCTTTCACCTCTCTACACTGTAAACCATCACCTCTGTCACCTCTCAACACTGTAAACCATCACCTCTTTCACCTCTCATACACTGGAACCATCACCTCTTTCACCTCTCTACACTGTAAACCATCACCTCTTTCACCTCTCTACACTGTAAACCATCACCTCTGTTACCTCTTTACACTGTAAACCATCACCTCTTTCACCTCTCATACACTGTGAACCATCACCTCTTTCACCTCTCTACACTGTAAACCATCACCTCTGTTACCTCTCTACACTGTAAACCATCACCTCTTTCACATCTCATACCTGTAAATCATCACCCCTTTCACCTCTTTACACTGTAAACCATCACCTCCTTCACCTCTTTTCACTCTAAACCAGCACCTCCTTTCACCTCCATACTCTGTAAACCATCACCTCCTTCACCTCTTAACACTGTAAACCATCACCTCCTTCACCACTCTAAACTGTAAACCATCACCTCCCTCACCTCCCTACCCCATGAAACATCACCTCCTTCACTTCTTTACACTAGAAATCATTTCCTTCACCTCTCTACACTGTAAACCATCACCTCCCAACACCATGAAACATCACCTCCTTCACTTCCCTTCACTGTAAACCAGCGTCCTCTTCACTTTCCTACACCCAAACCACCACCCCCTTCATATTCCTGCACTGTAAACATCACCTCTTCCACCTACCTTTACTACAAACCATCACCTCTTTGACCTCCCTACACTGTAAAACATCACCTTCTTTACCTCCATACAGTGTATACCATCACCTCTTTGACCTTCCTACACTCTCAACCATGACCTCTTTGACCTCCCTACACTATGAGCCATCACCTCTTTGACCTCCCTACACTATGAACCATCACCTCTTTGACCTCCCTACACTATGAACCATCACCTCTTTGACCTCCCTACACTGTAAACCATCACCTCTTTGACCTGCGTACACTGTAAACCATGACCTCTGACCTGCGTACACTGTAAACCATGACCTCTTTGACCTCCGTACACTGTAAACCATGACCTCTTTGACCTCCGTACACTGTAAACCATGACCTCTTTGACCTCCGTACACTGTAAACCATGACCTCTTTGACCTCCGTACACTGTAAACCATGACCTCTTTGACCTCCGTACACTATAAACAATCACATTTTTTATCATCCGAGCTATCTATATAAATAACTATATTTATTTATTTATTTATTTATATTTATATATAAAGATTAAGTACAAAGACTTTTTTCCATCAAGCCCTCAAAGGGGGGAAAAATTAAAGATCAACAAATAAACACATACAAAATGTTTGTGAAAGATTAAATAAATATATATATATATATATATATATATATAAATATATATATATATATATATATATATATATATATATAATTATTTTCACAAATATATTGTATGTGTTTATATGTTGATCTTTTTTTTTTCCTTTCTGAGGGCTGGGTGGAAAAAAGTCTTTGTAGTTAATCTTTGACCCGCAGAAAAGAACATTTCGTCACCTTTATCCTTCTTCCAGTTCAGTCTTCCCTTTATAGTCGCCAGAATGTTTCTTGGTTTTCTTTTCTCTTGTCATTTCTGTCGCAATTTTCTTCCCTAGCTTTTTTCCTTCTATTTTCTTTTTCCTTTTCTTCTCTACAGCCATTCTGAACTTCTCTAAGGCAACAAGGGCGAAAATCAGATGAGGAAAAGAAACATTATTATTTCCCCCTGTCTAAAAGGTCTCTGGCATCAGAGCAGGCTAAGAAAGCTTTGAAAGCGAACCGTGTTTTGAATCCAAATAATGACGGTGTAAGTGGCTGAATGGCTTGATCCTTTGACAAAACAGCTTGGTGTCGTGAAGTCTCCTGGAAAAAAAACGAAACACAACTTGATGACGTGAGGTCTCCTGACAAAGCATCTCTTGTGACGTGAAGTCTCCTGAAAAAACATCTCTGGTGACGTGATGACAAAACATGTGGTGACGTGATGACAAACAATCTTCGTAACGTGACGTCTTCCTGACAAAACATCTGGTGACGTGATGACAAAACATGTGGTGACGTGATGACAAAAAATCTTGGTGACGTGACGTCTTCCTGACAAAATAGCTGGTGACATGAGCTGAAAAAACATTTGGTGACGTGATGACAAAACACCTGGTGACGTGGTCTCCTGACAAAATATCTGGTGATGTGAAGTCTCCTGACAAATCATCTCTGGTGACGTGAAGTCTCCTGACAAATCATCTCTGGTGACGTGAAGTCTCCTGACAATATCTGGTGACGTGAAGTCTCCTGACAAAACATCTTTGGTGACGTGAAGTCTCCTGACAAAACATCTCTGGTGACGTGAAGTCTATGACAAAACATCTTTGGTGACGTGAAGTCTCCTGACAAAACATCTCTGGTGACGTGAAGTCTCCTGACAAAGCATCCCTGGTGACGTGAAGTCTCCTGACAAAATATCTGGTGACGTGAAGTCTCCTGACAAAACATCTGGTGACGTGAAGTCTCCTGACAAAATATCTCCGGTGATGTGAAGTCCCCTGACAAAATATCTGGTGACGTGAAGTCTCCTGGCAAAACATCTCCGGTGATGTGAAGTCTCCTGACAAAACATCTCCGGTGATGTGAAGTCTCCTGGCAAAATATCTGGTGACGTGAAGTCTCCTGACAAAACAACTCTGGTGACCGGAAGTCTCTTGACAAAACATCTGGTGACGTGAAGTCTCCTGACAAAGCATCCTTGGTAACGTGAAGTCTCCTGACAAGATATCTGGTGACGTGAAGTCTCCTGACAAAAGATCTCTGGTGACGGGAAGTCTCCTGACAAAACATCTCTGGTGACGTGAGGTCTCTGACAAAATATCTGGTGACGTGAAGTCTCTAACAAAGCATCTCTTGTGATGGGAAGTCTCCTGACAAAACATCCCTGGTGGCGTGAGGTCTCCTGACAAAATATCTGATGACGTGAAGTCTCCTGACAAAACATCCCTGGTGGCGTGAGGTCTCCTGATAAAATATCTGATGACGTGAAGTCTCCTGACAAAACATCCCTGGTGGCGTGAGGTCTCCTGATAAAATATCTGATGACGTGAGGTCTCTGACAAAATATCTGGTGACGTGAAGTCTCCTGACAAAATATCTGGTGACGTTAAGTCTCTTGATACAACATCTCTGGTGACGTTAAATCTCTTGACAAAACATATCTGGTGACGTGAAGTCTCCTGACAAAACATCTGGTGACGTGAAGTCTCCTGACAAAACATCTCTGGTGACGTGAAGTCTCCTGACAAAGGATCTGGTGACGTGAAGTCTCCTGACAAAGGATCTGGTGACGTGAAGTCTCCTGAGGAAACATATCTGGTGACGTGAGGTCTCCTGACAAAACATCTCTGGTGACGTGAAGTCTCCTGACAAAGTATCCCTGGTGACGTGAAGTCTCCTGACAAAATATCTGGTGACGTGAAGTCTCCTGAGGAAACATATCTGGTGACGTGAGGTCTCCTGACAAAACATCTCTGGTGACGTGAAGTCTCCTGACAAAACATCTCTGGTGACGTGAAGTCTCTTGACAAAACATCTCTGGTGACGTGAAGTCTCTTGACAAAACATCTCTGGTGACGTGAAGTCTCCTGACAAAACATCTCTGGTGACGTGAAGTCTCTTGACAAAACATCTCTGGTGACGTGAAGTCTCCTGACAAAACATCTGGTGGCGTGAAGTCTCCTGACAAAGCAACCCTGGTGACGTGAGGTCTCCTGACAAGATATCTGGTGACGTGAAGTCTCTGACAAAGCATCTCTTGTGACGGGAAGTCTCCTGACAAAATATCTGGTGACGTGAAGTCTCTGACAAAGCATCTCTGGTGACGGGAAGTCTCTGACAAAATATCTGATGACGTGAAGTCTCCTGACAAAGCATCTCTTGTGTCGGGAAGTGTCTGACAAAACATCTCTTGTAACGGGAAGTCTCTGACAAAATATCTGATGACGTGAAGTCTCCTGACAAAGCATCTCTTGTGTCGGGAAGTGTCTGACAAAACATCTCTTGTAACGGGAAGTCTCTGACAAAATATCTGGTGACGTGAGGTCTCTGACAAAATATCTGGTGACGTGAGGTCTCTGACAAAATATCTGGTGACGTGAGGTCTCTGACAAAATATCTGGTGACGTGAGGTCTCTGACAATGCATCTCTTGTGACGGGGAGTCTCCTGACAAAACCTCACAAGTCTCCTGACAAAACCTCTCTGGTGACGTGAAGTCTCCTGACAAAACATCTGGTAACGTGGTCTTCCTGACAAAACATCTGGTGACGTCAAGTCTCCATTTGTACACGAAGCACACAGGCTGTGTTTTAATATTATTTTTATACTCGTAACAACAGGTTTCTTTCTGTGAAATTGAGCTCTCTCTCTCTCTCTCTCTCTCTCTCTCTCTCTCTCTCTCTCTCTCTCTCTCTCTCTCTCTCTCTCCTCTCTCTCTCTCTCTCTCTCTCTCTGTATTGTGGCCTAAGGCCGATATGCAATTAAATCATTCTCTCTCTCTCTCTTCTCTCTCTCTCTCTCTCTCTCTCTCTCTCTCTCTCTCTCTCTCTTCTATAGTTTGTTGTGTCTTCTAATAAAGGGCTTTTTCATACGTTCTATTTTCAATATTATTTTGGGCTTGTTGACTGTACTTGACTCCAGTAAGTGTCCTATTTCAATATCTTATTATTACGTGTAACAACTGTGTGTACTATTCTGCAGTATGAAGGTGTTCAATTTAATGATCTATAAGTTTGGCTTACTCTCTCTCTCTCTCTCTCTCTCTCTCTCTCTCTCTCCTCATCCTCTCTCATCTCTCTCTACTCTCTCTCTTGCTGTAGTTGTTACTTTGTTCTTGTTGGTAATTTGTTTGGGTTTTCGCTTGTTTGTTTTTTGTTTGTGGTGTGTGTGTGTGTGTGTGTGAGTGTGTGTGTGTGTGTGTGTGTGTGTGTGTGTGTGTGTGTGTGTGTGAAGGGGGGAACGGCTATTTTTTTTTTTTTTTTAATTGTTTTTTTTGTTTGTTTGTTTTTTTTTGGGGGGGGTTTATGGTGTTTTTTTTCATTTGTTTGTTGTTGTTGTTTTTTTCTGTTGTTTGTTTGTTTGTTTGTAGTTGTTTTTTTTCTTCTTCTCTCTTTTTCTTTAAAAAAAAAATTAGTTTTTTTTTTCCTTTGCTTCTTCTGCTTGAAAGTATGAGTACCGAGTGCATTTTTAAATGTGACCCCATGGGCGGGGACTGGATGTAAAAAAGCACATGAATACTTATTCATTATTCTGGAAAAAAGATTTTGTTTCTATTACTTGCAATGTGTAGATGTTCTTTTTATGACTTTATTGGCTTTATCCCCCTCTTTATTATGTGAGTGTATGGGTATTGCACTTATTTTATTACCATGACATTCAATTTGCATGAGCATAATTAAAAAGTGTTTGTGTTGATCGTGTGCTATGTGAGTATTACATATTTAGTATTATCCCTGAAACACCCTCCCCCCACCCCACCCCCACACACACACGCTCAAACAAACACAAACACACACACACACACACACACACACACACACACACACACACACTCACTCACTCACTCACTCACTCACCCACTCATATTCTCTCCCTCAACGACTGTAAGTTTTAAATTTCTTCTTGGTTTCTTTCTTGTTTTTATTGTGTGATGTATGGGTATTAAATTTATTTCATTATCATGACATATAATTTGAAACGAGTATAATCTAAAATGAGTGTTGATGGGATCGCATACTGTTTTGGGAAGTATATATTGGATATTAATCTCTAAAAATACACACACACACACTCTCTGTCTCTCTGTCTCTGTCTCTCTCTCTCACCTTTTATCGTCCTGCTTTTAGTCATAGTATATCCTGATGAAGGATCATATTTTTATATTTCAATACTTTATTGGACTTGCCTCTGTACTTAAGTTTTAATGAGTGCCCTATTTCAATATCTATAATTATGTGAACAATATGTTACCATTTGACAATGTGTAGATGTTTATCTTTATACTTATTAAGTTTGGTTGTGTTATTTTTCTTGGCTTTGTTGTTGTTCTTGTTGTTGTTGTTGTTGTTTGTCTGTTGTTCTCTTTTTTATCATCTTTTGTTGGTTTGGTTTTTTCTTCTCTTTTGTTTGTTTGTTTGTTTTGGTCAGGGTTTTTTTTGGGGGGGGGGTAGGGGTGGGGTATTTTTAGGATTTTTTTTTTAATTACTTGCTTTGGGGGGGGGGGTTGTTTGGGGGGAGCTGTTTTGAAAAGGGTTATTTTCCCCCTTTTTTTTATTGTGAGACTGTATAAGTATTGGGTTATTATTATTAAGATGTATCCCTAACGGGCGGGGACTGGATGTAAAAAAGCACATGTGTGCTTATTCATTATTCTCGAAATAAAAGAATTTGTCATTGTCATTTGTCATTGTCATTGTCATTGTCTCTCTCTCTGTAGTAAGATTTTTACCTTTGTTTTGTTGATAGTCCCCAATCAGGGCAAGGGCCGGATGAAAAAAAGAGTATGGGCATGCTTATTCTGTTACCCTTGAAAAATCAAGGATTCATCCATCCATTCTCTCTCTCTCTCTCTCTCTCTCTCTCTCTCTCTCTCCTCTCTCTCTCTCTCTCCTCTCTCTTTCTGTAGTAAGATTTTTACCTTTGTTTTGTTGATAGTCCCTAATCAGGGCAAGGGCCGGATGAAAAAAAAAGTATGCGCATGCTTCTTCTGTTACCCTTGAAAAATCAAGGATTCATTCTCTCTCTCTCTCTCTCTTCTACTCTCTCTCTCTCTCTCTCTCTCTCTCTCTCTCTCTCCTCTCTCTCTCTCTCTCTCTCTCCCTCCGTCCCTCCCTCCCTCCCCCCATGAAATCTGGATGACTACAATGTAGGGTCATCTCTAGTGTTTGTCTTGTGGCCTACTGACTGTGTGAATATTCATTGCCTAGCTGTCAAAATGGATTTTACGACACAATGCGCCCACCTCCACCCCCCCCCCCCCCCCCCATCCCCATTGTTTTTCAGTTCTTGCTCCTTGAATAAAGTATATTTCCCCGTGGGGATGCTGGGAGCCGGTCAGTTTAAATAGCATCCCCGCCTTCTGGAAAGTCTGAACTAGAACTTTCCTCTTTTCTATCAATCTCTTTGTTTCTGCATTGCTCCTTTTTTTCTTCCTGTCACCTCATTTGTGTCTTTCTGCCTTCTTGATCCATTCTCCTGCCCTTTTGTTTTCTCCAGAAAGACTTTAAAAAGATAACGAATCTCTCTTATGCCGAAGTAGGATGCGCTGGTCCTGACTTGTCAGGCGCTTAACGGCAGCGTGACGAATTTTCGCTCATGTGACGGACAACATTATATTTGCTGTCTGAGCGTTCCACGATGACGACGATGATGACGACGATAACAAAAAAGAAGAAGAAGAATTGCGCAGAAGAAGAAGAATTGCGCAGAAGAAGAAGAAGAAGAAGAAGAAGAAGAAGAAGAAGAAGAATTGCGCAGAAGAAGAAGAATTGCGCAGAAGAAGAAGAATTGCGAAGAAGAATTGCGAAGAAGAAAAAGAAGAAGAAGAGAAGAAGAAGAATTGCGAAGAAGAAGAAGAAGAAGAAGAAGAAAAGAAGAAGAAGAAGAAGAAGAAGAAGAAGAAGAAGAAGAAGAAGAAGAAGAATTGGGAAGAAGAAGAAGAAGAAGAAGAAGAAGAAGAAGAAGAAGAAAAGAAGAAGAAGAAGAAATGCGCAGAAGAAGAAGAAGAAGAAGAAGAATTGGGCAGAAGAAGAAGAAGAAGAAGAAGAAGAAGAAGAATTGGGCAGAAGAAGAAGAAGAAGAAGAAGAAGAAGAAGAAGAAGAAGAAGATATGCGCAGAAGAAGAAGAATTGCGCAGAAGAAGAAGAAGAAGAAGAAGAAGAAAAAAAGAAGAAGAAGAAAAAAAAGAAGAAGAAGAAGAAGAAGAAGAAGAACAACAACAACAACAACAACAAACAACAAACAACAACAAGAGCAGTATATGTTGCACGTACATCTATCTATTATTTTATTTTATTTTATTTTTATTTTATTCTTTTATATCGAGGATAATGGAATACGCACGTATGTGCTTTTTTTTTACATCCAGTCCCCGTGTGTGTGTGCGGATTTGTGAATTCTGTCATCTGTTCCCACCCGCACACAATGGCCTACTCTGCACCGACATCTTTTTCAGGCAGTGTGGCCTGGGGGCCGCAGTAAGTGTTAGTAGGAGAGGGGGGATAACAAAGGGCGCTGGGGAGGAGGAGGAGGGTAGGAAGGTAAGAAGGAAAGGGGCGGTTCGGGGACACACACACACACATACACACACACACACAGACACACACACACAACACACAGACACACACACAAGACACACACACACACACAAGACACACACACACAACACACACACACACACACAACAACACACACACACACACACACACACACACACACACGCGCACAAGACACACACACAGAGACACACACAACACATACACACACAGACACACACACAGACACACAAGACACACACAACCACACACACACACAAGACACACACACACAAGACACACACACACACAACACACACATAACACACACAAGACACAACGCACACAACACACATACACACACAGAGACACACACACACACACACCACAACACACAAAACACACACACACACACACACACACACACACACAACACACACACACACACACACACATACACACACACAACACAACACACACACACAACATCTTGCGCACACGTTAAATTCTGTTCCGCTTTTTGCAAGAGTAGGCCATTGTGTGCCGGTGGGGACAGATGACAGACTTCACAAATCCGCATACACACTAGATGTAAAACAGCACATACGTGCTTTTTCCATTACCCTCGATGTAAAAGAATAAAATAAATTTTAAAAAAACACACGCACACACAACGCACACACAAAACACACAACACAACACACATAACACTACCACACACACGCACAACACACACACACACACACACACACACACACAACACACACACACACACACGTTCTCTATATATTGTAAGACTTTATCTTTGGTCTAATATCACCTTGAGTGAACAGGCGTTAATTTAAAGAAAGAAAGAACACACACACAACACACACACACACACTACACAACACAACACACACACAACACAACACACACACAACACAACACACACACACAACACACACACACACACTACACAACACAACACACACACAACACAACACAACACACACACACACACACACACACACACACACACACACACACACACACACATATATATATATAATACATACACACACATCAAAGTGGTTCATACTTACCGCCACCACTTTGTCCACTGTTACAGCTCTTTTACCAGGATTTGCCGGCACTGACTTGTCGGTCTCCTGCCCTCTACGATGTCCGTTCTTGCAGCAACACACAACGCGTCGCCACAAGAGCAGCGCCACCTTTTCTTTGTTTATCTGCAACTGTATTAGTTTCCTTATCAGAGTGGGTTTTTTTCTCAGAATTTTGCCAGTGACAACTCTCTTGTTGCCGTGGGTTTATTTTACGCGCGCTGAATAGTTTTGTGTAACACACGGGATCTCGGTTTATTGTCTCATCAGAAAGTCTAGCGCCCAGACCACCACTCATGGTCTAATGGATGGGGGAAAAGTTTTTGGACCAAACGGGATTCGAACCACCGCACACTTCCGACCCGGATCTTTCCGCATTCTAGACAGGCGCGTTACCTCTAGACCACCGAGTGTGTGTGTGTGTGCGTGTGTGTGTGTGTGTCTGTGTGTCTGTGTCTGTGTGTGTGTGTGTGTGTGTGTGTGTGTGTGTGTGTGTGTGTGTGTGTGTGTGTGTGTGCTCCTAGCGATGGGGTTTTTCTTTCCCCCTTTTGCTTATTTCTTATTCAGGTCCTTTTTTTTAGTTTTAGCAGCAACACCAAGGGTACCCTCGCCATTACCTATACTGAGGGAAGAAGTGGAAGAAGCCATCCGCAGCTTACCAGTAGGAAAGTCCCCAGGAGCAGACAACAAACCAGCAGAGCTGCTCAAGCATGGTGGCGAAACAGTCATCACACATGTTACAGCTATCTGTCAGAAGATTTGGGAGACAAAACAGTGGCCAACAGAGTGGACACAATCACTCATCATACCCCTGCCCAAGAAGGGGAATTTACGCCAATGCCAAAACTATAGAACAATCAGCCTCATCAGCCACGCCAGCAAGATCATGCTCAAAGTTATTTTGAATCGACTCAAGAAGGAGGCAGAAGAACACCTTGCAGAGGAACAAGCTGGGTTCAGGGCAGGCAGGAGCACAATCGAACAGATCTTTAACTGCCACATCATGATGGAAAAACATCTTCAACGTCAGAGAGACCTGTTCCACAACTTCATCGACTTCAAGAAGGCTTTCGACAGAGTATGGCACGAAGGCCTGTGGCAGGTCCTCAGAATATTCGGCATTGAAGAAGGACTAGTGCAAACCATTCAAGCACTATACAACACCGCAAGCAGTTCAGTCCTTCTGAACAATCAGGTCGAAGGCTACTTCAAAACCACAGTTGGGGTCCGACAAGGATGCCTGTTATCTCCAGTCCTGTTTAATCTGTTCTTGGAAAACATTATGAGAGAGACCCTCCATGACTTCCACTCTACCATCTCCATTGGCGGCAGACCCCTCAACAACTTGCGGTTTGCCAATGACATTGACCTCATGGGCGGAAGTAACACAGAGCTGCAAGATCTTACGACCAGACTTGAGAACAGAGCTGGAGCATATGGGATGGAGGTGAGCTCGGAGAAAAGTAAAGTACTTGTGAACAGCACGAGCAACGCCACTGCTAATATTTACATGAACGGCCAGCAACTGGAGGAGGTAGACGCTTCTAAATACCTTGGCGCTACACTCACAAAGGACGGGCGATCGACGACAGAAATCAAAGTCAGACTAGCCATGGCAACATCTTCCATGACAAAACTCACCACCATATGGAAAAGTAAGAGATCAGTTTCCCAATCAAACTAAAGCTCTACAAAGCCCTAATTCAGACTATCCTGCTGTACGGAAGTGAAACCTGGACATTGACTGCTGAAACAGCAAAGCGAATCCAGTCATTTGAAACAAAATGCCAAAGAAAACTGCTTGGCATATCCTGGAGAGAACGAAAGACCAATGAAATTGTCAAGAGTCAAATAACACGGCTGGCAGGTCCACAGGAACCCCTTCTCACCATCGTCAAGAAGAAAAAGCTGACATGGTTCGGCCACGTCACCCGCCACAACACTCTGCCAAAAACAGTACTGCGGTGAACACTCGAAGGTGGCAGAATGAGGGGAAGACAGAACAAGTCATGGATGGACAAGATCAGATAATGGACCAGGATGAATGACTCGGCACTACTGCGCAGAGCCGAGGACCGAGATGGATGGAGGAGGCTTACCACGGCATCGTCTGATCTTTCGTGTCTCCTCCACGACCGCCATGGTCACGGGTCTGATGATGATGATGATGAATCTTCTCTTCTTGGTTTTTTTCCCCTCTCATTTTTTTGTAGTTTTCTTTGGATTGTTTATCGGTTACTTATCAAAGTCTGCGGCTTTTTCTTTCTTTTAATCGTGGGTTTTCTTTCTCTCCATTTATTTTCTCACTTCGTTTCTTCTTCTTCTTCTTCTTTCTTCTTCTTCGTCTTCATGATTTTTTTCTTCTCCTTCTCTTTGGTTTTCTGTTTTTTTATCTGTTCTCCCTTTCACTTATTCTCTCTTACGCTCTCTCTCTCTCTCTCTCTCTCTCTCTCTCTCTCTCTCTCTCTCTCTCTCTCTCTCCTCTCTCTCTCTCTCTCTCCCTCTCCCTTCCTCTGTGCATAGTTTAGTACTTGTAGTGGGAGAAAATAAGCAATGACAAGATAATACTGGTACGGCTGAGCAGCTTTGTGGTAATTAGTCGTGGGATGGCCCAGCCTGGCAATGAACGGTCTCTGAAGACTGATACAGCTGCATAATTATTGTGTCTGCAGTTCTCTGAAGACTGATACAGCTGCATAATTATTGTGTCTGCAGTTCTCTGAAGACTGATACAGCTGCACATTGTGTCTGCAGTTCTCTGAAGACTGATACAGCTGCACATTGTGTCTGCAGTTCTCTGAAGACTGATACAGCTGCACATTGTGTCTGGGTCCTCAGTACTAGCAGATAGAGTTTGACAGCTCTCCCTTAGGAAAAGGGAAAGTGGGTCGTCATAGTGAACGGCCATCTTTGTGTTGCTTTCATCATGTGTATAAATGTGATATTTGTGTATCAATATAGTTGTGGACGGTTGCAAGCCTGTGAATGATTCTGAATGCAAGCGCTTCGTTTAGTTTTCTTAACAAGATTCGGGCGCTATATAAATTCCGTACATTATTATCATCTAGTAGTAGTAGTAGTAATAGTAGTAGTAGTAGTAGTAGTAGTAGTAGTAGTAGTAGTAGCAGTAGTAGTAGTAGTAGTAGTAGTAGTAGTAGTAGTAGAGTAGTAGTAGTAGTAGTAGTAGTAGTAGTAGTAGTAGTAGTAGTAGTAGTAGTAGTAGTAGTAGTAGAAGTAGTAGTAGTAGAAGTAGTAGTAGTAGAGTAGTAGTAGTAGAAGTAGTAGTAGTAGTAGAAGTAGTAGTAGTAGTAGTAGTAGTAGTAGTAGAAGTAGTAGTAGTAGTAGTAGAAGTAGTAGTAGTAGAAGTAGTAGTAGTAGTAGAAGTAGTAGTAGTAGTAATAGTAGTAGTAGTAGTAGTAGTAGTAGTAGTGTCTGGCTACATCTGTCAGAGAGCAGAATGGACCACACTATTCCTCTAGGAACAACCTCCTTGTAGTGTTTTTTTCGTATAATGCATTGTTAAATGTGTGTTCCACATGGACAATCAAAATTGCTTTGCCTAACTGATAGACAGATGGGGACGGGAGAGCTCAGTGGTCGGAGCACTCGCTTTCCAGGTTAAGCAGCCTAATAACCTATATGGTCGTAGGGGAGCGAGGCGTCAAATACCTCATCTTCTCAAGGGGCAAGTTTATTGAGTGCGGCGCCCATTTCCTCTCCCTCGCTGCTTTACTTTTCCTGACCCCAAAGAGGAAGGCACCCATTTTACAGCTGAGTGAACTGGGGGGAACTATACTGAAGCCAAGGCGCACAAACGGTCACCCATCCAAGCGGTAACCACGCTCGACGCTGCTTAACTTGGCTGGGGGAAAGCGAGTGCTCCGACCACTGAGCTATCCTGTTTCCTTGAGACATTGCGGAAAATTATTTTATAAAGACATAAACAGGAGGCAAAAATTCAAATCTGAAGGGATTGTAAAGCTGAGTGGCTCATAATTGTTTAATCTCTTGGTACTATATTATACAGATGATGACGATACTGATCCAGTCGGCTTTCATCTCATAGTTCAACCGTGACTCTCCGTTCCGTGTCCATCCCAGTACTATTAACTCGCAGACATGGAAGACATGTGCGGGGAAGGTCCGGTAACTTGAGCCCCTCAGGCCACTTCAAGCCAGGCAAGAACCACCTTCATACCTCAACGGAACATGATCTGTCTACGTCGCCTCTATCTCGGTAGGGGCTCCACACAATACCGCGAGGGCTCTCTGTCTGTCTCTGTCTGTCTCTGTCTGTTTGTCTGTCTCTGTTTGTCTGTCTCTGTCTGTCTGTCTCTCTCTCTGTAGCTCTCGTTGTCTGTGTCCCTGTGTCTCTGCCAGTCTGTCTGACTCTCTCTCTCTCTCTCTCTCTCTCTCTCTCTCTCTCTCTCTCTCTCTCTCTCTCTCTCTCTCTCTCTCTGTCACTGCTTGGAAACCTTGTCACGGACTTAATATTTTGTGCTGTGTTGTCAATGTATTGTATGTTAAATGTATCTCCACCCTCTCCCACCCCCCCGTCCCTTTCCAATGGGCTCTGTCTGTCTGTCTGTCTGCCTCTCTCTCTCTCTCTCTCTCTCTCTCTCTCTCTCTCTCTCTCTCTCTCTCTCTCTCTCTCTCTCTCTCTCTCTCTCCCTCTCTCTCTCTCTCTACTGAGTTCTACGAACTCCTGTAGCCCCTCACCACCCTCAACCCCACTCCCACACCTCCTCCCTCTCAGACATGATCTCAAGTTGATGTTGGCGACGATTGTCAGATATTGATGGTCTTTGTCTGCCTACTTTCTTTTTTTTTCTCCTTCCTACTGCCTCGTAGAACTGATAAGACGCTCGAGGAAAGAAGAATAGGATGAACATAACAATTCTATAAAGAGGTAACCTTCACTCGAGGAAAGAAGAATAGGATGAACATAACAACTCTATAAAGAGATAACCTTCACCGTTCCTGGTGAACTCCCAGCATAACAGAAACAAGAGTACCATCAATCAACACGCAATCTCCTCGTTCTTCATAATAATAGCCCAGTTACAGATGGCACCCCATCTCCTCCCTCCCAACCCCCCCCCAACCCCCCTCCTCCCCCCCACCCCCTCTCCCCATCCCTAAATTCATCTACAAGCCTAGCATGCGTGTCTCCGGAGGATCAGAGTATAATTGGACAGACGATATCACGTCAGATTAATTTGCATACCTGTCGGGTGGCGTGGATGAATGTTGCTGATGCAAATTTCCGTTCATCCCCTTGTGGGGTAGGAGTGATTTACATGAAGAAGCAGACTCCTGGCATGGAGAAGGAAGAAAATAAAAAGCTTGGGTTTTTTTCCACCCAGCCTAACTTGAAACTATACATGATTGTTCTTTTCTGTGGCCATGTTAGAATAATTATCAAATGACGCGTAATGCGTTTTATTTGTATGTGGCATTGTTATGTATTGCATTGCATTGTACTGGAATGTATCGTATTTTACTGTACTGTATTTATTGCATTGTATTGTATTGTACTGCATTATATTGTATCGTATTATGTACCACTTAAAATCACAGATTTATCAGCGTAAAATTCAGGCTTGCTCTCCCCGGGAGAGAGTGCATCACCACAAGAGCAGCGTCACCCATTATTTTTTTAATTTTCTTTTTTCTGTCTTCTGCCTGTATATTTGTTACACTATCAGAGCGGCCTTTTTGCTTACAGAATTTTGCTAAAGGGGCAACTCTCTCGTTGCCGTGGGTTCTTTTACGTCTGATAATATTTGTTCAGACTGTGTTGCTCTGTGATGTAACCACAGTTATGCAGGGTATGACCTGTCCAGTGAAAATGACAATGACAATGACAAACTCTTTTATTTCGAGGATAATGAATAAGCACCTATGTGCTTTTTTTTACATCCAGTTCCCGCCCTTAGGGATATATATCTGTAACAAGATCTGGCAGACTGGAGTATGGCCAAAAGCATGGACACAATCCCTTATAATAACACTTCCTAAAAAAGGCAACCTCATATATATTTATATATATATATATATATATATATATATATATATATATATATATATATATATATAAGAGAGAGAGAGACAGAGAAAGAGAGAGAGAGAGAGAGAGAGAGAGAGAGAGAGAGAGAGAGGGGAGAGAGAGAGAGAGAGAGAAAGTGTGTGTGTGTGTGTGTGTTGGGGTGGAATTGCATCTAAGACTGTCCGTGTTTATTTGTTCACCTGCTGTGAAGACAACGTCACTCTTTCTCACTCTCTAAGAGTCAAGGAAAAGGTCAGTCTGCTGGTCATTCCACTGGTCAGTCATTCAGGGGATCAGTTGGCCAGACATCTGCGCTATGTCCACTGCAGGAAACTGAATGACCAGTAACAGCCAGTAATCCACTGATGCGTCTAGGTCTCACGGGGCAGAAACGGTGAAGAGGAGACCGAGGGGTGTCTGTGTGTGCGTGTGCATGCGTGCGTGCGTGAGTGTGTGTGTGTGTGTGTGCGTGTGTATGTGTGTGTCAAGTCAAGTCAAGTCAATTTTTTTTCCAGATGGTACATTGAATACAGTGAAGAAGAAGAAGAGCAGAAGTGGAAGACATAATGAACAGATGGACAGAATATTGTGAGGAGTTATACTCGCATGGAGCAACTGGAGATTCTGAAGTGCTGAATGTCCCACCGTCATCTGAAACAGCCTCATGTAGTTTACTGAGAGAGGAAGTTGTAAAAGCAGTCTCATCTCTAAAACCGGGAAAACCTGCAGGTGTTGATAATGTCCCAGCTGAAATGGTGCAAGCATGAGGTGATCCATGTAAAGACGTACTCATCGAATCTGCTCAAGATTTGGCAGACTGGAGTATGGCCAAACGCGTGGACACAATCCCTTATAGTAACACTTCCTAAAAAAGGCAACCTCCAACAATGCCAGAACTACCGCACCATCAGTCTCATCAGTCACCCAAACAAAGTGATGCTGAAGATCTTACTGAACAGGCTCAAACCACAGGCTGAAAGAATCATCGCAGAAGAACAAGCTGGTTTCAGACCTGGACGCAGTACAACAGAGCAGATCTTCAACATAAGACTCATAATGGAAAAAGAATCTCCAGCATCAACAGGACCTCTACCATGTCTCTATTGATTTTAAGAAAGCATTCGACAGAGTTTGGCATGCTGCACTGTGGGCAACTATGAGCCCTAACAACATCAATGCTAACCTAATCAATTCTGTCATATCTTTCCACCGGCACACAATGGCCTACTCTTACGAAAAGCGGAACAGAATTATAACGTGTGCGCAAGATGTTCTGCGTGCGTTCGCACACGGGGCCTCGGTTTATAGTCTCATCCGAAAGACTTTTGGGGAGAGAGTGGAGTCTGCACTGATGTTAGCTCCAGGGGCAAAATATCCCCCTTGAACGGGAATCGAACCCGGGTCGTCAGATTGCGAGCGCAATGTTCTGACCACTAGGCTATCCCGTCCCCCAGGAGCACTGGCAGGAGGGTAGGAGACCAGGGAGGACAGAGAGGAAGGGAGAGGAGTGGGTGGAAGAAGAGGGCAGGGAGGAGGAGGAGGAGGAGGGTGGTTGTTATGAGCTCTCTCCCCCACACACAGCAAACTAATTGCACGTTTATCTCCCCTGATGGACTGCTAAGAGCTTTTTCCCAGGGATTTCTCTTATTGGTCTCCGCTTTTCATTTGTGTGTTTTGTTCTGTTCTTCTTTGCTTTCTTTCTGTCTGCTTTGTTTGGGCTGAAAGTAGCCTCCCTTTTGTCTTTTCTATGTTCTTTTCTTTTGATTATTGTTGCTGTTGGTTTTGTTTAGGGGTTTTTTGGTCCCCCGTTGGGTTTTTTTCTAAGCTCTGGCATTTTTTCTTGCTTGTTCCTTTGGGTTTTTTTTATGTTTTGTACTTTTCTTGTTGTTTATTTACGTTTCTTTGTTGTCCTACTACTTCTTCTTTCGCTTTTCTTGCATTCTCATCATTTATTTTCTTGTTGTTGTTCTCGTACTTCTTCTTCTTGTTCACGCTGTTCTTCTTCTTCTTCTTCTTCTTCTTCTTCTTCTCTCTCCTTCTTCTTCTTCTTCTTCTTATACTTCTTCAAATTCCTCTTCTCAAATTTTTCTTCAAATTCTTCTTCTTCAAATTCTTTTTCTTTGCAATTCTCTTCTTCTTCTCCTCCTCCTCCAGCTTCTTCTTCTCCTTCTTCTTCTTCTTCTTCCTCTTCCTTTTCTTCTTCAAGTTTTCAAGTTCTTCTTTTTCTTGTTTTTCTTCTTCAAATTCCTCTTCAAAATCCTCTTCTTTTTAAAATTTTCAAATTCATCTTCTTCAAATTCTTCAATGTTTTTTCTTCTTTTTCTTCTTCAAATTCTTCAATGTTGTTTTTTTCTTTTTCTTCTTCAAATTCTTCTTCTTCCACCCCCGCTTTTAGTTTGTATCTTTAAGCTTTTTTTCACCTCTTCAACCCAAGCACAGACAAATAATGTCACCTCAGAAAAACAAACATCTGGTCAAGCCTAAAAGCAGTCTGGCTCTGAGAGCCTGCCATGGAATCGAATCGGGGGAATGTGGTCGGAATCAAAATAACGACAGTGTGTCCATCAATGTCAACACATGTTTGACAAAACATCTGGTGACACAGCATCTACCTGGTGGCTTCACTCCTGTTGCTTAAATTCAGACTCTTGAGAAACATCTGCAGCAAAACAAACTCCTGAAATGGAACATTTTCTTGGAGCAGCTTTCAAGCTTTTGAATAGTTCATTCTTGTCCGATCTAATTTACACATTGATGAGATTTTTCAACAGGTTGTTTTATTTTTGTAGCTTTATTTTGGAACTATCAATTTGTTATCTATTTTCGTAGAAATAACACGACTGTTTTGCACTCTTTCAGTGAGATGTTTAGACAAGATAAATGTGTAGCAAACTGTACTCATTACTGAGCTTGTAATGAAATTTCCAGTTCGTTTTAATTGTTTGCCAAACCAGAAACAAATGATAATTATATTTTTTAAAAAACATTTCATCTTAAACAGGCTGTCTAACATGAGAAACAAACAACTCTAGAAACATTTAGATATTCTTCAACAATAACAACATCCACCACAGCAACAACAACATAACGTCATTAAACTTCTCTCTCTCTCTCTCCTCTCTCTCTCTCTCTCTCTCTCTCTCTCTCTCTCTCTCTCTCTCTCTCCTCTCTCTCTCTCTTCATTTATCTATTTATCCACATATTTATCTATTTAGTTAGCTATTGATGTACTTCTCCTTTCTCCGTGGGTTTTTTTTCTCCTTTATATTGTATTGTGACTAAAGGCTGATAAACAGTTAGACTATTTTCGAAGAATTCAGCCTGCAAGTGTATGTGTTTGTGTGTGTGTGGTGGGGGGGGGGGTGTATGTGTGGTGTGTGTGGGGGGGGTGTCTGTAAGTGTGTGTGTACGTCGTGCGCGTGTATGTGTGTCTGTGCACGCGTGGGTTTGTGTGTGTCTGTGTGTGCACGCGCGCGTCTTGCGTGCGTGCGTGCGTGCGTATGTTCCTTGCGGGTTTCTCTAGGTAGCTGAAGCAGAAGAAAAAACACCAAATAACTGGAGAATTACTACAGAGAGAGGGTTAAGCAGCCTCGCAATGCACAGTGAGACGTGCGGTGACAGAACACGACAGTGAAGGTAAGAAGAAGAAGAAGAAGAAGAAGACGAAGACGAAGAAGAAGAAGAAGAATGTATGGAATTTATATAGCGCTGAATCTGTAAAGCAACAAATCAAAGCGCTCAGATGACATTTTCATTTTATTTTATTTTTTATATATATCGAGGATAATGGAATAAGCACTCATGTGCTTCGTTTTACATCCAGTCCCCGTGTGTATGCGGTTTTGTCAATTTTGTCATCTGTTCTTGCAGACTGGGAGCTAACCGCGCACATTGTGTCCACAACTCTGACGTTACCACAACACAACTGACACACTTCACAGGACGAGAACGAATGTAGCTAGTGAGCATCGTAGATTCTGTTTCGCGCTCGACAAGTGTGTATTGTGGTTTATACTTGTACTGCCACTATATAGATTTCTCGCTGTGGGATTCAGACTGGATTGTTTGTCAGGAGAGAGGTGGATCGGTGGTCTAGAGGTAACGCGCCTGTCTAGAAAGCGAAATGTCCCGGTCGGTCGGGTGTGTGTGTGCGGTGGTTCGAATCCCGTTTGGACCCGAAACTTTTTCCCCATCCACTAGACCATGAGTGGTGGTCTGGGTGCTAGTCTTTCGGATGAGACGATAAACCGAGGTCCCGTGTGTTACACAAAAATTAATTAGCGCACGCAAAAGATCCCACGGCAACAAGAGAGTTGTCCCTGGCAAAATTCTGTAGAAAAAAAAGCCACTCTGATAGGGAAACATGCAGTTGTAGACAGTAAAAAAATGGGTGGCGCTGCTCTGTGGCGACGCGCTCTCCCCGGGGAGAGCAGCTCGAATTTCACGCAGAGAAATCTGACGTGACTTAAAGTGAAATAAATATAAATAAATAAAAATAATATAAATAAATAAATTACAGCACAGCACAGCACAGCACTGCTGACCTTCTCCGCTATGTGTGTGGGACTGCAGCCCAGTGTCTTCAAAGCCCTAGTGTTTAGGCCCTAGCTAGCTGACCGCACAGGCCGTATCAGGGCTGTTCTCTTATGATCCGTTAACACACACACACACTAAGAGGCAAATCATTTACATACACTGAGAAGAGAATGGGACCTAGTAGGGACTGATCCCTGTGGAACTCCATAA
>CM054143.1:18657193-18687193 GCA_028751875.1 Rapana venosa | reverse complement strand
CACACACACACACATACCCCCCCCCCCCCCCACTACACCACACACCCACCAATGTAGGAATACAATGTTGTAAAAACCATTGATTGGAAAAGAAATTTATACTGATTATTTACGCGTGCATGCACACGTGCACTCACACACGTCTGTCTGTCTGTATCATTCTGTAACATGTCAGTACATTGTTCATCTTGATAGTACCTTGAAGAGGAAGGGCAGTGGTTATCAAAGGTAAACATGCCCATAGCAGTGTTATCAGACTGGCCTTTGGTATAACACAAACTAGGTGGGCTTGATGGGATAGCTCAGTGGTCGGAGCACTCGCTTTCCCCAGCTTAAGTTAAGCAGCAGTAAGCGTGGTTACCACTTGGATGGGTGACCATTTGCACGACTTGGCTTCAGTACAGTCCCCCAGTTCACCCAGCTGTAAGTGGGTACCTGCCTCTTTAGGGCCACGGAAAGTAAAGCAGCGAGGGAGAGGAGATGGGTGCCGCCCTCAAATGCTGGCCCCTTTGAATTTAAGGTCTCTGATGCCTCACTCCCCTACGCCCACATAGGTTATGGGACACCTTTACCGTTAACCATTTTTAGGTGGGGGGAGGGGGAGAATCGAACCCGAGGGGGCTGAAACTTGTTTGTTCACTTTCTTTTCATTTGTTGTTTTATACGTTTCTGCTCTTCTTCTTTCTCTGCTCACCTGAAACGGACACTTTTTCCCGAAACATTGCTTGTTGAAGTGGACTAACAGGAGAATGGCTGGCAGCGTTATTTATCAAGCAAATCGCAACAACAGTTTGATGTTCTGGCCCATCCACTTTGAATGAAGACACTGTCTGTTCATGCAACACAGCGTTCAACATGCACTCAAAGGTTACTGGGAGATCCACAACTGGCATTTTGACCATAGATAGTTGAAGAAAAGGACAACTTTACTCACAACTGGAGAGAAAGCATCTTGCTGGCAGCCAAGCAAGGGAAGCCGTTCCAGAGAGAGAGAGAGAGAGAGAGAGAGAGAGAGGGGGGGAGAGAGGGGGGGAGGAGAGAGGGGGAGAGAGAGAGGGGGAGAGAGAGAGGGAGAGAGAGGAGGAGAGAGGAGAGAGAGAGGAAGAGAGAGAGGGAGAGAGAGGGAGAGAGAGAGGGAGAGAGAGAGAGGGGAGAGAGAGAGAGAGGAGGGAGAGAAGAGAGGGGAAGAGAGAGAGGGAGAGAGAGATAGAGGGGAGAGAGAGAGAGAGAGAGAGAGATGAGGGAGAGAGAGAGAGAGAAGAGAGGAGGGAGAGAGAGAGGAGGAGAGAGAGGGAGAGAGAGAGGGGAGGAGAGAGAGAGAGGGAGAGAGGAGAGGAGAGAGAAAAAGTACGTTTTTTTCTCTCTTTTTTTCTCTTTCTTTTCTTTTTTTTTTTTAGAATTATGGAATAAGCATTCATTTGCTTTTTACATCCAGTCCCCGTGTGTATACATTGTGTGTTTGTGTGATGAATGTAAGCCAAACAAAAATGCATATGAAAGGTAATAGTTATGATTATTCAAACTCTATGATTTGGGACAAGTTATATACGAGTTGATAATTATGCCACAAAAAACATTGTCCACTGTTTTTTTTATCAACCGTGCTTTTTTGTTTTGTTTTGTTTTTTCCTTTCCTTCTTTGTGAACTAAATACTGACCCCTTGATCCCCAGAGTGCTGGTCAATCAAGGACAAAGCATGATTTTCAACTTACCGTGAGGGTCTGTGTGTGTGTGTGTGTGTGTGTGTGTGTGTGTGTGTGTGTGTGTGTGTGTGTGTGTGTGTGTGTGTGTATGTGTTTGTGTGTCTGTGTCTGTGTGTTGTGTTTTGTGTGTGTCTGTGTGTGTGAGCGTGTGTTGTTTGTGTCTGTGTCTGTGTGTTGTGTTGTGTGTCTGTATGTTGTGTTTTTTGTGTCTGTGTGTGTGTGTCTGTGTGTTGCGTGTGTCTGTGTCTGTGTGTGTGTTGTGTGTGTTGTGGTGTGTTGTGTGTGTCTGTGTGGTGTCTGTGTGTTGTTGTTGTGAAGTGGTGTGTTGTGTTGTGTGTGTGTGTCTGCCTGTGTGTTGTGTTGTGTGTCTGTGTGTTGTGTGTATGTCTGTGTCTTGTCTTTGTGGTGTGGTGTTCTGTCTGTCTGTCTGTCTGTCTGCCTGTCTGTGGCAGACAGAGTCTAGATGATCTAGCGAAGAACGATGCCCTCACCACCACCACCACCCCCCACCCCCGCCACCCACGCCCCACACACACAGCCCCCTACCCCCCCCCCCCCCTCACCCCACCACCACCACCACCACCACCACCACCACCACTTCAGTCTTTGGGCTTTAGCGCGGAACGTCCTCTTTCTCAGGCTGATGCTCTGGAATGGCTGGATTATGCACAGTGCACTTTCCACACCGTTCCCTAGGGAGAAGCCCAGCAAAACCTGGCCACACGCATTACAGCATTGTCCCTGCCAGGGTCTGTGTTTGGGAGGGAGGCCAGAATAGCCTGGCTGGTCAGAGTGTTGCGCAGGGGGACTGGATAGGCTGGTACGGTGGTGGTGGTGGTGGTGGTTAGAGTCCTGCCACATTGCGCTCGTAATCTGCTGACCCTGGGTTCGAGTCCCGTTCAAGGTTCAAGCGCTTCGATTTGTTTGGTGTTTGTTGTTGTTTTTACAAGAATCAGCGCTATATACATTCCATATATTCTTCTTCTTCTTCTTCTTCTTATTATTATTATTAGTAGTAGTAGTAGTAGTAGTAGTAGTAGTATATTTTCCTCTGGGGTTAACATCAGTGCAGACTCTACTCGCTCCCCCGCCCCCCCTCCTCTCCTAAAGTCCTTCGGATGAGACTATAAGCCGAGGTCCCCGTGAGCGAACGTACGCGGAACATGTTGGGCACATGTTTAAACCCGTTCCGCTTTTCAAAAGAGTAGGCCATTGTGTGCCGATGGGAAGGGGTGATAAAATTGACACAACTGCATACACACGGGGACTTGATGTAAAAAAGAATTGTAAAAGCACATGAGTTTTTATTTCATTATCCTCGAAATAAAAGAATAAATAAATAGATCGACAAATAAATAAATGAATGAATAAATAAATGCCTAAATAAATATATACAAACATACATACATACATACATACATACATACATACATACAAAGCTATATAAATAAATAAATCCTCGAAATAGATTGTTTTTAACCTGAAATACGTTTGTCTGTTTATTTATTTGTCTGTCTCTGTCTGTCCCTCTGTCTGTCTGTCTGTCTGTCTGTCTGTCTCTCTCTCTCTCTCTCTCTCTCTCTCTCTCTCTCTCTCTCTCAGAGCGGCTGAACCCATAAGATTTATAGGCAGAAACAGACAGCTAGCCAGAAGTTATAATCTCTCCACTGAGTGCTGAGGAGGCAGACAGAGACAGAGACAGAGAGAGAGACAGAGAGAGAGAGACAGAGTTAGAGGGGGGGGGAGAGAGAGGGGGAGAGTCATACAGAGAGAGAGACAGAGAGAGACAGAGAGAAAAAAAAAGGTAGACAAAGAACACTGAACACTGAAAGTAATTTATTGCCATTAACAAATACAGTCTTTTTGGGAAAGGCGCACAGTATGAACACAATTTAAACAATATGCTTTTTGCAACAAGGAAAAATTGAAAACCGAAAGAGGAAAAGGCATCTCCAATAACTATATTCAACCGGATGCATTAATTGTTATCGTACATAAGAGAGAGAGAGAGAGAGAGAGAGAGAGAGAGAGAGAGAGAGAGAGAGAGGCAGACAGACAGACAGACAGACAGACAGACAGACAGACAGACAGAGACAGAGAGAGAGCAGAGAGAGAACTTTGAAATGATTTAAAGTACGTTGGCCCTGGGTCACAATACATTTGTCGGGCTCGAGATGGAACAGTGGGTTCATTCACATCGTTGGCAAAGCAAATGCACAAACAAGTACAAATTTAATTTACGACTGATCACAGAAAGAGAAAAACCTAGACTATTCTAAATCATGATACTGACCATTATGTCAAGCATAACCAAACCACAAATAAGAACATATGTAAGGACAAGAGAGAGAGAGAGAGAGAGAGAGAGAGAGAGAGAGAGAGAGAGAGAGAGAGAGAGAGAGGAATGAAAGAAAGAGATGGAGACAGACAGACAGAGACACAGAGACAGAGAAAGAGACAGAGAGAGAGACATATAAGCAGAACTCTCTCTAAACTCTGAACTCAAAGAGAGAGAGAGTGAGAGACAGACACCACACACACACACAGGCAAGCAGACAGCCATCCATACAGGCACACAGACAGACAGACACATAGATAGACAAACAGACTCAGAAACATAGACAGAGAAAGAGACAGAGACACATGGGCAATGAGATGGAGAGAAAGAGAGAGACAGGGAGACAGATAGACAGACAGAGACACCAACTGAGACAGACACACAGACACCGGCAGAGACATAGACACCAACAGAGACAGAGACACCAACAGAGACAGAGACACCAACAGAGACAAAGACACCAACAGAGACAGAGACACAAACAGAGACAGAGAAACCGACAAACAGGTAGAAACTGATCTCTGTGGATGAGAGTACAGGTAACAAACACACGGACAGCCAGAATGTGTCAGACACAGAGAGAGAGAGAGAGAGAGAGAGAGGAGAGAGAGAGAGAGAGAGAGAGAGAGAGAGAGAGAGAGAGGGAAAGAGGGAGAGAGAGAGAAACAGATAGAGACAGACAGAGACACAAACAGAGACAGAGAAACCGACAAACAGGTAGAAACTGATCTCTGTGGATGAGAGTACAGGTAACAAACACACGGACAGCCAGAATGTGTCAGACACAGAGAGAGAGAGAGAGAGAGAGAGAGAGAGAGAGAGAGAGAGAGAGAGAGAGAGAAAGAGGGAGAGAGAGAGAAACAGATAGAGACAGACAGAAACAGAGACAGAGAGAGAGACAGAGAGAGAGATGGGGCGAAGAGACAGACAAACAGACAGACATAGAGAAAAACACAGACAGAGAGAGGCATATACGCAATGAGATGGAGAGAGAGAGAGAAAGAAAGAGAGAGAGGGAGGAGAGAGAGACAGAGAGAGACAGAGAGACAGAGAGAGACAGAATGAGACAGAGAGAGACACAGAGAGAGGGGAGGGGGACGAAGAGACAGACAGACAAACAGACAGACATATAGAAAGAGACAGACAGAGAGAGACATAGACAATGAGATGGAGAGAGAGAGAAAGAAAAAAGACAGACAGACAGACAAACAGACAGACAGAGACAACAACAAAGACAGAGATAGAAACACCGACAGACAAACAGGTAGAAAACTGACCTCTGTGGCTGAGAGTACAGGTAAACAAACGCACGGACAGCCAGAACCCCCCACCCACCCCACCACCCCCCTCCCCAAGGTCAGTGGATGGTCATTGGTGGATCGGTGGTCTAGAGGTAACGCGCCTGTCTAGAAAGCGAAAGGTCCGGGTCTGAAGTGTGCGGCGGTTCGTACCCCGTTTGGACCGAAAATTTTTCCCCCATCCATTAGACCATGAGTGGTGGTCTGGGCGCTAGTCTTTCGGATGAGACGATAAACCGAGGTCCCGTGTGCTACACGTAATTATTTAGCGCACGTAAAAAAACCCACGGCAACAAGAGAGTTGTCCCTGGCAAAATTCTTAGAAAAAATCCACTCTGATAGGGAAACAAATACAGCTGCAGAAAAAAGGGTGAAAGGGTGGCGCAGCGCTAAGTGGCGACGCGTTCTCCCGTTCTCCCCGGGGAGAGCAGCCCGAGTTTCACGGAGAGAAATCTGCCGTGACTTAAAGTGGCATGAAATAAAATCTGAGCGCTTTGATTTGTTGCTTTACAAGATTCAGCGCTATATAAATTCCATACATTATTAATATTATTATTATTATTATTATTATTATTATTGGGTGGACTTCATTAAGGAAGGCCAGGCCTTGGTGTGTGTGTGTGTGTGTGTGTGTGTGTGTGTGTGTGTGTGTGTTGTGTGTGTGTGTGTGTGTGGTGGAGAGAGAAAGAGAGATATGTAAGGGAGTCAGAGAGAGAGAGGGGGGGGGAAAGAGAGAGAGAGAGAGAGAGAGAGAGAGAGAGAGAGAGAGAGAGGAGTGAGAGAGAGAGGGGAGATGGAGAAAGAGAGAGTCACACAGAAAGAGGAAGGCCAGGCCTTGTGTGTGGGTGTGTCAGTCAACATTGGGGTAGGGGCAGAGAGAGAGGGGAGGGGGGGTGGAGAGAGCGAGGAAGAGATAAAGAGAGAGAGGTAGGGAGAGAGAGAGGGGGAGGGAGGGAGTCAGAGAGAGAGACAGAGAGAGAAATAGAGACACATAGAGAAAGAGAGAGGGGGATAGACAGATAGAGACAGACAGAGAAAGACAGATAGGTAGGTAGGTAGAGAGGGGGAGGGGAGTGAGAGGAGAGAGAGAGAGAGAGAGATAGACAGACAGACAGATGGACGGACAGACATACATGGAGACATAGACATAGACAAAGATCGAGACAAACATGAGAGACATATAGGCAATGAGAGACAGACAGACAGAGACAGAGGCAATGAGATGGAGACAGACAAAGAGAGAGACAGAGACAGGGAGACAGAAACAGAGGGACAGAGACCCTGACAGGCAGACACTAACAGAGACAAAAACAGAGACAGAGATACTGATAGAGACCAAAGGTGATATAAAAAAAACAGAGACAGAGACACCAACAGACAGAGACCCCGAAAGACAGAGACACTAACAGAGACAAAAAAACAGACACAGAGACACCGATAGAGACCAACAGAGATTTTTTTTTTAAAACAGAGACAGAGACACCAACAGACAGAGACATGACAGAGACAACAACAAAGTCAGAGACAGAAGCACCGACAGACAAACAGGTAGAAAACTGACCACTTTAGCTGAGAGTACAGGTAAACAAACGCACGGACAGCCAGAACCCCCCACCCCACCCCCACCCCCACCCTCCTCAAGGTCAGTGGAAGGTCATTGGGTGGACACTGCACTTACTGGCCGCCATCTGGTCCGCTAGGGTCAGCAAGGTCAGGTGCCTTTTTGCTGCGAGATGGCTTCCTTATCTCCTCATTAAGGAAGGCCAGGCCTTGTGTGTGTGTGTGTGTTGTGTGTGTGTGTGTGTGTGTGTGTGTGTGTGTGTGTGTGTGTGTGTGTGTGTGTGTGTTGTGTATGTGTGTGTGTGTGTGTGTTGTGTATGTGTGTGTGTGTGTGTGTGTGTGTGTGTGTGTGTGTGTGTGTTGTGTATGTGTGTGTGTGTGTGTGTGTGGGGTGTGTGTGTGTGTTGTGTATGTGTGTGTGTGTGGAGAGAGAGGACGAGAGAGACCAGGGTGTGTGTGTATGTGTGTGTGTATGTGTGTGTGTGTGTGTGTGTGGAGAGAGACAAGAGAGACCAGTGGTGTGTTGTGTATGTGTGTGTGTCAGTCAACATTGGGTAGGGGCAGAGATACAGAGAGAAGAGGGGAGAGAGAGAGAGAGAAGGGGGTGGGAGAGAGAAAAAGAGAAAGCGGAGAAAGAGAGATAGGGAGAGGGAGTCAGAGAGAGAGAGAGGGAGAGAGAGAGAGAGAGATGGAGACACAGAGAGAGTCACAGAGAGAGACGAAGGCCAGGCCTATTGTGTAGGTGTGTCAGTCAACATTGGAGTAGAGGCAGAGAGAGAGGGGAGGGGGTGGAGAGAGCGAGGAAGAGACAGAGAGAGAGGTAGGGAGAGAGAGAGGGGGGAGGGAGGGAGTCAGAGAGAGAGACAGAGAAATAGAGACAGAGAGAGAAAGAGAGAGGGAGAGAGACAGACAGAGACAGACAGAGAAAGAGAGATAGGTAGAGAGAGAGAGAGAGGGAGGGAGGGGAGTAGAAGGAGAGAGAAATAGACAGACAGACAGACAGACAGATGGACGGACAGACATACGGGGAGACATAGACAAAAAAGATACATACATGAGAGACATATAGGCAATGAGAGACAGACAGACAGAGACAGAGGCGTGAGACAGGGAGTGAGAGGAGAAAGAGATAGACAGACAGATGGACGGGCAGACATACAGGGAGACATAGACATACAAAAGGAAAGAGACAGACATGAGAGACATAATTATAGGCAATGGGAGAGAGACAGACAGACCGAGACAGAGGCAGTGAGATGGAGACAGACAAAGAGAGAGACAGAGACAGGGAGACAGAGACAGAGACCCCGACAGACAGAGACACTAACAGAGACAAAAAAACAGAGACAGAGATACCGATAGAGACCAACAGATTTTTTTTAAAAACAGAGACAGAGACACCAACAGCCTGAGACATCGACAGAGACAACAACAAAGACAGAGACAGAAACACCAACAGACTAACAGGTAGAAAACTGACCTCTGTAGCTGAAAGTACAGGTAAACAAACGCACGGACAGTCAGAACCCCCCCACCCCACCCCCACCCCCCTCAAGGTCAGTGGAAGGTCATTGGGTGGACACTGCACTTACTGGCCGCCATCTGTTCCGCTAGGGTCAGCAAGGTCAGGTGCCTTTTGCTGCAGATGGCTTCCTTATCTCCTCATTAAGGAAGGCCAGGCCTTGTGTGTGTGTGTGTGTGTGTGTGTGTGTGTGTGTGTGTGTGTGTGTGTGTGTGTGTGTGTGTGTGTGTGTGTATGTGTGTGCGTGAGTCAACATTGGGATAGGGGCAGAGAGAGGGAGAAAGGGAGAGAAAGGGAGAGGGAGAGACAGCGAGAGAGAGAGGTAGGGAGAGAGAGAGAGAGAAATAGAGACAGAGAGAGAAAGAGAGGGGGAGAGAGATAGACAGAGACAGACAGAGGAAGAGAGATAGGTAGAGAGAGAGAAAGATAGATAGGGAGAGAGAGAGAAGGGGGTGGGAGTGATAGAAGAGAGAGAGGGGGGAGTGAGAGGAGAGAGAGATAGACAGACAGACAGACAGACAGATGGATGGACAGACATACAGGGAGACATAGACATAGACACAGAAAGAGACAGACATGAGAGACATATAGGCAATGAGAGACAGACAGACAGACAGAGACAGGGACAATGAGATGGACACAGACAAAGTGAGAGACAGAGAGACAGAAACAGAGGGACAGAGACCCCGACAGACAGAGACACTAACAGACACTAAAACAGAAACAGAGACATCGGTAGAGACCAACAGAGACAAAAACAGAGACAGAGACACCAACAGACAGAGACACTAACAGAGACAAAAAAACAGAGACAGAGATACCGATAGAGACCAACAGAGATATATATATAAAACAGAGACAGAGACACCAACAGACAAAGACATCGATAGTGACAACAACAAAGACAGAGATAGAAACACCGACAGACAAACAGGTAGAAAACTGACCACTGTAGCTGAGAGTACAGGTAAACAAAAGTAGGGACAGCCAGAACCCCCCACCCCCCACCCCACCCCAAGCCAAGGTCAGTGGAAGGTCATTGGGTGGACACTGCACTTACTGGCCGCCATCTGGTCCGCTAGGGTCAGCAAGGTCAGGTGCCTTTTGCTGCAGATGACTTCCTTATCTCCTCATTAAGCAAGGCCAGGCCTTGTGTGTGTGTGTGTGTGTGTGTGTGTGTGTGTGTGTGTGTGTGTGTGTGTGTGTGTGTGTGTGTGTGTGTGTGTGTGTGTGTGTGTGTGAGAGAGAGTGTGTGTGTGTGTGTGTGTGTGTGTGTGTGTGTGTCTGTGTGTGTGCGTGAGGGGGGGGGGGTGTCAGTCAACATTGGGGTAGGGGCAGAGAGAGAAGGGGGAGACACAGAGAGAGAGTGGGAGAGAGAAAGAGAGAGAGAGGGGGGGAGAGAGAGGGAGAGAGAGAGGGGAGAGAGAGTGGGAGAGAGAGAAGTGGGGGAGATAGAGGGAGAGAAGGGGAGAGTCACAGAGAGGAAGACCAGGCCTTGTGTGTGGGTGTGTCAGTTAACATTGGGGTAGGGGCAGAGAGAGGGGGGGGGGTGGAGAGCGAGGAAGAGACATAGAGAGAGAGAGGTAGGGAGAGAGTCAGAGAGAGAGAGAGAGAAATAGAGAGAGAGAGAGAAAGAGAGGGGGAGAGAGATAGACAGAGACAGACAGAGAAAGAGAGGTAGGTAGAGAGATAGGAGTGAGAGGAGGAGAGTGAGATAGACAGACAGACAGACAGATGGACGGACAGACATATACAGGGAGATATAGACAAGGAAAGAGACAGACATGAGAGACATATAGGCAATGAGAGACAGACAGACAAAGACAGGGCAATGAGATGGAGACAGACAGAGACAGACAGGGAGACAGAAAGAGAGAGACAGAGACCCCGACAGACAGAGACACTAACAGAGACAAAAGCAGAGACAGAGATACCGATAGAGACCAACAGAGATATAAAAAAACAGAGACAGAGACACCAACAGACAGAGACCATGACAGACAGAGACACTAACAGAGACAAAAACAGACACAGAGACACCGATAGAGACCAACAGAGATTTTTTTTAAAAACAGAGACAGAGACACCAACAGACAGAGACATCGACAGTGACAACAACGAAGACAGAGACAGAAACACCGACAGACAAACAGGTAGAAAACTGACCACTGTGGCTGAGAGTACAGGTAAACAAACGCACGGACAGCCAGAACCCAACCCCACCCCCCACACACCCCTCATCCCCCACCCCAAGGTCAGTGGAAGGTCATTGGGTGGACACTGCACTTACTGGCCGCCATCTGTTCCGCTAGGGTCAGCAAGGTCAGGTGCCTTTTTGCTGCAAATGGCTTCCTTATCTCCTCATTACGGAAGGCAAGGCCTTGTGTGTGTGTGGAGGGGGGGTGTCAGTCAACGTTGGGGTTGGAGCAGAGAGAGGGAGAAAGAGAGAGGGAGAGGGAGAGACAGCGAGAGAGAGGGAGGGAGAGAGAGAGGGAGGGAGGAAGAGGGAGAGAGGGGAGAGAGAGAGGAGGGGAGAGAGAGGGGGAAAGAGAGAAGAGGGGGAGATGGAGAGAGCGGGAGAGAGATAGAGAGAGACAAAGACAGAGAGAGAGAGACAGAAAGAAAATCACAAAAGCGATAGAGAGAATCAGGGACAGACAGACAGAGACAGACAGAGACAGACTGATAGACACAAAGTGACAGAGACAAAGGAGCAGACGCAGACAGATACACAGACAGAGAGACAGACACACACAGAAAGAATGAGAGACAGAGAGAAAAAAAAGAGTAGAAAAAAAACCCGCAACTTGATATATCAATAAAAGATAGAAAAGGGATCATTATATTCCCTATTCAGGCTTCTAACAACCAGAGAACAAAAAAGCTGTGAACCTGTCCACGTCTCCACACCAACAGCTAACAGAACACTGCAGTCACACACATTGTCGTTCTGTCATGTCGACACCCCCTTACACAACACTGCAGTCATACACATTGTCCTTCTGTCTTGTCTATACCCCCTTACACAACACTGCAGTCATACACATTGTCCTTCTGTCTTGTCTACACCCCCTTACACAACACTGCAGTCATACACATTGTCCTTCTGTCTTGTCTATACCCCCTTACACAACACTGCAGTCATACACATTGTCCTTCTGTCTTGTCTATACCCCCTTACACAACACTGCAGTCATACACATTGTCCTTCTGTCCTCTCTACACCCCCTTACACAACACTGCAGTCATACACATTGTCCTTCTGTCATCTCTACACTCTTTACACAACACTGCAGTCATACACATTGTCCTTCTGTCCTGTCTACACCTTACACAACACTGCAGTCATACACATTGTCCTTCTGTCCTTCTGTCTACACCCCCTTACACAACACTACAGTCACACACATTGTCCTTCTGTCTACATCCCCTTATACAACACTGCAGTCATACACATTGTCCTTCTGTCTTGTTTACTCCCCCTTACACAACACCACAGCCATACACATTGTCCTTCTGCTCTGTCTACACCCCCTTACACAACACTGCAGTCATACACATTGTCCTTCTGTCTACACCCCCTTACACAACACTGCAGTCATACATATTGTCCTTCTGTCCTGTCTACACCCCCTTACACAACACTGCAGTCATACACATTGTCCTTCTGTCTACACCCCCTTACACAACACTGCAGTCACACATTGTCCTTCTGTCTACACCCCTTACACAACACTGCAGTCACACATTGTCCTTCTGTCTACACCCCTTACACAACACTGCAGTCATACACATTGTCCTTCCTTCTGTCCTCTCTACACCCCCTTACACAACACTACAGTCATACACATTGTCCTTTTGTCCTCTCTACACTCTTTTCACAACACTGAGCCACACACATTGTCCTTCCCTTCTGTCTACCCCCCTTACACAACACTGCAGTCAGACACATTGTCCTTCTGTCTTGTGTACACTCCCTTACACAACACTGCAATCACACACATTGTCCGTCTGTCTTGTCTACACCCCTTTACACAACACTGCAGTCACACACATTGTCCTTCAATCCTGTATACACCCCTTTACACAACACTGCAATTATACACATTGTCCTTTTGTCCTCTCTTCATCCCCTTACACAACACTGCAATCACACACATCGTCCTTCCTTCTGTCTTGTCTACGCCCCATCCATTAGCATATCAAAGCACATCACCAATCTAACAATCTGACAGGCCTTGTCATTTTTCTGATGTGGATGATTGACAAGGTATAAAACCAGTTTAACAGTCCGGGTGTGTTTTCTGATGTGGATGATTGACAAGGTATAAAACCAGTTTAACAAGCCTGGTGTGTTTTCTGATGTGGATGATTGACAAGGTATAAAACCAGTTTAACAGTCCGGGTGCGTTTTCTGATGTGGATGATTGACAAGGTATAAAACCAGTTTAACAGACCTGGTGTATTTTCTGATGTCGATGATTGACAAGGTATAAAACCAGTTTAACAGGCCTGGTGTGTTTACTGATGTGAATAATTAACTAGGTATTTAATCCACACCAGCCCCCCCCCCTCATTGTGACCTAGAAGAGGGTTTATCTCCAAAGAAAAACAAAACCTTAATCCTCCAGTTGCCATACAGACTGGGGATTAAGTGGTGGTTGTATAAAATACAAAATCGGGGAAAAACCTAGTTACGCAATAAACAACAATGAAAGAAAACAAAAGCATAGCCAATAGACGAAAACAACCCCATAAATCAAATACACGGTTAACTGGGGGGGAAACATAATCCAACCACCACCACCACCACCACCCATCACCCCCCGCCCCCCCCCCCCCCCCCCCCCCCCCCCACCAAAAAAAAATCAAACACAGAAATGAACTAATCCAAAAAGGAAAAAGCAAACAGCACATAAAAACAAAAACACACACACACACACACGCAACACACACACACACACACGCGCGCGCGCACGCACGCACACATATACAAACACACAAACACACACACCCACACATGCACACACACACGCGCGCGCGCAAACACACACTGAAAGAAATAATGAAGGAAGGAAAAGAAAAAGAATAAAAGAATATCAATCAAGCAACAACAAAAAATAAGAAAGAGAAAGAGAGGGAAAAAAGACTAATATAAAAAAAGACGAATGACAGACAAACAGAAAGGAAAACAAGCTGAAAGAAAAATAAAGAAGGTAAGAAGAAGGAAGATAGAAAGAAAACAAGAATAAGATAGAAAGAAAGGAAGATAAAGGAGGAACAGATAGACAGGAAAGAGAGTCTCTAGGAAAGAATTTTTTTTAAGAAAGAAAGACAGGAAAAAAAAGAAAGACAGAAAGACAGACAGACAGACAGACAGAAAGAAAGAAAGAAAGACATGCAGCAAGAATAAAAGCTAAAAGAAAGGAAAGAAAAAAGAACGACAACACTCAAGAGAAAGGATAGAAAGAAATACTAAAAGAAAAAATATCCAACACGAATTAAATCTTGAATCTTGAATCTACACCATAGGCATGCATGTTATTCGAATAAGCCCTCATGTGCTTTTTTTCCATCCAGTTCCCGTGTGTATGCAGTTTTGTCAGTTTTGTCATCCGTTCCCACCGGTCCACAATGGCCTACTCTTCCGAAAAGCTGAACGGATTTTAACGTGTGCGCAAGATGTTCTGCGTGCGTTCGCACACCGGACCTCGGTTTATAGTCTCATCCGAAAGACTTTTGGGGAGAGCGGAGTCGGCACTGATGTTAACTCCAGAGGAAAAATGCTCTTGAACGAGAATCGAAGCCCAGTCAGCAGATCACGAATACATCACAGGCCTGCCCATGTGCATTTATTTATTTATTTATTTATTTATTCTTTTATATCGAGGATAATGGAATAAGCACTCATGTGCTTTTTTACATCCAGTCCCCGTGTGTATGTGGTTTTGTAAATTGTGTCATCTGTTTCCACCGGCACACAATGGCCTACTCTTCCGAAAAGCGGAACAGGACTTAACGTGTGCGCAAGGTGTTCTGCATGCGTTCGAACACGGGGCCTCGGTTTATAGTCTCATGCGTCTCTGTCTCTGTCTGTCTGTTTGTCTGTCTCTGCTCTCTGCTGTCTCTCTCTGTCTCTTCTCTCTCTCCGCACTCCTCTCTCTCACTTCTCCTCCCTTCGGTATTCCCCTTATATATGAAAAGTATTATTTTATATAATTTTTTCTTCATGCATTTTATAGTGCTTTATTTCAGTCGTCCAAAATGCATACAACATTGTTCTCCTTCAATCAGCATACCATGCCTCTTGGAAATGTATTGAGCGAGTTTTAACTGATTTGCCTAGCTTCCAATTGCTGTACTGATGCTGTTGTTGGCGGGGCTGTTAAAACTGATTTATATCAGGCTCTTTGTCATTTTGTAACTTAATTTGATATGTTTATTGATAGTATGTTAAAGAAAGGTTTTAGTGAGGGTGCTTTAGTCAGAATTTGATGTCTGGTTTATTTTTATGTTGATGTAACCTGAAAATTCTCTCTCTCTCTCTCTCTCTCTCTCTCTCTCTCTCTCTCTCTCTCTCTCTCTCTCTCTGATTAGTCAGTAAACTAGGGCTGGGTAGAGAAAATGCTAATTTCCTTATTAAACTTGCATCAGCCAAGTCAAATAGAACCGCATTGGTTCATTCTGTCTTTCTTTCTTTGTTACTATCGCGCGTGTGTTGTGTGTGTGTGTGTGTTGTGTGTGTGTGTGTGTGTGTGTGTGTGTGTGTGTGTGTGTGTGTGTGTGTGTGTGTGTGAGTGTTTATTTTATTCTGTTTCTTTTATATCGAGGACAATGGAATAAGCACTTAGGCCTTTTTCACATCCTGTACCCGTGTGTATGCGGTTTTGTAAATTCTGTCATCTGTTCCCGCCGGCACACAATTGCCTACTCTTACGAAAAGCGGAACAGAATTTAACGTGTGCGCAAGATGTTTTGCGTGAATGTGTGTGTGTGTGTTCGCGTGTGCGTGTGTGTGTGTGTGTGTGTAGTGGAGGGTGGAGGTGCAAGGGTCTCTCTCTCTCTCTCTCTCTCTCTCTCTCTCTCTCTCTCTCTCTCTCTCTCTCTCTCTCTCCGCTCTTTCTCTCTCCAGCAAGAACATTTATTGAAAATTTCACATAGAATTTGATTGCATGGTCTAATGTAGCATTCTACAATGTTTTCGTTATCATTTTACTTATTGTTTAATGTTCCATTTGTTTATCCTTTGACATTACTTTGTGTTCAGTTTGAAACTGAGTTTACGCCAAAGCTTAAAGTCGTATCCTTTCATAGAGAGCTCTTGGGGCTGGTTTGTTTGTTTTTGATGTTGGGATTTTTTTCATTACGTTAAATGCGTCATGTAATTTTTCTTCTATTTATTTTTATTTACAAAAGAGTCGCGTGTAACCTTTGTCAATAGGCCACATTGGGCAATGATAATAAATTGGTCAAAGCATCAAAGCGTCTCTCTCTCTCTCTCTCTCTCTCTCTCTCTCTCTCTCTCATCAACGAGTTAGCCAGCCTGGTGAGGCCTTTGCGGTTGACTACAGACAGTGTGAAGACCAGGATGAAAGAGAGGGCTGTTTTACTTTAGGTGTTTAATAGGCAAATGATTGCACAACTTTAATCTGGGCTTTCATTTCCAGAAAAGCGATTGTCAGGATACGGCTCACGTGGTCGGCGATAGATAGATAGATAGATAGATAGATAGATAGATAGATAGATAGATAGAGAGATAGATAGATAGAGAGATAGAGATACATAGATACATACATAGATGCATACATAGATAGAGAAATAGATAGACAGACAGATAAATAGAGAAATAGATAGATACATAGATAAATACATACATACATACAGACAGACAGACAGACAGACATAGATACATAGATACATACATACATATATACATACATACATACATAGTGAGAGAGAGAGATACAGACAGACAGACAGACAGACAGATACATAGATACATACATACATACATACATACATACATACATACATACATACATACATACATACATACATACATACATACATACATAGAGAGATACATACATGCATACCTACCTACCTACCTACCTGGATGGATGGATGGATGGATGGATGGATGGATGGATGGATGGATGGATGGATGGATGGATGGATGGATGGATGGATAGATAGATAGATAGATAGATAGATAGATAGATAGATAGATAGATAGATAGATAGATAGATAGATAGATAGATAGATAGATAGATAGATAGATAGATTGATTGATTGATTGATTGATTGATTGATTGATTGATTGATAGATATTCCATGGGATAGAACTGCCAGATTCACCAAATGTGAGATTCTTTTGCGTATGCCACCGGGGTTTTTTTCATTTATTTGTTGCCCACCATTGGCAATATTCGGAGCATAATTAATGGAATCAGTTGATTAATTATGATTATAACATCGCTGAGTAATGGCATCAACAGATTAATCCGTTCACAATATCGGTGACCATGCCAGCTGTATAAGTACGATCACTGTTTCTGAGATTGGAAGTCCAGTTGAATCTTTGCAATTGCTAATTGATTAATGAATTAATTGGAGAGGAGGGATCACCTAGTGGTTAGAGAACACTTTTCATTATTTTTTTTCATTTTCATTTTCATACCACTTCGTCACGGCAGATTTCTCTGCGTGAAATTCGGGTTGCTCTCCCTGAGGGAGAGCGCGTCGCCACAAGAACAGCGGTACCCTTTACTTGTTTTTCTTTACCTGTCTTCAACAGTATTTGTTTCCTTATCAGAGGGGCTTTTATCTACAGAATTTTGCCAGGGGGCAACTCTCTTGCTGCCGTGGGTTCTTTTACGTGTGCTAAATAATGTGTAATACACGGGACCTCGGTTTATCATCTAATCGGGAAAACTATGGTCTAATGGATGGAGGACAAGTTTGGGGCCCAAACGGGGATATAACCACCTCACACTTCCGACCCGGACTTTTCACTTTATGTAGGCGCGTTACCTCTAGACCACCGATCCACTGCACTTGTGATCCGACGGGGGACGGGATAGCCTAGTGGATAGAACATTGCGCTCACAATCTGACGACCCGGGTTCTATTCCCGTTCAAGAGGATATTTTCTCCTGGAGTTAACAGCAGTGCAGACTCCACTCTCCCCAAAAGTCCTTCGGATGAGACTATAAACCGAGGCCCCGTGTGCAAACGCACGCAGAACATCTTGCGCACTCATTAAAATCCTGTTCCGCTTTTCGTAAGAGTAGGCCATTGTGTGCCGGTGGGAACAGATGACAGAATTTACAAAACCGCAGACACACGGGGACTGGATGTAAAAAAAACACACGAGTGCTTATTCCATTATCCTCGATATAAAAGAATAAGATACAAAAATTTAAATAAATAAACGGCCCGGGATCGAGCCACTTCGGAGGCACCCGTTTTAGGGAATTTTACCCTGGAGTTAACATCAGTACTGACTCCACTCCCGTAAAAGTCATTTAGATAAGACTACTTAAAGGGATAAGACTGCATAGATGAAGCCGTAGAAGAATTTTATGACCAGCTACAAGAGGTTCTGAATCAAACACCCAAGAAAGACATCCTCGTTGTGCAAGGCGACTGGAACGCCAAGGTAGGAGAAGATGCATGGAAAGACTGGGAGGGCGTTTGTGGGCCACATTGTAATAACCAATCAAATGAAAGAGGCTTGAGACTCCTGGAGTTTGCCAGTAACAACCACCTCCAGCTAGTGAATACACTTGGCCCACACAAGAAATCCAGAAAATGGACATGGCATAACCCAAATGGAGAACACCACAACCAAATAGATTACATCATGGTGAAAAGACGGTTTCAGTCTAGCGTTAACATCGCACAGACACGAAGTTTTCCAGGAGCAGACATAGGGAGTGATCATGATCTTGTGATGATGACTTTCCGACTACGTCTAAAGAAAATCCACAAGCGGAACAACATCAGGATCAAATTTGACCTCGAGAAGCTGAAGGACCCAGAGGTATTAGAAATTTTTCAAGCAAGGATAGGTGGAAAGTTTGCAGCACTCACTGTGATAGACTCAGACATAGATACACTGACGAATAGTTTCAATACAGCGGTGACTGAAACAGCAAACGAGCTTCTTGGCAAACGCCGACCAGTCAAAAAACCATGGGTCACACCTAACATCCTACAACTATGCGACAAGCGTAGAGAGCTGAAGAAAAAGAAAAATGAAGCAAAAGAAATAGCAGAACAATATAGGGCAGTCAACAAAAGAATCAGGAAGTCCATGACGGAGGCAAAAGAGAAATGGATCGGTGAACAGTGCCAAGAAATTGAAGAGAACATCAAGAAAAACAATAGCAAGAAAGCTTATCAGCTGGTGAAAGACCTGACTAGCACGAAACAGAGAAAAGGTTTAACAATCCAAGACAAAAATGGGAAGTGTCTCACTGACGACCAGGATATTCTGAACAGATGGACAGAATACTGCTCCGACCTGTATAACTATAGAACCGCAGGAGATCCAGAAGTCCTTAAGGTACCCGAAAGCAAAGACACAGACAGTCACCCTATCCTCCGAGAAGAAGTGGAAACAGCAGTCAGATCGCTGAAAAAGGGGAAGTCAGCAGGGGCTGACAACATTCCAGCTCAGTTGGTCCAAGCTGGAGGGGAAGCCATGATCAGCGCCCTACTAAGAATCTGCAACAAGATCTGGCAGACAGGAAAATGGCCACACCATGGACGCAGTCACTCATCATCACCCTCCCCAAGAAAGGAAATCTACAACAATGCCATAATTACCGCACAATCAGCCTCATATGTCACCCAAGCAAGGTCATGCTGCAGATAATATTGAATAGACTGAAGCCACAAGCAGAGACCATCATTGCTGAGGAACAAGCAGGTTTCAGAGCAGGGCGCAGCACAACAGAACAGATATTCAACCTCAGAATACTATGTGAGCGGTACCTTCAACATCAACGAGACCTTTACCACGTATTTATCGATTTTAAGAAGGCATTTGACAGGGTGTGGCATGCAGCTTTGTGGGCAACCATGAATTTGTACAGCATCAATGCAAACCTGATCAGAGTCATCAAACAGCTGTACAGCGAGGCCACCAGTGCAGTGTACTACAACAACAACATTGGAGAATGGTTTCGAACAACAGTTGGAGTAAGGCAGGGCTGTCTACTCTCACCCACTCTTTTCAACATCTTCCTTGAGAGAATCATGGCTGATGCACTGGAACATCATGGAGGATCAGTCAGCATTGGTGGCAGAACGATCACAAACCTCCGCTTCGCAGATGACATTGATGGAATAGCAGGATCAGAAAAAGAGCTTGCCAGCCTAACAGAACACTTGGATAAGGCCTCCAAAACATACGGCATGGAAATCAGTGCAGAGAAGACCAAACTGATGACTAATAACACCAACGGCATTAGCACTGATATCAGGGTTAATGACCAGAAGCTGGAAACAGTTCAAAGCTTCAAGTACCTGGGAGCCATTGTATCCGACCAGGGATCCAAGCCAGAAGTAGTATGCAGGACTGCACAGACAATAACAGCTTTGTCAAAACTAAACACCATCTGGAGAGACAAGAATATCTCACTTATCTCCAAGATCAGACTAATGCGCTCCCTTGTCATATCCATATTTCTGTATGCCTGTGAATCATGGACCCTGACTGCAGATTTGGAGAGAAGAGTACAGGCAGTGGAGATGAGATGCTTTCGGAGACTCCTTGGCATCTCCTACAAAGACCACATAAGCAACGAAAGCGTGCATAACAGAATCCAGCAAACCATTGGACCCTATGAGAACCTTCAAAACGATCGTGAAAAAGCGTAAACTTAAGTGGTATGGGCATGTCACAAGATCCCAAGGAATTACAAAGACAGTTTTGCAAGGCACTGTCCAAGGAGGAAGAAGAAGAGGCAGACCAAGGAAGAGCTGGGAGGATAACATCAGTGAATGGACAGGCCTAGAACTCAACAAAACCCTGAGAAAGGCAGAACAGAGAGAGGAATGGAGGGAACTGGTTGCTGAGTCTTTGAGGGTGCCCCCACGGTCGTCAGACTACGGGACAGATAGATAGATAGATAGATAGATAGATAGATAGATAGATAGATAGATAGATAGATAGATAGATAGATAGATAGATAGATAGATAGATAGATAGACTTAAAGGGAACAGGGGAAAGGTGTTCCCACAACCTATGCGGTCGTTGGGAAGCAAGGCGTCAGACACCTCAGCTCCTCCAGGGGCCAGCATATTGAGGGCGGCGCCCATCTCCTCTCCCTCGCTGCTTTACCTTCCCTGACCCTAAAGAAGACCATTTACAGCTGGGTGAACTGGGGGAACTATACTGAAACCAAGGCTCACACACGGTCACCCATCCAAGCGGTAACCACGCTCAATGCTGCTTAACCTTAGCTTGGGGGGGGGGGGAGAGAGAGAGTGCTCTGAGCACTGAAGTATCCCGTCCCACAAAAGCCTGTATCAAAAGAAAAAGATCATGTGAAATCGGAGTAGGGCTGCCTAGCTGTTGAGGTACTTTAAAACAGCCACACACTCCAACTTCTCATTTAGTGTGCACACACAGTCCTACAATAGTGGTTACCAGGTATTATCTATTTTCTATTTATTCTTTTATTTCGAGGATAATGGAAAAAGCACTCATGTGGATTTTTTTTTACATATAGTCCCAGTGTGTATGCAGTTTTGTCAAATTTGTCATCCGTTCCCACCGGCTCACAATGGTCTACTCTTCCAAAAGCGGAACGGGTTCTAACGTGTGCGCATGATGTTCTGCATGCATTCGCACACGGGACCTCGTCCGAAAGACTTTTAATGAAGGAGTCTGATATCTATTTAGTCCCCTGAGTGATAAAATGGGGAACGCTCAACAATAACACGTATTCAATCTTTGACTGGAACTAAATTTTAAAAACTCAGGGAGATTTTGTTTTGTTTTGTTTTTTTACATCAAATGACATATTGAATTCCAATGCATAATGCAACTACAGAAACGTGTTACGTTAGATAATAGATGTAAATTTAATCGATGCGAGACAAACTTGTCACAATGCATAACACAACCTTTGCTCATCAAGAATGCATGAAGAAATGTGACCATTCCAAGAGCCCACAAAAGCCATCGGAACCAGTTGTGCAGGGCAGCTTTCTACTGACTTCATAGAATTTCAGGGAAGGGGACAGCTCGCTGCCTCATTGACTGCTCACTGCCTCATTGACTGCTCACAGCCTCATGGATGCCTGCATCAGTGGCTGGTGTGGAACATTGCTTTAGCATGAACTCGTATTGCAATATTCATGATCTGTCGCGTCCGTTTCATGCTTCAGTAGCTTGACAAGCACGAGCTTAACTCTGTTCTAATTTTTCACTTTTAATGCCATCTGTTTGTGGCATTCAGATTTTGTGACTAGTTTAGGTCTGAAAACGTATTCGGGTTTAGTCAACACTTTAGCAGTGCACATACGTACAGTGCGCGCGCACGCACGCGCACACACACACACACACACACACACACACAGAGAAACACACACACACACACAGAAACACACACACACACATACGGCAGAGAAGCACAATCCGAGAGATAGCATAGAGTTCAGGTGATTTAATGTTGATAAGACTTCTGACTTTCAACATCAAATCTGACAGGCCTGGGTTAATCAGTTTATTCTGATGACGACTTATGGGAGCAGAGGGAAGGAGGGGGGGGGGGCACATGGAGAGATATTGTCAGATGATTTATTCCATAATGTGATTGGATGCTATTCTATAGCATCCATCACTGCAAAGGGAATTGAGTGGGTGAGTGGGTACACTGCATGCAGATCTCATTCGATATCACCACACAAACCATCAGTCTGTGACAAGGTTTACCATGTCACTCAGTGTGTTCTGGCCCCAATCTACAGCTTTGTTAGTTACTAAGGCATAAATCGATCCCTGAACGCCACACCTCTGTATCTCTTGGTGGCAGATTCATTTGCAATATATGGTTTGCTGATGACATGAATGTTGGGTCTTTAAGTGGTTTTTTGTCGTAAAGTGGACAAGATCAGCAGAGAGAACAACCTCTCCCTGGGCCTGGAAACTTCATACAGGAGAAAAAATCAGAACCTTTTCCTTTCCTTCACCAGGTGGACTGCCAATGCACAGGCCGCAAATCGTAAGAAAAATTATTCCAAATCTCACAATTTTCATTGTCTCTGTGAATGTGAACGTAAAGGTGTCCCATAACCTACTAGGTCGTAGGGGATCGAGGCGTCAGAGACCTCAGCTTTTCTCTCTGAATGTGCGAATGGATAAAACAACATAATTTTCCCCAGGAAAGATAAAGAGTACTCGTTTTGAGCTTGCACTATCGACTGAATATCTATTTATTTATTTGATGTTTCTTTATTGCCACTGTCTTGGGTCGTGTTGTTCCTGTGTTGATAGCAAAACGATGTGCTAAGCAGATTAAGATAATTCGACGTTACATTTTGACCTGGCACATGCAGTAGAATGTATGAATCCATTTAGCGACAAGGATTCAGTTTAAAGACATGACACAGGATCTCCTTGGAGGCAGTAACAACAAAGAACTTACATGCAAGCTAGGAGAATCAACTGGTGCATGGATGCCAGTGCAAAGAACAGCAAGGTCATAGTAAACAGCACTAGTGACGTTACGATTAACAACGCCTGGAATGGTCAACAATTTGAAAAAACACACTCCTTCAAACATCTTGGCTCTAAGCTGAACCAAGATGGCCACTCTGCAGCTGGTCAAGATCGTACTAGCCCTTGCAACCTCAGCCATGGCAAAGTTGCACAGGATTTGAGCTTTCAAACATCCAGATTCAAGCAAGCCTCTGTCGACCGTCGCTCTTTCTCTATTGTGGTCCATTAACCTGGAACCATCTTCCTCTATCCCTTCGCCAAAAACCTTCACTTGATATTTTCAAATCCAGCCTCAAAACATACTGTGCGTGCGTGCGTGCGTGTGTGTGTGTGTGCGTGTGTGTGTGTGTTGTGTGTAAATTTGATATCTGTTTATCTTATTTATGTGCGATCGCATGCGTGTGAATGATTTGAACGTAAGCGCTTTAAATTGCTTTACCAGTTTCAGCGCTATGTAAACTCGATACATTATTATCATTAAAAGCAAAGAGATCAGCTTACCAATAAGATTGAAGTCCTTTGGAGCACTCGCCATTTTCATCCTGCTGTATGAGTGTGGGGGCTGGACTTTGACTGCAGAGCTGAAAGAGAATATATTCAAGCCTTTGAAATAAAACCATCCAGAAGGCTTCTACGCATTTTCTGGCAGACCAGACATGTGAAAGGGACAAGAGGTGGCCACGGAACCTGAGCCATAGAAGCTCTCTCTCTGGACGCTAACAAGAGGAGGAAGCTGGTGTGATGTGGCAACGTCGCACATCAACGTCTCTCTTACCAAAGAGGCAGTAACACTACGAGTTTCCAAACAATCTAAGAAAATAAACCGGTGCTTACGGTATGGAGATCAGTACAGAGAAGAGCAAGGACAAGGTCAGCAGGACCAGTGACCGTCATGATTAGCATCGCTGCAAATGGTCCACAACTTGAACAACAACATCTGTGCTTATAGATGCCTTTGCGTTGAACGTGATATGCAGAGAGAGAGAGGGGGGGGGTGGAGGAGGGGGAGAAAAGGAGTGAAATTGATTGTTGATACATGTATCTAAACATGTTGATTTATCAATACCTTTCCTATATTGTAAAATCCCTTTTCATGTCCATAATTTGTGCTCTTCATTTTGGAGTCGAATTCGTGTTGTGAGTATTGTTCACACGCCCACATCCCCAAGTTGTGGTTTTGTTAAATTTCATTACCCCTTGGGGAGGGGGGGGGGGTTCTTGAAATGAAATCTTGAATCTTACAGGAACCACTTGAGAGAGGAAGACACAGGGGCAGACAGATGAAGACTGGACGCAGGGCATCAAAGATTGGACAAGTCTGTCTTCACATGGCCGTGTTGCTGAGAAAGTCTGAAGACAGACCGGCCTGGAGTTAAACTGTAAATCGGATGCATTCTTCCTGCCTCCTCAAAAATTTCGGTTAAGGCGCAGATTGATTGATTAGTCGCTTGCTTTCTTGCTTGATTGCTTCATTGATTAATTAATTCGTTGACAGAGAGACATAAAGACGCAGACACAGACAGTTAGGGAAGGAGGAGGTAAGTATCCTTTGTGTTCTTAATCTTTTCCTCATTTTTTTTTTTTATCATACTGATTTGTGTTTGCCAATTAGAACCACTACTTGTTTCTGCTATTTCTTTTGTTTTACTAATTTATGTGTGTGTGTCGATGTCGATATCCTTCTACTTCTAGTTTCATTCGTATTTTTGCAACTTGGGATTTTCTTAGAAATTTGACGGGGATTTATGGAGAGAGAGACAGAGTCAGACAGACAGGCAGACAGACAGACAGACAGACAGGCAGACAGGTGAACAAAAAAACAATAATAAGATAGCACAAGAGGGCAAAATACGAAGAAGGAAATGCACAGAGAAGCAGCTTAAATGTAAGGCTGATGATCTTTATCTGCAGGGATGAGACATAAGTCTGGCTTGTTGTTTGACATCTGGTCATTTCCCTGTATGCACAATTTTTAAAAACTGATTGCAAACCATGGTTGAAAGAAGAAGAAAGAAAGAAAGAAAGAAAGAAAGAAGAAAAGAAGGAAAGAAAGAAGGAAAAGTAGAAGAAAGAAAGAAAGAAAGAAGAAGAAGAAGAAGAAGAAGAAGAAGAAGAATCTCATTTCACTGAATTTGAACACCAATGTCTTGTTTTGTCTCCTGTCGTCTACTCCTCTCTTCTCTATTCAACACTACTCTTCTCTTCTCTGTTCTTCGTCATGTTTCTGTAAGATACTGAGCACTGGCAATGAAGTTTTGGATCTTTAACGTGCATATTTGATTGTCATGCTACCAGTCATATGCAGTTATACTTACATAATAACAATAAATTATAATAATAATAAATGGAACTTATATAGCGCTATATCTTGCAAAGACAAATCAAAGCGCATGCATTCAACCTAATCTTACACAGTCATGCAATCAATGATAATAATCAATAGTTTAAACAAACAGATATTTACAAGCATGATGCGCTGCAGACAAAATCTATGAATAAAATTTCAAAAGTTAAATGTTTTCAAAAGCACACACACACTCACACATGTGGTATACTTTAGCAGGGTGATAGGACATGGGTTAGTGAAGGTGGGATAGCTCTGATATGAAACAGGAGGGGGGAAATCTTAGGTTTGAAATAAATATGTCTTGAGGCTGGATTTAAAAGTGTCATAACTAGGTTCCTGGTGAAGAGAGAGAGGGAGCTCAATCCAGGTCGATGGACCCGAAATAGAGAAAGAGGCGGCCAACAGTGGATTGGTTGAATCTAGGTATTCGTAGGCACAAGTTATCTGCAGCAATCATATTATTGCAGCAATCTCCAGCAAATTCACGCCATCTCTCCAATCAACCAGAGGTCACACAATGTTAATGTTCTCTCTCCCTCTACACAAAGATTGATTTATTTTTAACATTTCACTATGAACTTTGTGCGTGGAAGTACATACAATATATCGCATAGCATATTAATTCATTTTGGCAAAAAGACAATTCAGTAATCCAACAGTACCCAATGGTTGGAGTAAGAGGCCATAAACTGACACTATTTCCAAAGTCTTTTAAAGAGCCTCCTCTTTCCTCTCCAGGCGTGACCGATAAACCCTGAACTTTACAGGGGATTAATTTCTAGGTTACCGAAATGTAAACGTTCATCATCCAGTCTGGCCCAGGCCATAAGCTGTGTCAGTTATTGATGTCAGCTAATCACCAAGGCCTACACTAAAATTTTATGTTGTAAAATGCTGTGTTGAGATTGCCTTCAGTCATGACAAGCTCTTAACATAACAGCCTGCACTCTTCTTTGTTAAAGAACAAAAAAATCCTCTCAAGTCGGAGTATGGCTGCCTATGTGGCGAGGTACTTGAAAAGAGTCATTCACGCAAACTTCTCATAGAGTATACTTCCTATCTCACAAGTGATTCCCAGCTGGAATGAGTGAGTCAGTGTATGTTCTGGGTGACCCCCAGGGTGTAAATCTGGGGAACGCACAACAACAACAGAAACATCAACAACAACAGCATATTCCAGTAGGCGTCCTCCTCTGCTAATGCAGAAGGATCAAGTAATTTGTAGTTACATTCAAGCTGTAGGCTACTCGTTACTCAGTGTATTCATCTGGAAATGGCCCATAACCCTGTGACAAGACAAAAGTGACCATAGTAATTTAAAGAATTAAAGTCATTTTGTACTCACCCTGTATTTGGGATGAGGGTCCATTCCTTGAAGGTCACCCTGTCGTTTTATTAGTTACACTTTCTTTCATAATCACAGCTTATTGTACCCATAGTTTCCATTTTCTTTTGCCACTTTCTTTTATTTAATTATTCATTTATTTACTCTTCTTTTGGTTTATGTTCACTTTCTTGTTTCATTTCGTATTTCTTTCCTTCATTTCCTTCATGAATTTCACTTGACAAACTCAAGTTTCAGTACATTTCCATTGAGGAAGATGTAGTTCATTACCTCTCAGTCCCAACAGCCTGGCTCAATGGTATTAGTTTAATACTCAATGGTCATGTCCCAGGCCTGCCCCAGCCAAAGGCACAAGTGTTGAAGTTTAGCTTCATTCTTTAAACTACAACTTGGGTGAGTACAATTTAAAAGGCATTAGCCAATCACCACCCAGTAGTAATGAGAGGATACAGGCCATTCAAACTGGTGAGTGGTAATCCAATCACCTCAGCATACAAACGCGACCCTACTGCATAATTAGGGACATGGCCCTAATCTTCACTCAGAAAAAAATATCGGCAGTAACTAAATAATAAGCTTAGCCACTTTTCATTACTTTTTATTTGTTTTATTTATTTTATTCTTTTATATCGAGGATAATGGAATAAGCACTTATGTGCTTTTTCACATTCAATCCCCATGTGTATGCAAACATAACATACACATGTGCACATCATGCAAACATAACAAACACATGTGCACATCAAAAGTTATTTCACACATGATACCTACGTGTGCATACCAAAAACATTGCACACATATCATTGGTCTTCTGCATGCGTGTTTTTATCAATAAATTACAAAACTGGCAGGTGTACACTTTAAGTTGACCCCGAACTCGTTAAAATCCTATGCCCCGTTTCAATTTACTGATAAACAGGTAGATAACCATCAATTAGATAAGCACGTAATCAAATAGTCTAACAAACACCTTTCACAAATAAATAGATAAATAAACAGCTAGCTATAAACAAATACGAATGGATAAAATATTAAGATTGCGAAGCCAGGCAACAATCTAATACCGCAAATATAATGAAAGGTAACGATAATGAAAACGAAAATTAATTTTCTGATGGTAATAGAATAAGAATAAATGGTATGGGCATGTCACAAGATCCAAAGGACTTGCAAAGACAGTTTTACAAGGCACTGTCCAGGGAGGAAGAAGAAGAGGCAGACCAAGGAAGAGCTGGGAGGATAACATCAGCGAATGGACAGGCCTAGAACTCAACAAAACCCTGAGAAAGGCAGAACAGAGAGAGGAATGGAGGGAACTGGTTGTTGAGTCTTTGAGGGTGCCCCCACGGTCGTCAGACTACGGGACAGATAGATAGATAGATAGATAGATAGATAGATAGATAGATAGATAGATAGATAGATAGATAGAATAGAATAAGAAAGAGAGACAGACAGACAGACAGACAGAAGGAGACAGAGACAGACAGACAACAGAGACAGAGAGAGACACAGAGAGACACAGAGACAGAGAGAGACAGACAAACAGACAGGCAAACAGACAGACATACCGAGACAAAGAGAGAGAAAGAGAGAGAGAGAGAGGGGGGAGCGCGGGAAAGAGCTACTTATCAAGAAAAGAGAAGCTAGTGTATAGATGGACAGTTTTTTGTACACCCAGCTGCCAGAAAGAAGAACAAAAATGAACAAATGACTAAAACTAATCACGATTACAGTCAAGCAACACATGAACACATGAACAAAGAAGTACGTCATTAGGGAAGACCTAGCGGAACAAAGAAAGACAGACACACGCTTTTCAACACCACGTCAGATAATATAATATTATATGGACACAGGGACTTCTCTTCTCTTCTTCTTCTTCTTCTTATTCATGTGGACAAAAAACTCGAACAGCCTTAGGTTCAATTCCACCCCAACACACACATACACACACACACACACACACACTCTCTCTCTCTCTCTCTCTCTCTCTCTCTCTCTCTCTCTCTCTCTCTCTCTCTCTCTATCTCTCATATTTATAGATAGATAGATAGATAGATAGATAGATAGATAGATAGATAGATAGATAGATAGATAGATAGATAGATAGATAGATAGATAGATAGATATATATCCCTAAGGGCGGGGACTGATGTAAAAAAGCACATGGGTGCTTATTCATTATCCTCGAAATAAAAGAATTTGTCATTGTCATTGTCAATTTGTCTTCGTCGAACGCTCAGACAGCAAGTATTCCATTATCCTCGAAATAAAAGATTTAAAAAATACATCGCTGTCTGTTATATGAGCGAAAATGCGTCACGCTGCCGTTAAACGCCTGACAAGTCAGACCCAGCACATCCGACTTCGGCATATAAGAGAGAATAGTTATCTGTTAAGTCTTTCTTGGGGGGAAAAAAGCAGGAGAATGGACCAAGAAGGCAGAAAATAGACAAGAAGGAGGTGACAGGAAGAAAAGGAGCGAGGCAGAAACAGAGTAATAGGAAAAAGGGAATTTCTAGCACAGAATGTGGGGATGCTGTTTATACTGACAGGCCCCCCAGCATCCCCACGGGATAGAAAAGGGGGTCTAGCCTAGTGGTTAGAACTCGTAATGTGATATCTTCAGTTTAACGTCTATTCATATTTAGTGATTTTAGACGGAAGACGGTAATGTGATGATAATTGAGGGGGTTAGCAGTTTGAGTCTCCGATCACCTGTCATTTGGAGAGAACTTTGCATTGGAGTCAGCGTTTATCTGCTCCCTGTAAAAGTCCTTCAAGTGATATTATAACCCAAGGTTCCATGTGTGAAAACACACAGAGACTATCTCAGACACACGTTGATAACCCATCCATCTTTCGATGTAAGGAGGGAGACGAGGCTAACTATAGCCGGCGGTATTGAACACACAACTGAACCCAGCATGCACCCTGAGTGGCATGAGCTCCGCCAAACTCGGTTTGCCCATGCATAACACAGAACCAGAGAAATCCAGAGAACTGCCTCCTCTGCTCCTGCTGAAAGAGTTGAGGAAAATGTCAGGTCAATTTTTAATGGCACAAGTCCTTTACTTTTCCTCAGATGGCTAAAACACACGCACATACGCACACAACAACAACAAGAACAACAACAACAACAAAACA
>CM054143.1:18637193-18654693 GCA_028751875.1 Rapana venosa | reverse complement strand
ACACACACACACACACACACACACACCCAACCCTCCCCCACACACAGATATACACAAACTCCTTACCACCACCACCCACACCCACTCCACCACCCCTCACACACACATACACACACACACACACACACACACACACACACACACACACACACACACACACACACACATCTAACAAAAGATAACATTACAAAAACAAAATATACCCACAAAAAAAGAAAGAAGACACACAAAAAGAAAGCAAAAATGACAAACAAAAAGAAATAAAAGATGAATACAGATCATGTTAGATCCCGCTCTCCCTCTCTCCAATAAAATGAAATAAGACCGAAAGTATGGACTTATCTGCTCTTTTAATGCCCAATAAAATGGAGAAAAAATAACATTGACATTTTGTATCCTTCAACCCCTCCCCCCCCTCAACCCCACACCCTCCTGAAAATACATAGATGATGCCCTCCCCCCCCCCCTTCCTCCTGAAAATACAACTAAGATGATGCCCTAACACCCTGACGCAAGGGGTAAAAATGAGAAAAGGAAGAGTACTCATGAACTTGCATGCCGTTGAATGCAATAAAGAGAGAAAAAGAAAGAAAGAAAGAAAGAAAGAAAGGAAAGGAAAGAAGGGAGGAAAGAAAGGAAGGAAGGAAGGAAAGGAAAGGAAGGAAGAAAGAAAGGAAGGAAGGAAGGAAGGAAGGAAGGAAAGGAAAGTAGGAAGGAAGGAAGGCAGGAAGAAAGAAAGAAAGAAAGAAAGAAAAGAAAAGAAGAAAGAAAGAAAGAACGAAAAGAACAGAAAAGAATTCAGATAGATAGATAGATGGATAGATAGATAGATCGATAGATAGATAGATAGATAGATAGATAGATAGATAGATAGATAGATAGATAGATAGATAAGAAAGAAAGAAAGAAAGAAAGAAGTACATACATATACACAGAAAGAAATAAAAGGCATTAAGAAAGGAAAAAAAGCATACAAACAAAGAAATAAAGAAAAACGAGCTATAGAAGGAAGGAAAATATAAATGCATTAGAACAGACAAACGAGAATCAGAAATAATAAGAGCGAGCCAAAAAAAAGACAGAAAGAAAAGCGCAAAAGAAAACGAGGAAGAAGAGTTGGAGCGAAAAGAAAGGAACATAAACGAAAGAAAACAACAACAACAAAAAGAAAACGAAAAAAAAAGTAAAGGAAAAAAAGAAAAGAAAAGAAAGAAAGAACACACACACACACACGCACACACACACACACACACACACACACACACACACACACACACACACACACACATACGCCCTTACCACACGCACACACACACACACACACACACACACACATACAAACACACACACTCCCATCCCACCCCACACACACATATACAATAAAAAGAAAGAAAGGAAAGGAAGGAAGGACGGGAGGGAGGGAGGAAGGAAGGAAGAGAGAGAGGGAGGAAAGAAAGAAAGAAAGAAAGAAAGAAAAAGAAGAATAAAAAAAACAGAAAAAAACAAAAGAAAAGAAGAAAGAAAGACAGACAGAAAAGACAGATGGACAGACAGAGAGACAGACAGAGAGAAAGAAAGAAAGAAAGAACGAAAGAAACAGAAAGAAGGAAAGAACGAAAGAACTAGAAAGAAAGAAAGAAAGAAAGAAAGAAAGAAAGAAAGAAAGAAAGAAAAAAAGAAAGAAAAAAAGAAAAGAAACAAAAAGGATAAAAATTACGAAAAAATAAAGAAACAAAAAATGTAGAATAAATGCACTAGTTTTCCAAACAAGTTTTATTGATTCAGAGAGAGAGAGAGAGAGAGAGAGAGAGAGAGAGAGAGAGAGAGAGAGAGAGAGAGAGAGAGAGAGAGAGATTTTTAATGTTATTTATTCTTTTATATTGAGGATAATGGAATAAGCACTCATGTGCTTTTTTACATCCAGTCCCCGTGTGTATGTGGTTTTGTAAATTGTGTCATCTGTTCCCACCGGCACACAATGGCCTACTCTTTCGAAAAGCGGAAAAAGATTTAACTTGTGCGCAAGATGTTCTGCATGCGTTCGCACACGGGCCTCGATAGTCTCATCCGAACGAAACTGTTTCATCAATAGCTGCTGCTGCATCCATCTCTTCAGCCCACGACCTCTCTCTCTCTCTCTCTCTCTCTCTCTCTCTCTCTCTCTCTCTCTCTCTCTCTCTCTCTCTCTCTCCTCTCTCTCTCTCTCTCTTATCCAATTGCCCTCATTAAAAGATTCGAGTTCCATTTCAAGAGTTCGAGTTCTCTCTCTCTCTCTCTCTCTCTCTCTCTCTCTCTCTCTCTCTCTCTCTCTCTCTCTCTCTCTCTCTCTCTCTCTCTCTCTTATCCAATTGCCCTCATTAAAAGATTCGAGTTCCATTTCGAGAGTTCGAGTTCTCTCTCTCTCCTCTCTCTCTCTCTCTCTCTCTCTCTCTCTCTCTCTCTCTCTCTCTCTCTCTCTCTCTCTCTCTCTGTAATCGCGTCGCATTCGATATCGTTGATTACCGCGCCCTAGCGCTATATGGCTTGATTGCTAAATAGCAATAAATTGTGTTCATTGTTCATTCTCTCTCTCTCTCCCTTTCTCTCCCTTTCTCTCTCTCTCTCTCTCTCTCTCTCTCTCTCTCTCTCCTCTCTCTCTCTCTCTCTCTCTCTCTCTCTCTCTCTCTCTCTCTCTCTCTCTCTCTGTTTTTGTTTTGTTTTGGTTTTTTGTTGGTGGTGGGTTGTTGGGGTTTTTGGGGGGAGTGTTTTGGGATTTTTCTTGTATTTGGGGCTTTTTGTTGTATTTTTAAAGGTTTTTTTTCCCTTGTGTCTACTGTGTGAGAGTACGAGTACTGGGTTTATTATTAAGATGAATCCCTACAGGCGAAGACTGGATGTAAAAAAGCACACCACACGTGTGCTTATTCATCATTCTTGTATTAAAAGAATTTGTCATTGTCATTGTCTCTCTCTCTCTCTCTCTCTCTCTCTCTCTCTCTCTCTCTCTCTCTCTCTCTCTCTCTCTCAACGGGTCAGGTGGCTCTATCTGCCCAGTCAATCAAACATGATGACCAAAGCTCATCCGAGCACAGAGGCCCTAAACTGTAGTGTGCAACACTGCACTGGTAACAGACTCTTCAGCAATAGCTGCTTCTGCACCCTTCCCTTCCGCCCAGGACCTCTCTCTCTCTCTAGTGGTTAGAACATTGCGCTCGCAATCTGACGACCCGGGTTCGATTCCCGTTCAAGGGGGATATTTTCCCCTGGAGTTAACATCAGTGCAGACTCCACTCTCCCCAAAGTCCTTCGGATGAGACTACAAAACGAGGCCCCGTGTGCGAACGCACGCAGAACATCTAGCGCACACGTTAAATCCTGTTCTGCTTTTCGTAAGTGTAGGCCATTGTGTGCCGGTGGGAACAGACGACAGACTTTACAAAACTGCATACACACGGGGACTGGATGTAAAAAGGCACACAAGTGCTTATTCCATTATCCTTGATAAAAAAGAATAAAATAGAATAAGAATAAAATCTCTCTCTCTCTCTCTCTCTCTCTCTCTCTCTCTCTCTCCTCTCTCTCTCTCTTTTCTCTCTCTTCTCTCGTGTGTGTGTGCGTTTTTGTGTGTGTGTGTGGGGTGGGGTGTGTGTGTGTGTTTTGTGTGTGTGTGTGTGTTGTGTGTGTGTTCGTTTGTTCGTTCGTTCGTTCGTTCTTGTATATAGCGTCTGTTCACTATAAGTGATATTAGACGTGTATGTGTGTGTGTTGTGTGTGTGTGTGTGTGTGTGTGTGGGGTATGTGTGTGTGTGTTTGTGTGTTGTTGTTATTATTGCTGCTGCTGCTGCTGCTGCCGTTTTCAATATTCCTTAACACTGACTGCGACAATAGAGCTACAAATCTGTTCTCACTGAAAATGTGGCTACATTTTCATGTAACGGCATCGATTCAAAATTCATTCCTAGACAGTAATGTCAATGCACAGGAGCACACGAATCGTCATCGGAAATGAAGATCAGACTTTGAGGTAAATTCACGTTATAAATATATGTGACTTTCCTACGGGGAGTAACTGCTGCAGTAAATTAAATCGTTTTTTTCTCCCTTTATTCCCTCTTCCCCGAGCAACCATTTTGGACGCTGCGCAATAGCCTGCTTTAAAGGCTGTTATGTTATCTCCAAAAATGGGACATAATGTCATTTGACATTTTGGCCCAGGCCAAAAGCTGTGTGTCAGTTGTTGACGTCAGCTAAAGTTGCCAAAGCCCACATCAAAATGTTGTTATGTTGTGAAACATTATGTTGAGATTGCCTTCAGCCATGACATAACATAAATAACAGCCTGCACTCTCCATTAATAAGGGAAAAAAATCCTCTGAAGTCGAAGTATGGCTGCCTATATGGCGGGGTACAAGTAAACAGTTATCACACGCCTATCTTCTCATCCGGTGTACTTTCTATCTCACAGTTGATTGCCAGGTGGGATGAGCGAGTCATAATGAATATTCTGGGTGACCCCCCCCCCCCCATCCCCGGACAACCCCCCCCCCCCTCTTCGGGTGTTAAGCTGGGGAACGCACAACGACAACAGCAACAACGTTTGAAATTTGCACATGCAAATTCATATGTTTACCTAGCTTCCTCATGAATGGATCAACCCGCCCGCTTTTCAATCAGTGACAATCTATTTCTATTGTCTGGTGAAACACAGTCTTTGCCGTCCTTTACAGTGTTATTGACACTGCATGAAATGAATTCGTCCTGCATTCTGTGATAAGCGATCATTCAGAATAGTCTGATGGTTAGAGCGTTGTGCACTGCACTTGTGATCTGTTGGCCAAGGTTCGAATCCTGTTCAAGGGGATCCCCCCCCCCCTACCTCCCGAAGTTAACATCCATGCCGACTCCACTCCACCCCCAAAACTCTTTCGGATGAGACTATAAACCGAAGTCCTACGTATGAGCGCAGGCAGAGAAACTTGCGCACATGTTAAAACATGCCAGTCTTGCTACTATCAATTACGGCGCATAAGCACGATTCGCAAATATCTGTCCACTGATGCATCTTCCAAGCTCGTCACATCTCTCATTCTTTCACGTTTACACTACTGTAATTCTTTTTTTTTTTTTGGTTGGCCTACCAGCATCATCCATCCACTCGCTTCAACGCATACAAAACGCTGCAGCTCGACTGGTCCTAAGAAAGAAAAAATCTGAACACATCACTCCTCTTCTGCGATCTCTTCATTGGCTGCCTGTCTCACAAAGACTGAAGTATAAGATCAATACCCTCTGTTTTAAATGTCTCCACAAATCTGCACCCTCTTATCTCTGTAACTGCCTTTACCTGTATACTCCATCCCATTCCCTTCGTACAGCCGCAGATACTTTGTGCTTTTGAACACCCAGATTCAAACAAACCACTGTTGGCCGTCGCTCTTTCTCTGTTTCTGATCCATCCACCTGGAATGACCTCCCTCTTTCACTTCGCCAAAAGCCTTCATTTGATACCTTCAAATCCAGCCTCAAAACACATTTATTTCCTACCTGAGACTTTCCCCTCATATCCGTCCCTACTTTTCAACAGCATCCTTCATCTCCTAAGTGTGTTTGCAGGGTGGGTGTGTGTGTGTGTGTGTGTGTGTGTGTGTTGTGTGTGTGTGTGTGTGTGTGTTTGTGTGTGTGTGTGTGTGTTGTGTGTGTGTGCACGCGCGCGTGAATAAATTTGAATATGTTATTCATTATATTTGAGGAAAGTTGCATGCGTGTAAATGATTTGAGTGCAAACGCTTCGATTTGTTTGTTTTACAAGATTCAGCGCTATATAAGTTCCATATATTATTATTATTAAAACCTGTTCCGCTTTTCAAAAGAGTAGGCCATTGTGTGCCGGTGAGAACTGATGACAACATTTACCCCCCAAAAATGCAAGCACACAAAGCCTGGATGTTTAAATTTTTAAAAACACACGCATTAACGCTTATTCCATGAACCTTGAAATAAAAGAAATCAAAAAATGAAATAAATTGTTGTTTTTCCTTTTTTTTTAAAAACATATCCAACAAGTTGGGGTTTTTTCTCCAGTATGTTGTTTTCGTAATGGAGAGGGAAGGGTGTGCCAAGCTTAGCACACCCAAGAGACAGACCCTGAAAACCTCACTGCACTGCCGCCAATGGCTACCAAGGGAGTTAAGAGAGAAGCGATCCATAATGGCGAGAGAGAAAGAGAGAGAGACAGACAGACAGACAGACAGACAAAGACAGAGAGAGAGACAGACAGACAGAGAGACACAGAGAGAAAGAGAGAGAGAGAGAGAGAGAGAGAGAGAGAGAGGGTGAGAGAGAGAGAGAGAGAGAGAGAGAGAGAGAGAGATAGAGACAGAGAGAGAGAGAACTCAGAACTCAGAACTCAGAAATTTAATGTATCTCGGCCTTAGGCCATAATACATGGTTGGCGTAGGAGAAATTGACAATGCCACAGAGAGACAGAGAGAGACAGAGAGAGAGAGAGAGACAGAGAGAGACAGAGAGAAAGACACAGAGAGTGACAGAGAGAGAGAGACAGAGAGGGGGAGAGAGAGAAAGAGAGAGAGAACTCGAACTCGAACTCGAACTTTTTATTGAGAGTAAATGGATAAGCTCAGGGCTTTTTTACACCATGCTCTCAAAAAAAAAAAAAAAAAAAAAAAAACCCACACCAAAACCACCACAACAACAATCAAAAACCACCAAAAAACAAAACAAAAACCCAAACAAACAAAAACCCTACAACAACCCCCCCCCCCCCCCCCCCCCCCCCAATCCCCAAACAAACCCGCAAACAATCATTATCAACAGTTTTAAAGACACCAAAATAAAAATTCAAAATTGATTATTATAATCAAACACTATAAATGAGAATAGATACAATGACGATGAATGTCATACAAGGGAGACAATGGAGAAGGAAAGAAAAGCAAACAAACAAACAAACAAACACAGACAAACAAGTATTTAAAAAAAACACAAAAAAAACCACACCACACACACACAACCACCGATCAGAAACCACATTACAGAGAGAGACAGAAAGAGACAAAGAGACAGACAGGCAGACGGACATACAGACAGCGGCAAAACAGCAAAGGATATAGAAGTGAGGGGAGGGGGGGGGGGAGTTGCTTACAGAGTTATGGACAGTGTGAGGACAGAAATAGATCAACAGGAAAGGACAAAAAACAAAACAAAACAACAACAGCAAAGAGACGTGAAGAATGAATCGCATTAAACATGAATTGTGTGCTAATGATACTACAGATAATTAAACATGAATTGTGTGCTAATGACTACTAGAGATAAGGATTTCGAACACAAAAATGAAATTCCAATCATAACATTTCAAAAAGATGTCTGTGATATCCTTTCTTAAATGAAGACAAACTAGGCTTCTGTTTAAGATAATCAGGGATATTGTTCCATAGCTTACTACCTGAATAAACCAAGGATGACATGAATAAGTCTATCCTGGGGCGGGGAATAAATAGAATACTTTTACCTCGAATAACCCTGATAACAACATTTATCATACAGATAGGATGGCGTAAGATTATTCATAATCTTGTACATGAATACGACTTTATTGAAAATGGCATTTCTGATTTAATGGTAAAATATTGAGTTTTTTGTAATCTTCATTTTGCAAAGATGATTTAAGGAGTATTAATTTCATGGAGCGTCTGTAAATACTCTCAAGTCGTTTTAAGCAGTTTTTTACTCGCCAGGTCCCAACATGTTGAAGCATAATCAATATCTGGTTGTATGTATCCATAAAAGAACAACTTTCGAGTGTGCTCATCAAGGAAATGCTTTATTCTATTGAGCTGAAATATCTTTTGGGATAATTTCTTTGACAATATTGAAATATGGCTCGACCAGGAAAGATTATTGTCTACATTAAGGCCAAGTAATTTATGATTATTAACCTCTTCTACTATCTGATCATGAATTTTCAGACTTCTTGACATAGACTTCATATTTTGTCTTTTTTGTCTCGTTGTGACTATCATGAACTTAGATTTTTTAGGATGAAGAGCCATGTGGTTCAGATCAGCCCAAGAAGTTAGTTTATCTATATCTTTCTGTAGAATATTACATATAACATTTGCTTTTTTATCCTTAGTATGAATAGTCGTATCATCTGCAAATAGTTCACAAGACGATGAAATATTTAATGGAAGATCATTAATATAGATAGAAACAAAATTGGCCCAAGAACTGATCCTGGGGGACACCATATGTTATTGGCATGAAGGAGGATATTGCACAGTCTTGAAGAACTGCCTGCCGTCTATTTTTAAGAAATGAGGATATAAGTCTAACTGAATCTGAACATAAGCCATACAAAACAAGTTTCTTTATTAGAAGATCATGGTCAATGGTGTCAAAAGCCTTAGCAAAATCAACAAATACTACCCCAGACAAAAGATCATTGTTAATATTGTCATGCCATTGTTCTATTAGGTTAGTAAGCAGAGTGTGACAAGAATGGTTTTCATAAATCCGCTTTGCCTAGGAGAGAGAGAGAGAGAGAGAGAGAGAGAGAGAGATGAGAGAGAGGAGAGAGAGGAGAGAGAGAGAGAGAGAGAGATAGAGAGAGAGAGAGAGAGAGAGAGGAGAGAGAGATGAGAGAGAGAGAGAGAGAGAGATCCTGCCACAAATTTCACAAGAGTGCTGTGCTCTGCATTCTGCACTTTTGTCAGGAAACAGTTCTACAACACCAAGGAATAAAGCACAGTGTAATTATAACTGCTACCCTTTCAATGATCAGCAGGTGTATCTTGTATTCAGTGTGTGTGGTCATGTTTGTTTTCTTTATTGTCTTGCTGAAGCTTTTACATCCAACAATGCGTCAGTATTCTTCTTCTTCGCAATTCTTCTCTTTCTTCGCAATTCTTCTTCGCAGTTCGTCTTCGAAATTCTTCTTTGCAGTTCTTCTTCTTCTTCGCAATCCCTACTTCGCAATTCCTTCTTCACATTTCGTCTTTGCAATTCTTCTTCTTCTTCTTCGCAGTTCTTCGCAATTCCTCTTCTTCTTCTTTGCAGTTCTTCGCAATTCTTCTTCTTCTTCTTCTACTTCCTCTTCTTCAAATTTTTCTTCTCCTTCGCAATACTTCGCAATTCTTCTTCGCAATTCTTCTTTGCAGTTCTTCTTCTTCTTCTTCTTCTTCTTCTTCAAATTCTTCTTCAAATTCTTCTTCTTCGTCGAACGCTCTAACAGCAACAATTGTTTCTCAGTATGAAAATGAAACTGAACGCATGACTCTTGTCAAAAAGCAGAGACACGAGCGATATAGATCCGTTGTAATGTCCAATGAAGAGAGATGTGCGAAGCACCCACCAAAATAATGGAGAAAAAAAGATGGTGCTCCGTGATCTGCATGCAACTGAGGCAAAAAAATAAGGTGGACTTTTTTTTTTTTAAAAGCGAACCATGTCTGTCTCATCGTCAGTTGTTTGGGGGGGGGGGGGGGGGGGGGGGAGTGTGTGCAGGGTTTTGTTTTCATTTCAAACATGGGCTCTTCCTTATTATTATTTTGTAGTAAACATATTATGATAGCTAGCTTCAGTATCGGTGTGGATGTCAGACTGTTTTTGGTGAAACCAAGGTCTACTCTCTAAATACTATGCCATGACAGCAATTTACTTTATGGTGATAAGACAGTAGTTTCTTTTGTGTGGAAGATGGCTTTTTGTCATTTAATAAAAACAGTAGTTGCATTGATAATGAGTGTTTACAATTAGTGTGTCCACCTTTTTTTTTTTTGGGGGGGGGGGGAATGTTAGACTCTAGAAAATCTGAGGAATTTTTGAGATCTAGACTCTAGAAAATCTGAGGAATTTTTGAGATCTTAACATTCTAGTATGACTTAAAGTATACTGCTGAAATCAAAACCAAAGAAAAATTGTTCCCTTTGCTTTTTAAACCATGTCTTTAAGGAAAAAGAAATGAAAAAAGAAGAAAAACAGTTTTCTGATGAGGGCTTTTTGTGTTTTTTGCTGGATTTTTGTTGTTGTTGGGTTGGTTTTTTTTGGCTGTTTTGTTTTTTTGTTGTTTTGTTTTTTCTTTAGGGGGTGTGGTGTGAGGCACTCACAAAAAGCACTTCGATTTGTTTGGGTTTTTTACCAGATTCAGCGCTATATAAATTCCATATATTATTATTATTATTATTATTAATGGCGGTGAGTTGAGCAGAAAATGTAGGACTTCTTTTCTTACACACATTACGCTCCTTCTATGAAATTGTCTAACATCAAAAATTGCGTCTGCATCGGGTTTTTTTTTCAAACGACATAATATGTAATAATTGTTTTGTTTTGGGAAGACAAAGGTGAGATGTTTGATTTCTTCTTCCTCGAAGGCTTAGACAGCAGCTAATTTTGTCTGCCATTGAGCGAAAATGCGTTGTGCTGCCGTTAAGCGCCTGACAAGTCAGTCCCAGCGCATCGGAATTCGGCCTGGGAGAGAAGTGTTATCTTTTAAGTCTTTCTTTGAAAAGAGGCAGGAGAATGAACCAGGAAGGCAAAAAAATAGACAAGGGGGTGACAGGAAGAAAAGGAAAAAGGCAGAAACAAAGCGACTGATAGAAAATGGGGAGTTTCTAGGACAGAATCTTTAGAGGGCTGAGATGCCATTGAAATATACTAACAAGCCCGCGAGATTCCTACTGAGAAGGGGGTAAGTTATCTCTCCACTGGCTGCCTGTGCCACTGAGAGTTAACTATAAGATCACATACCCTCTGTTATAAATGTCTCCACAAAACAGCTCCCTCCTACTACCTCTGCGACTGTCTTCACCCATACACTCATTCTCGTTCCCTCCGCTCCGCTGCAGATACCTTGCGCTTACGAATACCGAGATTCAACCAATCCACCGTTGGCTGTCGCTCTTTCACTGTTTCTGGTCCAGTGATCTGGAATGACCTCTCTCTCTCCCTTCGCCAAAAGCCTGCTTATGATACTTTTAAATCCAGCCTCAAGGCATATTTATTCCAAATCTGAATTTCCCCCTCTTGTTCATCTCAAATCTATCCTCCCTAAAACAGCCCAAATCCCATCACCTGCCAAAAGGTATCTTTCTTTGTGGTGTGTGTGTGTGTGTGTGTGTGTGTGTGTGGGGTGTGTTTTTGGGTGTGTGTGTGTGTGGTGTGGGGTTGCGTGTTTTGTGTGTGCGTGTGCGTGCGTGTTTGTTTATTTGAATTTGTTAACTCTGTTAATTGTTATTGGTTGTATGTATGGGTGTGTTGAATGCAAGCGCTTTGATTTCTTTTTGCAAGATATAGCGCTATATGAATTCCATTTTTTAAATTATTATTATGTTATTTAGCTAGCGTACTGAAAATGTCAGAAATATTCATTCTTGCACATCTAAACGTAGATTACATAGTTTACACAGCTGCTTTTCTTGGAGTAATTTCATCCCCCAAAAACACAAAGAAAGAACACACAGAAAAAAAACGAAGAATACACAGACATAAATAAAGTAAGCAGGACAGAAAGAAAACGAGAAGGAAGGGGGAAACAAGAAAGAAAGAAAAATATGGGGACTCTCACACACAGAGAGAGAAAGAGGAACACAAGGAAAGATTGATTGATTGATTATGTTTATGTCCAAGCGTGACAGATAAGAACATTTCCGTACTTTTTTGTATGCGATCCTTGTCCTGAATAGGGGTTATCAGCGTGAGAGAAAGAGAGATATTGATTGATTGTTTGATTGATTGATTGACTGATTGATTGACTGATTGATTGGTTGGTTGATTGACTGATTGATTGATTGATTAATTGATAATCATTGTTCCCAAGAGTTACAGATAAGTATTGACATTGTTTTTTTCATCCAACCCTTGCCCTGTCAGGGGATTATCCTTAATAATCAGAGCTAATAACTTCAAGTAAACGTAAAATTTTAGAAAAACATAATGATAATTAAAAGAAATGTTTTTTTAAGAGAGAGAGAGAGAGAGAGAGAGACAATGACAATGACAATGACAATGACAAAGACAAATTCTTTTATTTCGAGGATAATGAAAAAGCACCCATTTTGCATTTTTACAAATAAATCCCATACCAATACACTCACACAGTCACGGGAAAAAATATCTACACCCAAAAAAACACCCAAAACCCTCGAAAAGAGAGAGAGAGAGAGAGAGGGGAGGGAGATGAGAGAGAGAGAGAGAGAGAGAGAGAGAGAGAGAGAGAAGCAACAACAAATAACAAAGAAAGCAAAACAGAGCAAAACAGAAAACACGGAAACGACTGAGAAAAAATAGCAAAGAAACCAAGAGCAAAATAAAAGCAGCAACAACGACAAGGGGAGAATGGACAACCCAATAATACCCCCCCCCCCCTCCAAAAAACCCAAAACCCAAAACCAAAACAAAACAAAAAAACTCCATAAAATAAAGGAAAACAAACCATGTAAATAGTATCGGCTAACAGAAAGAAATGTCATCAAATTCATTGAGAGAGAGAAAGCGGGGAGAAGAGAGAGAGAAGGGGGAGAGAGGGGAGAGAGAGAAGAGAAGGAGAGAGAGAGAGAGGAGAGAGAGAGGGAGAGAGAGAGAGAGAGAGACAACAGTTTCTTGTGTGAAGCTTTTGAATCACGTTCACAAAGGAACAGTTGGAACGGTGCTGGGCACAACACACATGTTTAACCCAGGGGGGAAAAAATCATACTTAACTACCGACCAGCAAAATAATCGTCATGACCTGAATTCCGGGTTATGGTAAAGAGATTTTGAATCAGATGACTATGAATTATTGCGTAACGCTCTCGCCTGATGCAAATGCAGGACAGAAGGAGATGGCACAATAAACATCAACTTGCATTTTACATTATCCCAGAATGACAAACGATGGAGTTCGTGACAGGCTTTCCATATTACTATAATATGCGATCTGTCAACTCAGCCCACTGGCTCGTGAGTTTCTATTAATAATAATAATAATAATGTATGGAATTTACATAGTGCTGAATCTTGTAAAGCAACAAATCAAAGCGCTCAGATTTTTTTTTCGAGGATAATGGAATAAGCACTCATGTGCTTTCTTACTACCAGTCCCCGTGTGTATGCGGTTTTGTAAATTTTGTCATCTGTTCCCACCGGCACACAATCGCCTACTCTTTCGAAAAGCGGAACAGGATTTAACGTAAGCGCAAGATGTTCTGCATGCGTTCGCACACGGGGCCTCGGTTTATAGTCTCATACGAAGGACTTTGACATTCAGTTCGATTTTTGGGGGGTCAAACTGGGAAGAAAGGGCGAGGCTGGGAATCGAACCCAGAACCTCACGATTAACTTGTTGGCAGGCAAACGTCTTAACCATCCTGCCACCTTCATTCAAAGTAAGTCCAGTTTCACTGGTTTATCTTTCGCTACGCAGTTATCGCTCCTTGTTTACTCTTCACAAACGCTCACATTCGCTCCTCCTACAGTCAGTTCTCTCCTCATTGCCTCAGTCATCTCCCCTGTTTTGAACTCTTGCCCCACACAAACTGTTTCTTTCAAACAGGTTTTGCGTTAATTGACATCATTGCCCGTTTTGTTCTTTGACCAGAAAAACTATCCTTTTTTTTCATTCTTTGCTCCACTGTTACCACAAATACTCGACAGAATAAGACAGAAAGAAAAGAAAGAAAGAAGAAGCAGAGAGAAGAAAGAAGGAAAGGAAGAAAGAAGAGAAAGAAGAAGAAAGAAAGAGAGAGAGAGAGAGAGAGAGAGAGAGAGATGTTGAGAGAGAGAGAGAGAGAGAGAGAGATGGAGAGAGAGAGAGAGACTTTACGGGTTGCTTTGTAATCCCGCCATCATTATCATCATCTTCTGTTCCTCCCCCCTCCTCCTCCTTTTTCTTCTTCTAATCTTTCTTCTTCTTCTCAATTCTTTTTTTCTTCTTGCTTCTTTACATTCTTCCAATTCCTCCTTCTCCCTTCTTTTCTTCTTTTATTTCCATTCTTTTACATTTTATATTCCTCTTCCCTTCTTTCTTATAATTCCCATACATTATTATCATATATTATTCTCCTTCGCTTCCCTTCATCTTCTTCACATCTCTTCTTCTTATTCTCCTTCCATCCCCCTTCTCCTCCCTTTCTCTTCTTTTTCTCCTCCTCTCCCCCCTTTCTCTCCCTTTCTTCTTCTTCTCCTTCTTCTCTTCTTCCCTTCTTCTTCTTCTCTTCTTCTTCGCATTCTTCTTCTTCGCATTTTCTTCTTCCTCTGCTTCTGCTTCTTCTTCGCATTCTTCACATTCTTTGCATTCTCCTCCTCCTCCTTCTTCTTCTTCTGTTCCTCCTCCTCTTTTTCTTCTTCTTCTTCTTCGCATTCATTTTCTTCCTCTTCGCATTCTTCTTCTTCTTCTTCTTCTTCTTCTTCTTTTATTCCTTTTCCTCCATCTCCTCCTCATCCTTTATCCCAAATCCACAGAAGGTGGAAGAGCTATCCACCCTGCAGAGGATGACAGAGGACAAAAGGACCACCTGTTTTCATCTCTGCAGCGTTGACTGTTGTTGTAGAGACTTCTGAGAAGTCCAAGATTCCTTCCAGCATGGGTTAGAATCACTTTACGGGCATTGGTCCGATTTCTGTCTCTTTTGAGGAATTTTTGGCGTTTTTTTATATTCATCTGTACTGTGTTTTTCTATTTCTTTTTTTTTTCCTTCTATGTGTCCGCCTTTGTCCTTGTCTCTCTTCTTCTGTTCCTCAAGTACTCCGTGACCTCTCTGTCTCTCTGTTTCTGTCTCTATCTTTCTCTGTCTGTGTCTCTCGCTTTCTCTGTCTCAAGGTCTCTCTCTCTCTCTCTCTCTCTCTCTCTCTCTCTCTGTCTCTCTCTCGCTCTCTCTGTCTCTCTCTATCTCTCTGCTTGTCTCTATGTCTGTCTGTTTGTTTCTCTGTCTCTCTCTCTGTCTCTCTTCTACCTCTCTCTCTCTTTCTGATTGTCCATCTGTCTGCCTGTCTGTATGTCAACCCCCCTTTCTCTCTCTCTCTGTCTCTGTCTCTCTCTGAGTCTATTTGTCTATGTCTCTGTCTCTTGCTTTATCTGTCTGTCGTCCGTCCTTCTTCTCTCTGTCTCTGCCTGTCTGTCTGTCTGTCTGTCTGTCCTGTCTCTCTCTCTCTCTCTCTCTCTCTCTCTCTCTTCTCTCTTCTCTCTCTCTCTCTCTCTCTCCCCGCCCCAAACTATGCATACTACAACTCCAGAACTTCATTCCTGATGCGCTAACAACAACAACAACAACATCATCAACAACAACAACAACAACAACATCACGTGGAGGCAAAGCACTGGACGCTGGCAGACCAGATGGTCAGTGACAGCGTGCAGTGAGTGTCCATCCACTGACCTTGGTCAGCAGGCCAGCTAGCTATGTGCTCTGAGCCATAGAGGTCATAGTCTCTGTTTCTGTCTCTCTCTGTTTGTCTGTCTGTCTGTCTGTCTGTCACTCTCTCTCTCTCTCTTGTTCTTTCTCTGTTTGTCTCTCTGTCTGTCTCTCTCTTTCTCTCTTCTCAGGGTCTCTGTGTCTCTGTCTCGGTCTCTCTCTCTATGTGTATCTATGTCTCTCGCTCTGTCTCTCTCTCCCTATGTGTCTCTGTTTCTATATGTCTATGTGTCTCCCTCTTTCGCTCTGTCTGTCTATCTCTGTCTCTCTCTATCCCTCTGTCTCTGTCTGTTGCCTGTCTGTTTGTCTTTGGTCGGTCACTCTCTCTCTCTCTCTCTCTCTCTCTCTCTCTCTCTCTCTCTCTCTCTCTCTCTCTCCTATCTCTCTCTCTCTCTGCGTCTTTATGTCCCTGTCTGTGTGTCTGTGTGAGTCTGTCTGTGCCTCTTTTCTGTCTGTCTGTCTGTCTATCTGTTTGTCCCTCTCTCTCTCTCTCTCTCTCTCTCTCTCTCTCTCTCTCTCTCTCTCTCTCTCTCTCGATCTCCCTCACTCACTCTGCGTCTCTGTTTGTCTGTCTATCTGTCTGTCTAACTGTCTGTCCCCTCTCTCTGTCTCTCTCCTTCTCTCTCTCTGTCTCTATGTCTCTCTGTCTGTATGTCTCTGTCTCTCTCTGTCTCTCTCTGTCTCTATGTCTCTGTCTCTCTCTCTGCCTCTCTTTGTCTCTGTCTCTCTCTCTCTCTCTCTGTCTCTCTCTCTCTCTCTAAGCCGTCGTCCAAAACTTCAGCGGAGAAAGATTAACTTCTGCCTGGTCTCTAAATCTGTCTCTCACCGTATCCCTCTGGGCTTAGCCACAAGACAGACAGACAGAGAGGTAGAGAGGAGTGAGAGAGAGAGAGAAGAGAGAGAGAAGAGAGCAAGGAGAGAGAGAAAGGGGAGAGAGAGAGAGAGTTAAAGGAGAGAGAAAGAGAGAAGGGAGGGGTAGAGAAAGAGAGACGGAGAGCGTGAAAGAGTTAGAGAGAGAGAAAGGGATAGGGAGAGAAGACAGAGACGGAGACAGACAGAGACAGACAGAGAGATAGACAGAGAGAGAGGGGGGGAGAGAGAGAGAGGGAGAGAGACAGACAGACAGACAGACAGACATTCAGACAGACAGAGACAGAGAGAACTAGTGCATTCCGGCTGTTCTGACCCACTCACAAGGGAACCATGAACACAGGCCCATTGTCTTATAATGATGATGATGATGATGATGATGATGATGATTGATGATGATAATAATAATAATGATGATGATGATAATAATAATAATCAATGGAATTTGTATAGCGCTATATCTTGCAAAGACAAGTCAGAGCGCTTGCATTCAACATTTTCTTACAGGGTCATGCAGCCAATAACTATCAAAAGCTTAAACAAAATTCAAATGTACGCACCTACACACACACACACACACACACACACACACACACACACACACACACACACACACACACACACACATAAAAACACACACACACAGATTGTAGGCTTTGGCAGGGTAATGGGATTTGGGCTGTTGAAGGCAGGGGCAGTTTTGAGATGAAAGAGGAGGGGAAAAGTTAGGGTTGAAATAAATATGTCTTGAGGCTGGATTTAAACGTGTCATAAGCAGGCTTTTTGTCGAAGAGAGAGAGGAAGGTCGTTCCAGATGGATGGACCAGAAATAGAGAAAGAGCGACGACCAACAGTGGATTGGTTGAATAATCTAGGTATTCGTACGCACAAGGTATCTGCAGCAGAGCGGAGGGAACGAGAAGGAGTGTACAGGTGAAGACATTCCTTATCCGGTCATTTTTGAAAGAAAATTTTTAAAAACGGACAGTTGAAAGATCCCTCTCTGCCAACATAACAGACAAGAGTCAAGTCAACCTACCACAGTCCCCTAAATCGGACAACTCCGCTGGGACTCAACGACAACAACATGGGCCCGGGCACACTGATGGTCAGTGTGTCCGCAGTTGAAAGGCATACACAGACTTCAGTACAGCGGTCAGATCAGCCGGACTTCAAATCGTCACTGTTTTGGTCACCATCTGGGCAGTCATGTGTCCAGTCTCAGTTTACAATTAAAGAAA
>CM054143.1:18619693-18627193 GCA_028751875.1 Rapana venosa | reverse complement strand
GGCAGACGTTGAATGATAAACTTCTGCAGGATGAATATTGGCAGACACGGGAGAAAAACAGTAGTCTGAATTTCGCAGAGAGAAATCTGTAGTGAGAGTACAAGCATCACACACAACCCACAATGCCAGTTTCAGCTCCGGCAAAGTCTGTTGTTGTTCTTCTGGACAACATTTAACGACGGTGTTAAGTTATGGAGTACATTTAACGACGGTGTTAAGTTATGGACAACATTTAACGACACAACAACAGTGTTAAGTTATGGACAACATTTAACAACACAACAATAGTGTTAAGTTATGGACAACATTTAACAACACAACAATAGTGTTAAGTTATGGACAACATTTAACGACACAACAATAATGTTAACTTATGGACAACATTTAACAACTCTAGTGCTGATTTCTGGACAACATTCAACAACACAACAACGATGCTGAGTTCTGTACACAGCGAGTAGTTAGTTCAGTCTGCAGAGACCTCGAGGGCCATGTCCCGTGATCACACGTGTCAGTACTGCAAAGCTACTTAACCTAATTAGTCATTAAGTCCGCATTAGTGATTAATTCTGCTTTCTACCAGCCATTTACGCAAAGTCCCATCAGTGATGAACCTCGGAGCTTTAGCCAAAGAACCAGAAACACGCACACACACACGCACACGCACACACACACACTGGACTGGGGGACTGGATGTAAAAAAAGCAAATAACTGCTTATTCCATTATCTTCGATATAAAAGAATAAAGTAAATTTTAAAAAATAAACAAACACACACTCAAAATAGTTCTATGAAACACAACATAGTTTGGAAATCATTGATTATTATTGTTCCTATAAAATAAAGGAACCTTAAATCAGATCACTCTGACGAAAATGGTTCAAAGTCTTACAGCTGCTCAAAGAGGATTCCTGAGTTAATCTGGATCAATTTCTTGTTCAGCAGATGCTCGTCCAATGACTGAAAGAGCTGGTCGTGTCACCAGAGGCTTTGTATTGTATTGTATTGTATACCACTTCAAGTCACGGCAGATTTCTCTGCGTGAAATTCGGGCTGCTCTCTCTTTCCGGGGAAGAGCGCGTCGCCACAAGAGCAGCGCCACCCAGATTTTTCTTTTCTTTTCTTATCTGCGACTGTATTTGATTCGCTATCAGAGTGGCTTTTTTCTACAGAATGTTGTTGCCAGGAACAACTCTCTTGTTGCCGTGGGTTCTTTCACGTGCGTAAAATAATTATGTAAAACACACGGGCCCTCAGTTTATCGTCTCATCAGAAAGACTAGCACCCAGACCACACAACTCGTGGTCTAATGGATAGGGGAAAAGTTTCGGGCCCAAACGGAGATCGAACCACCGCACACTTTCGACCCGGACTTTTCGCTTTCTAGGCAGGCACGTTACCTCTAGACCACCGATCCACTGATGAATCTTGGCGTTGAATGAAGTGCCATCATTCTTTGGATTCCAAACTCCATTCCCCTTACAGAACGTCCAGAAATTGCTCTGGCTGCCAGGGTGCTTTGGGGCTGGAAAACAATCGTTAATCTCTCGTGTGCCATTCGTCTGTACAGTATGAAGGTAATGAAAAGAACTGAAGAGATGTGATGATACAAAGAAGAAGAAGAAGAAGAAGAAGAAGAAGAAGAAGAAGAAGAGAAGAAGAAGAAGAAGAAGAAGAAGAAGAAAGAAGAAGCAGCAGCAGCAGCAGCAGCAGTAGTAGTAGTAGTACCAGTACTAATAGTAGAAGTAGTAGTAAGAAGAAAAAGTAGTAGTAGTAGTAGTAGTGGGAGGAGAGAGAGAAGGAGGAGGAGGAAGAGGAGGAGGAGTAGGAGTAGTAAGAAAAAGAAGTAGTATTTAGAAGTTTAGTAGAGTAGTAGTAGTAGTAGTAGTAGTAGTAGTAGTAGTAGTAGTAGTAGTAGTAGTAGTAAGAATTAGTAGTAGTAGTAGGAGGAGGAGGTAGGAGGAGGAGGAAGTAGAAGAAGAAGAAGTAGCAGTAGTAGTAGTAGTATAGTGTAGTAGCAGTAGTAGTAGTAGTAGTAGTAGTAGAGTAGTAGTAGAAGTAGAAGTAGTGGTAGTAAGAAGAAGAAATAGTAGTAGTAGAAGTAGTAGTAGAAGTAAGAAGAAGAAGAAGCAGAAGTAGTAAGAAGTAGTAGTAGAGTAGTAGTAGTAGTAGTAGTAGTAGTAGTAGTAGTGGTTAGTAAGAAGAAGAAATAGTAGTAGTAGAAGTAGTAGTAGTAGTAGTAAGAGTAGTAGTAGTAGTATGGTGGTGGTGGTGGTAGTAAGAAGAAGAAATAGTAGTAGTAGTAGAAAGTAGTATAAGAAAAGAAGAAGAAGAGGAGGAGGACGAGGACGAGAAGGAGCAGGAAGAGGAGGAGAAGGAGAAGGAGGAGGAGAAGGAGGAGGAGGAGGAGAGGAAAGACCAGGAAGAACAAAACACGGAAACAAAAACAAAAACCAAAAACAAGAAACAAGACGAAAAGAAAAAAAACAGAAGCGAGGACCAGAAAGAGATAATAAATGCCGAAAAAGAGCAGAACGACAGCAAATGGTATCAGAAAGACAAAAACAAATGAAATAAGAGCGAAAAACAGACGGGGAAAAAAAGAGAAAAAACCCGCAAACTTCCTGAGGTAAAAAAACAACAAAAAAGCTTAATTGACAAAACAAAACAAAACAGTAAAAGATAAATGCAAATGGGGGTAACATCCCACAGAAAGAAAGAAAAGAAAGAAAGAAAAAAGACAAGACAGAAAAAAGAAAGAAAGAAAGCAATACACACAGACATACAGCAAGAGAGCAAGACAGAAAGTCAGACAGACAAAGAAAAAAAGAAAGAAAGAAAAAGAGAAAGAAAGAAAGAAAAAAGACAGAAAGAAAGACAGACAGACAGACAGCAAGACAGAAAGACAGACAGAAAGAAAGAAAGGAAAAAAAGAAAGAAAAGAAAGAAAGAAAAGACAGACAGACAGCAAGACAGCAAAACTGAAAGACAGACAGACAGACAGACAAAAAGAAAGAAAGAAAGAAAGAAAGAGAAAAGACAGACAGACAGCAAGACAGAAAGACAGACAGAAAGAAAGAAAGATAGAAAGAAAGAAAGAAAGAGAGACAGAGAGAAAGAAAGACAGACACAGACAGAAATAAAGACAAGAGAAAACAGAAAAAGGTAAGAAAGAAATACAGACAGACAGAAAGACAGACAGTCAGAAAGAAATAAAGAAAAGAACAGAAAGAAAGAAAAGAAAAGAAAAGAAAGAACACAAATCAACCAACCAACCAAACAAACAAATAAAACAAAATGAATAGCAAAGACCGATGGAAAAAAATCCCTGAAAACAAAAACCCCACAACTCTTCATATTCCATCAGGGGCGATAATAAACACATGCAAACCGTTCGCTGCGTGTAAGTCAATAACAATCCGTCCCCTCCCCTCCCCTCCCCGCCCCTTCTTCTTTCTACTCTCTTCCTCCCGCCCCCCCCCCCCCCCCCCGCCCCCAACTTCCTTCTCCCCCTAACCCTTTCCACCTTTCATGCTTTTCTTTCTTTCTTTCTTTCTTGTTCTTTTATATCGAGGATAATGGAATAAGCACGCATGTGCTTTTTTACATCCAGTCCCCGTGTGTATGCGGTTTTGTGAATTCTGCATCTCATTTCATTTCATTTCATTTCATACCACTTTAAGTCACGGCAGATTTCTCTCCATGAAATTCGGGATGCTCTCCCCGGGGAGAGCGCGTCGCCACAAGAGCAGCGCCACCCATTTTTTTTCTTTTTCCTGTGTGCAACTGTATTTGTTTCCCTATCAGAGTGGCTTTTTTCTACAGAATTTTGCCAGGGGCAACTCTCTTGTTGCCGTGGGTTCTTTTACGTGCGCTAAATAATTTTGTGTAACACACGGGACCTCGGTTTATCGTCTCATCCGAAAGACTAGCGCCCAGACCACCACTCATGGTGTAATGGATGGGGGAAAAGTTTCGGGTCCAAACGGGGTACGAACCACCGCACACTTCCGACCCGGACTTTTCGCTTTCTAGACAGGCGCGTTACCTCTAGACCACCGATCCATCTCAAGCCCCCAAGCACACCACCACCTTCTCTCCACTTTTTGGCCATGCTTTCCTGTGAATTTCACTTGAAGAGAACACAGCATCGCGTTGGTGGGGGGGGGGGTTGGCGTCAAGAGTGTCCATTCATGTCATGGAGATGGTACAGTGTTAAAACCTGACCTCTGGTCCATTGACTTCTTTCTGGCCTCCTTGAGGAGTCATAGCTGGGGTAGCCTAGTGGTTAGAACATTGCGCTCGCAATCTGACGACCCGGATTCCATTCCCGTTCAAGGGGATATTTTCCCCTGGAGTTAACACCAGTGCAGACTTCACTCTCCCCAAAAGTCCTTCAGAGGAGACTATAAACCGAGGTCCCGTGTGCAAACGCATGCAGAACATCTTGCGCACGCGTTAAAATCCTGTTCCGCTTTTCGTAAGAGTAGGCCATTGTGTGCCTGTGGGAACAGTTGACAGAATTGACAAAACCGCATACATACGGGGACTGGATTTTAAAAAAGCACATAAGTGCTTATTCCATTATCCTCGATATAAAAGAATGAAATAAAAGAATGAAATGGTCAAGTCAAAACACTTAACCCCATGAAGGGTAGTTACAATACTGACAGGGCATCAACATCTCAAAGGACACACAAAAGCTACATTTCATACTGGTTAAAACATTCCAAAATGACTTCAAGTAAAAATGTCACGAACACGCACACACACACACACACATACACACACACCAATGTGAACACAATATTATTTTTAAAAAATAGAAAGAAAGAAATAAATAAGTAAAATCCTATTCACTAGAAGACATAAAAACTTATTATTTACGCACGCACATACGCAACACGTACACACCCAAGCACACGTTTTACAGACCATTGACTTGAAGACAGACTTATGACGGAGCCCATTCCTAATCTGATATGCAGGATGCATGCTGGACAGGTCCCCAGTCATGGGTTGCCTCCCTTCTACAAAAAGTGCATCTCTCTCTTATGTGATAAATATATGTATACGTCTGAATGTATGTATTCTAATTTGGTAAATTTGCTGGATTTGATCATGGTTGTTTTATGTATATCAGACACGGGTAAAAAAGGTAGTGATTATATTTTGTTATCTGCTGATTTATATAAAGTTTATGTAAATAGATGACACAATTGAAATGAACATAACCAAACAACTAATATTTTTTTTCTTTTCAGGTTACTTGAACCATTTACTGTCAAAGATATCTTGTCCTTTATGTTGATCTACATATTGAAAATTGTATGTTTACATATTAAGTTTTGGAACACCTGGCCACTGTTTGGCTTTGAAACTGGTGTATTGTACCCCCTACAGTAAGGGGCCATGGCCTATACTGAATAAACCATTTCGAGATTTCTAGTTTCCATCACACACACACACAGACTCGTTTAATCGCTCACTTACTCACTCAATCAAATTTATACACAGACATACAGACACAAACATGCTGTCATTCCCCACCCCTCGCGTGGAGAGAGAGAGAGAGAGAGGAGAGAGAGAGAGAGAGAGAGAGAGACACACACACACACACACACACACACACACACACCGTCAAACAGAGTCAGATACAGAGAAACACAGAGAGACAGAGAGGCAAAGAGATATTGCTTTCGAGGGTAAACATTTCCTACGAGGTTAAGAAAAAAAAGTAAACAAGAAAAAAAAGACACGTCATCATCATCATCAAAACTCAATCTTGACAAAAGAAAAAATCTGGTTCTGTGGTCATTGGGGAAATAAGTCTCATAGTGACCTTAAGTGTCCAAGCCTTTTTTCGGTCCCATGCCAGCGGGCAGTTTATGGTTAGCTCTTGTGAAGGCCAGCAATGCTATCACCGTAAGGGGATTGGCCTAAGAGGGTTCTGCGGTAAGCACTCACTGACAGCAACCAGTGGAGACTTTGGCGGGAAAAAGGAGGGGGGTACTGAGATCCTGGCCTGAATGCAAGGCAGCAACCATGTCCACCGCCATAGAGAGATGTTTCACAGTGGAGCAGTTCTTCAAGCCATAACTGGATGGAATTACAAGGACTCTGTGTGTGTGTGTGTGTGTGTGTGTGTGTGTGTGTGTGTGTGTGTGTGTGTGTGTGTGTGTGTGTGTGTGTGTGTGTGTGTGTGTGTGTGTGTGTTGCTTTAGAAAAAGGCACTACGGAATGTCCTCAAAGCGACCCACTACCACCAGTGCGGGAATCTGTATTATTTTATTCTTTTATTTCCAGGATAATGGAATAAGCACTCTTGTGCTTTTTGTTGACACCCACTCCTTGTGTTTAAGCAGTTTTGTAAATGCTGTCATCCGTTCCCACCCGTACACAATGGCCTACTTTTTCCGAAAAGCGGAGCAAGTTTTAACGTGTGCGCAAGATGTTCTGCGTGCGTTCGCGCACACAGGACCTCGGTTTATAGTCTCATCCAAAGGACTTTTGGGGAGAGTAGAGTCTGCACTGATGTTAACTCCAGGGGAAAATATCCCCCTTGAACGGGAATCGATCCCGGGTTGTCAGATTGCGAGCGCAATGTTCTGACCACTAGGCTATCCCGTCCCCCCAGGTAGATACTAATAGAACCTATGGGTAGGTATTAATAGAAACTATAGGTAAATATTCATAGAAGCTATACTTAGCTGCTCATAGAAACTATGGGTAAATATTCATAGAACATATATGTAGATACTCAGAAACTATGGGTAGATGCTAATAGAAACTATAGGTATATGCTCATAGAAACTATGGGTAAGTATTCATAGAAACTACCGGTAGATATTCATAGAAACTATAGGTATTTATTCATAGAATCTATAGGTAGTTATTCATAGAAACTACAGGTAGATATTCATAGAAACTATAGGCGGATACTCATCGAAACTATAGGTAGATACTCATCAAAACAATGGGTAGATACTAATAGAACCTATGGGTAGATACTAATAAAAATAATAGATATAAATATTCATAGAAACTATGCTTCGTTGCTCATAGAAACTATGGGTAAATATTCATAGAATCTATAATGTAGATACTCTCAGAAACTATGGGTATATGCTCAAAGAAACTATAAGTATATGCTCATAGAAGCTATAGGTAGATGCTCATAGAAACTATATGTAGATATTCACAAAACCATGGGTAGATATTCAAAGAACCTCTGGGTAGATGCTCATAGAAACTATGGGTAGGTACTCATGGAAACTATGGGTAGGTACTCATAGAAAGTATGGATAGGTACTCACGGAAACTATGGGTAGGTACTCGTGGAAACTACTCATGACAACTATGGGTAAGTACACATGGCAACTATGGGTAGGTACTCAAGGAAAATATGGGTAGGTACTCATGCAAACTATGGGTAGGTAGTCATGCAAACTATGGGTAGGTACTCATGGAAGCTATGGGTAGGTACTCATGGAAGCTAT
>CM054143.1:18599693-18614693 GCA_028751875.1 Rapana venosa | reverse complement strand
CTGCTACTGATATAGACAATATCGGAACATCTCCCCTTTTCTATTTAAAAAGAACTTATAACTTTGTACTACAGACACTGATCTTAACTGGCTGCCTAAAACTTTTTAAGTTTTCCATGCAATGAGGTTTGGTCGCGATTAAAATATTGTTAACTCTAATAAAACACAATAACACTTCAGTTAGCTAACCATGGACAAATGAATTAAACTACTTTGACACAAGTCCTTATCCAAAGTTCTCAGCCTAGACCAAATGTAAACTGTAAACACAAGAATGAGGACATAACCAAAAACAGATTTCTTGAATTCCAATAGTCAAAAGCTATCACTTTTGAGGTAGAACTTGATGTCACATAATGATGTAAGATTTCAAAGACTTCAGGTCTTCAACCTAGTTCTTTGGCTGTCAAAATACATTATAAAAAAGGCACTGACTAACAATGATTATATATATATATATACATGGATTTTTTTTTGGATTTTTTTTTTTGCTGCCTCATCTTCTGTGACGTCCCCCGTCCTGCTGTTCCCACGCCGCTCATTCCAATCTCCCCGCCACAACCATACCCAGATTTGTTATGTCTCATCCTCAGGGTCGGAGGTCCACAGGAAGCCAATCACTATCAGGTCGCCGTGGGGCCACCAGCCAGAGGAGCCCTGCACTGCTGCTGAGTCACCTTGGCGGTGTTCAGTGGTGCCTGTTCTGAGCTTACATACGCAGGACACCACCTACTAAGCCCCCTACTAACGACAGTACTAGCTCAGTCGCGGAGCCAGACCCGAGGTGGCAACCACCACAACGTCCCTCCAACGACCGTCCCCCGCGAACCTTCAACCCCAAAGGCTTTGACACAAACTCACCACAGGCACAGAAGCGTATGGGCAAACCAAATCTGAGGTCACCATGAGACCAGAGCAACTGGGACCACCGAGTCAGAGGCAATTTTTTTAATTGTATGATGATTAATGACAATGAGGATGACGTAATTATGCTGCTGTGGAAGTGCATATGCTTTGAGACTACTTGACAGGATTGTACTCTACGCTTACTATCATAATATATCCCGGGCGTCAACCGTGCCCAAGAGATACAGACACCTGCAGTGTTGGTCAGGTAATTTGAGCAACACTCTCAAACTCGCATCCGTCATGGCGCAGTGGTTAGCGCCTTGGGTTACGGACTGGAAGGTCGCGGGTTCGATTCCCATAAGAGTCATAGGGATTTTTCGGACTCTGGCCGGCTCCTACCCAGAGTGAGTGTGCTGTGGGCTCAGTGGGAAGACTGGGACCACACAGTCGAGCTTCATCCACTTAACGGATATACATGAAAATTTTCCTTGAAGCAATTTGAAATTATTTTTTTAATATACATGAAAATGAAAAGTCTCCTTGAGGCAATGTGAACAATTCGAATGTTCATAACTTGCAATCTTTCCCTCTGGGAAAATAAAAGAAAGAGTTTGTCACTCTCAGTTCAAACTGAAGGAAATTTGTATTCCTAAAATGAACAAAATCAATGCCAAACTGGGCTTTCTATCTATAAACACTCACTATAACTAAACATGCATAAGAAAAATCTTATAAATGTTTGGCACCAGTACACCAAACAAAAACACCTGAAGGTGTTATTAGCCTTTGTCTTTAAATTTTACACGCTGTTCTTCACAATATCTTGCTGGTTTCTTTGCAACATAACTACTGGCTGATCTGGTCATCCACGTTCAGCCATTGGAAACAGCTGGTGGAGGGGAAAACTTGCTGGTGTTCTGTGGAACAGCTACAGTGTTCTTGGGATCACCACTGATGCCTGGGAATCCACCATGACAGTCTTGGGGGCTGGAGCCACTGTCTGCTGCATCTGTTGGTCTGTTGTTGGCACTGGCGGTGTGTTCTGGACAACGCTTCCCTGGTCAGTGTCGGAATGCTGCTCTGCTGGTGCTGCTTGCCGGACAGTACTGGGCAATGAAGGCGCTGTCTGCAGATGCCTGCAGTTGCGTCGTAGTATACCTGCTGGGGTGTTGACAAGGTAAGTATGGTTGCTAGGGTCCATGGCTACAACCGTCCCAGATCTGTCCCACGTTTTCTCATCATCTCCCTTGATGAGAACAGAATCGCCTGATCTCAAGGGGGAGTGAGACACAACTCCATGACACCGGTCATAATTGTCCTTGTGGCTCTGCTTGGTTTTCTCATCTTTAGGAGAAATTGTCCTGTGATCTAGTGAATTGGGCACTAGATTCTCTGGAAGCATTGGCAGTTTGGTTTTCAGCTGCCTACCCATCAAGGCAACTGAAGGACTGACACCTGTGCTGGAGTGAGGAGTAGTTCTGTAGTTCAACAGTGCTTTCTCTGGGTCTTGCTGATCCAGAATTTTCTTCGCTATTTCGACGGAGCTTTCTGCTTGGCCATTTGATTAAGGAAAACCTGGGCTGCTGGTTCTATGATGAATATCATGCTCCTGACAGAAATCCGCAAACTCATGGGATTTGAACTGTGGCCCATTGTCAGAAATAAGCTCATCAGGGATTCCATGTGTTGTGAACAGTTTCTTAATGACTCTGATCACACTGGAGGCTGCTGTTGATGTGAGATATGCAATCTCTATCCATCTGGAATAGTAGTCCACAACAATGAGATAGTCCTTTCCATGGTGGCTGCATAGATCTGTCCCTAACTTTTGCCATGGTCTCTGTGGAATGGGTGTTGGACGTAGTGGCTCTTTCTTCTGAGTCGCCTATTCTACTTCTCGCAGTTGTACACCACCTGTTTCAGTTCTTTGCTTAGACCTGGCCACCACACTGATGATTGTGCATTTTACCTACACTTGCCTATACCTTGACGAGACTCGTGCAGCTTTTGAAGGACGTGCTGTCGCTGTGACTTTGGGACAACAATCCTATTTCCATACACAACTAAGCCATCCACTAAGGACAACTCAGCTTGTGCACGCTCGTAGCCCTGCAGATGATAGGGTAGTCTGTGGCCATCCATTCAGTATGTAGCCCATCGCAAGCTGTAGATCTGTGTCATATACTGTCTCTGCTCTCAGAATGTCTAGCCTTTGACTGGTCACTGGCCGTTGAGATTCTACATAGTCTACGTATGCTGTAACAGTTTCATCCATGTCCTTGTCTTGATCTGTGTGAGGTACTGGAAGATGTGAAAGAGAATCTGCAATCATGATCACTTTCCTGGAACATGCACTACAACAGGGTTGAAGCGTTGGAGTGGAATTAACAGTCTCTGACACCTCACTGGGGCTTTGTCCAAACCTTTGCTGGTCATCAGAGGAACCAAGGGTTTGTGATCTGTTTGCAGTTCGAAACTGTCCAGTCCAACCAGGTACTTGAAAACTTCTCACATGCCCAAAGGTATGCAAGACATTCCTTCTCTATTTGAGCATATCTTCGTTCAGAGTCTGTCAGTGTCCTGGAGGCAAAGGCAATGGGAACTAGTTTGCCTTCGTCATTCCACTGCATGATCGTTGCTCCTAAACCATAACTACTGCTGTCAGAACTGACCACGGTGCTCTTGTTTGGATTGTAGAAAGCTAAGGCAGTTGATTCTGCATGCATTTCTTCACCTCATCAAATGTTTGCTGTTGAGGCGGATCCCACATAATAATAATAATAATAATAATATATGGAATTTATATAGCGCTGAATCTTGTAAAAAACAAACAAATCGAAGCGCTTGCACTCAATCATTTACAGGCATGCAACTCTCCTTAAACATAATGAGCAACAGATTTCAAATCCATGCGCGCGCACTACGCACGCACGCACACGCACGCACGCACACACACACACACACACACACACACACACACACACACACACACACACACACACACACACACACACACACACACACACACACACACACGGAACAACACTTAGAAGGTGAAAGATGCTGTTGAAAATTAGGGACAGATATGTGGGGGGAAAGTCTCAGGTAGGAAATAAGTGTGTTTTGAGGCTGGATTTGAAGGAATCAAGTGAAAGCTTTTGACGAAGTGAAAGAGGGAGGTCATTCCAGGTGGATGGACCAGAAACAGAGAAGGAGCGACGGCCAACAGTGGTTTGTTTGAATCTGGGTGTTCGAAAGCACAAAGTATCTGCGGCTGAACAAGGGAACGGGATGGAGTGTACAGGTGAAGACAGTTACAGAGGTAAGAGGGTGCAGATTTGTGGAGACATTTGAAACAGAGGGTATTGATTTTATACTCCAGTCTTTGTGAGACAGGCAACCAGTGAAGAGATCGCAGAAGAGGAGTGATGTGTTCAGATTTTTTCTTTCTTAGAACCAGTCGAGCTGCAGAGTTTTGTATGCGTTGAAGAGAGTGGATAGATGATGCTGGTAGGCCAGCTAAAAGAGAATTACAGTAGTCTAAACGAGAAAGAATGAGAGATGTGACAAGCTTGGAAGTTGCATCAGTGGACAGATACTTGCGAATCGCGCTTATGCGCCGTAACTGATAGTAGCAAGACTGGCAGGTCTGGGTGATGATTTTTTTCATAGAGAGTGTGTTGTCAAGAACTACTCCTAAATACTTCACAGAGTTGGACAAAGGAACTGACGTATTGCCGATTTCTATTGAAGTTTTTGTGATAGAGGAAAGTTTATGTTGGGTCCCTATGAGCATGGCTTCGGTTTTATCGGCATTAAGTTGTAACTTGTTCTGAGTCATCCAGTTTTGAATGTCTTGAAGGCAGTAGGACATATTTGTCAGGAGGGAAGGCAAGTTTTCAACAGTATCGCTGCATTGAAGTTGAGTATCATCGGCATAGAAATGATGATCAATAGGGTGGTTGTTTATTATATGTTAGAGTGGAGCAGTGTAGAGAGTAAAGAGAACAGGGCCCAGGACTGATCCCTGCGGGACTCCACATTCCATTTTGACAGGTTTTGATTGAATTTTGTTTACAATAACTTTCTGGAACCGGTCTGTGAGGTATGAAGTAAACCAGGTGAGGGCTGTGCCATTAATACCAAACGTATTTTGGAGGCGAGAAAGAAGAATTGAGTGATCTATGGTATCAAAGGCTGCAGATAAGTCAAGAAGAGTGAGGAGGGATATTTTTCCTGCATCAGAAGCAAGTAGAAGTGTATCTAAAGTATGGACTAGGGTGGTTTCGGTGCTGTGGTTGGGGCGATAGGCAGACTGAAAAGTGGGAAGAAGATCATTGGAATGAAGGTGACTGTTGAGCTGTTTGAGAACGACTTTTTCTAGTACTTTAGAGACAAAGGGTAAGTTTGAGACAGGCCTATAATTCTTCAGAATGTTGGGATCGAGGTCGTGCTTTTTCAGTAGAGGTGTGACTATTGCTGTTTTAAGAGCTGATGGAAAATTTCCTGACTGAAGAGATGAGTTTACTATTTTAGTGATAATAGGCACAAGTTGTGGAAGGCATTGTAGAAAACAGGAGCAGGTGTGGGATCAAGGTCGCATGATTTTATAGTCATTTCCTTCAGAGTTGTCATGATTTCTTTTTCACTTGTGGGATGGAAGGAAAAGAGAGGAGTGCCAGTGAACTGGGGGTCAGGAGGTGCAGGCTGGAATTGAGTTTGATCAAGTCTGGAGCGTATGTTTCGAACTTTGTCTGAAAAGAAGGCAGAAAATATGGATGGAAGTTCAGACAGGCTGTGGGTGTTAGGCAGAGGAGTTGTTTTTGCAGATCCAAGGAGATTTGAGGTGAGGGAAAAAAGAGATTTTATGGATGTAGCACAGAGAATTTGGGAAGAGTAGTAGTCTGTCTTTGCTGAATGGATTAAAAGTTTGACATCTCCTTTCAGCAGATCTGTCACAGGCTTTAGCTTTGTTGCCATGCCCGGCACAAACTTGGTCATGTAGTTGAACATTCCACACACTGTTCTGAGTTCTTGAACTGATTTTGGTGCTGGCATGTCATGTATGACTACCACTTTCTCTGGATTTGGTGTTATTCCTTTAGCACTCACGATGTGGCCAAAGAATTTTACTTCACTCTTCTTCACGTGACATTTTTTCTTCATTCAGTTTCATGCCAGAGTCTTGAATTCTTTTCAAAACTTGGTCCAGTCTGGTGTCATGCTCTTCCACAGTTTTCCCATATATATATATATATATATATATATATATATACGATGATATCATCCATGATAGCGTCGCATCCCTCAAGGCCATGTAGGACTTCCTTCATTTTCGACTGAAAAACTTCAGGTCATAGACTGATTCTCATGGGGACTCCATGGAAACAGTATCTCCCATGTTGTGTGATGAAGGTTGTGAGTGGCATTCTTTCTTCTGCTATCGGTATCTGATAAAAATCAGATGATGCGTCAAGAGTGGAAAATACTGTGGATCTTGACAGTTTGGGTGTTATGTGGTCTAAATTTGACAACATTCAATGCAGTTGTTTCACTGCAGTGTTCAGCTTGTTGAAGTCCACTGTCACCCTAATCTGTCCATTAGGTTTCACTATAGGAACCATAGGAGAGCACCAGCCTGTAGGCTCCTTTACTTCTTTGATCACACCAGCCTGTTCAAGTCTGTCCAGTTCTTTCTTCACCTTGTCTCTCAGTGGAAAGGGAACTCCTCTTGCTGTTGTTACACAGTGTGGTGTTCAATTTTCTTTTATCTTGATCTTCACTGGTTCTGTCTTCAGTAGACCTGTAGAACCGAACATGTCGCTTGACATGGTTTCTTCCAAACGTGTCATCAAACCCATCTTCAGTGCTGCTGTTCTGCTGAGGAGATTGTTTTTTGACATCAGATTGGCAACAACAACTTGAAACTTGAAACGCTTTTCTTTGTAAGCTGTCACAGCCCAAAACTCTCCTTTTGTCTGAACTTTTCCTCCCGGCAAAGTCAGTTTCGCTGTGGTTTTCTGTAACTGTGGCCTACGTTTCAGTTTTCTGAATGTCTCTTCATGCATCACAGTTATGTCTACTCCTAAGTCTATCTTGAATTGACTGGAGTGTCTTTAATCCGAAGCGTTTCTACCCAGAGTTTTTAATTTTCTTTGATCACTGTCAGAGAGTTCAGCTCAAAAACTACATCTTTGAAAGTTTCTTCTCCTAAGTCCTCTTGAACTTATCTCGCTTCTCTAGATCTGCACATCTTCTCAAAGTGGTTCTTCTTGCCACACTTGGGCAGGTCTTGTTGTATGCAGGACACGCCCTTTCTTTGTGTTCAAATCCACATCTATCACACCTAGAGCTCTTCTTCACTGAAGTAGAGGTTTGTCTACCTCTTCCACGGCCTCGACTTCTTGCCATACGGCGACCTTTGTTTGTGATGTGTGAACTTCTGCTAGACATCCTAACTCTTCATAGAGTTTCACTTATGTCTTTTTCAGACTGTTCTTGTGCCTGCTTGGTCACCTGTTCTTGTTGTCTAGAAATTGTCAGCTCTTTCTCTAGGGTTAGGTCTGAAATGAGTTGGAGTTTTTTTCTCTCAGCTTTCTATCATGCAGACCTACCACCAGTCTATCTCTAATTTGCTTTTGTTGTCTGTCCCCATAGTCGCAGTACTGACTGAGTTCTAACGGCTTCTGTAGAATTCCTCTACAGCCTCACCTGCTGACTGTCTTCTGTCTTGAATTTGGATCTCTCGTGAATGACGTTTCTCTTAACTACAAGCAGTCAGTGATTTTTTTCATAACTGTCTCAAAGTCTTTGTCGCTTTCACGCTCTGTCTATTTGCACCTTCGCCAGAGGCAACTTCATTCCAAACGAACAATTTGAAAATCTGTTCCGATTCTGGACCCATGGTGTATAATATAGTGTCTCTCTGCACTTCACCGTCATCAGGATGTAGTTTGGTAGCATGACCATATCTTCTAATCTGCCTAGCCATTCTGTCCATGCTTCGGGCTTGAACGAGAGAACGGATGGGGAGGGGGTAAATGAGATTCTGCCATTTTGTTATTCTAACTAGTTTTACTCATGGAGACGGTTGCAGCTTGTTGCTTAAACTAACTTAATGCTTGCTAACACTTCTGACACCATATTCAGGTCCATGATTATAGTGTGTGGACAAACAGAGACAAGACTTTGTATGGGGAAGATGTTTGATGATAGCTGACATATTCCGGCGACCGCCACGTCACGCATAAGTAACACAGAGTTATGGAATTTGAATCGTCTGCTAATGATATAGACAATACCGGAACAGTTATGATCAGGGATTTGTATCGGGAGGGGGTGGGGAGGGGGGCAGGAAGGGGAGGCTATGGCTGGCTGGCACTGTACAGTACAGAAAATGTATGACTAATGATGAAATGGCGTGCTGATAGAGCCCTGTTGCTGGAAGCTAAGAGTTCACCTGAAGAATGGATCTGTATAGGGTAACATCTTACTCATTTATGGACGTCTCTTTGAAAGTGACTCAACTTACCGGACCTACCCTGCAAGTGTCTGTGTTGTCTGTAAGGGAGTCTGCTGGTGCAGATATAGATGGAAGAGGCAATGAACTACAGTCAATGAGACTATAAACCCAGGTGTAGAGTGTGAACGCATGCAGAGCAGCTTGCGCACACGTTAAAACCTGTTCCGCAGTTTGAAAGAAAAAGCTATTTTTGTGCCGGTGTGGTAACGGATGACATTTTACAAAACTGCATGCACATGTGGCCTGAATGTAAAAAAAAAACAAAAAGTACACGAGTGCTTAATCCATTATCCTCGTGTGACGGGGCAGTAATTAGATTACCTCCCATGTGATCAGAGTCCTGTCGAAGCGTTACTGAGTGTTGTCCATAACTCATCACCGTTGTTGTGTTGTTAAATGTTGTCCATATTTCAGCACCGTTGTTGTGTTGTTAAATGTTGTCCAGAACTCAGCACCCTTGTTGTGTTCTTAAATGTTGTCCATAACTCAGCTCCCTTGTTGTGTTGTTAAATGTTGTCCATAACTCAGCTCCCTTGTTGTGTTCTTAAATGTTGTCCATAATTAAGCACCATTGTTGTGCTGCACTGTGCAGTTGTGTCAGTCTTCAGAGAACTGCAGACACAATAATTATGCAGCTGTATCAGTCTTCAGAGAACTGCAGACACAATGTGCAGCTGTGTCAGTCTTCAGAGAACTGCAGACACAATGTGCAGCTGTGTCAGTCTTCAGAGAACTGCAGACACAATGTGCAGCTGTGTCAGTCTTCAGAGAACTGCAGACACAATAATTATGCAGCTGTATCAGTCTTCAGAGAACTGCAGACACAATGTGCAGCTGTGTCAGTCTTCAGAGAACTGCAGACACAATGTGCAGCTGTATCAGTCTTCAGAGAACTGCAGACACAATGTGCAGCTGTGTCAGTCTTCAGAGAACTGCAGACACAATAATTATGCAGCTGTATCAGTCTTCAGAGAACTGCAGACACAATTTGCAGCTGTATCAGTCTTCAGAGAACTGCAGACACAATGTGCAGCTGTATCAGTCTTCAGAGAACTGCAGACACAATGTGCAGCTGTATCAGTCTTCAGAGAACTGCAGACACAATGTGCAGCTGTATCAGTCTTCAGAGAACTGCAGACACAATGTGCAGCTGTATCAGTCTTCAGAGAACTGCAGACACAATAGTTATGCAGCTGTATCAGTCTTCAGAAATGGTTCATCGCCATGCTGTGTAATCCCTTATCACATTTACACAGAGCTGCTTCACCCTTCCGGCAACATTTTGTATATTATCGAGTATCTTCGCTACGGATACTTATGGACGTTTTCATCAGTAAATTTTGGAGAGAGAGAGAGAGAGAGAGAGAGAGAGAGAGGGAGAGAGAGAGAGAGAGAGAGAGAGCGAGCGAGAGAGAGCGAGAGAGAGAGAGGACTCTGAACTCTGAACTCTGAAATTGTTTAATGTACATCGTGCTTAGGCCACAATACACTTTGAGGGGTAGAAATGGAAGAGGCAAAGAAACTGAAGTATAATTTATCGTAAACTTTGGTAGAACTTTGGCACAATACCTTGGCGTGCACTCAAAACTGCATAGAGAGAGACAGAGACAGACAAACAGACAGACAGACAGAGGGACACACACACACACACACAGGCAAACAGACAGACAGAGAGTGTGACAAAGAAAGAGACAGATAGCCAGGCAGACAGACAGAGACAGAGTGTTTTAAGGTTTTTCTGCCTTGTTTTGTTAAACCGTCAAAATGTTCAGCAAGGGGGAAACACGTAATGATATTTTTTGTCACAACTTATTCGGAATGAGAAGACTAAATTTATCCACAAAAATTTTTTAGCTTTAGTTTTCTTTGTGCTGTTTTGTAATCAATTTCGCTCCCTGGCGCAAACAGTTTGCTTTTATGTCTATTGTGAAATTTCTCAGATGAACAAAACAAAAATAACACAAAAATATACACCTAAATCGCCGTGATTATACAAGACGTTAAATGTGCAAAGTTAGAGGGGAAAAATATGGGTTTTTTTTTAATAATACGACAAGTAATTTGTTCGATTTGCTAGCTCTAACAATTGCGTCGGAAAGTCTGACATGTTTCAAATTTGTTTTATAATTTGGTTTGTAATGAAATACTTATTTTCCTTTTATTTTATTTGTCTATTTTTTTATTTCGAGGATAATGGAATAAGCACTCATGTGCTTTTTTTATCCAGTCCCGCAGTTTTGTCAATTTTGTCATCCGTTTCCACCAGCACACAATGGCCTACTCTTCTAAAATGCGGAACTGGTGTTAACGTGTGCGCAAGATGTTTTGCATGGGTTCGCACACGTGACTTCGGTTTATAGTCTCATCCGAAGGACTTTTGGGAGAGTGGAGTCGGCACTGATGTTAACACCAGAGAAAAAAAAAATCCTCATGAACGAGATTCGAGCCCTGGTCAGCAGATCACGACTACATCACTCTAACCACCAGGCTATCCTGGCCCAAGATGTTTTGTCTAAAGATCAAGACGTCAGGAAAAAGTAATGCCATCATTATTCAGATTCGAAACGCGAACTTTCCCTGTGGACTGGGGGGTGGGTTGGGGGGATGTGGATTAAGGGGTCAGGTTGTGTGTCAGTGGATTAAGGGGCCAGGTTTTGTGTCAGTGGATTAAGGGGTCAGGTTGTGTGTCAGTGGATTAAGGGGTCAGGTTGTGTGTCAGTGGATTAAGGGGTCAGGTTGTGTGTCAATGGATTAAGGGTCAGATTGTGTGTCAGTGGATTTAGGGGTCAGGTTGTGTGTCAGTGGATTAAGGGGTCAAGTTGTTTGTCAGTGGATTTAGAGTCAGGCTGTGTGTCAGTGGATAAGGGGTCAGGTTGTTTGTCAGTGGATTAAGGGTCAGGTTGTGTATCAGTGGATTAAGGGTCAGGTTGTGTATCAGTGGATTAAGGGGTCAGGTTGTGTGTCAGTGGATTAAGGGGTCAGGCTGTATGTCAGTCAGTGGATTAAGGAGTCAAGCTGTATGTCAGTCAGTGGCTTAGAGGTCAGACTGTATGTCAGTCAGTGGCTTAGAGGTCAGACTGTCAGTCAGTGGATTAAGGGTCAGGCTGTCAGTCAGTGGATTAAGGGTCAGGCTGTCAGTCAGTGGATTAAGGGCCAGGCTGTCAGTCAGTGGATTAAGGGTCAGGCTGTCAGTCAGTGGATTAAGGGTCAGGCTGTCAGTCAGTGGATTAAGGGTCAGGCTGTCAGTCAGTGGATTAGGGGCCAGGCTGTCAGTTAGTAGATTAAGGAGTCAGGCTGTAAGTCGGTGGATTAGGGGCCAGGCTGTCAGTCAGTGGATTAGGGGCCAGGCTGTCAGTCAGTGGATTAGGGGTCAGGGTCTGTGTCAGTCAATGGATTAGGGGTCAGGCTCTGTGTCAGTCAGTGGATTAGGGGTCAGGTTGTGTGTCAGTCAGTGGATTAGGGGTCAGGCATTCAGTCAGTGGTTTAAGAAGTCAGGCTCTTGGTCAGTGGATTATGAGTCAGACTGTCAGTCAGTGGATTAGGGGTCTGGCTGTGTGTCAGTGGATTAAAGAGTCAAGCTCTGTGTCAGTCAGTCGATTAAAGAGTCAGGCTCTGTGTCAGTCAGTGGATTAAAGAGTCATGCTGTCAGTCAGAGGATTAAGGAGTTAGGCTGTATGTCAGTGAATTAGATGTCAGGCTGTGTGTCAGTAGATTATGAGTCAGACTGTCCGTCAGTGAATTAGGGGTCAGGCTGTGTGTCAGTCAGTGGATTATGAGTCAGACTGTCCGTCAGTGAATTAGATGTCAGGCTGTGTGTCAGTCAGTGGATTATGAGTCAGACTGTCTGTCAGTGGATTAGGAGTCAAGCTGTCAGTTAGTAGATTAAGAAGTCAGGTTGTGTGTCAGTGGATTAAGAAGTCAGGCTGTGTGTCAGTGGATTAAGATGTCAGGCTGTTTGTGCGTGGATTTGGGGTCAGGATGCCAGCTAGTAGATTAAGAAGTCAGGCAGTATGTGCGTGGATTAGGGCTCAGACTGTCTGTTAGTTAGTGGGGGTAAGGATTAGGCAGATGCAACACATCACTGTCCAAATAACACGCCAAACTAAACTCTTATGCTCAACAAGCATCTGATACATATGAAAGATCTAAAAACAAAAACCCAGTAAGAGAGCTATTCCTAACAACACTCTGCCGCCAAACACACTCTGACAGGCCAGATCACAACGCAGAAAACTTGGTGGCCCTGTATTGTGGCGACCCATTCGTCATGTAAAGGGCGTTCCCAATTTCATAGATGGTAATCTGTTGTGACAAGCGTGCAATAAATCACGATATGCGGTTTGCATTTGACGATGTTTTGTTTTCATTTGTATCATATTTCAGTAATGTTGCAAAGACAAATGCTTTCGTTATAAAAAAACACACGAAAAACGTAGCATTGTACACTTCTTTCGTTGGTTTTTTTGGTTTTGTTTGTGTCACTCCGTTTCGTACTGTTTTTCTCACTAATACCGACATCCTCTTGTACACATTACAGTTTGCAGTAGTCACTGATGTAGACATCACTTTGTGCATAAAATTACAGTTTGCAATACTCACGGATGCGTGCATAATAAATGTTGTGCACATAATATTTCGCAATACTGATGTAGACATTATTTTGTGCACAATACAGTGTACAGTAGTTACTGATGTAGACATCATTTTGTGCAGATTACAGTTTACATCAGTCGCTATTACAGACATCATTTTGTGCAGATTACAGTTTACATCAGTCACTGATACTGTACATATTACAGTGTGCAATAGTCGCTAATACAGACATCATTTTGTGCAAATTACGGTCTACATCAGTCACTGATACAGACATCAAGTGTGCCTATTACAGTTTGCAACAGTCACTGATGTAAACATCACTAGTCACTGATGTAAACATAAGTTGTGTACATTACAGTTTGCACTAGTCACTAATGTAAACATCATTTGTGCACATTACAGTTTGCACTAGTCACTGATGTAAACATCATTTGTTTACATTACAGTCACTTACATAAACATAATTTGTGTGCATTACAGTTTGCACTAGTCACTGATGTAAACATCATTTGTGTACATTACAGTTTGCACTAGTCACTGATGTAAACATCACTAGTCACTGACGTAAGCATCATGTATGCACTTCACAGTTTGCTCTAGTCACTGATGCAGACAACATTTGCATACATTACACAAACCAAACTATGACTAAGTTCCCTGTAGCCATAGAAATATGCTACCATACGGGATTTGTGTACACGGATCTAGTCAACATTTCTGATACGTGTTTCGATTCAATAAATATATCTGAGTACAATAGCGAAAACCCCAACGTTTGTTTAAATTGGGTGACTGTTTGCATTTCCTTTCGTTTTCCTCAAAATATTTGTCTGGGGACGATAGCAATTAAACTGCCTGTCACCAGATGTTTGTCAAAGGATCAAGACATTGAACCAAACGACATCATTATTTGGATTCAAAATACGATCTTCTTTCAAAACTCCATCGCTCGACTCTGATTGCCAGAGGGGTTTTTTTAATGCAAGATTAATTTATTTTTTAACCCATCTGATACAAGCCTGTGTTCCATTAAGGAGGTTAATATAGCGGAAGAAAAGATAGAGAATATAACCAGACAATGAAAAGGTCAGAGAAGGGAAAAAAAGGAAAGAAATAAGAGAAAGAAAAAAAACACCAAAAAATACTGATAAACATTAGGGAACGACAAAAAAATAAACGAAAGAGAAGACAGACAACACAAAGCAAATAGAAGACGAAAAAGTCAGTGACCTTTATTTATTTTTTAACTTTTTGTTCTTTTATATCGAGGATAATGGAATCAGCACTCATGTGCTTTTTTACATTCAATCCCCGTGTGTATGCGGTTTTTGTAAATTTTGTCACCCGTTCCCACCGGCACACAATAACCTGCTCTTCCGAAAAGCAGAACAGGATTTAACGTATGCGCAAGATGTTCTGTTCTGGGACCTTTGAACTGTTATGTGACTTTGGGACGCAACACGGCATTTTTTTCAAATTGTATACTTTTTTTCAGCCGCTGCAGATTTCTCTGCGCGAAATTCAGCCTGCTCTCCGCAAGAAAAAAGCCCGTTGCCACAAGAAAAGTGCAATTTTTTTAAAAACTGTTTTTATGTAGAAAGATGAAGCACAAGATCCTGGGGGGAATCTAAAGAGGGGGATGAATGTTTTATAGACAACGAGACAACACAGGTACTGGCTACCTAAAACTCCGTGAAGAAGATCAGGAGGAGAATGTGAGTGGATGCCTGACCGACAGATCGGAGGGAAATGAATGGCGTCTTTTGTCAGCAGATCAGATCGGTCAGACCTTCACACTACCCAGTCAGGCCGTCTGGCCTCCTGCTAGTCCTTCGGACGAGACTATTAACCGAGGTCCCGTGTGCGAACATCTTGCGCACACGTTAAATCCTGTTCCGCTTTTCGAAAGAGTAGGCCATTGTGTGTAAAAAAAAAAATTAAAAAGGGGTGGGGGGGGCACCTGAGTGCTTATTCCATTATCCTCGATGTAAAAAAAAAATCATGCCATCTGAGCGCTTTGATTTGTTGCTTTA
>CM054143.1:18589693-18594693 GCA_028751875.1 Rapana venosa | reverse complement strand
ATGAGCATAGTGGTGTTTATTTCTATACCAATGAGCATGGTGATGTTTATTTCTATACCAATGAGCATGGTGATGTTTATTTCTATACCAATGAGCATGGTGATGTTTATTTCTATACCAATGAGCATGGTGGTGTTTATTTCTATACCAATGAGCATGGTGGTGTTTATTTCTATACCAATGAGCACGGTGATGTTTATTTCTATACCAATGAGCATGGTGATGTTTATTTCTATACCAGTGACCATGGCGATGTTTACTTCTATACCAGTTATCATGGTGATGTTTATCTCTATACCAGTGACCATGGTGATGTTTATTTCTACACTAGTGACCATGGTGATGTTTATTTCTACACTAGTGACCATGGTGATGTTTATTTCTACACTAGTGACCATGGTACTCTCTCTCTCTCTCTCTCTCTCTCTCTCTCTCTTCTCTCTCTCTCTCTCTCTCTCTCTCTCTCTCCCTCAGACTTGATCACTGTTGTAGTGATTCACTTGAATCGGTTGTTGGTTTGGTTGTTTTCTTTTCTTCCATATACTATGGTACTTTAAATACCAGTATATATATACCTTGTGTTTACGAATACCTAGATTCAACCAGTCCACCGTTGGTCGTCGCTCTTTCTCTATTTCTGGTCCATCCATCTGGAACAACCTTCCTCTCTATCTTCGACATATAAATCCAGCCCGAAGACATATTTGTTTCAAACCTAACTTTTTCCCTCTTTCATCTCAAAACTGCCCCTGCCTTCAACAACCCAAATCCCATTACCCTGCCAAAGCCTACAACCTGTGTGTGTGTGTGTGTGTGTGTGTGTGTGTGTGTGTGTGTGTGTGTGTGTGTGTGTGTGTGTGTGTGTGTGTGTGTGTGTGTGTGTGTGTGTGTGTGTGTGTGTGTACATTTGAATTTTGTTTAAGCTTTTGATAGTTATTGGCTGCATGACTCTGTAAGATTATGTTGAATGCAAGCGCTCTGATTTGTCTTTGCAAGATATAGCGATATACAAATTTCATTATTATTATTATTATTATTATTATGTTGATTCCCCCTCCTTCCCCCAAACTCCGTGTATTGTGGCCTAAGGCCAATGTACATGTTAAACACGTTCAGAGTTCTCAGAGTTCTCTCTCTCTCTCTCTCTCTCTCTCTCTCTCTCTCTCTCTCTCTCTCTCTCTCTCTCCTCTCTCTCTCTCTCTCTCTCTCTCTCTCTCTCTCTCTCTGGCAATTACACCTGTTCTCTGTATGCGTGTGTTTAACTAAATGGTCCTGTGCGTGCACCATCATCTGCTTAGTGTTTGCGTGGGTGGGGATGGGTCCGCTAAACCCTTGAAATGTGATTAACTGGAATATACCGTGTGTGTGCGTGCTTGCGTGCGTGTGTCTTTGTGTGTGTGTGTCTGTGCGAGCGTGTGTGTGTGTGTGTGTGTGTGTGTGTGTGTGTGTGTGTGTGTGTGTGTGTGTGTGTGTGTGTGTGTGTGTGTGTGTGTGTGTGAGTGTGTGTGTGTGTGTGTGTGTGTGTGTATCTGTATCTGTGTGTTTTGGTGCACTTCAGTTAATGTTTATCAAATCTGAAAGATTTCCCAGAGTAAAACAAGTCACAATTTTTGAATGCCAAAACATTGAAGGATAAAGCAAACTGAGCTGGTTGTTATCAGACTACTGGACTCTAAAATGTCCATACAGATACTGAAGAAGACCTTTGGATGAGACTATAAGCCGAGGCCCCGTGTTCGAACGCATGCAGAACATCTTGCGCACACGTTAAATCCTGTTCCGCTTTTCGGAAGAGTAGGCCATTGTATGCCGGCGGAAACAGATGACAAAATTGACAAAACCGCATACACACGGGAACTGGATGTAAAAAAAAGCACATGAGATTCCATTATCCTCGATATAAAAGAATAAATATAAAAGAAATATAAATAAAATAAAATAAAGAAGTGCATGGCCAGCCCATATTATGGTAAACCACTTTCAATCACGGCTGATTTCTCTACGGGAAATTTGGGCTGCTTTACCCGGGGAAAGTGCCACTTTTTTGTCCTTTTCCTGGGGACTGGATGTAAAAAAAGCACATGAGTGCTTATTTCATTATCTTCGATATAAAAGAATAAATACAAAAGAATAAACTAAATAAATAAATAAAATCAAGAAGTGCATGTCCATCCCATATGGAAAACCACTTTCAATCAGATGACGAAATTTACAAAACCGCATACACACGGGGATTGGATGTAAAAAAAAAAAAGCACATGAGTACTTATTCCATTATTCTCGATATAAAAGAATAAATATAAAAGAATAAATAAAATAATAAATAAAATAAAGAAGTGCATGGCAAGCCCATGCTAACGCACCTTCCCATACCAGCTAATGCTGAAGTCATGAAATAAATGTGCCGTAATCAGTTAGTTAGTGAGGCAGCAGTGGGTTTTCCCCTCAACCCCATGGCGTCATTAAGGCACTGCACTGCAACGCTGCTTCAAACAGCTCCGTGCACTCTTTCAATTACTGTAACAAGTTGACATCGGACATTAGCAAAGAAGAGTTTATGTCTCTGACGACTCTGCCTGTGTGTGTGTGTGGGGGGTGGGAGTGTTTGTGGGGGTGTGTGTGAGTGTTTGTGTGTGTGTGTGTGTGTGTGTGTGTGTGTGTGTGTGTGTGTGAGTGTTTGTGTTTGTGTGTGTGTGTGTGTGTGTGTGTGTGTGTGTTCGTGTGTGTGTTTTGTGTGTGTGTGTGTGTGTGTGTGTGTGTGTGTGTGTGTGTGTGTGTGTGTGAGTGTTTTGTGTGTGTGGGTGTGTGTGAGTGTTTGTGTGTAAGTGTTTGTGTGTGTGTGTGTGTGTGGTGTATGTGTGTGAGTGTTTGTGTGTTTATTTTATGTATTTATTTATTTTATTCTTTAATATCGAGGATAATGGAATAAGCACGTATGTGCTTTTTCACATCCAGTCCCCGTGTGTATGCGGTTTTGTAAATTCTGTCACCTGTTCCCAAAGGCACACAATGGCCTACTCTTACGAAAAGCGGAACAGGATTTAACGTGTGCGCAAGATGTCCTGCGTGCCTTCGCACACGGGGCCTCGGTTTTTGGTCTCATCCGAAGGACTTTTGGGGAGAGTGGAGTCTGCGCTGATGTTAACTGCACTGATGAGTGTGTGTGTGTGTGTGTGTATGTGTGTGTGTGTGTGTGTGTGTGTGTGTGTGTGTGTGTGTGTGTGTGTGTGTGTGTGTGTGTGTGTGTGTGTGTGTGAGTGTTTGTATGTGTACGTGTGTGAGTGTTTGTGCGTGCGTGTGTGTGTGTGTGTGAGTGTTTGTATGTGTACGTTTGTGAGTGTTTGTGCGTGCGTGCGTGTGTGTGTATTAAGTCAAGTCAAGTCAAGTCAAGTCAAAATTTTATTTCCAGATGGTACATTAGATATATGTGTGTGTGTGTGTGTGTGTGTGTGTGTGTGTGTGTGTGTGTGTGTGTGTGTGTGTGTGTGTGTGTGTGTGTGTGCGTGTGTGTGTGTGTGTATGTTTGTGTACGTGCTGGTGATGTTCACTTTGTAGTGTATTAAGTTTGAATGATTTCTCAGAGTAAAAACAAAAACTTATACAATAACTCTGTCATTGAATCAACATGGAAATCAAAGGCTGCAATACGACTCTTTAGAAGTAAACGAAGTGACGGCAGCACAGCCCAAGTTTATGATGGCAGTTAGTTATCGCCTAGGCTGCCAGGCTCATCCTTGGAAAGAGCAAAAGGGACCATGTGACTCCCATGCTTAGGGAGCTTCATTGGTTACCTGTAAGGGCACGCTGTCAGTACAAAGTTGCGGTCTTGGCATACCGTCACTCTGAAGGCTCGCTTGCTCCATCTCTGTCAGCTGCCTTGAAATCACGCACCACAACTAGAACCCTGCGGTCTTCGAATGATAACTTACTTGTTGTACCCCATTACAACCTCAAAACCGCAGGTCGTAGATCTTTTGGTGTTGCTGCGCCCACGATCTGGAACTCTCTGCCACCAGCCGTCAGACATGCTCCCACTTTATCCCAGTTTAAGTCTTCATTGAAGACACATCTCTTTAATGTATTTCTTAGCTAGTTAATATATTGTGCTTGTCTTGACGGTCGCCGTTTGTCACACTGTAGGCTACTTCATGTGCATGCCTGGCTGTTGGTTATGGGTTTTTGTTTGTTTGTTAGTTATGTTATTGCTAGTGCCTTTTCTCTTGAGTGTACTGTTAATTGCCCTGCTAGTGTGTGCCCGGACGCAAGTGTGTGCCTCTACAGTGCGATAGGTATCTCTGGTAAATTTATTTGCGCTTTAGAAATGCTCATTATCATTGTTGTTGTTGTTGTTGTTGTTGTTGTTATGTGCTGTGTGTGCATGTGTATAGATGCGCATGGTATGAAAGCGCATTGAGTCATTGCTTTGAGAAATGTGCTATATAAATGCTATTTATTATTATTATTATTATTAGGCTTTATCAGTTCTTGATTAAACCATTGACGCTGGGGGCAACAGCAAAGTGAGAGGCTGTATTACCAGTGGCTTTCCCACTCATGAAATTCCACTTTACAGCTTAGTCTTTAGTGATCGACTATGACTCTCTGACTAGGAGGCTTGACTCGCACAGTCTTTATGTGCTGCAGCCCTGGGGGCTAGTTGGCCTTTGGAGAACATCTCCAATGCTGACTGTCCTTATGCCCACTTGGCCGAGAGAGTGGGGATGTACTGTGGGCAGGGCATCTCTAGTTGGCCTTTGGCAAACATCTCCAATGCTGACTGCCCTTATGCCCATTTGGCCAAGAGAGTGGGGATGTACTGTGGGCAAGGAATCTCCACTATAATCAAACTTCTGCCCAATTTCCGAAAAATTAGCTGCCTCATCTGCTGTTTTGGAGGTCATCGTCGAACACGACGGACAAACATAATAATAATAGTTGGGCAAAAAATATTAAACTTCTTTTCCATATAGAAAGATGTTATTGAACAAGGTGTCTAACAA
>CM054143.1:18584693-18587193 GCA_028751875.1 Rapana venosa | reverse complement strand
GAGACAGACAGAGGGAACTCGAACTCGAAATGTTTAGTGAGAGTAAATGGATAAGCACAGGGCTTCTTTACACCATGCTCTCACAAAACAGAGAGAAACAGGGAAAAAACAGGAAAAGAAGAACAAAAGTCAAGAAAAACTACCACCCCCCCCCCCCCCACACACACACACACACAAATCAAAACAGAAGAACTGAAACTTAACTTAACGGCAACAAATAAACAAACACACACCAATGCAAAAAAAATCCTTCAAGTAAACAATGTATGCAAACAGTAAGAATCAGCAGTTTGAGATACATTCCAATGAAGATTCAAATGAGCATCATAATGAAATACTACTACTAAATTAGATGGAAATCAAAGAGACAATGAAAGAGAGAGGGGAGGGGAGAGAGAGAAAAGAGAGAGAAGAGAGAAGAGAGAGAGAGAAGAGAGAGAGAGAAGAGGGAACGAGAGAGAAGAGAGAACAGAGAGAAGAAGACAGAAGAAGAGAGAAGAGACTTGTCACGCATACTTTGGGGCAACCGGAGAGAGACAGAGAAACAGAGAGAAAAGAACAGTGCCACAGATAGAAAGAAAGTGAGAACAGAAGAAGACGAGGAGACAGGAAAAGACAGAAACAACACAGGCAAATAGATAGAAACACGAAAAGGCGTCAACAAAAAGACGATAATACATGAAATAAAGGATACAGAAATAAACACAACTTACATTTATAATATAATACCCACAACATACATGACAGACAGCAACAGATAGCCATACATACATACATACAATACATACATAATTACATTACATTACTTATACATACATACCCACATACATACATACATACATCACAAGATTCAGCGTATAAAATTCATACATATTATATTATATTATATTATTTATTTATACAAAAACAACATACATGCACAACAACATAAACAAGCTTAATAACAACATCAAAATCAACACAAACAATAGCTAAATCAGGAAGATCCAGACAGACAGACAGAAACAACAAAGAAAATAAGGGTGAGAAAACGGCATTTTATCGAAACAGAAATCAAACACAAACCAATGCTAACAAGGCCTTTTAAACGACCTCCACAGAGAAGAGACATTTTTTTAAAAACAAAAAGAAAAACTAAACGTATAAAACGGCCATCTTTATCAAATGTATAACATTCCCATGATTATAATGATGATTTGAAGAAAAACAGCAAGGGGCAATACAAGGACACGTGCATCGTTAGCGAACGTCATTACGTTCAGACAAGTAGAGAGCTAGAGAAACTCTGTTTACACCAAATCAGAGAACCACGAACAAAGAACGTAAAAAACAGTATGGATAAATTAAACGACATAATCACAGTTGATATCTATGAAATGAAGCAGATTTTTTTTTAAAATTTTATTTCGAGGATAATGGAATAAGCACTCATGTGCCTTTTTTTCATCCAGTCCCGTGTGTATGCAGTTTTGTGAATTTTGTCATCCGTTCCCACCGGCACACAATGGCCTACTCTTCCGGAAAGCGGAACGGGTTTTAACGTGTGCGCAAGATGTTCTGCGTGCGTTCGCACACGGGGCCTCGGCTTATAGTCTCGTCCGAAGGACTTTTTGGGGGGAGTGGAGTCAGCACTGATGTTAACTCAAGAGGAAAAATCCTCTTGAACGGGAATCGAGCTCGGGTCAGCAGATAACCAGCGGATCACGCTAACCACCAGGCTAACCCGTCCCCCAATCAGACATCATCAGATATGTGTATGAATGTTTGAAAAAAAGAGAAAAAAGAGATGTAGAATGCAACATGCTTTTAGTGTACATCATTTTGAGTCAAATAAATAATTATAATTGATGTTTGTTTTGTTGTTGTGTCAAAGAAGTCTACATGACTTAAATGGCAATAAAAGATTCTGAATCTGAACCTGAATCAGATACACTTGGTGTTTGCACCATCTCTGGGGCACAGTGGTTAGTACATTACACTCCTGGCTAGAAGGTCACGGATTCAAACCCCGCAAGAATCAGTGTTCTTTTCTTCCTTTTTATTTTATTTTCGTCAGCTCCTATCCAGAGTGTGTTTGCAATGGACTGCAAAGGACACACTCGGTATGCTGGGACCACGCAGAAAAGCACTGTTTATTTTGTCTATACGGTTTTGATAGTCTCTCTTTTTTTACAACACTGCAGGTGTCTGTATCTCCCGGACCCGATTAAAACATTACCATTGAAAGCGTAGATTACACACAGCCCTGCCAAGTAGTCTCAAAGTACATGCACTTTGGCAGCATCATGATCACATCATTTCTCTTACAACGGACCAACCTATGCTGTAAAAAAGGACATTGATTTCGTAACCCAGGCTTCTCTGGTCTCATGGTGACCTCAGTTTGGGTTTCTCATGCACTTCTGTGCCTGTGGTGAGTCAGCTTTCGGGTCCGAAGTTCATGGGGAAAGATCGGTTGAGGAACTTTCTGGTGATCGCTACCCAAGGAAGGAAGGTGGCA
>CM054143.1:18574693-18579693 GCA_028751875.1 Rapana venosa | reverse complement strand
GTTCTCTTCAAAATTTCGAGAAACATATGACACAAATTTTCATTTCTGATCCTTTACCTGAGAAAGCATTAATAGATTAATTGGTAGACAACAGGAAGAGAAATCGAGGAAAAAACTGCAAATGAGAAGATTTCAAGCGAATTTCAAAAAGCAAAAGACAATTTTAAGAAGAAAAAGAAAGGGGAGAAAATCTTTTTTAAAAATCTAAGAACTAAAAGGAATTTTATGCAAGGACTTATTACGTATATTGATAGCTATTTCCAATCTCCTGTTATGTATATACGTTAGTAAGAATTTTAAAAAATTGTCAAATCTACAAATTAATAAGATTAACGGGCCAATGACACAAAGCAAAACTTTGACATTACAACCAACGAGAGAGAGAGAGAGAGAGAGAGAGAGAGAGAGAGAGAGAGAGAGAGAGAGAGAGAGAGAGAGCGTGTGTACATTTGAGAGGGAGAGAGAAAGAGTGTGTGTGTGGAGGGGAAAAAGAGAAAAGCTTTGGGTCAAAATTAAAGGAACCAGGATATATATAATATATTCAATGATAGCCTGTTGAGTCCACCCCCCAGCATTACCAAAAGAAAGACAGAAACAGCAAACGTTCCCTATAGCGATGACACAAGCTCAGAAAAGGACCCCAGAACACAAGTGCATCATTAAGAAACACAAAGAAGGACATGCACAGACCCCACAGAGCGCAAGCTCCGCATCATGACAACCACCCCCTGATACTTCTGGTCTGAACCCTGCCGACACAAGTGCTGCACTTGAGGCTTTACAAGGCAAAAAAGAAGGAGAGAAAAAAATTGAAACATGATTCAATGACAAAAAGCGGTGCGAATAATTGCCCTCCATTGAAAAAGCACCCAAAACAAACCCATTTTATGAGGGACGGGATAACCTAGTGGTTAGAACATCACGCTCGCAATCTGACGACCCGGGTTCGAATCCCGTTCATGGGGATATTTTGCCCTGGAGTTAACATCAGTGCAGACTCCACTCTCCCCAAAAGTCCTTCGGATGAGACTATAAACTGAGGCCCCGTGTCCGAACGCACGAAGATCATCTTGCCTACACGTTAATTCCTGTTCCGCTTTTTGAAAGAATAGGCCATTGTGTGCTGGTGGGAACGGATGACAAAACTAACAAAAACACATACACATGGGGACTGGATGTTTAAAAAAAAAGTACAATAGTGCTTATTCCATTATCCTCGATATAAAAAAATGAATAAATAAATAAATAAGTAAATCAATCAATCAGTCAATATTAAAAAAATAAACAAATAAATAAAATATGGATCGACAGCTTTGAACAAAAGGGGGAGTGTCCAATGAAGTTAAACAAAAGAACCACCCGTTTCAACCGCATTTGAAATAACGATCATGACATAGAAGCGAGAGGTGAGGGGGCGGGGTGTGGAGAAGATAACCGAGGTAAAAATAAAAATAAAAGGGGGGGTGGACAAAAAGAATCCCATAAAAATTCACAACGGACAATGCAAAGAAAGTAGACAGATGAGACAAAGAGAGGAGAGAAGCAGAAAGACAGGAAAGAGATAAAAGAACAACATTAGAGAGAGAAAAAGAGAGAGAGTAGGAGAGAGAGAGAATAGGAGAAAGAGAGAGAGAGAGAGTGAGAGAGAGAATAGGAGACAATGACAAATTCTTTTATTTCGAGGATAATGAATAAGCACACATGTGCTTTTTTACATCCAGTCCCCGCCCGTTAGGGATACATCTTAATAATAATAACCCAATACTTATACAGTCTCACAATAAAAACAAGGGGAAATAACCCTTTTCAAACAGCTCCCCCCCCCCCCCCAACAACCCCCCCCCCCCCCCAAAGCAAGCAAATAAAAGAAAACCATAAAAATACCCCACCCCCACCCCCACCCCCCAAAAAACCTTAACCAAAACAAACAAACAAACAAACAAAAGAGAAGGAAAAACCAAACCAACAAAGATGATAAAAAAGAGAAAACAGACAGACAACAACAACAAGAACAAGAACAACAACAGAGCCAAGAAAAATAACACAACCAAACTTAATAAGTCATAAAGATAAACATCTACACATTGTCAAATGGTACACATACTTGTTACACATAATTATAAATCAATTAATTAACAAACAAGATCATTTCAAATAACAATGAAATATTTCACTCAAACTCCCATTCAATTAGTGAAAAATCAAGAAATCGAAAAATCAAATGAATAAACAAAACCAATTAAACAAGAAAAAAAGACCCACAAAACACTCCCCTTCCCAACACCCCCTCCCCTAAACAAACAACAACTCCCCAAAAGTCCAGACTAAATGCAAGCGTGCGCGCGCGCGCGTGCACACACACACACACACATACACACACATACACACACACTTACGCACGTATAGCCACGCATGCACACCACACACCACACACACACACACTCTCTCACACATACACACTCACACACACATAATACACACACACACACACACACACACACATCCTGGATACATATCCATTCCCAAGACATTTCCTCACATACAAGATAATAGACACATGTCATAATTATCAAAATATCATAACCGTACATTTGTACAGACAAAACCAGGAAATAAACATTATTTGATGTACGAAGACAGCAAGCCACAAAGCATCAAGAAAAATGACCAGTCTAACATCAGCTATTTCAACAATAAACACACAGAACTGCTTTCTTTCCGCTCTCATCTGCACACACTGTGAATGGGCGCTCATTACTACTCACTGACACACACATACACACATACACACACATATACACACACACATATTCATGCATGCGCAATCCTATATACACATTATTAGAATTGATACAAAAGTCCACAGAAGTAATGAAATTGTCCAACAGAACATTGCAAATTAACAATCCATACCATTCTGCATTAACAACAAAATACAACCCAAACTTCATTTTAAGGGGGGAAAACTCAGACAAGTTCATTGTTAACAAAATCAAAACAAGCAAGGGCACACACACACACACACATTATAATTCAAAGCAAGCTCACTAATGTCAGTTACAGAGAGAGAGAGAGAGAGAGAGAGAGAGAGAGAGAGAGAGAGAGAGAGAGAGAGAGAGAGGATAATTTGGTATAATGCAAGGGAGGATATATTTACTTTGTTTCCAACAGATCAAGAAAATGCACGGAAAGATTTATTTATTTTATTTTTATTTTTGATTCTGTTGATTTCGAGAATAATGGAATAAGCACTTACCGTGCTTTTTACATGTAGTCCCCGTGTGTATGCAGTTTTGTAATTTTTGTCATACGTTCCCACCGGCACACAATGGCCTATTCTTGTGGAGAAAGAGAAAGAGAAAGAGAGGAGAGAGAGAGAGAGAGAGAGAGAGAGAGAGAGAGAGAGAGAGAGAGAGAGAGAATAGGAAAGAGAGAGAGAGAGAGAGAGAGAGAAGAGAGAGAGAGAGAGAAGAAGAGAGAGAGAGAGATAGGAGAAAGACAGACAGACAGACAGACAGACAGGCAGTCAGGCAGACAGACAGGCAGGCAGGCAGACAGGCAGGCAGACAAGCAGGCAGGCAGGCAGACAGGCAGGAAGGCAGGCAGGCAGACAGGCAGGCAGGCAGACAGGCAGGCAGACAACAGGGACGGCAGAGAAAGGTGAAAGAGAACAGAAAGGAAGAAAGAGAGAGAGAGAGAGAGAGAGAGAGAGAGAGAGAGAGAGAGAGAGAGAGAGTATACATCATTACCTATATATAATACATATTATATAGTCAGTCAGAGTGTATTCAAAAACAAGGAGAGAGAGAGAGTATATATACATACCTATATATAATACATATTATATAGTCAGTCAGGTCGGAGGTCTCTTCTGCTTCATGGTAGCCATGTAAGCCAGTAATGGTATGTGGGTAGATGGAGCTCATCAGTCTGGGAAGACTATCTATCTGTTCCGTAATCTGTCGACCGTGGGGGCACCCTCAAAGACTCAACAACCAGTTCCCTCCATTTCTCTCTCTGCTCTGCCTTTCTCAGGGTTTTGTTGAGTTCTAGGCCTGTCCATTCGCTGATGTTATCCTCCCAGCTCTTCCTTGGTCTGCCTCTTCTTCTTCCTCCTTGGACAGTGCCTTGTAAAACTGTCTTTGCAAGTCCTTTGGATCTTGTGACATACCCATACCATTTAAGTTTACGCTTTTTCACGATCGTTAGAAGGTTCTCATAGGTTCCAATGGTTTGCTGGATTCTGTTATGCGCGCTTTCGTTGCTTATGTGGTCTTTGTAGGAGATGCCAAGGAGTCTCCGAAAGCATCTCATCTCCACCGCCTGTACTCTTCTCTCCAAATCTGCAGTCAGGGTCCATGATTGACAGGCATACAGAAATATGTATATGACAAGGGAGCGCATTAGTCTGATCTTGGAGATAAGTGAGATATTTTTATCTCTCCAGATGGTGTTTAGTTTTGACAAAGCTGTTATTGTCTGTGCAGTCCTGCATACTACTTCTGGCTTGGATCCCTGGTCTGATACAATGGCTCCCAGGTACTTGAAGCTTTGAACTGTTTCCAGCTTCTGGTCATTAACCCTGATATCAGTGCTAATGCCGTTGGTGTTATTAGTCATCAGTTTGGTCTTCTCTGCACTGATTTCCATGCCGTATGTTTTGGAGGCCTTATTCAAGTGTTCTGTTAGGCTGGCAAGCTCTTTTTCTGATCCTGCTATTCCATCAATGTCATCTGCGAAGCGGAGGTTTGTGATCGTTCTGCCACCAATGCTGACTGATCCTTCATGATGTTCCAGTGCATCAGCCATGATTCTCTCAAGGAAGATGTTGAAAAGAGTGGGTGAGAGTAGACAGCCCTGCCTTACTCCAACTGTTGTTCGAAACCATTCTCCAATGTTTTTGTTGTAGTACACTGCACTGGTGGCCTCGCTGTACAGCTGTTTGATGACTCTGATCAGGTTTGCATTGATGCTGTACAAATTCATGGTTGCCCACAAAG
>CM054143.1:18559693-18572193 GCA_028751875.1 Rapana venosa | reverse complement strand
CAGACACACACAGAGAACGGTAGAAGGAAGAAAGCAAGAAGAAAGAAAGAAAGAAAGAAAGAAAGAAAGAAAGAAAAACCAACCAACCAACCAACCAAACAAACAAACAAACAAACAAACAAAATAATATAAGGAAAACAACCCAAAACTCTGCCCCATCCCCCTTCGTCCTTCAATTACAAAAAAGTAACGATAACACGGAAAGAATGAAGGAAGAACGAAAACAAAAACAAAGGATTGAACAATACAAAGCAAACAAACAAACTAAAACCACACTTCACACGAAATTTTAATAAAGCAAAACAAACAAAAAAAGGATTTTTAAAACCCTCCCCAAACAAAAGATTGATTTTTTGGTCCTCTGAGAAAAGAAACGGGTAGTGTACCATCACTAACCTCCTCCCCCCTCCCCCCTTCCCCGTCGCATCCTTACCCTCTCCAAGCCCCTTCCTGCCCCCGCCCTCCCCCCCACCCACCCCCCGTCCAACCCCACCCACCTATGAAGGGAATGCTTCAGGATCTGCATACAACTGAATGCCAACAGCCCAAAAAGGGAGAAATGAAGGAGAACAATGAAAATGAATTGAACGGACGTGGTTTGAAACAAGTTATATTGATCCTGCAGACACAGACAAACAGACAGACACACCACACACACACACACACATATATATATATATATATATATAGAGAGAGAGAGAGAGAGGAGAGAGAGAGAGAGAGAGAGAGAGAGAGAGAGAGAGAGAGAGAGAGAGAGGAGAGAGAGAGAGAGAGAGAGAGAGAGAGAGAGAGAGAGAAAGAAAGGCAGGCACCCTCAAACAGATAAATATACAGATATGTATACAGGCAGACACAGAGAAGAAGAAGAAAGAAGAAGAAGAAGAAGAAGAAGAAGAAGAAGAAGAGAAGAAGAAGAAGAAGAGAGAAAACAACAACAACAACAACAACATCAACAACAACAACAACAAACAACAACAACTAGAATAACAATAGGAAGAAGAAAAAGAAGAATGATGATGACGACGACGACTACGACGACGACGATATATGGAACTCATTGAGCGCTATATCTTGTAAAAACAAATCAAAGCACTTGCATTCAACATATTCTTACACATGCAACTAATAACAAAAAGTTTGAAAAAAATCAGATTGCTTCTACCGATGCCATAGACCTAAAAACAGATTGACACAGGGTGGGAGAGAGGGAGAGAAATAGTCAAGTCAAAAACACTCTAAGCATCCCATGAAGGGCAGTTACAATACTGACAGGCACATAGATGCGTATAATTATCTCGAAAGACACAAGAAAATGCATTTTAAATTGGTATGAACAGTCCAAGTCCAAGCTTTAAAAACAAAACAAAACAAAACAAAAAAACAAACAAACAAACAAATTATCACACGCACATACAAACACACGCGCGCGCGTACACACACACACGCGCACGGCGTACGCGCGCACGCCACACACACCCCACACACACACACACACACACACACACACATACATACACACACATACCACCAAAGTAGGAATACAATGTAGTAAAAACCATTGATTGGAAACGGCATATAAACTTATTTACGTGTGCACGCACGCACGCACGCACTCCAACACACGTAATTCAGATTCAGACAGATAGACAAACATAGACAGAGAGATAAGAGAAAGAATAAGAAGAACAAGAAAAACAAGACTGAAAAAGACAAAAGAGAGGATGATTATTTTCCTTTAAACAATAGCTCGTACAATCAGAAGAAAACTGTAAGAGCATTTTGCAATTGATCTAAATCATCATCACCATCGTTATCGTCATCATCACCACTATCAACATCACCACCAACACCAATGCCACCACCATCGTCATCAGCAGCAGCAGCAGCAGCAGCAGTGGAGCGAAATGATCTCCAGAGTCATTTTTTAATTTGATTTTTTATTTTATACCACTTTAAGTCACGAGATTTCTCTGCGTGAAATTTGGGCTGCTCTCCACGGGAAGAGCGCGTCGCCACAAGAGCAGCGCCACCCTTTTTTGTTTTGGTCTGCAACTGTATTTGTTTTCCTATCAGAGTGGCTATTTTCTAAGAATTTTGCCAGGGACAACTCTCTTGTTGCCGTGGGTTCTTTTACGTGCGCTGAACATTTGAGTAACACGCGGGACCACGGTTTATCGTCTCATCCGAAAGACTAGCGCCCAGACCACCACTCATGGTGTAATGGATGGGGGAAAAGTTTCGGGCCCAAACGGGATTCGAACCACCGCACACTTCCGACCCGGACTTTTCGCTTTCTAGACAGGCGCGTTACCTCTAGACCTCCGATCCACCGAGTCATTGTAGCTTTTGTGGAAGTGTAAAGCAAGAGATAGTTACAGAACCATCATGGTTGTCAAAGAGCGAACCGTCAACATTCACAGGTAGCATCACCGTTTTCCACAGTTAAAAAAGAAATAAAGACAAAGGTGTTCTATAACCTGTGTGGATGTTGGGGAGCTAGGAATCAAAGACCTCAGCTTCTCCAGGGGCCAGCATATTGAGGGCGGCGCCCATCTCCTCTCCCTCGCTGCTTTACCTTCCCTGACCCTAAAGAGGGCAGGTACCCATTTACAGCTGGGTGAACTGGGGGAACTGTACTGAAGCTAAGGCGCTCAAACGGTCACCCATCCAAGCGGTAACCATGCTCGATGCTGCTTAACAATAGCTTGAGGGAAAGTGAGTGCTCTGACCACTGAGCTATCCCGTCACCTTTTCACAATTAGGAACCGCTGCATTTTGTTGCTTCGTTTTGTATCAAGGTTTTGGTCATCACTGCTTTACATCTACAAGAAGAGTGCAAACAAAGCCACAAAACTGATGGCGTGGTTCGCAACAATCAGGAAACAAAATCGGCTTTCCAGGCCAAAGTCTGTGCCACAGTAGAAGAACCAAGACGAGGTGTCGATGCATCACCTTCACTTTACCTAGCCTGTAGTCCCCTGGACAGTGGGGCACCAGTGAAGATTTCCTCCACTCCCCGCGGTCCCCTGTTTTCTGTAGCAATCTGGTCTTCCCATCGTTGTCTCTTGTCTGCCTCTTCGTCTCCCTCCTTATACTGTTCCCTGTAGTAGGACAGTCGTGGCCAGCCCAGATGTTCATCTCACAATAGCTGCTGTTTCTGGTCCACGAGACATCATACAAAACACGACGCCCAGCTGGTACTCTGTCCTACATATCGTTTCTACCGTGCTAAAAGCACAACTCGGGAATCTGAGAAACAATGATTCTATTGCACTTCGCTACAATGTTTGCTTCCGATCAAATAATTTGCCCCTCCGAGGGGATGCCATGAACCTGTCAGTATAGAAAGTGTCCCCGTCTTCTGGAACTTGTGTTGCTAGGAGTTCCATCTTTTCTATCCCTCTCCTTGTTTCGTTCCTGTTACTTCGGTCCTTAGCCTAGGTGCAAGGGTTTCTGCTGCTAACAGAGCTGCTTGATGTGAAAGACTCAGAAGGTGAATGTGCAGTGACGTGGTAGGCAAGGCCAGTCACTCAACAGCCATTGGCCCCGCCCAGCAGACCACTGTTGTCTGACAACATCAGGTTAATTTATTATTATTTTATTTCATTATTCATTCTTGTATATCGAGGATAACGGAATAAGCACTTATGCGCTTTTTTTTTACACCAGTCCCCGTGTGTATGCGGTTTTATAAATTGTTTCATCTGTTCCCACCGGCACACAATGGCCTAACCTTTCGAAAAGTGGAACAGGATTTAACGTGTGTGCAAGATGTTCTCCGTACGTTCGCACACGGGACCTCGATTTATAGTCTCATCCGAAGGACTTTTGGGGAGAGCGGAGTCTGCACTGACGTTAACTCCTGGGGAACTATCCAGAAAAATCCCCTTGAACGAGATTCGAACCCGGGTCGTCAAATTGCGGGTGCAATGTTCTAACCACTAAGCTATCCCTTCACCTTTTAGAATGTAAAAGGTTAAAAGGAACCGAGGACTGTAAACCGACAGCACTTAATCCCTTCCCCTTTCATGATTGTCATCACAGTCGTGGTACCCTTCTCCCAAGACAGTGATTCGTGCTTCTATTAACCTAACGACCACATTATCCCAAAGAGCGAGAGATAATGAACGATTATTCAACCCGAAACTGCATTCGTAATTGGGGTCCTCTGTGGCAGATTTGTGATCTAGAATGAAAAATGTTCAGAGCCTCGAGAAGAATTCCAGCAGGACCGGCCTTCATGTTGTAAACCCGTTAGCCCCGTTATATTACCAAAAGATGTGTCAGTATTACTGCTTAGGAAATATTACCTCCCTTATCATTCTGCAATGCGGTGAAAGCATAATTATCTGAAAAAAAAAACTTACAGGAAGTGACTTGAGACCTAAGAGATTGACCTTTTACTTCCGCTTTAGGAGACAACTCAGTTTGGGATTATGATGGAATGGGAGTTACCGTTCTCACCTTCCTTCATCTTCACCTATCTCGTACTCTAGTCGAGACACCATTGAGACACCATTGAAGATTTTGTAACCAGCTTCCTCCACACCTCATGTTTTTCCATGTTTTTTTGTAACAAGTCGTTCCATTCAATGCCTGTCCACTCTCATGCGTGCGTATGACTGATACCATGACACCTTTCTTCGGGAGTGTGATAATCAAAGACTGTGTTCAAGATACTGGCAATTCGCCAGTCCGCCAGATGTTGTGCAGATGATGTGCAACATTATCTATCATGGCCTCTCCTCCTGCCTGGACCAGCTCTGTAGGAATGCTGGCCACACGTGCTGACTTCTCCTTCTTTGGTGATGGTACTACTGCACTTTCAACTTCTTCTTCCCGTAGGATGGGGGTAGCTGCTGCTGTTGTTATAGTTGGTTGGTGGAGGGACATCTAACACCTTGGGGTCTCCTGTTGCTCTGTGTGTGGTGTGTGTTTTTGTGTGTGTGTGTGTGTGTGGTGTGTGTGTGTGTGTTAGTGTGTGTGTGTGTGTGTGTGTGTGTGTGTGTCTGTGTGTGTGTGTGTGTGCAATTCAGAGCAGTACTCTGACACAGTGGATCTGTGGTCCAGAGGTAACGTGCCTGCCTAGAAAGTGAAAAGTCTGGGTCGGAGGTATGCGGTGGTTTGATCCCCGTTTGGGCCCAAAACTTGTCCTCCATCCATTCGACCATGAGTGGTAGTCTGGGTGGTAGTCTTTCGGATGAGTCGATAAACCGAGGTCCCGAGTGTTACATGAAAATATTTAGAGCACAATAAGGAACCCACGAGAACAAGAGAGTTGTCCCTCGAAAAAATCTGTAGAAAAAGGTCACTCTGATAGGAAAACAAATTTTTAGAGTTGAAACAGGACAAAAAAGAATAGTGAGTGGCACTGCTCTTGGGGCGATGCGCTTCCCCTGGAGAGAGCAGTCCGAATTTCACGCGGAGAAATCTGCTCTGACTTAAAAGCGGTATGAAATGAACTAAAATTAAATGAACTCTAATTTCAGTTGTCCTTTGGGTTGCTAAGTTTAGCCATACAAAAGTAAATTCAAGTGAAGCCAAGTTCAAAAACACTTTAATCATAACATGAAGGCCAATTACAAAGTCTACTAACAGTATAGCAACGCAACCACATTTTCAATAAACCATCCAAGGGTATCTTCCAAAAGGAAACTAGCCTGGATACCAAAAAAATGACGTCATCCAGAGAAATGGCGTGTCAGGAAGAACAGACACCAGCTGTCTGGCCATCCTCCTTCGTGGGACATGCAAGCTGAGGTCTGAAGCTGAAGACACCATCACAGAAGAACAGGCAGGTTTCAGAGCAGGACAGAACTGCCACACAGCAAAATGTCCCCTGACTGGTATTGCTTTGCAGTGGACGGAGGATAGCTGATTCCTGTATCCCATGCTAAACGCTCTGTCTCCTGGCTGAGCAATGGTTTCCATCAACTGGGGGTGATCCATGTCTAAACGCCATGCCTGGTGATGCCAGCTTGTGGAGATGGCGACTTCCGTACCGGGCAAATGCAATGCTGAATTCTGTGAGAAAGAAATGCCTAGACGAAAGTTAACTTTCGGACATATTGCAAAGTGGAAGAAAACTTTTTGTCAATTTAAAGTTTCTATAAGTCCGTAGAGGAGCCACTCTGAACTGTCTCTGAGTCTATGGAGAGTGCCCTGTGTACTTAACTACCTATTGAACCAAACACAGATACCATGGTTCGATAGACCTTTTAGTGGGCAGATTGGTGAGACAGGGGGTAGAGGTTGGGGGGGATGGGGGTGTTGGGTATAACACGCCCAACTGAACATGTCTGGTGGCTTGCTGTGGGGTGACTGTGAATCAGTGGGCATGAAACTGGGCAGACGATGGGCAACTCTTCAGACAGACGCAGACAGTCCAGTGACCGACTGGGAGCTCAATTGACAGTTCACTGTCAGTACTGTAGTATAATGGTTGGCAGAATAGTAGTTTGTATATCTTCGTCTAAATTGAACGTTTTATAACTGCATGTTTTTGTTAAGAAAAGGTCAACACTATCATACTTTCTACAAAAACAAGACTAGATCTTTTTTTTTAATTAAATAGACCCAAAGCTGGAAACACAATTTAAACATCTTTGCTGAGTGTAAGTATGTCTTGAAAAATAAAGGAACAAAATATTTCAACAAGTCATTCAATTAATTGCGTAGTTCCTGATACTGACTGCTTTGGAGATTCTACAAGTAGAGAAGAATTGGAGATAGAACAAGTAAGGAAGACTAGAGACACCATGAGTGAAAAGGAAAGTCAGATTCATTTTTTGTGAGAATGACATAAAAAGACAATCCCTACTTTTTGTACTTTCTGCTAGTACTAGAATATGTTTCAAAGAAAACTACAAGCACTGTACTAGATTCTTATAAGATATCAAGATGTGCGTGCGTGCGTGCGTGCGTGTGTGTGTGTGTGTATATACATTTGAATTTGTAAAAGCTATTAATTGTAACTGGCTGCATGTCAATGAGTGGGTTGAACGAAAGCACTTTCATTTAGGGTTGGGTTTTTTGCAAGATCTGGCGCTGTATAAATTCCATGTGGGGTTTTTTTCTTTTTGTTTGGCAAAAATAATTAAACACTGAACAAGCTGAAACTTTTGATTCAATAGCAATACGACCTCAAATAAAATGCAATTCATTCCAGGCAAAATCATCACAGACCATGGCAGAGATCAGGAGAAATAAAGTTACAAAGAGCAGATCAGGGCATCACACAGTACACAAATTCAGCATAACTCAGTCAAGGGTCCAGAGCCCAGTGCTAAAAACACTTAATTAACCCACCCCTTTCCTTTTTTTCAAGTCCAAGATGCATCCACAATGAAATCGGGCCCTATACTGACCTTCAAACACACGTCAGACAACGAAAACTGAAGTGGTTTGGTCCTGTCACACGCTCCTCTGGTCTTGCTCAAACAATCCTACAAGGCACAGTGAGGGGTAGGAAGAAGAAGAGGCAGACAAAGGAAGAGAGGGGAGGACAACATGGAGCTGAGAGACACCCTGAGGGCGGCTGAGAGACGAGAGGACTGGAGAAAGGTGGTTGACAAAGTTTTGAAGGCGTCCCAAAGGATTGGGAATCTGAGGGATCAGTGATGGTGACGGTGAAGTGCGGTCAGTCTCTGCTGTATTTAGCCCCAGCTGGGATGGGATGGATAACGGTTGAGAGTGGCTGAAACTGGGGAAAACTGACAGCGGTGATCATGTCATATCAAAACTACCATGCCACTGCTTACAGGGGGTTTTCCTTGGTCTGAAGAGATAGGGAGCAGAAGCACTGGAATGATACTGAAAGTTAAAGAGTAGAAAGTTTTCACTGATGTTGTGTTTATAATTATTGACTTTGATCAGTTAAACAGAATCATCAGCCTGGAGGAACACACACACACACACACACTTACAACACATACACTTAAAACACACACACACACACACACACACACACCAAGTAATGCCAGTTAAACCTGTAGACAATCAACACCCTTGACCCTGGCATGGTACTTCCGGTAAATCTTAGCAAGTTCGTCAAGGTCATGACCTACTGCCCTACATACACAATAGAACCAACAAAGCAAATGTAGCTACACACGTACTGGCTGTTCCTACACACACACACACAACCACCACCAACAATAACCACCTCTACCACCATCACCACCACTACACCCCACCCCACCCCACCCTCTGACCCACCCCCACAACCCAGTACTGACCAGATCAGTCTTGAGGCACTAACGAGGCTTACCTGACACTCTGCCTCTTGTAAAGCAGCATGAAACCCTCATTATCCTCATTACCTGCTGACCTGACCCCACACCGTGAACAATCACACAAAAATAACCCAATTCATCAGAGCTTTACAAGGAGTTCCCAAAACCTATTAGGGAGAGCGAGATGTCGGAGATATCAGCTTCACCAGGGGCCAGCATTCTGAGGGCATAACCCATCTCCTCTTGCTCGATGTTTTGCCTTCCCTGACCCTAAAAGAGGGCAGGCAGCTATTTGTAGCTGGGTGTACTGGGGGGGTACAATACAGAAACCAAGGTGCAGGAACAGTTGATGCAAGTGGTAACCAAGCTCAATTCCCACTGTTTAGGGAGAGTGAGTGCTATCCCCAGCCACAACTGACATCAATGCTCTTATATACTTCATTTTATTTAGTTTTCTTCCTTTATTTCGAGGATAATTCAATAAGCTTTCTTGTGCTTTTTTTTAACATCCCAGTCCCCGTGTGTATGCGGCTTTGTAAATTCTGTCATCCATTCCCACCGGCACACAATGGCCTACTCTTTCGAAAAGCGGAACAGGATTTAACGTGTGCGCAAGATGTTCTGCATGTGTTCGCACACGGGGCCTCAGTTTATAGTCTCGTCCGAAGGACTTTTGGGGAAAGTGGAGTCTGCACTGATGTTAACTCAAGGAGAAAATATCCCCTTGAACGGGAATCGAACCCGGGTCAGCAGATCACGAGCGCAGTGCGCATCACTGTAACCTCCAGGCTATCTTGACCTTACTGTAGGGACTGCTGATAACTCTCCTAGCCCTACAGTGCAGGCCTTGGTGGGGTGAAAACAGATGCTGAAGCCTTTGCTGTGGTAAAGGTGTACCTGAGGAGTGTGCGGGGTCACTGCAACAGTCCCACCACAGAGGGTTGAGACCAGAACTACTGATTATCCTGTGATCAGTCATTATCCGGTTGTTTATCCAGAAATGATTCTGTGATCAGTCCAGTCATTATCTTGTAATCAATACAATTATTATCCTGTAATCGATCCAGCCATTATCCTGTGGTCCATCCAGTCATTATCCTGTTGTCCATCCAGTCATTATCGTGTTATCAATCCAGTCATTACCCTGTGATCAATCCCATAATTATCCTGTTATAAATCCAGTCATTATCATGTGATCAATGCAGTCACTATCCTGTAATCAAGCCATCATTATTCTGTAATCAATCCAGTCATTACCCTGTGATCAATCCCATAATTATCATGTGATAAATCCAGTAATTTTCCTATGATCAATCCCGTAATTATCCTATGATCAATTCAGTAATTATCATGTGATCAATCCAGTCATCATCCTGTAACCAAACCATCATTATTCTGTAATCAATTCAGTCATTATCCTGTACTCAGTCTAGCAATACCCTGTGATCATTCTAGCATTATCCTGTGATCTGTCTGGTCATTATCCTGTAATCAATCCAGTAATTATCCTGTGATCAATCGAGTAATTATCCTACAATCAATGTAGTCATTATCCTGCAATCGATCCAGTAATTATCCTGTGATCAATCCAGCGTTATCCTCTGATCAATCTAGCATGGTTGTGTGATCAATCCATTCATTATCCTGCTATCAATCCAGTCATTAACCTGTGATCAATCCAGTCATTATCTTGTGATCAATCTAGTCATTATCACATGATCAATCTAGTCATTATCACATGATCAATACCGTCATTATCCTGTGATCAATCCAGTCATTATTCTACAATCTAGTCAGTATCCTGTAAACAATCCAGTCATTATCCCGTGATCCATCCAGTCATTATCCTGTGATCCATCCAATCATTATCCTGTGATCCATCCAGTCATTATCCTGTGATCCATCCAGTCATTATCCTGTGATCCATCCAGTCATTATCCTGTGATCCATCCAGCATTATCCCATGATCAATTCCGCCATGCACATTATTTAACCTGTGGCTCAGTCTAGTCCCGCGCATGAAGTGAGTGGAAAGAAAGAAGATCTGGTCGTCTTCTCATTAATTAGCAACATCAAAGCACCAATAAGGATAATGGCCTTCCGAAACTGGTAGGGTGGAGGGGGGGGTGGGGGTGGGTTAAAGGGAAGGCGTGGGAGGGAACACATAACAGTGGGGTGGTGAAGATGAGGGTGTGGGGAAGAAGGAGGAGGAGAGGAGGAGGCCTAAATGCTTGGTGGAGAGAATTCGGCTCTATCATCACTCGTTATGTAGTAACAAAGAGAGAGGCAAAGAAAACGAGAATGAATGGCTGCAGCCCAGGCACACAGACAGACCAGCATTGTCAGACTTTATCTGTGCCTTCCTCTGCCATAGTAGGGACTGTCTGTCATTCCCGTGTCGGACTGGCCAGCAACAACCTGACGCTGTACCAGAATGAACACCTAGAGCGCAACTCCATAAGTCTTCTGAGACTGAAGGCTGCCAAGGATGTAGTAACAAGACACTCTGCCTGCATGGTGTTGTTATGCCGCGGTGATTATTTACCGACTTTGTTTGAATGCAGGAGAGAGGGGAGGGAGAGGAGAGAGAGAGAGAGAGAGAGAGAGAGAGAGAGAGAGAGAGAGAGAGAGAGAGAGAGAGAGAGAGAGAGGGAGAGAGAGAGAGAGAGAACTCGAACTCGAACTCGAAAGATTTATTCACAAAAAGGCCATACATGAATTGTATTCTTTTATAACGAAGATAATGGAATAAGCACTTATGTGCTTTTTTACATCCGGTCCCCGTGTGTATGCAGTTTTATCAATTCTGTCCTCTCTTCTCACCGGCACACAATGGCCTACTCTTACGAAAAGCGGAACAGGATTTAACGTGTGCGCAAGATGTTCTGCGTGCGTTCGCACACAGGGCCTCGGTTTATCGTTTCATCCGAAGGACTTTTGGGGGGAGAGTGGAGTCAAACCTGCTGCAACTGTTTGACTAACTTCCATACTTACTGAGTCATCATTACAAGTCAAAAATCATCGCATGGTAAAGCTTTGGCTACATGCTAGGGGATTCGGGAAGAGGGTGGGGATTGCAAGTGTTTTAACAGCAGTGTGTAAACACTGTGGGAGATTGAAGTGCGTGCTTTTCCTGCATGCACACAGCAGCAGCAGCAGCAGCAGCAGCATGTCAGTCATGAAGTGAGTCTTCATTACCTGAGGCATCATGTGCTTTCTATACCCCTGCCCTGCTTCTTCAAGCTGAACCATAGCAGAGTGGGGGAGGGGGGGGGGATTAGATAAAGGAGTTGTAATGGGTTGAGTTGAGAACTTCTTCTTTGCATTCTTCTTCTTCTTCTTCGCAATTATTCTAAGCATTTCTTATTCTTCGCATTCTTCTTTGCAATTTTTCGTCGCAATTCTTCTTCTTCTTCGCATTTCTTCTTTTCCTTCTTCTTCTTCTTGTTCGCAATTCTTCTTCGTAATTCTTCTTCGCATTTCTTCTTCGCAATTCTTCTTCTTTTGCAATTCTTCTTCTTCTTCTTCTTCTTCGCAATTCTTCTTCGTAATTCTTCTTCTTCGCAATTCTTCTTCGCAATTCTTCTTCGCATTTCTTCTTCTTCTTCTTCTTCTTCTTCGCAATTCTTCTTCTTCTTCTTCGCAATTCTTCTTCTTCTTCTCATTTCTTCTTCTTCGCATTTCTTCTTCCTCTTCGCAATTCTTCTTCTTCTTCTTCTTCTTCTTCTTCTTCTTCTTCTTCTTCTTCTTCTTCTTCGCAATTCTTCTTCACAATTCTTCTTCACAATTCTTCGCATTTCTTCTTCTTCTTCTTCTTCTTCTTCGCAATTCTTCTTCTTCTTCTTCGCAATTCTTCTTCTTCGCATTTCTTATTCTTTGCATTCTTCTTTGCAATTCTTCTTCTTCTTCGCATTTCTTTTTCTTCGCATTCCTCTTCTTCGCAGTTCTTCGCAATTCTTCTTCGCACGTCTTCGCATTTCCAATTCTTCTTCTTCTTTGCATTTTTTTCTTCGCATTCATCTTCGCAATTCTTCGTAGTAGTAGGAATAGGAGTAGAAGTAGCAGTAGCAGTAGCAGCAGCAGCAGCAGCGGTGGTGGTGGTGGTGGTGGTGGTGGTGGTGGTGGTGGTGGTGGTGTGGTGGTGGTGGTGGTCGCAGTAGTCGCAGTAGTCGCAATAGTCGTAATGAGTTGAGAAAATCTTCTTCTTCTTCTTCTTCTTCTTCTTCTCCGTAGTAATAATAATAATAATGATAATAATATTAATAA
>CM054143.1:18524693-18552193 GCA_028751875.1 Rapana venosa | reverse complement strand
AAAAGTGAGTCAGGTGCTAAGCGATTCATTTCGTGGGGGAGCGTCACTGCTGCTAGCTGCACTGAGAAACCAGGACACTCTCTGCAACGTGGCAGGACGCCTGTGGCCATTACACAATATCAGGCGTCCGCTTTCAAAAACCTGCAACCTGGTACCGTGTCTCTGAGCCCTCTACGCTATACCAGGTGTCCGCTTTTTTGTGACGCTTGTCTGCCGCTAAAAGCATTTTCAACCTCCTTTTGTTTTTTTATTCAACTTGTCTTCATCTGATACTTTTTTTTGCGGCTTGGTATGATCTTTATTCGCCAGCCCAGTATGGTAGTTGATTTGATAAATATTGAAAGTAAAGGGACATCAAGAAAACACACACACACACACACGCATGCACGCACACAAGCACACACATACACACACATACGCACACATACGAACGTACGCACGCACGCGCGCGCAAGTTTTTAAGCGCATACACACATATGCACACATTCATACACCCGTGCGTGCGTGCGCTTGTATGCACATACATACACACACGTGAGTGCGTGCGTGTACCTACACCCATACACACACATACACACACGCACGCACACACGGGATAGCCTAGAGGTAAGAACATTGTGCTCGCAATCTGACGACCTGGGTTCGATTCCCGTTCAAGGGGATATTTCCCCCTCGAGTTAACATCAGTGCAGACTCCACTCTCCCCAAAAGTCTTTCAGATGAGACTATAAACCGAGGCCTCGTATGCGAACACACGCAGAACATCTTGCGCACACGGTAAATCCTGTTCCGCTTTTCGTAAGAGTAGGCCATTCTGTGCCGGTGGGAACAGATGACAACATTAACAAAACCGCATACAAACGGGGACTGGATGTAAAAAAAAAGCACATAAGGGCTTATTCCATTATCCTCGATATAAAAAAAAAACATTCGCGCATAAAAAAAAACATTCGCGCACATTGTCGTTGTATCTTTAAACCCCTTTTTCAGGACCCCACATCATATAGTGTGCACTTTCCTCGCAATAAAGTTTGATTCACTACCCCCTCTTTTCCCTTCCTTTTCAATTCCTTATAGAAAGAAAGTGTTACACGCGGCTAGACTTTTGCTGAGGTCGTTGTTTTTAAAGGGGCATTATCAGGTTCTTATGTAAATTGCTCTCCATTACAGCGTTGACTGCACTGTTATTGCAACACCCTATTGAAAAGCTTGGGGGAGACTATTCGGTGTTCTGGCTAGACAAAACTCTTGGTCTGTCTATCAACCCGTGGCCCCATGATGTGCAGGGCACTTTTATTTGTTAGTTAACCCTCCTTTGATTGATGTTTGCCGAGTCAATGTCTAGATAGATAGATAGATAGATAGATAGAGAGAGAGATAGAGAGATAGATAGATAGATAGATAGATAGATAGATAGATAGGTATATAGACAGATAGTATATGACAGACAGACAGGCAGGCAGGCAGACAGACAGACAGACAGACAGACAGACAGACAGACGACAGACAGACAGACAGACAGACAGACAGACAGACAGACAGACAGACAGATAGATAGATAGATAGATAGATAGATAGATAGATAGATAGATAGATAGATAGATAGATAGATAGATAGATAGATAGATAGATAGATAGATAGATAGTATAAAATATCATATATATTCCTTTACATGTCATTCCCCTCAAGGCCAGTCCACACTCTCTGATGTTGTCTACCCATCATTTTCTCTGTCTGACTCTTCGTCTCCCTTCTTGTACTGTTCCCTGTAGGACAAGTTTTGGCCAGTCCAGATGTTTGTGTGACGTGCCCGTACCACTTCAGTTTGTTTCTTTTCACTGAAATCAGGGGATCTTCATAATTATGGCCCCATGGCGTTTACAATTCCGGCTTTCACTTCCTCGTCAGTTATCTGATCTCTACAAGACACTCAGAAGTTTGCTGAAGCATCTCATCTCCATTGCCTGTATCCTTCTGTCAATGTCTGCTGATGCGGTCCATATGAACATGATCTCAAATGCTGACACATCTATGAATATGACCAGGGAACCGTGTGACTCAGTCTGTAAGCCTGGCGCTGATGGTTAGATAAATAATAATAATAATAATAATAATAAATGGAACTTATATAGCGCTATATCTTGCAAAGACAAATCAAAGCGCATGCATTCAACCTAATCTTACACAGTCATGCAATCATTGATAAATAATCAAAAGTTTAAACAAATAGATATTTACAAACATGGTGCGCTGCAGACAAAATCTATGAAATAAAATGTCAATAGTCAAATCTCTTTCAAAAGCACACACACACACACACACACACACACACACACACACACACACACACACACACACACACACACACACACACTCACACACAGGTCGTATACTTTAGCAGGGTGATAGGACATGGGTTAGTGAAGGTTGGATAGTTCTGATATTAAACAGGAGTGGGAGGTGGGGGGGAATCTTAGGTTTGAAATAGATATGTCTTGAGGCTGGATTTAAAAGTGTCATAACTAGGCTTCTGGCGAAGAGAGAGAGGGAGCTCATTCCAGGTGCAGATAAGGTGCAAATGCGGGTCACTGCTGTCTAAAACGAGTGGCTTTGAATAGATAGCCTGGAACTCGGTAGCCTAGGAAGATAGTTTGCCTAAAAGGAAGAAAAACCCTAATTGAAAACCTTTTTTTCTTTCTTCAATTGGAAAATTGAATTCCATTATCAGCGTATCCAACTTCTGCCTAGGAGAGAATTATCTCTCTTGGGAAAAAAAGGCAGGAAATTGGACCAAGAAGGCAGAAAATAGGCAAGAAGGATGTGACAGAGCGGAAAAGAAGCAAGGCAGAAGCAAAGAGAGGGATAGAAAAGGGGCACTTCTAGCACAGAGTTTCCAGAAGATGTGGATGTTATTTATACGAACAGGCCCCTGGCATCCCCACAGGGAAGCTGAACCATTCAACAGCGTGTTGTCGGAATAGGTTGTATTTGGTCGTTTTCGTTGGATTTAGTTGGGGGTGGATTTGCTGGGTTGGGTTTTCTGTCAGTGATTTTTTTGTTTCTGGTAGGGGAAACCCGTGAGTAACAAGGTGAAATAAAAGTTGTGAAGAGAACTGATAGCTGATAATAATCATCTGACCACTTAACTGGAAAATATGTCATTTTTTTCGGTTTTGTTGGAAGCTGTATGAAGTGGGAGTGGTGGTCTAGAGGTAACGCGCCTGCTTAGAAAGCAAAAAGTCCGCGTCGGAAGTGTGCGCTGGTTTGATCCCCGTTTGGGCCCAAAACTTTGTCCCCATCCATTGACCACGAGTGGTGGACTGGGTGCTAGTCTTTCGGATGAGACAATAAACAGAGGTCTCTTTGTGTTTGACTTGATTTTAACTTGACTAAACACAATTATTTTAGCGCACCTAAAAGAACCCACGGCAACAAGAGAGCTGTCCCTGGTAAAAATTCTGTAGAAAAAAGTCACTCTGATAGGGAAACAAATACAGTTGCAGACAGGAAAAGAAAACAAATAAAGGGTGGCTTTACTCTTGTAGCGACGCGCTCTCCCCGGGAGGAGCATCACGAATTTCACGCAGAGAAATTTGCCGTGACTGAAAGTGGTATAAATCGATGAATAAATAAATGAATAAATAAATAAATGAATAAAAAAATTAATAGTGTACTGCCCCCTGCACACCACGCTGCTATGCTGTGTGCTAGTACCTGGCTCTCTGCCTTCCTTACCACTTGGCCGTAAAGGTTTCCATTCACCATCCTTTCCGAAGACTTCGTGCAGCAGTTCAGAAAGAAACGTTATTCGATATCCTTCCATTCCTTGTTCTGTGGGGAGTCACCACGCTTTTTCTAGCTGCTGCTGCTGATGTTGTTTTCTGATAGGGGGAGGAGGAAATTACACGGTCGAAAAGTCGGGATAAATGTTTGGATGTTGTGTATAGATAGATAGATAGATAGATAGATAGATAGATAGATAGATAGATAGATAGATAGATAGATAGATAGGTGGATAGGTGGATAGATAGGTAGGTAGGTAGGTAGGTAGGTAGGTAGATAGATAGATAGATAGATAGATAGATAGATAGATAGATAGGTAGGTAGGTAGGTAGGTAGGTAGGTAGGTAGGTAGGTAGGTAGGTAGGTAGGTAGGTAGGTAGGTAGGTAGGTAGGTAGATAGATAGATAGATAGATAGATAGATAGATAGATAGATAGATAGATATCTTCTCCTGTCTTTCTGGGTGTTGATTGTGTTAGTTTTTCTTTTCGTCCAGGCTTTGCTTTCATGTGTCAGTGTTCACACTTGGGTCATCCTTTTTGTAACTTCATGTCAGGCTACAAAAGGCTGGATAAACGAAAACCCGGACGTTGTGATATTCTGAAGATATCCTTTTTTTAAAAATTCTCTTTCGTAAAAAAAAAAAGCATTTTCTCCGGCATGCTTCCGGCAACTTGACTGTTATCTCTCACGCAATGTCCACCACCCTTCAGTTGCCTCTTTCTGCCTTGTTGCTGTTTATCTCTGACTTGTTCCTCAGATGGGGTGTTCTTGCCCACAGTAAAAGAGTGGAGTCTTGGAATTTTCCAAGAACCGTCAGTCAACAAGACCAGACCAAACATGATCAGATACACCATGATCAGAGAAAGGATGGGACACAACACCTGTCCTCAAATCTTGGAAAGTGTTGTCTTGGAATTTTTAATTTTGATTTATACCACCAACTTGAATTAAGTCACGGCAGATTTCTCTGCGTGAAATTCGAGCTGCTCTCCCCCCGGGTAGAGTAAGTCACCTCAAGAGCAGCGCTTGACTTTTTGTATGCTGTCTTACTGAGAATGGAATGTGGCGGTATTCGAGGCATAGTAACAACAAATGGTTGGCAATACTCTCAGCACTCTGTTCTCCCGTGGTTCATTATCCCAAAGAGATGGGCGCCGCCCTCAATATCCTGGCCCCTAGAGAAGCTGAGGTCTCTGATGCCTCGCTCCCCTACGACCACATAGGTTATGGGACACCTTTACTCTGCTCCCGTGGTTAATTACGCAGGTTTGTTGTAAATGTATGTGCGTAACATTCGTGTATTTACACCGCACTTTACTCCGAAAAAACAATAACGCTCACAGCGCATTACACAGGTATAACAATAAAAACTACATAAACGATTGATATTACGCTCACTGTCTGAAGATGCTCCTGTCATCACACGACAGACACTCAGCAACAGCGTGAGGGCACTGGCAGTAATAGAATGCATAATGATGATTATTAAAAAGTCGGTATATGTAGTGTGGTATAATTATCCTCTTGTGTCTATAGGAATGCCAGAATTCAGTTCTTTCAGCATTTCTCTTCTTTATTTGATGGATAAAATATTATTATCTGGTAGTATTATGCTCTTTTTTAGCATACATTTTGCTTTCTCTGTACAATTCCTTTGTCACTAGAAATGTGCTGGCTTGTCTTTATCCTATTCGCATCTTTTTCCTCTTCAGGGTCAGGGAAGGTAAAGCAGCGAGGGAGAGGAGATGGGCGCCGCCCTCAATATGCTGGCCCCTGGAGAAGTTGAGGTCTCTGACGCCTCGCTCCCCTACGACCACATAGGTTACTGGACACCTTTACCTTGTATCCTCTATGCGCATCTAAGTGTCGTTTCTGTTGTCCCCTATTTTCAACCCTCTTACCATTACACGTCTCCATCTCAATACGTTTGCTACATACAGAAAATCCCTGCTCATCTTCTGAAATTTGGACTTTCTTTGTGTTCGGCATGTTTCGGTAAACAATCTCTTTTCTGCTCCTTCTGGTTGGAACTCTTTTCCACCATGACTCCGCTCTTCTCATTCTCTCTCTGTTTCTGCAAAAGCCCACAAAAGCGCACCTTTTTTTTTCTCAACACTGCACTGCTACCTATAATCACCACACAACACGCTAATCCAACATCACTCAGGCAAGAGTGCTTATTTTAGTGTGCACCTTGCTTTTTACCTGGTCCAAATGTGGTCAGTTCCTGCTGTAATTAGCACCAGCTGGCCCTAGTTGGGCTGGGATGGGATGGAAGGGAAAGCAGCTGAGAGCAGCTGAGATTGGGAGAGGGAGAAACACAGCTGTGACTAAAGCATGATCCCGAAAGGAAAAGGACAATGCCGATCAGTCACAAAAGGAATTCATGGACAATCAGTAATGGACAGTCATTTACGCATGGTCACTATTGAACAATCATTATTGTTCACAAATAATACTCACTGATAGATAGTCACTAATGAACGGTCACACAACCCCTGAAAAATACAAGTGATGGACAGTCGCAAAGGGACAATAGCTAACAACTGCTAAGGCACAGTCACTAACGGACAGTCAACAAGTGTAGGTCAACAATGGCAGGTCAGAAAAACGGCATGTCAACATGTTCAGGTCAACAACAACGGGTCGACAACGGCAGGTCAAGAACCACAGGTCAACAACGATAGGTCAACAAAACGGAAAGTCAGCAACCGGAGGTTAGAATCAGCAGGTTAATGACAGTAGGTCAACAAAGACAGGTCAGCAAAACGGCAGGTCACTATCGGGAGGTCAGCATCGTGAGGTCAACAACAGCAGGTCATAACTGTCATTTACACTGACAACAAATTTCCAGTAATGAAATTCATTAACAGATGAGTACTAATGAATGGTCACTGATGGACACTCAAAGACACAATCACCGACAGACGTCCATTAACACATATTCAACCAAAACAATTGGTATGTCATCTGTTGCAATATGAAGCCATCGTCACAATGTGTGCATGTATGTGAATATGACAGGACTATGATAAGTTTTACTTGTTGTCCTGCCAAGGTATGATTGTATTTTTTGGTGACACTTTATTGAATAAATTTTGTTTAAACCAACTTAGAATCAGTAACGACTGGCTATCACTAACAATTAACCCTCATAAACATATTTCGATCACTAACGGTAAACTGTCAATCAAAGATTACCTCAAATCGAACAGACTCTCATTAACATCACGCTGTCAGTACAACCATCTATCACTAAGAACAGGGAACACAGAAAGAACAGTACGAAAGCAGCCTCACCTTCCACGAAAAGAAGACAATCATCAAATCAATGGCTGACCTAGACTAGCGAAGGACGACTACAACCATCTCAAAAGAGAAGAACAAAGAATAAGTCATATTCTAAGACTCCGACTGGGCACGACAGGCTAAATCACAAAGCTGAAACTCGTTCCTTCTCCTATGTGTGCCTGTGGTGTAAAAAAAAAACCCAGACTGGCGAGCACATCCTTCAGAAACACACGCTATACAGTGATCTGAAGAAGATTTGTGTGGCCGACGGAGATAATCCTACAAACTAAGCTGTACAGCTCGCAAGAGGAGCTGGAAAGGACATGCCATTATTTTTCCTCAAACACATCTGACCGTGTAAAAAAAACTAACCACCAAACGAGAGAAGAAGAGACTCAGAACAGACAATAACTTCAGGGATTGTGGCCACACCCACCACCAGGGTACCCCACCTGTCACAAATAACAGCCTGTCACTGACAAGACTGGATTGAATGGAATTGTGTGTACAAGTGACCCGGGGCCTGTCTGAACAGTCACTTGACAAATCGTCTCCAACAAACTGACCGTTACTAATACTAATACTAATAATACTATGTGTTATTGACAGGACTAGTCTGAGTTGAGTGTACTGTGACCCAGAGGAGCGGGGAGGGTTGGGGGGGGGGGGGCTGTCCTGGCAATAACTGACGAGTTGTCCTTAACCAACCGACCGTAACTAATTGTCACTAACAAGACTGGACTGTCCGTAATGTACTGTGAGCCAAGGGGGCTGTCCCAGCAGTAATTGATGGAGTGTCACCTCATGTCCCTCACAAAGTGTGTGACTGATGCTGCCTGTCCCTGGAGCCGGCAGACCGTTACTAACAGGTTCATAGACTGTCCTTAACAGACACAGAGGGACCCTCCATAAACATCTACTCCCTATCTATTACCTGCAAAGTGTTATTTATTTGTTTATGTATTCATTTGTCTGTCTTTTTAGTCCAGCGGTTAATGCAGGGTATTGGTCAAAACCTGCAAATGAGGGTGACAGCGTGGCATACACACACTCTGGACCCTTCTCTACAATACTGGCATGGAAAACGCTATACTGGCTATCTGTTTCCCACTTAATTTGATACTTAAAGATATATGGCCTACTTATCACAGACTATGACAAATGTAGTCCTTCCCCTAACCTACCCATGCCCTTCCCTCCCCTATTCTACCCCCTTCTCCATCCCCTTAACCTACACCAATACCTGCCCCTCCTCCCCATAACCTACCTACCTCCCCCGACCTATCCCCTCCTCCCCTCTACCCAACCCTTCCCTCCCTATATCTGTTCACCTCCTCCCTCCCCAAAACTTACCCCTCCTTCTCCCTGACCTACCCCTCCTTCCCCTGACATCTCCACCTCCCCCTAACTTACCTACCCTCCCTATTCTACCCTTTCTTCCACCCTAACTTACCCCTACCTTCCCCCCTTACCTACCTCCCCTTTTCTATCCCCTCCTACCCCTAAAATAAGATAAAATATCAAATGTATGATGTATTACAAATCTTATAAAATAAAACCTAAAACCGTATAAGATTCAAATTCAAATTTTAAAAACTTTATTACCTCAGACACAGAGAAATTCCGGTGGGTCACGAGCCATACATAAAAACAATAAACATGTAAACATAATATTTTTTTAAAAACCACTACACACTATCCGAACAGCAGCATGCACCCATCATAAGATAAAAAGCACCCACAAACCAGCAATACCTCAGCCAGTCATAAACTCACCCAAGTAAAATCACTAATACTCAAGTGCGCACCAGTAAACCCATGCATCCGCACACTTATACACAGCTGCACACACACACACACACACACACACACATTGGAAACATTCGCACACATGCGCACGTATTTCTATGACGTAAGCCAAAATTGTTATAGCAAGTTGTATAAGACAAATATCAATGAAATGAATACTCTGTTCTATTAAGACATTGAACACAGTCTAAAATAATATCACGCGCACGCATTTCTATGACATAATTATCAAATTGGTATAAAATGTATAAGAAGACAAATATCACTGAAATTCATAGCCTCCATAAACCTACCCCCTCCTCCCCAAACCCTCCATACCCCCCTTACCTGTCGCCCTCCTCTTCCTGATCTACCCTCTTCTCGCCAAAACTACCCTCCCTCCTAGCTACCCCTCCCTCCCTCCCCCTGGCTACCAGGTCCCTCCCCTTACCTATCCCCCTGTAGCAACCCCTCCCCTATTCCCCTTAGCTAACCCTAACCTTACCTATCCTCCACACCTACCCCTCCCCTTACACCTCCCCCCTGTCTACCATCCCTCTCCTTGTTTATTCTTTTAGTTCGAGGATAATGGAATAAGCACTCATGTGCTTTTTTATATCCAGTCCCCATGTGTATGTGATTTTGTAAATTCTGTCATCTGTTCCCACCGGCACATAATTGCCTTTTCTTTCAAAAGGAGGAACAGGATTTAACGTGTGCGCAAGATGTTCTGCGTGCGTTCGCACACGGGGCCTCAGTTTATAGTCTCATCCGAAAGGACTTTTGGGGAGAGTGGAGTCTGCACTGATGTTAAGTCCAGGGGGAAAAAATCCCCTTGAACGGGAATCGAACCCGGGTCGTCATATTGCGAGTGAAATATTCTAACCACTAAGCAATTCGGTCCCCTTTAGATAGATAGATAGATAGATAGATAGATAGATAGATAGATAGATAGATAGACAAACAGACAGACAGACAGATAGACAGACATACAGACAGACAGACAGACCGACCGACAAACAGACAGACAGACAGACAGACAGACAGATAGATAGATAGATAGATAGATAGATAGATAGATAGATAGATAGATAGATAGACAGATAGACAGATAGATAGATAGATAGATAGATAGACAAACAGACAGACAGACAGATAGACAGACATACAGACAGACAGACCGACCGACAACAGACAGACAGACAGACAGACAGACAGACAGATAGATAGATAGATAGATAGATAGATAGATAGATAATAGATAGACAGACAGACAGAAGATAGATAGATAGATAGATAGATAGATAGATAGATAGATAGATAGATAGATAGATAGACAATAGACAGACAGATAGATAGATAGATAGATAGATAGACAGACAGACAGATAGATAGATAGATAGATAGATAGATAGATAGATAGATAGATAGACAAACGACAGAAGACAGATAGACAGACATACAAGACAGACAGAAGACAGACAACAGACAGACAGATAGACAGATAGATAGATAGATATAGATAGATAGATAGATAGATACATAAGACATATAGACATACAGACAGACAGATAGATAGACAGATAGATAGAAGACAGAAGACAGATAGCATAAAGAAATAGATAGATAATAGATAGATAGATATCAGACAGACAGACATACAGACAGACAGACAGACAGACAAAGAAGATAGATAGAAGACAGACAGACAGACAGACAGACAAAAATAGACAGACAGACAGATAGATAGATAGATAGATAGATAGATAGATAGACAGAGACAGATAGATAGATAGATAGATAGATAGATAGATAGATAGATAGATAGATAGATAGGGGACAGGTAAGGTGGAGGAAGAGGTAGCCTAGCTGTGTGAGGTAAGGGGGGAAGGAGTATTTATTCTTTTGTTTAGAAGATAGTGGAATGAACGCTCTTTTGGCGTGTGTTTTTTACATCCAGTGAGCATGGGGTTTTTTTAACTTTGCCATTGATTCCCACCGGAACATGTACACAATGTGTTTGTGTGTGTGTGAGAGAGAGAGAGAGAAGTCAAGTCAAGTCAAGTCAAATTTGTATTTCCAGATGGTACATTGAATAAGCAATGCATTTGCTTTTATTTCATCAAGCCATCTATCTAGGAAGAAAAAAGCACAACTTGATCAATATTATCTAACTTCATTATTACCATAACTAATTGAAGGAAGGTTCGGGGAAGGGGATGTTAGGACACTGGCACTCCACACTCAAAGGAATGATGTGAGGCCACGCAGGGGTGTTATGGTAACACAATTTATTGTTTCATCTACACACAATACACACAGCTCAAGCAGGAGAACAAAACTGTTGTTTTCCTTCTAAGTCATTCTGTCAGGTTTTACTACACCACAGCCTAACTCAAGAAGAAAGTTGCCTCAGACAGCCAGCAAGAGAAAGACTTTAAAGTGCCATGTACACCCTGTTATATTGGTTCAGTTGCAGGACTACTAATTCCAACTGACCAATGAATACATTTGGAAACAGACTAACAAATCCTACCCACACATCAAATCAGCTGACAAACAAATTCATTCACAAACTAAATTCACCCAATTCAACCTTTACATGACAAATCTGCTGATTCAATAGAGGAGAGGGGGAGGGATAAGGGAAAGGGGGAGGGGGTGCAATTCAAGAAAGAGGCCCACAAGCCTGTTGAATAAGACCAGCTGTAGCAAGCTCTAAGGTGTTTATCACATGACTATTCCACTGGACACTCTAGGTTACAACAAGGCCTTAGGCCATGAATAGAGAGGGCTCCACTGTAACTAACAAAGGGACTGTTAAAGACAAAGGCTGAGCCATAGGCCTACAGAGAGGACACTTAGCTACACCATCACTTTGAATTGCCAGGTCTCCCAGCCCACAGTGACATGCTGGACACCTAAGCTAAGAGAAGGCGTGAACTTTAATTGGTTTCTTTAGAGAAGCTCTCAAGTGGATTAAAAGAATTCCCAAACCACTACCATGGGTACACAAACAGAGGAGAAGTTTCTCCAAACAGCACACTGTGACATAGATTGACAAAGAAACCTTAACTCTTTCAGAACTGTTAACCACAGCAAATCAGGAAGTCTAACCAAGTTAAACACATTCTTTCTAGAAGGGGGGGGGGGAGCGAAGAGGAAGGAAAGGGGGGGGGGGGTTGTAGTTCAAACGTTATAGTGCGCAAAGTGCACACTATAACACAATAATAGCACAACTAACTCCAAAAGTGACATTGAAACAGAGAAAAAAATAAAAGAAAACACACACACACACATACTCACACGCGACCAAAAACAAAAAGCTCATCACTGTGTGTGTGTGAGTGTGTGTGTGTGTGGGGGGGGGGGGGTATGGCTTATGGGGTATGGAGAGAGAGACTGAACAATGAACAATGAACGCTGAAAAGTTTTATTGCACTTCGGTCTTATGCCACTATTCAAAACATGTTTTGGGGTACAGTCAGGCAGAGAGACAGACAAACAGGCAGACAGGCAGACAGGCAGGCAGACAGACAGGCAGACAGGCAGACAGTCAGACAGACAGACAGACAGTCAGACACAGACAGACAGACAGAGAAAGATGCACGCAAATGGCAAGTTTATCATGAGCTAGTGGCGCAAGCGGATTGCAGAAGCAGAACAACAACAATAACAACAACAACAAAGTCCTAAGAAAAGCACGGATTACAGCGGCTGAAAACATAAAATCAAGGAATTGTTATTTTTAAAAAACCTCCTTAGCCATGAGACACATTGTGGCATGGTTTCCTTGTGGCACACCATCACTTTGGTTGGCCAGCCCGTGATGATTAATTTGCACTCTTCTTTTCAAGACCTCCCTTTCCTCCTCCACATTCCTTTCGTAATGAGCAAACAGAGCTTTCTTTTTCGGTTTTTTTTTGTTTTTAGTTTTTGTGTTTTTGCAATAAAGCTTCTGAATATCTGAAATTCTCTCTGTCTCTCTGTCTCTGTCTCTGTCTCTGTTTCTCTCTCTCTCTGTCTGTCTCTCTCTCCATCTATCTATCTATGTCTGTCTGTCTGTATGTATGTATGTCTGTTTGTCTGCCTGTCTGTTGTCTGTCTTTCTGTCTCTCTCTCTCTCTCTGTCTCTCTCTCTGTCTGTCTTTTCTGTCTCTTCTCTCTCTCTCTCTGTGTCTCTCTCTCTCCTGTCTGTTTGTCAGTCTCTCTCTGTCTCTGTCTCTGTTGCTCTCCTCTCTCTCTCTCTCTCTCTCTCTCTCTCTCTCTCTCTCTCTCTCTCTCTCTCTCTCTCTCTCTCTCTCTCTCTGCTTAAGTGGTAACCCATCTGTCTAGCAAGTGAGATGTGTGTGCCGGTGGGAACAGATGACAAAATTTACAAAACCGCATACACACGGGGATTAAAAGTTTTTAAAAAGCGCGCATGAGTGCTTCTTCTATTATCTTCGATATAAAATAATACATAAAATTAAAGTTAAAATTAAAGAAATAAGCATGGATTGTATCCCATTTTCATTCTCCCACTAGACCTTCTATGATTGTTTCGGTGCAACTCATTCATTGCAATTTTAAGGCATTCCTGGCAAATTCTGTAAAGAAAAAACCCAACAACAACAAATAAACCAACAAAAACTTACAACAAGAAAGGCACCCCCTGGAAAATTCTGTAAAACAACAACAACAACAACAAACAAACTAAGACTATAGCAACAAGAAAGTTGTCTCGGGCAAATTCTGTACCAAAAAAAACCAACAAGCACAGAAAAACTCGGGCAACAAGCTTTAAGGCGAGCCTGGCAAAATTCTGTGCAAAACACAAAAACAAACACAAACAAAGAACTGTAGCAACAAGAGATGTCTGTCTGGCAAATTTTGCCCCCCCCCCCCCCCCCCCCACTCCCAAAAAAAACCACAACTAATACAAGATCTATTTTGGCGGGGAAGCAAATATATCTGCAGACAGGAGAAAAAAATAAAGAAAGAATGAGTAGCACTGAACACTGAACAGACAATTCCCACTGAACACCGAACAGGCTATCCGCACTGGACACTGAACATGCTATCCACACTGAACTGGCCATTCGCACTGAACACTGAACAGGCCACCCACACTGAACACCGAACAGGCCATCCACACTGAATACTGAACTGGCTATCCACATTGAACACTGAACAGGCCGTCCACACTGAACTGACCATTCGCACTGAACACTGAACAGACCATCCACACTCAACACTGAACATTCTATCCACACTGAACACTGAACAGGCCATCCACACTGAGCACTATACAGACCATTCACACTCAACACTGAACTGGCCATCCACACTGAACACTGAACAGGCCATCCACACTGAACACTGAATAAACCATCCACACTCAACACTGGACTGGCCACCCACACTGAGCGGACCATCCACACTCAACACTGAACAGACCATCCACCATGGCTTGTGAATACCAGCACGTGGTGATCATCTACCCATGATAACATACTCGTAAGCTTACCGGTATAACACACACACACACACACACGCGCCCGCACACACACGTACACACACACACACACACACAAACACAACACACACTCACGTACACACATACACACACACTTTGTCCCTTTATCTGGTGAAAAATGCAATGAGAGATGGGCATGTGAGCCATCATCTCAGCATGGCAAGATCAGAAGTGTAGCCTACACCTGGCAGTAGAAGCTGCAGACGAAGAATCTTTATCGTCCCTCAGCTCCTATAACGGAAAGGAGAGGAGATGGGGAGGGGAAGAGGGGCAACTTTGGCACAGCCTATCGGTTCAGCATCAGGCATATGGTCTCAACACACTGATACAGACACCGGTGTGTGATGAGGGCAATGTACACCTAAAAATTACCCCTGGATGCGTTCCCCTTGTCTGACAAAATTAATCCTCCTGGGCGACTTTCGAGGGCATTAACAGCTTAAAGTTAGCCCTGGATGTGTTTCCTTTTCTGACACATCCTCTTATTAGTTAAGTCTGCAAATGACTGTTCCACGTGTGAATACATACCTGCTATGATAAACGCAGTTGCGATCATCTTGTTGAGATTGTAAATATGCCATGCAAAATTATATGAATGGCAGGGACGTATTTAACATGCTGCGCGGTGAGGGAATTGAATTCAGCTAAAGTCAAATCCAACGTGGATTATAATGAATCTCACGGGGTTGACTGGTCTCAGACATATTGCCATGCAGTGGGATGCATAAGAATGAATGTGACGTCTTTGACTTTCCCCACACGTAATATTGCCATGCATGCGCACAATACTCAAATCCAGCCTAACTCAGTCGAGGGTTCAGGGCCCAGTGCTAAAATGAACGCGCCCCTTCCTTTTACCAAGTCCAAGAACGATCAGTTCCTGCTATACTTAGCACCAGCTGGGCTGAGGCCAGGATGGAATGGAATGGATAGCAGCTGAAAGCAGCTGAAAGCAGCTGAAAATGCGGGAAACTGACAGCTGTGTGCAGTGTGGATGCAGCAGGATGGATGTCATGGATCTAACTTTCCCCAGACATACTGACATGGGCTCGGGAGAGCTCAGAGGTCAAAGCACTCGCATTCCCCCCCCCCCCCCCCCCCTCCCCAGCCAATGTTAATTAAGCAGCATCGAGCGTAGTTAACAATTGGATGGGTGACCGTTTGCGCGCTTTGGTTTCAGTACAGTCCCCAAGTTCACCCAGCTGTAAAGTAGCTGGAAAAGGGAGGAAGAGCAGCGAGGGAGAGGAGATGGGCGCCGCCCTCAATATGCTGGCCCTGGAGAAGGTGAGGTCTCTGACGCCTCGCTCCCCTATGACCACATAGATTATGGGACACTTTACTTTTACTGCCATGCAGTGTCAGCACTGTACCTCAACAGCTTTTTTGTTTGGGGGTTTTTTTGGGGGGTTGTTTGGGGTTTGTTTTTTAGCTTCTACAGCATCAAAGTCTTTATCTCATTTTTTTATATTCCATTCCATTCCATTTCGTTTCATTCCATGTTATTCCAGTTCAGTTCAGTTTAGTTTATTTGGTTTATTTCATCGTATCTTATTTATTTTATTTTGTTTTTATTTTATCTTACTTTCAGTTCGAGGATAATAAACTAAGCAGTTGGGGTACTTTCATTTTACATCCAGTCCTTACCTCAACAGTTTCTGTGGGGGGTCCAAGAATGGCGGACGAAAGGACAGCCAGCACAAGTCCGTTCTCTCCACAGAGGCCTCGCTTCACCCAGCCACTGCAGGCTGCAGCAAACAAAGGTTGCGGTATTGTGCAGCTTCTTTTGCTGTCTTCTTCACTGCAGATCATCATGTGACTTCAGTATGACAGGTACCATGTGCAATTCTGATATAGAAAGTAACATATCGCGTGTGTCAATCTCTTTGATACACAATTTTTTTTTCTTTTATATCGAGGATAATGGAATAAGCACTCGCGTGTTTTTTACATCCAGTCCCCGGGATAGCTCAGTGGTCGGAGCACTCGCTTTCCTCCAGCCAAGTTAAGCAGCGTCGAGCGTGGTTACCAGTTGGATGGGTGACCGTTTGCGCGCCTTGGCTTCAGTACAGTTCCCCCAGTTCACCCAGCTGTAAATGGGTACCTGCCCTCTTTAGGGTCAGGGAAGGTAAAGCAGCGAGGGAGAGGAGATGGGCGCCGCCCTCAATATGCTGGCCCTAGAGAAGTGAGGTCTCTGACGCCTCGCTCCCCTACGACCTTATAGGTTATGGGACTCCTTTACCTTTTTTTTACCCGTGTGTATGCGGTTTTTGTTAAATTTTGTCATCTGTTCCCACAGGCACACAATGGCCTACTCTTTCGAAAAGCGGAACAGGATTTAACGTGTGCGCAAGATGCATGTTTTATAGCTCATGCGCACTGATAGCGTGTCATCAACGTTGTTGTCTAAGGCCAGAAGTAAAATCTGTAAACATGGAACTGTTATTCTCCTTTTCCTTTGTTAAACACTCGGCAACTATTGCTATCATATGAGCGAACATGTGGTGTGCTGCCTTTAAGTGCCTGACAAGTCTGGCCAAGAGAGTCCGACTTCGACGTGAGATAGATATTATTATTATAATAATAATAATATAATAATGATATATGGAATTTATATAGCGCTGAATCTTGTAAAGCAACAAATCAAAGTGCTCAGATGACTTTTTTTTTAATGTATGCGTGTATATGCTATTTTTTAAATTTTGTCATCTGTTCCCACCGGCACACAATGGCCTACTCTTTCGAACAGCGGAACAGGATTTAACGTGTGCGCAAGATGTTCTGCATGCGTTCGCATACGGGGCCTCGGTTTATAGTCTCATCCGAAGGACTGAAATTCAGCTCGATTTTTTTGTCAAACTGGGAAGTAAGGGCGAGGCTGGGAATTGAACCCAGGACCTCACGGTTTACTTGTTGGCAGGCAAACGTCTTAACCATCCTGTCACCTTCCTCCCGGATAGATATGTTATCTTTAAAGCCTTTCTGAAAAAAGTATGAGAATGGACCATGAATGCAGAAAACAGAGAAGAAGAAGAAGGAGGTGACAGGAAGAAAAGGAACAAGGCAGAAGCAAAGAGAGGGATAGAAAAGGGGAAATTCCCGCACAGAAAAATTCCAGAAGATAGAAATGCTATTTATATTAACTGGCTCATGGCATCCCTACGGGGTTGACTGTTATCAACAGTAAAGTTGGTTCAATAATGTAAATATTGCCAGTATCAAATGGTACTAACTATAGCGTTGCCGTTGGTGTAAACATTACAAGTGCCAAACTACATAAACAGTAGCATTGTCTCAATAGTATAAACATTGCCAGTATCAAACTACATCAACACTAGCATTGTCTCAATAGTGTAAACATTACCAGTGCCAAACTATATCAACACTAGCATTGTCTCAATAGTGTAAACATTACCAGTGCCAAACTATATCAACACTAGCATTGTCTCAATAGTGTAAACATTACCAGTATCAAACCACATCAACAGTAGCATTGTCTCAACGATGTAAAAATCAGCTGTATTAAACTTCATCAACACCAGCGCTGTCTCAATGATATAAAACCAGCTTGTTAAACTACATCAACATCAAATGTCTCAACGACGTAAAAACCAGCTGTATTAAACTACATCAACACCATTACTGTCTCAACGATGTAAAACCAGCTTGTACTAAACTACATCAACACCATTACTGTCTCAACGATGTAAAACCAGCTTGTATTAAACTACATCAACACCAGTGCTGTCTCAACGATGTAAAACCATCTGTCTTAAACTACATCAACACCAGTGCTGTCTGAACAATGTGAAAATCAGCTGTATTAAACTACATCAACACCATTACTGTCTCAACGATGTAAAACCATCTGTATTAAACTACATCAACACCATTACTGTCTCAACGATGTAAAACCAGTTGTATTAAACTACATCAACACCATTACTGTCTCAACGATGTAAAACCAGCTTGTACTAAACTACATCAACACCATTACTGTCTCAACGATGTAAAACCAGCTTGTATTAAACTACATCAACACCATTACTGTCTCAACGATGTAAAACCATCTGTATTAAACTACATCAACACCAGTGCTGTCTGAACAATGTGAAAATCAGCTGTATTAAACTACATCAACACCATTACTGTCTCAACGATGTAAAACCAGCTGTATTAACTACATCAACACCAATGCTGTCCTAACGACGTAACAATCGGCTGTATTAAACTACATCAACACCAGTGCTGTCTGAACAATGTGAAAACCAGCTGTATTAAACTACATCAACACCAGCGCTGTCTCAATGATATAAAAACCAGCTTAATAAACTACATCAACATCAAATATCTCAACGACGTAAAAACCAGCTGTATTAAACTACATCAACACCAGTGCTATCTGAACGATGTACAAATCACCTGCAGATACTCTGGGCTTAGGAATACCTAGATTCAACCAATCCACTGTTGGCCGTCGCTCTTTCTCTATTTCTGATCCAGTGATCTGGAATGACCTCCCTCTCTCCCTTCGTGAAAAGCCTACCTACGACAGCTTTAAATCCAGCCTCAAAACATACCTATTTCAATCCTAAGATTTTTTACTCTGGTTTCATCTCATATCTGTCCCTGCCTTTAAAAGCCAAAATTCCATCACCTTGCTGAAATGTACAACCTGTGTGTGTGTGTGTGTGTGTGGTGTGTGTGTGTGTGTGTGTGTGTGGTGTGTGTGTATGTGTGTGTGTGTGGTGTGGTGTGTGTGTGTTTGTGGTGTGTGTGTGTGTGGGTGTGTGTGTGTGTGGTGTGGTGTGTGTGTGGGTGTGTGTGGTTGTGTGTGTGTGTGTGTGGTGTGTGTGTGTGGGGTGTGTGTGTGGGTGTGTGGTGTGTGGTGTGTGTGTGGGGGGTGTGTGTGTGGGGTGTGTGTGTGTGTGGGTGTGTGTGTGTGGGTGTGAGTGTGTGGTGTGTGGGGGGGTGTGTGTGGGGTGTGTGGGGGTGGGTGTGGTGTGTGGGGTTTGTGTGTGGGTTGGGGTGTGTGTGTGTGGGGGTGTGTGTGTGGGTGTGTGTGTGTGGGTGTGTGTGTGGGGTGTTTGTGTGTGGGGTGTGTGTGTGTGGTGGGGTGTGTGTGTGTGGGGTGTGTGTGTGGGGGTGGTGTGTGTGGGGGGTGTGTGTGTGGGGGTGTGTGTGTTGTGGGGTGTGTGTGTGTGGGGTGTGTGTGTGGGGTGTGGTGTGGGGTTGTGTGTGGGGGGGGGTGTGGGGGGGGGTGGGGGTGTGGGGGGGTGTGGGTGTGGGTGGGGGGGGGGGGGGTGGGGGGTGGTGGGGGGGGGGGGGGGGGGGGGGGTGGGGTGGGGGGGGGGGGAGGGGGGGGGTGGTGGTGGGGGGGGGGTGGGGGGGGTTGGGGGGGGGGGGGGTGGGGGGGGGGTGGGGTGGTGTGTGTGGGGGGGTGTGGTGGGGGTGTGTGTGTGTGTGGGGGGGTGTGTGTGGGTGGTGTGGGGGGGTGTGGTGGGGGGGGTGGGGGGGTGGGGGTGTGGTGGGGTGGGGGGGTGGGGGGTGTGGGGGGGTGGGGGGTGGGGGTGTGGTGGGGTGTGGGGGGGGTGGTGTGTGGTGTGGGGGGTGTGTGGGGGGGGGGGTGGGTGTTGGTGGGGGGGGGGGTGTGGTGTGGTGTGGTGTGTGTGGTTGTGGTGTGGTGTGTGGTGGTGTGTGTGTGTGTGTGTGTGTGGTGTGTGTGGTGTGTGTGTGTTGTGTGTGGTGTGTGTGTGGTGTGTGGTGGTGTGTGGGTGGGGGGGTTTGGGTTTGGTGTGTGTGTGGTTGTGGTGTGTGTGTGGTGTGTGGTGTGTGTGTGGGTGTGTGGTGTGTGTGTGTGTGTGTGTTGTGGTTGTGTGTGTGGTGTGTGTGTGTGTTGTGGGTGTGTGTGTGTGTGGGGTGTGTTGTGTGTATTGTGTGTGTGTTGTGTGTGTGGTGTGTGTGTGGGTGTTGTGTGTGTGTGTGGGTGTGTGTGTGTGTGTGGTGTGTGTGTGGTGGGTGTTGTGTGTGTGTGTGGGTGTGGTGTGAGGTGTGGTGTGGGTGTGTGTGTGGTGTGTGTGGGTGTGGTTGTGTGTGTGTGGTGTGTGTTGTGGTGTGTGTGTGTGGTGTGGTGTGTGTGTGGGTGTGGTGTGTGTGTGGGTGTGGTGTGATGTGTGGTGTGGTGTGTGGGTGTGGTGTGTTGTGTGGGTGTGGTGTGTGTGTGGGTGTGGTGTGTGTGTGGTGTGGGTGTGTGTGTTGGGTGTGGTGTGTGTGTGGGTGTGGTGTGGTGTGTGGGTGTCTGTGTGTGTGTGTGGGTGTGTGTGTGTGTGGTGTGTGGTGTGTGTGTGGGTGTGGTGTGTGTTGTGGGTGTGTTGTGTGTGTGGGTGTGGGTTTTTGTGGTGTGTGGGTGTGTGTGTGGGTGTGGTGTGGGTGTGTGGGTGTGTGTGTGTGTGGGTGTTTGTGTGGTGTGTGGGTGTGTGGGGTGTGTGTGTGGGTGTGTGGGTTTGTGGGTGTGGTGTTGTGTGGTGTGGTGTGTTGTGGGTGTGGTGTGTGGGTGTGGTGTGTGGTGTGGTGTGTGGGGGGTGTGGGGTGGGGTGTGGGTTGTGTGTGGTGGGCGTGGTGGCGTGTGTGGCGTGTGGCGTGTGGCCGTGAGTGTGTGGTGTGTGTGAGTGTGTGAGTGGGGTGAGTGTGTGTGTGTGTGTGTGGTGTTTTGTGTTGTGGTGTGTGTGTGTGTGTGTGAGTGTGTGTGTGTGGTGTGTTGTGTGTGTGTGTGTGTGTGAGAGAGAGAGAGAGTGTGAGAGAGAGAGAGTGTGAGAGAGAGAGTGTGAGAGGAGAGAGAGTGTGAGAGAGAGAGAGTTGTGAGAGAGAGAGAGGGTGAGAGAGAGAGAGTGTGAGAGAGAGAGAGAGTGTGAGAGAGAGAGAGTTGAGAGAGAGAGAGTGTGAGAGAGAGAGTGTGAGAGAGGAGAGGTGTGAGTGGAGGAGAGGAGTGTGAGAGAGAGAGAGAGAAGTGTGAGAGAGAGAGAGAGAGAGTGAGAAGAGAGAGAGTGTGAGAGAGGGAGGTGTGTGAGAGGATGAGGAGAGTGTGGAGAGGAGAGATGTGAGAGAAGGTGGAGATAAAAGAGTGTACGAGAGAGAGAGTGTGATGAGAGGAGAGAGTGTGAGGGTAGAGTGTAGGAGAAAGATGTGTGAGAGAGAGAGAGTGTAGAGGAGGAGAAGGTGTGAGAGGTAGAGAGAGAGAGTGTGAGAGAGAGAGAGTGTGTGAGAGAGAGAGAGGAGTGTGTGAGAGAGAGAGAGAGTGTGAGAGAGAGAGAGAGAGTGTGAGAGAGAGAGAGTGTTGGAGAGAGAGAGTGTTATGAGAGTGAGAGGAGAGGGTTGAGGAGAGAGAGAGAGAGTGTGAGAGAGAGAGAGTGTGAGAGAGAGAGAGAGAGTGTGAGAGAGAGGTGAGTGTGAGAGAGAGAGGAGAGTGTGAGAGAGAGAGAGAGTGTGAGAGAGAGAGAGAGGTTGAGGTAGAGAGGAGGGGTGTTGTAGAGAGAGAGAGAGAGTGTTTGTGAGAGAGAGAGAGTGTGGGTTTTGAGAGAGAGATGAGTGTGTGAGATGAGAGGAGAGAGAGAGTTTGAGAGAGAGGAGAGTTTTGAGAGAGAGAGAGAGAGTGTGAGAGAGAGAGAGAGTGTGAGAGAGAGAGAGAGTGTGAGAGAGAGAGAGGTGAGAGAGGAGAGAGAGTGTGAGAGAGAGTAGAGTTGTGAAGAGAGAGTAGAGAGAGTGTGAGACGGTTGAGTGTGAGAGAAGAGTCGTAGAGAGAGTAGTGAGAGAGTGTTGAGACGAGCTGAGAGAGAGTGTTAGTGTTGAGGGTTGTGAGATGTGTGGAGAGTGTGGTGTGAGATTTTTAGAGTGTGTTGTAGTTTGTAGAGAGTTGTGTGAGAGTGTGAGTTGTTAGATGTGTGTGAGATGTGCTGTTGTGATGAGTGTTTGTGAGAGTGTGTGTGAGAGTGAGTTGTGAGAGTGTTGTTGAGAGTGTTGTTGAGTGATGGTGTGAAGTGTTGTGTGATGTGTGTGAGTGTGTGTTGGTGTTGTGAGTGTTGTGTGGTGTGGTAGTGTTGTAGTGTTGTGTGTTGTGTGTTGTGTGATGTGTTGTGGTGTGTTGTGTGTGTGTGTGTGTGGTGTGTGTGGTGTGGTGTGTGTGTGTGTGTGAGGGGTGTGTGTGTGTATTTGGTGATTTGTGCATTTGAATTGTTAGAATATTGTTAATCATTGTTGGTTGCATGTGTAGGAGCGGATTGAATGCAAGCGCTCTGATTTGTAATTGCAAGATATAGCGCTTTATAAATTCCATTTTGTATTATTATTATTATTAAACACCTACATCAACACCAATGCTGTCCCAACAATGTGAAAACCAGCTCTATTAAACTACATCAACACCAGTGCTGTCTGAACAATGTAAAATAACCTGCATTAAACTACATCAACTTCAGTGCTGTCTGAACTATGTAATAATAAGCTGCATTAGATTGCATCAACACCAGTGCTGTATTAAAATTGTAAAAATCAGTTGTATTAAACTGTATCAACACCAATGCTGTCCCAACGATGTAAAAATCACCTCTACTAAACTGCATCAACACCAGTGCTGTCTGAACAATGTAAAAATCAGCTGTATTAAACTACATCAACACCAGTGCTTTCTCAACGATGTAAAAATGATGTGTATTAAACTACATCAACACCAGTTCTGTCTCAACGATGTAAAAACCAGCTGTATTAAACTACATCAACACCAATGCTGTCCCAACAATGTAAAAATCAGCTGTATTAAACTACATCAACACCAGTGCTTTCTCAACGATGTAAAAATGATGTGTATTAAACTACATCAACACCAGTGCTGTCTGAACAATGTGAAAACCAGCTGTATTAAACTACAACACCAGTGCTGTCTCAACGATGTACAAATCACCTGTATTACACTACATCAACACCAGTGCTTTCCCAATGATGTACAAATCACCTGTATTACACTACATCAACACCAGTGCTTTCCCAATGATGTACAAATCACCTGTATTACACTACATCAACACCAGTGCTTTCCCAATGATGTACAAATCACCTGTATTAAACTACATCAACATCAGTGCTTTCTCAACGATGTACAAATCACCTGTATTACACTACATCAACACCAGTGCTTTCTCAACGATGTACAAATCAGCTGTATTAAACTACATCAACACCAGTGCTTTCTCAACGATGTAAAAATCAGCGGTATTAAACTACATCAACACCAGTGCTATCTGAACAATGTGAAAACCAGCTTGTATTCAACTACATCAACACCAGTGCTTTCTCAACGATGTAAAAATCGGCTGTATTAAACTATATCAACACCAATGCGGTCCTTAAGATGTAAAACCAGCTGTATTAAACTACATCAACTCCAGTGCTGTCTCAACGTTGTAATAATCAGCTGCATTAGATTGCATCAACACCAGTGCTGTATTAAAATTGTAAAAATCAGTTGCATTCAATTGCGTCAACACCAATGCTGTCCTAACGATGTAACAATTACCTATACTAAACTACATCAACACCAATGCTGTCTGAGCAATGTTAAAACCAGCTTGTATTAAACTACATCAACACCAGTGCTGTCTCAACGATGTAAAACCAGCTGTATTAAACTACATCAACGCCAGTGCTGTCTGAACAATGTGTAAACCAGCTGTATTAAACTACATCAACACCAGTGCTGTCTCAACGATGTAAAACCAGCTTGTATTAAACTACATCAACACCAGTGTTGTCTGAACAATGTGTAAACCAGCTGTATTAAATTTCATCAACACCAGTGCTGTCTCAACGATGTAAAACCAGCTGTATTAAACTACATCAACACCAGTGTTGTCTGAACAATGTGTAAACCAGCTGTATTAAACTTCATCAACACCAGTGCTGTCTCAACGATGTAAAACCAGCTGTATTAAACTACATCAACACCAGTGTTGTCTGAACAATGTGTAAACCAGTGCTGTCTCAACGATGTAATAATCAGCTGCATTAGATTGCGTCAACACCAGTGCTGTATTAAAATTGTAAAAATCAGTTGTGTTAAACTGCATCAACACCAATGCAATCCTTAAGATGTAAAAATCGGCTGTACTAAACTTCATCAACACCAGTGTTGTCTGAACAATGTGTATACCAGCTGTATTAAACTACATCAACACCAGTGCTGTCTCAACGATGTAAAACCAGCTGTATTAAGCTACATCAACACCAGTGCTTTCTCAACGATGTAAAACCAGCTGTATTAAGCTACATCAACACCATTACTGTCTCAACGATGTAAAACCAGCTGTATTAAGCTACATCAACACCAGTGCTTTCTCAACGATGTAAAGATCAGCTATATTAAACTACATCAACACCATTACTGTCTCAACGATGTAAAACCAGCTGTATTAAACTACATCAACACCAGTGCTTTCTCAACGATGTAAAGATCGGCTTGTATTAAACTACATCAACACCAGTGTTGTCCTAGCGATGTAAAAATCAGCTTTATTAAACTACACCAACACCAGCGCTGTCTTAAAAATGTAAAAACCAGCTGTATTAAACTACATCAACACCAGTGCTGTCTCAACGATGTAAAAAAATAAATCACCGGCATTAAAACTTCCTGCAGAGAAAGGGCTGGCTGAACTTCTCCGAGGGCTGAAAGCCACTGTGGCTAGAAAAGTCAGGATTCCTCTGGACAACAAGACATCAATCATCTCTCTCTCTCTTCTCTCTCTCTCTCTCTGTTCTCTGTCTCTCTCTCTCTCTCTCTCTCTCTCTCTCTCTCTCTCTATTATCTAATCTATCTCTCCTCTCTCCCTCCCTCTTCTCTTCTCCCTCTCCCTCTCTCTCTCTTCTCCTCTCTCTCCCTTTCCCTCCCTCTCTCTCTCTCTCTCCCTCTCTCTCTCTCTCTCCCTCTCTTCTCCCTCTGTCTCTCTATCTCCCCCTCTCTCTCTCTCTCTCTCTCTCTCTCTCTCTCTCTCTCTCTCTCTCTCTCTCCTTACTCTCTCTCTCTCTCTCTCTCTCTCTCCTCTCTCTCTCTCTCTGTCGCTCTCTCTCTCATTAGTCCTAATCCCTCTTAAGCCTCCTCTTCTCGCCCTCTGAAACCTCTTTGATAGTCCTGCTTCTTTAATCTCATGCTTGTTCTGAGCAGGAAGCCAAGGTGCCATCCAGCAAAAAGAGCAAAAGAGGACTCTTCACGGAACGCTGCCTTGCCTCCCTCCCACTGACGGGTCTCTGGGGGCCGGGTGTAGGCTGTAGGCTGCGAGATGAAAGGCAAGTGGTGACAGGGGCTGTCAGCTTGGGACACATCTAATATGCTGGGTCCTGTCCCCCGCTCTTCCCGCTCTTCCCGCACCCCCTGCCCCCACATGCTAACTACTTGTGGGCTCTATCTCTATCTGTTGCAGTTAGGCATGGGCTTCTTGGTGTGTCTCCTGGTCTCTCTCTCTCTCTCTCTCTCTCTCTCTCTCTCTCTCTCTCTCTCTCTCTCTCTCTCTCTCTCTCTCTCTCCTCTCTCTCTCTCTCTCTCTGTCTGTCTGTCGGGGACTGGATGTAAAAAAAGTACACAAGTGCTTATTCCATTATCTTCGAAATAAAAGAATATATATATATATATATATATATATATATATATATCTGTCTTTCTCTCTGTCTCTCTGTCTCTCTCTCTCTCCCTCTCTCTCTCTCTCTCTCTCTATATATATATATATATATATTATATATAATGTCTCTCTCTCTCTCTCTCTCTCTCTCTCTCTCTCTCTCTCTCTCTCTCTCTCTCTCTCTCTCTCTCTCTCTTGGGGGATGGGATAGCCTAGTGGTTAGAACATTGCGCTCGCAATCTGACGACCCCGGGTTTGATTCCCGTTCAAGAGGATATTTTCCCCTAGAGTTAACATCAGTGCTTACTCCACTCTCCCCAAAAAGTCCTTCGGGTGAGACTATAAACCGAGGCCCCGTGTGCGAACGCACGCAGAACATCTTGCGCACACGTTAAATCCTGTTCCACTCTTCGTAAGAGTAGGCCATTGTGTGCCGGTGGGAACAGATGACAAAATTGACAAAACTGCATACACACGGGGACTGGATGTAAAAAAGCACACACGTGCTTATGCCATTATCCTTGATATAAAAGAAGAAGAAAAATATATTGTTATAGTGTGCACTTTGCGCACTATAACGTGTGTACTACAACCCCCCTTTCCTCTCCCCCCCCCCCCCCCCCCACCCCTCCTCTTCTAGAAAGAACTGTTCAACCTGTTTAAACCTAATGATTTGCTTAGTTCAGCAATTCTAAAAGACAGAGAGTTAAGGTTTCTTTGTCAACCTACAATTTACAGGGTGCTGTTTGGACAAACAAACTTCTCAGTCTGTCTGTATGCCCATGGTTGTGGTTTGGAATTTGGCAATTGATTGAGGCCTGTGTACTGTCACACCTTCTATCACGTTAAGTGTCCAGCATGTCTCTGTGAGCTAGAAGACTGGCAACTCAGTGTGATGGTGTAGCTAAGTGTGCTTGCTGAAGGTCTAACAGTCCCAGGGCTGGTGGCTCAGCCTTTGTCTTTAACAGTTCCTTTGTGTGTGCTACATCAGAGTCATCTCTCTCTATTCATGGCCTGAGGCATTGTTGTGCAGTTGAATACCCTTGCCCACTGGGACAGTAATGTGGTGAACACCTAGAGCTTGCTGCAGCTGGTCTTATTCAACAGGCTTGTGGGCCTCTTTCTTGAATTGCACCCCCTCCCCTTGCCCTTCTCCCCCCCCCCCTCTCTCCTCTATTGAATCAGCAGATTTGTCATGTGAAGACTACATTGGTTGGTTTTAGTTTGTGAATAAATTTGTTTGTCAGCTGATTTGATGTGTGGTTAGGATTTGTTAGTCTCAGTTTCCAAATGTAGCCATTGGTCAGTTCGAATTAGTAGTTTTGCAACTGAACCAATATAACAGGGTGTACATGGCATTTTAAAGTCTTTCTCTTGCTGGCTGTCTGAGGCAAGTTTCTTCTTGACTTAGGCTGTGGTGTAGTAAAACCTGACAGAATGACTTAGAAGGAAAACAACAG
>CM054143.1:18499693-18519693 GCA_028751875.1 Rapana venosa | reverse complement strand
TGGGGAACTATCTGAAGCCGCGCCGTTCTGTCTCAGACGAAACCCACTCTCCCTGCTTTATGTGTGTGATCAAACTGGACGTGGCCTGACAACGTTATCACACACATACCTACGATTTATTAGCCTGCCAGGAAAGACCTCTGATTTTGTCCACTGTAGGAGTGTGTGTGTGTGGGGGGGGTTATGGGGGTGTTTGTGTGTGTGTGTGTTTGTGTGCTGTGAGTGTAGCGTGTTCTTGTATGAGATATGAACAATACACAATGAAGAAGTTGCATACACAAATAGTTAATGGGGATTTTGTTTACTGGTCACGTGAAATAGTACAAATCAGGATTACAATCTCAGAAAGAGAAAAAAAAACGATTACTACATTGATTAGAAAAGAAAGTGTAAATTTCAGTGTTTGTCGATATATAAACAAACACGTGAGGCATACCTACTGGCGTATGCACGCACAAGTGCACAATCTTACCCATATATGTACACACCCTCACACACATACATACACACAGACACACACACTCATACACGTTAAACGTTCTTGCTAATCAATCACAAAAGCTAGATTTGCATGTAAATCTTGATAAATCGAATATCGTCATATTCAGAAATGGTGGGCATGTGGCTAAGAAAGAGGTTTGGTTTTACAAGGGAAATGAAATAACTATAGTAAATTCCTATAAATACCTGGGCTTATTCCTTTCAACTAAATTGGCGTACAGTTAAAGCAGTGCGTGAACTCTCATGTAAAGCAAGAAATGGGGTAATTAACATCTTCAGAACTCTATGGAAACTGGGAGATATTTCAACAGAGGTTTTTGTCAAACTGTTTGATTCACAAATTAAACCGATTCTATTGTATGGAGCAGAAATATGGGGCCTGTCTCAACAGAGAGCAGCGAAGAATGTCCACACATTTGCTCTTAAAAAACTGTTAAATGTAAGCCCCCGAACTCCAAATGACATGGTTTACAGTGAAACGTGTCGTTACCCGTTATATATTTCTAGTTATGTATGTACAATCCGATATTGGCAGCGGCTGACCGAACTAGAAGAATCCAGACTCCTACGAAAGGCCTACAACATGCTTTTGTCTCTCTACATAATGATGGTCAAATGTGTTGGGTATCACATGCTTTTGTCTCTCCATAATGATGGTAAAATGTATTGGGTATCACATATTTGTAGAATGTTGTACGAGACTGGTTTCGGCTTTGTACGGGAAAACCAAGGTGTCACTAGTCATAAAGCTTTCGAATCCAGCTTAAGCAAAGATTAATCGATTGCTTCTATCAAAAGTGGAATGAACATATTAACAATAGCACTAGATTCAGTGTGTATCGTACATTTAATTTATCTGTATCTATGGAAACGTACTTTTCCTTGGTGCCTAATAAGCATATCCGTGACATTTTGATCAGATTTAGATTAGGAATATCAGACCTACAGACACACAGAAAACGCTACACAGCCACTTTTGAGCAAGATCTTCAGTGTTCATTTTGTCATAGTGCTATAGAAACAGAAATACACTTTCTTTTTCACTACAGTTTTCTCAGTGACTTACGACTGAAATTCATTCCAGAAAAATATAGTATGTATCCTTCGCTAACTTCATTTTAAAGATTAATGCAAGATGATACTTGTGTCCATGATCTTGGCAGATATGCTTATCATGCCAACAAACGCCGCTAATATCAGTACGAAACCCACTGTTGATTTCTTTGGTTTACTTCCGTTTCCTTTACAATGTGTTTGTTCTACTGTAATGCCATATTCAACACATCCAGTCATTCCTCATTGCCCACATTTTTGTAACGGGTTGTATGGCTTATACAATTAAATTCTACACAGTTCTTGAGTTCTCTCTCTCTCTCTCTCTCTCTCTCTCTCTCTCTCTCTCTCTCTTCTCTCTCTCTTCTTCTCTCTCTCTTTTCTCCTCTCTCTCTCTCCTCTCTCTCTCTCTCTCTCTCTCTCTCTCTCTCTCTCTCCTCTCACACATACACACACACACACACGCACGCACGCACGCACGCACGCACACACAGTCGCGATATCAATTTGCTTTATTCGTGGCAGCTTTTACAAGTAGTTGGTAGTTGTTCATTTTCTAAGTTTAGAGTAGTTTCAATTGTTCTGTGTTGTTGTTGTTGTTGTTGTTGTTGTTGTTGTTGTTGTGTGTTGTTGTTGTTGTTGTTGTTGTTGTTGTTGTTGTTATATGCGTTTCTTTACCATGTTTCTGCAGCATCATTTATTGTTTATAAGGTTTGGAATCTGATTTTTAATGTACATAAATACCAACATGCATCTCTTTTTCTTGAAGCCCTCATCTCATCACGCCCCCTTCCCCACCTCTTTCGTCTAATATCACTTTAAGTGAACAGACGTAAAATATCACACACACACACACACACACACACAAACACACACACACAACACACACACACACACACACACACACACGCACACACACACAACACACACACAACACAACAACACACACACACACACGCACACACACACACACACACCACACACCACACACACACACACACACACACACACACACACACACACACACACACACACACACCCACAGATAGAATCAGTAACTAACAAAAATGTCTACAAAGCTGAAACTCGTTCCTTCTCCCCTGTGTGTCTGTGGTGACAAAAACCAGACTGGCGAGTTATCCTTCAGAGATGCAGGCTATTCAGCGACCTGAGGAAGATTGTGTGGCCGACGGAGATAACCCTGCAAACTAAGTTGTACGGCCCACGAGAGGAGCTGGAAAGGGCTTGCCATTATTTGTTCCAGACACATCTGACGGTGTAAAGCGAACCAGAGAGGAGGAAGAGAAGGAGGAAGAGGAGGAGGGGGAGGACAAGGAGGAGGAGGAAGAGGAAGAAGAAGAGAAGGAAGAGTAGGAGGAAGAAGAGGAGGAAGAGGAGAAGGAAGAGGAGGAGGAAGAGGAGGAGGAAGAGGAGGAGGAAGAGGATGAAGAGGAGGAGGAAGAGGAGGAGGAAGAGGAAGAGGAGGAGGAGGAGGAAGAGGATGAAGAGGAGGAGGAAGAGGGAGGAAGAGGAGGAGGAAGAAGAAGAAGAGGAAGAAGAAGAGGAAGAAGAAGAGGAGGAAGAGGAGGAGGAGGAAGAAGAAGAAGAACAACAACAACAACAAGAACAAGAACAAGAACAAAAAAACATTAAGAAGAAGAAGAAGAAGAAGAAGAAGAAGAAGAAGAAGAAGAAGAAGAAGAAGAAGAAGAAGAAGAAGAAGAAGAAGAAGAAGAAGAAGAAGAAGACGAGGAGGAGAGAGGAGAGGGAAGGAGAGGAGAAGGAGAACAAAAAACAAGAACAGAACAAAACAACAAGAAGAAGAAAAAATAAGATAGTAGTAGTAGTAGTAAGCAGTAGTAAGCACAGCAGCAGCAGCAGCAGCAAGCAGCAGAAGTAAGTAGTAGTTGAGTAGAGCAGCAGCAGAGCAGCAGCAGCAGCAGGCAGAGCAGCAGAGCAGTAGTAGTAGTAGAAATAAGTAGTAAGTGAGAAGTAGGAGTATAGTAGTAGTAGTAGTAGTAGTAGCAGTAGAGTAGTATAGCAGCAGCAGCAGCAGCAGCAGCAGCAGCAGCAGCAGCAGCAGCAGCAGCAGTAGTAGTTAGTATCGTAGAGTAGTAGTAGTAGTAGTAGTAGTAGTAGTAGTAGTAGTAGTAGTAGTAGTAGTAGATATAGTAGTAGAGAGCTAGCACAGCAGCAGCAGTAGTAGTAGTAGTAGTAGTAGTAGAGCAGCAGCAGCAGCAGCAGTAGTAGTAGGAGTGTAGTAGTAGTAGCAGCAGCAGCAGCAGCAGCAGCAGCAGCAGCAGCAGCAGCAGCAGCAGCAGCAGCAGCAGTAGTAGTAGTAGTAGTAGTAGTAGTAGTAGTAGTAGTAGTAGTAGTAGTAGTAGTAGTAGTAATTACCCTACCAATGCTTTCACTTTTCATTTTTTGTGTGGATGTTCATAATGCGGTGTGTTAACTTTGTGTGTGTGGTACGACTAAGGCAGAATCCCAATGGAGGCTCTTTCTCTGGCTCGGATGCTTAGCATGCTTATTCCTGGATCCCTACAAGTGACGGGCAGCATTCTTGTTGAATGAATACCACAGACTGGATTGAAAATCCTAACTCTCAGCTTTAATTCTACTTCTTTTATTTCGAGGATACATTAATTAATGAATAAGCACTCGTGTTTTTCTTTGTTTGGTTGGGTTTAGGGTTGTTGGGGTTTTTTTTACATTTATTCCATGCATGCAGGCAGTCACTCTATCATCATCATAATCATCATCATCTCTCTGTTTCTCTGTCTCTGTCTCTGTCTCTGTCTCTGTCTCTGTCTCTCTCTCTCTCTCTCTCTCTCTCTCTCTCTCTCTCTCTCTCTCTCTCTCTCTCTCTTTCTATAAATCTATCTATCTATCTGAATACAAATCTTGTCAGATGAACCCATGAGACAAAACAGAAAGCAAAAAACAAAACCCACATTCACACTCAAATATCACTGTAACTCCTTCCAGCACGAGGTATCAGCACTCACAACATTCATTTTGCAGACGACATTTGACATCACTGGATGTGCCCTGAAGGCGCCACACCTCACTTCACATCTTTACTCCAGTCAGTATGGATGGACTGCAATAATAAACCATACATCATCATAACAAAATGTAATGCGGGGAACGTATCTCCCATCACGAGAAACATCTGGTGACGCGAGTAAGTAATCAGCGTACAATTTCATTGACTGCCTGACCAGCAGAAATGTTAGATTACGTTAAATATATGTTGTTGTTGTTGTTGTTGTTGTTGTTGTTGTTGTTGTTGTTGTTGTTGTTGTTGTTGTTGTTCTTATTATTGTTATTATCATTATTATTATTATTATTATTATTACGTAACAATAAAAATAAAAACGAGATCTATCCTCCAAAACTTGATCCCTTATGAATTTCAGATGCTTTGTTTGAAGAAAACCCATGAATGGGCATCGCTTTCTAAAAACTCTCTGAGACCACAGACACAAAAAGACGCTGCATCAAAAAGCCTGTCCGATAGATCGATAATGTGATCGATAGATCTGACATATAATGTAGAAGAAGACAGACAGAGCTTGAGACAGACAGAGCTTGAGACAGACAGAGCCTGAGACAGACAGAAAGACAGTTCGAAGAAAGGGGTAGATATACAGCAATGTTGCCAGCCGTCTGTGTGTGTGTGTGTGTAATGTCAGAAGACATACGTCATTCTCTGAGTTAAGCCCCTGTCAGACAGTGATGACGTGGGGGCCAGAGGGAGGGAGATGCCAGATATAGAAGCCGGGGAATCAGAGAGAGAGAGACAGAGAGAGAGAGAAGAGAGAGAGAGAGAGAGAGAGAGAGAGAGAGAGAGAGAGAGAGAGAGAGAGAGAGAGAGAGAGAGAGAGAGAGAGAGAGAGAGAGAGAGAAAACAATGAACAAATTTGAACAATTTTTTTTTATAGAGGGTTATAGAATAAGCATAACAATAGCTTTTTACATCCAGCCCTCTGCAACAAAACAAAAACCAAAAAAACAAAATTCAAAAGTAATTAAGGTGCAATACATAGCATGAAGAATGATATAAAGAAAGAAAAAATACACACATTGATGATGGACTTTCCATGCAAATTCACCCCAATCTAATTTCATACATGGAAAAAGGAGAAAAACAAACAAACAAACAAAATAAAAAACCAAACAAACAACAAACAGGAATAAGCCAAGCAAGGATAGGCACGGCTAATTATTTCATACACACACACACACACACACACACACACACACACACACACACACACACACATAATACATATACAAACATTACCATCATATATATATAACATATATATATATATAATATATAAATATATATATATATATATATATAATATATATATATATATATATATATATATGTATATATATATAATACATACATATACATACACATATATACATACACACATACATATAAAGACAAAATGATGAAGTTCAAGAAAAGTTATATCAGTAATGTAAATGGAAAAGAGAGAGAGAGAGAGAGAGAGAGAGAGAGAGAGAGAGAGAGAGAGAGATGGAGACACAGAGACAGAGAGAGACAAGAAAGAGAAACAGTCAGATAGACAGGCAGGCAGACAGAGACTCAAATACAGGGACAGAGACAAAGTGACAGAGACAGAGAGACGGACAGAGAGACGGACAGAGAGGGTAGAGAGAGAGAGAGTCTGAGACACAGACAGAAACAGACAGAGAGACAGAGACAGGGACACAGAGAGACACATTGACAGAGAGAGACAGACAGATAGACACTCAGATAGACAGACAGGCAGACAGACAGGCAGAGACAGAGACAAAGATACAGAGACAGATAGACAGACAGAGAGACAGACAGAGATGGGAGATAAGAGTGTGTGTCAAGTCAAATTCTTTTTTTTTCGACGATAATGAATAAGCACTCATGAGCTTTTTTGCACCCAATCCCCGAAGAGAGAGAGAGAGAGAGAGAGAGAGAGAGAGAGAGAGAAAGAGACAGAGACAGACAGACAAACAAACAGAGACAGAGATACAGACAGACAGACAGACAGTTAGAGACATAAAGAGACAAAGAGAAAAAGTGGGGAATATGTGTGTGAGAGAAAAGAGAGAGAGAGAGAGAGAGAGAGAGAGAGAGAGAGAGAGAGAGAGAGAGAGAGAGAGAAAGAGAGAGAGACAAAGGGGTGGCAGTGTTTTTTATTTTATTTTCATTTTATTCTTTTATATCGAAGATAATGGAATAAGCACTTATGTGCTTTTTTACATCAAATCCCCATGTGTATGCGGTTTTTTGAAAAATCTGTCATCTGTTCCCACCGGTACACAATGGCCTACTCTTACGAAAAGCGGAACATGTTTTAACGTGTGCGCAAGATGTTCTGCGTGCGTTCGCACACAGGATCTCGGTTTCTAGTTTCATCCGAAAGACCCTTGGGGAGAGCAGAGTCGGCACTGATGTTAACTCCAGGGGAAAATATCCCCTTATCCTAGTATGCGTGAGGAGGGAGAGAGAAGCAAAGATGCCGCCCAATATGTGACAACACTCACAGATACATGTAGACAAAACATGTGACAACACTCACTTATAGTCGACAAAACATGTGACAACACTCACAGATACATGTACACAATGTGACAACACTCAGTTATAGTCGACAAAACATGTGACAACACTCACAGATACATGTAGACAAAACATGTGACAACACTCACAGATACATGTACACAATGTGACAACACTCACAGATACATGTAGACAAAACATGTGACAACACTCACAGATACATGTAGACAAAACATGTGACAACACTCACAGATACATGTAGACAAAACATGTGACAACACTCACTTATAGTCGACAAAACATGTGACAACACTCACAGATACATGTACACAATGTGACAACACTCACAGATACATGTACACAATGTGACAACACTCACTTATAGTCGACAAAACATGTGACAACACTCACAGATACATGTACACAATGTGACAACACTCACAGATACATGTAGACAAAACATGTGACAACACTCACAGATACATGTAGACATGTGACAACACTCACAGATACATGTACACAATGTGACACCACTCACAGATACATGTACACAATATGACAACACTCACAGATACATGTAGACAAAACATGTGACAACACTCACAGATACATGTACACAATGTGACAACACTCACAGATACATGTACACAATGTGACAACACTCACATATAGACAAAACATGTGACAACGCTCACATGTAGACAAAACATGGGACAACACTCACATGTAGACAAAACATGGGACAACACTCACATGTAGACAAAATATGGGACAACATTCATATGTAGACAAAACATGGGACCACTCACATGTAGACAAAACATGGGACAACACTCACATGTAGACAAAACATGGGACAACAATCACATGTAGACAAAACATGGGACAACAATCACATATAGACAAAACATACTAACAACACTCACAGATAAGCTACATGTAGACAAAACATACTAACAACACTCACAGATAAGCTACATGTAGACAAAACATAACAACAAATCACAGATAAGCTACATGTAGACAAAACATACTAACAACACTCACAGATAAGCTACATGTAGACAAAACATACTAACAACACTCACAGATAAGCTACATGTAGACAAAACATACTAACAACACTCACAGATAAGCTACATGTAGACAAAACATACTAACAACACTCACAGATAAGCTACATGTAGACAAAACATACTAACAACACTCACAGATAAGCTACATGTAGACAAAACATGTGAAAACAAACAAAATCAATGTCACGAACAAAGGACGGGTGAACTCATACCATGTAAAAGGAGATTTTAGACAGAACATACGAACACCAAAACAAAGTTTAAAAAAAGAACTTACACAACAAAATCAGATTAACATCGACTATGGCAAAACAGACATCATAAAACAAAGTAATAAATAAAAAAAGAAACTTACAAAAAAAAACTCAGATTAACATAATCTATGACATACCAGACATTGCAAAAGTACCCAAAAAATTCATACAAGCAGAAAGCAGTATTTTTTCTCAAAAAATGACAGCAAGGATAAGTAGAAAAGTTATAGAATAAATGTCATGCAACATAAATCATATATACCATCGACTTCATAACCCCCGTAAACAGTACAGTTATAAAAGAAAACCTACAGACACACTGACGTCACATACATCACTAACACGACACAACCCAAAGCCCTTCCGGATGACGTCACACGCACCACTAACCATCACTGACGTCATTCTAGCCCCAAGGCTAGCCGGGGATATCGAAATACGAAATTTACGAAATACGAAATTTTATTTAAAGAGGGTAACAGATTAAGTACAATGACTTTTTTTCATCCAGCCCTCAAAAAGGAAGAGAAAAAAAGTATAAACACCAAAGCAAAGCAATATGTTTGAAAGAAAAAAATTATGGAAAGGAAAAGAGTAAAGGGAACGACAAAAGAGAAAATACACCAAGAATATACAAATGCATTAAGAACAAGAAGGTAGTAACGTCGTCGCTATCGTCGACGCCAATGTAGTAGTAGTAGTAGTAGTAGTAGTAGTAGTAGTAGTAGTAGTAGTAGTAGTAGTAGTAGTAGTAGTAGTAGTAGTAGTAGTAGTAGTAGTAGTAGTAGTAGTAGTAGTAGTAGAGATAATGATGTTGTACTATGCGGGGTAGTGATACGATGGCAGTGCCGACGATGACGATGGTGATAATGAAAACGACAGCGAGGAAGATGATGATAAGGGAGAGAGGGGGGGAGGAGGGAGAGAGAGAGACAGACAGACAGACAGACAGACAGATAAACAGATAGACAGACAGACAGAGAGACAATGAGGGAGACAATGAGATATGAGTCAGCTACACGGAGGGATACCAGTCAGGTCGTTTTATTCTAAGGCAGTGTCCGGGTCTGAAGTGTGCGGCGGTTCGTACCCCGTTTGGACCGGAAAATTTTCCCCCATCCATTAGACCATGAGTGGTGGTCTGGGCGCTAGTCTTTCGGATGAGACGATAAACCGAGGTCCCGTGTGTTACACGTAATTATTTAGCGCACGTAAAAAAACCCACGGCAACAAGAGAGTTGTCCCTGGCAAAATTCTTAGAAAAAAGCCACTCTGATAGGGAAACAAATACAGCTGCAGGAAAAAAAAAAAAAAAAAAAAAAAAAGGGTGAAAGGGTGGCGCAGCGCTAAGTGGCGACGCGTTCTCCCGCTCTCCCCGGGGAGAGCAGCCCGAGTTTCACGGAGAGAAATCTGCCATGACTTAAAGTGGTATGAAATAAAATCTGAGCGCTTTGATTTGTTGCTTTACAAGATTCAGCGCTATATAAATTCCATACATTATTATTATTATTATTATTATTATTATTATTATTAACTCTTTTGAGACGGTAGCAGTCCTCACGTGTTCCACAGTTTTGGACAAGGGCCTGCTAAAGCAGTTGTCCATGTCTGTCTGTCTATATTAAAAATCATATCATGTGGTGACCTCATGGCTGGATGACTGCTCAAGCCCCATAATCATATCCTTATCAGGATGTCCAGGGCTGAATGGAAAGTTTGCTGGGGCAGTTCTTTGAGTAGTGTATGATGGTGACACGAAGTTGGTATTTTCTACATATCCAGAAAGCTTCTTTTTTTTAAATTAAGGAAAGACTTCTAAATTTTGATATGTACTAGCCCAGCATGTTAACAGTTGTGAAAGTTTCATTCTCTTACATTGAGTTTTGTAATTTTTTTTGTGTTTTTACCCTAAGCCTTACAAAAGGGTCATCTGTGGGTGAAAGAGGGGAAAAACTGGCCGTATCCAGTGAGTTAAAGTGCAGGCAAGGACATAATGACCTCTCCTTAACCTCACCTCGACAAAGAGAGACAGGACGACCTGTCTAATAACCCAGGGGACACAGAGGGCATTCAGATATCGGACATCACAAGGTAGGTCCTCTCGTTGCCTTCCTGTTATCCACAGCAGCTGATACAGAGTAAGATACATTTCAGTAGGTGAAAACTCAAAGTAGAGTGTGTGGTTGGAGTGAAACAGCGGAAAAAACAAGGCGAAACAAAGAACACACGAGAGAACTGACAGAAAGAAAAATCAAATTAAAAAATCATTTGAAATCAAACCAAATCTAATCTACTCGTGAGGAAGTCCTCGTTTTTAAGATATAAATATACAAATGAAAACGAATACGAGATTCTTTTTTTTCTGAGAAAACAATTTCTTGTCTGAAACGATGTCACTCGATATTTTTAAGATATCCTGACTGCATAACGATATTACTGATATCATGACTGCATAACGATATTACTGATATCCTGACTGCACAACAATGTTACTGATATCCTGACAGAACAACGATGTTACTGATATCCTGACTGCACAACGATGTTACCGATATCCTGACTGAACAACGATGTTCCTGATATCCTGACTGCACAACAATGTTACTGATATCCTGACAGAACAACGATGTTACTGACATCCTGACTGCACAACGATGTTACTGATATCCTGACTGCATAACGATATTGCTGACATCCTGACTGCATAACGATGTTACTGATATCCTGACTGCATAACGATATTCCTGATATCCTGACTGCATAACGATGTTACCGATATTCTGACTGTATAACGATGTTGCTGATATCCTGACTGAACAATGATGTTACCGATATCCTGACTGAACAACGATGTTCCTGATATCCTGACTGCACAACAATGTTACTGATATCCTGTCAGAACAACGATGTTACTGATATCCTGACTGAACAACGATGTTACTGATATCCTGACTGCACAACAATGTTCCTGACATCCTGACTGCATATCGATGTTGTTAATTCTCAGACGGCATCTTGCTGATACTCTGACGGCGACTGTTCCTGTTACAGCAGATTTCTGTGTCCAGCTGTAAAGGCTGTGTGCTTTATCCTAGACATTCAGGGGATTGCTGCTTGTTCAACTTTAAATGACTTAGTTGGGAAAGTTGGTTTAACTTTAGTTTCAGTCATGCGATTGCATCTATGTTCTCTCTTTCTCTATCTATCTCTCTCTCTTTCTCTATCTCTCTCTTTCTCTCTCTTTCTCTTCGTTCTCCCCTCTTCTTCTCTCTCTCTCTCTCTCTCTCTCTCTCTCTCTCTCTCTCTCTCTCTCTCTCTCTCTCTCTCTCTCTCTCTCTCTCTCTCTCTCTCTCTCTATCTTCTTCTTCTTCTCTCTATCTCTCTCTGACACTCCTTCTCTCTCAACTCAATAGTCATTACCTTAACACGCAAAGCTTATCAAATGTTACTGGAATTGGACAACCGTGCTAATCAATGTTGGGTTTCAAAAGTAAGAGAAGTTTGATGTTCACTGGCTTCAACAGAATGTTGGAGGTGTACAAATGTTCTTAGCCATTTTCAAACAAAGGCTTGTTGATGTGTTTATTCAAAAATGGACAGGCGCTATTTAGAGATTGTGATAGATACCAGCCTTATCGACATTGAAGACCCTTTTTGAAAGAGAATGATATATTCTAGATATGGATGAGTTTTGCTTTCGTGTTGCCATCTCGCAAATAAGATTACGTGCTCCCTCTCAATGATAAATTGCATCGGTATAGTGAATTGGTCTAATAAAAACTGCCCTTTTTATAAAAAAAACAGATTGAAAATAAACATTTTGTGTTTATGTGTACTGCATATGATGGTCTGAGGAAAAATTCCCCAATGACCTTGTCAGACTTCTTTTGAATGTTGTGCTTAGAGCCTGAAATGTTCCTCAGAGGCATTTTATTATTATTTTTATTCTTTTATATCGAAGATAATGGAATTAAGCTACTTATGGTTATTTTACCTACATTTTCTTACAGATTGTGTATTTATGCTTGTATAACCCCCTGTAAGATATGTTGTAGTGAAGTATTTGCCATTTGCGTTTATTAAAATTTATTGAATTATTAGAGACTATTTTTGGATTAATGAATACGCTTCCTCTCCTGTTCTTTAAATTCTTGTGTTCATTGTAATGTATTATTACACTGTAAGGATGTATTTTGTTTTAAATGAGAAGTGTGCCTTTGCTATTTAACACTAGTACAATAACTTTGAATCCTGATCATTTCAGGAGTTCTCTAATATTTTAGTCATATGTTGAGTGCTGTTGATTGGATTGTTATCAAGAATTCACGATAAAATCCAATAGTGTTTCTCAGAGAAGATATAGTACATTGTATGAATTTAAGTATTATTCAATACGTATTTTAAACCGTGCATGTTGCTAAAGCAATGAGTATCATTTGGTGGCCAATGTATTATTAAACTGTTAGGATAGTTCTTGTCGTTCTTAAAGAGAAGAATTATCTTACGTATCTAACTAGTACAAAACCAGCACAATATGACATTCATGATCACCTACTAATCAGAGTTCTCTGCAACCGTTTGAGTTATAAGTAGGTGCCAGTTGATTGAAACAGGATAGATTAAATGTACACACATGTCAAGATAAAGCCCAATGGTGCTTTCTCAGAGGAAGATAAATATGCATACATGTGAGTGAAATTGAATGTTGATTCAATACTGTATTTGTGAAATCACTGCTCTTATCTGTTGCTAACCCCCCACCCCCACCCCACCCTTTAGATGCATTATGGCCTGAAGCTAATGTACTATTAAACTATTTCAGAGTTGTCTCTCAGCTCCTAAAAGGAATGATATTATAGCGGTGCTACCAGTCAGTCCCTCCTGACACTGCAGCTACAAAAACACAGGCACAAGTGACTGACGATTTCTTGAGCAGGCTCCATGTCCTCCCTAATGACGACCAAGTCAGAGCCAGAGACTGCAGTTTGAGCGTGTTCACCTCGCTGCCTCATCGCCACCATCAAGAAAGTGCAGACCTTCATCAACAGCTGCCTGAAACGAATCCTCCAGATCCACTGGCCCGACACCATCAGCAACGCAGACCTGTGGCAACGTACCAACCAGCTGCCAGCCGAGAATGAAATCCGGCGCAGGAGATGGGGATGGATCGGGCACACCCTGAGAAAGCCAGCCAGCAACATCACAAGGCAGGCACTATCATGGAACCCCCAGGGAAAACGAAAAAGAGGAAGGCCAAGAAACACCTGGTGACGTGACCTTGAGGCAGAAACCAGGAAGATGGGATATACCTGGAGACAGCTGGAGAGAATAGCCCAGGACAGAGGACTCTGGCGGACTGTTGTCGGCGGCCTATGCTCCAGGGGGAGTGATGGGCCTAAGTAAGTAAGTAAGTACGTCGCTGCCTCACTCTCCCAAAGAACGCTTCCATAGAAGGCTTAGACTGACTGTCTCTTTTCTTCTAGTACAGATGACAGGCTGACCTGACGGTGGTCGTCGTATGGCCAGAACAAACTATTTAAAATGTTGAATAAAATTACAAGATTCAGCGCTATATAAATTCCATACATTATTATTATTGTTATTAAAATGTCGATATTTATTGTCCTATTTAATGTTCTTCATTTGTTTACTCTTCGCTGCTTTTGGATTCCATTTGAAACTTACGTTCTGACCATAAACAAAAGTGTGTATCGGAAACCGTATTGTGTAAAACCTGAACTGAAAACACAGAGAAACTTCAATTATGCAATCGCAGTGTACAAATTACGCACACTAACTAAACAATTTCTAGCAAACCAAAACACACATAAAAAAACCCCGAAAAATACCTTCAACACCAGTTGCTTTTTGAAACCCAGCCAAAACGAAGTAAAAAAAAATCTGATTCCACATAAGCCTAACCTTTTTTCTTTTCTCAGACAAAAACTGCCCTTCCTTTCCCTAAACGGTAGAAAACAGCCATTTTCCAGACACTCGGTTTTATACCACTAAAGCAAATCTGTGTTGTCTGCCAGTGTTGACTACAGCTAGCAGCGAGAGGTAAGCGGCCATCAAAGTCTGGAGCACTACATCTCTGCCATTGGCGTCTCCTCAGCAGCGTCATCAGAGAGTTAACGTCTACTGTGTGATGCGGGGCAAAGTGATGGAGAGGAGAGAGAAGAGAGAGAGAGAGAGAGAGGAGAGGAGAGAGAGAGAGAGAGAGAAGAGAGCAGAGAGAGAGAAAGAGAGAAAGACAGAGAGAGATAGAGAGAGAGAGAGACAGAGAGAGAGAGAAAGGAAGAGCGAAAGAGAGAGAAACGAAAGAAAGAGGGGAAGAGAGACACAGAGAGAGAGAAAAGAAGACAGAGAGAGAGAAAGAAAGAGAGAGAGAGAGAAAGAGAGAGAGAGAAAGAGAGAGACAGAGACAGAGGAGAGACAGAGAGAGAGAAAGAGACAGAGAGACAGACAAGAACAGATACAGAGGAGACACCAGGAGAACGAAGAGACACAGAGAGAGAGAGAGACAGAGAAAGACGAGACAGAGATTTGTATTTTATTTTATCATTCTTTTATATTGATTTTTTTTAATTCTTTTATATCGAGAATGATGGAATAAGCACGTATGTGGGTGTTTTTTTTACATCCAGTCCCAGTGTGTATGCAGCTTTGTCAATTCTGTCATCTGTTCCCACCGGCACACAATGGCCTACTCTTACGAAAGGCGGAACAGGATTTAACGTGTGCGCAAGGTGTTCTGCGTGCGTTCGCACACGGGGCCTCGGTTTGTAGTCTCATCCGAAGGACTTTTGGGGAGAGTGGAGTCTGCACTGATGTTAACTCCAGGGGAAATATCCCCTTAAAAGGGAATCGAACCCAGATCGTCAGATTGCGAGCGCAATATTCTAACCACTAGGCTATCCCGAGAGATAGAGGGGGGGGGGGAGAGGGGAGAGAGAGAGGGAGAGATGAAGAAGAGAGAGAGAGGAGAAGGACAGAGAGAGAGGGGGGGGGGGGAGAGAGGGGGGGAGAGAGAGGGGGGAGAGAGAGAGAGAAGGGAGAGAGAGGGGAGAGAGAGGGAGAGAGGGGGAGAGAGAGGGGGAGAGAGAGAGGGGGAGAGAGAGGGGGGAGAGAGAGGGGGAGAGAGAGGGGGGGGAGAGGAGGGGGGCAGAGAGAGAGGGGAGAGAGAGAGAGAGGAGTGAGAGAGAGAGAAAGGAGAGAGAGAGAAGAGAGAGAGTAAATGAATTCTGTAGAAAAAAATTTAATTAAATTTTTAAATTTTAGTCTTTTATATCGAGGATAATGGAATAACCACTTATGTGCTGTTTTACAACTGGTGTGTATGCAGTTTTGTAAATTCTGCCATCTCTTCCCACAGGCACACAATGGCCTACTCTTACGAAAAGCGGAACAGGAATAAAGACTCCGTGTGTCAGCGTGACAGTTCTAGGATGGCACTGTTAGCTATTTATTAACACGCTACAGACTGCCCGTCTCTGACTAGCATGCGGATCGGTGGTCTAGAGGTAACGCACCTGCTAGACAGCGAAAAGTCCGGGTTGTAAGTGTGAAGCAGTGGTTCGATCCCCGTTTGGGCCAGAAACTGTTCCACTATTTATTTTATTTTCATTTTTTATCTATTTATTTTATTTGTATTTATTCATTTTATTTTTTTTATTCTTTTATTTCGGCGATAATGGAATAAGCACCAATGTGCATTTTTTTACATCAAGTACCCGTGTGCATACGGTTTTGTAAATGTTGTCATCAGTTCCCACTCACTAGACCGTGAGTGGTGGTCTGGGTGCTAGTCTTTCGGATGAGACGATAAACCGAGGTCCCGTGTGTTACACATAATTATTTAGCGCACATAAAAGAACCCATGGCTACAAGGGAGTTGTCCCTGGCAAAATTATGTCGATAAAAGCCACTCTGATAGGGAAACAAGTACAGCTGCAGATAGGAATTTTTCCCCTGGAGTTAACATCAGTGCAGACTCCACTCTCCCCAAAAGTCCTTCGGTTGATACTATAAACCGAGGCCCCGGGTGCGAATGCACGCCGAACATCTTGCGCACATGTTAAATCCTGCCCCGCTTTTCAAAAGAGTAAGCCATTGTGTGTCGGTGGGAACAAAATTTACAAAACCGCATACACACGGGGACTGGTTGTAAAAATGCACATGAGTGCTTATTCCATTATCCTGGATATAAAAGAATAAATAGATAGATAAAATAAAATAAAATAAATATCAAGAAGATATGACACGTAAATCAACCCTGAAAAAACAAGGTGATGGACAGCAATAATTCCTAAATCACTTTCATGACTCAAGATTGAAAAACGCTTTATTGTCTTGGAATGAGAATTTGGAAAGGCATATTGAAATTGAAGTCAAACATAAATTAAAAAGACATAATATAAAAGATCACCACACATATCAAGATGAAACAGCTTTTGACATCACACACACGCACGCACGAACACACGCGCGCGTGCGCGCCACACACACACAACACACAACAACACACAACACACCACACACCCACACACACACACAACAACCCACACACACCACAACACACACACACACATAACACACACAACACACCACACAACACAAACACACACAACACAACACACACACAACAACAACACACACACCACCCATAACACACAAACACACCACATACCAACACACACACACACACAACACAACAAACACAACACAACAACAAAACCCCAACATACACACACACACACCACACAACACACACACATACACACACACACACACACACACACACACAACACAACACCACCACATAACACACACACACACACCAACAACATCAACACATCAACACACACACACATAACACAACACAACACACACAACACATCACACACATCACACACACACCACACATAACACACACACAACACACCACAACACACCAATCCAACAACACACAGTCACACACACACACACCACACACATAACACACACACAACACACACACAACACACCACACACACACACACACACCGATTACAAACAGTCAACAACAAGTATCACAAAAACCACAAAATCACATCACTCACACCACATCAACATCAACACAACACCACACTCACACACTACACACCATCACACCCCACACTCAGATCACATACACACAACGCACAGCGCGCGCACCACACACACACACACACACACACACACACACACACACACACACACACACACACACACACACCACACTCGCGTGATTTGAAAAGAAGTGCAACAATTATTAGTTTATCACGAAAGAGCCAAATGGCTTTGGGGGCATGTCCCTTTGTCATCGATTGCCTGACACATCAATGAGTATTTTCAACACATTGCCTCACGACTCTTACCTGCTTCTGACTCCCCATCCCCCACCCCTCCACCCCTCAGGATGGTTAAGACGTTTGCCTGCCAACAAGTAAACCGTGAGGTTCTGGGTTCGATTCCCAGCCTCGCCCTTTCTTCCCAGTTTGACAAAAAATCGAACTGAATGTCAAAGTCCTTCGGATGAGACTATAATCCAGGCCCCGTGTGCGAACGCATGCAGAACATCTTGCGCACACGTTAAATCCTGTTCCGCTTTTCGAAAGAGTAGGCCATTGTGTGCGGTGGGAACAGATGACAAAATTTACAAAACCGCATACACACGGGGACTGGATGTAAAAAAGCACATGAGTATTTATTCCATTGTCCTCGATATAAAAACAAAATGTCATCTGAGCGCTTTGATTTGTAATTTTACAAGATTCAGCGCTATATAAATTCCATACATTATATTATTATTATTATTATTATTATTATTATTATTATCCCTCCACCCCCACCCATAGGGGCAGGATAGGATGTGGCGATGTACTGTGGGATATGTGAGCGTATACGTGAATATGCTTTTGAACTATATTTTGTTTTCAAGTACATTTCTAACATAACATGTAGGAGCATATGATCTGTGGCTGCTTAATGCTGATTGAGATTTGCTGCCTTCAAATAATGATAAGGGGACGGGATAGCTCAGTGGTCAGAGCACTCGCTTTCCCCCTCAAGACAATGTTAAGCAGCGTCGAGCGTGGTTACCAGTTGGATGGGTGACCGTTTGCGCGCCTTGGCTTCAGTACAGTTTCCCCCAGTTCACCCAGCTGTAAATGGGTGCCTGCCCTCTTTAGGGTCAGGGAAGGTAAAGCAGTGAGGGAGAGGAGATGGGTGCCGCCCTCAATATGCTGGCCCTAGAGAAGCTGAGGTGTCTGACGCCTCGCTCTCCTACGACCTTATAGGTTATGAGACACCTCTACCTTTTTTAAGAAGAAGAAGAAGAATATAACAATAATAATGATGGTGATGATGATAATGATGGTGGTGGGGGGGGGCGGGTGATGATGATGACGACGACGACTACGATGACGACGACGACGACGATGATGATGTAGATGATGACGACGACGATTATGACAACGACGACGATGATGATGATGACGACGACGATGATGATATGGACTTTTTTTTTAAAGCGCTGAATCTAGCTTAGCAAAGAAATCAAAGCGCTTGCATTCGATTTAAGAAGGAAAACTACTTACTATTGATTGCTTCCAGACCTTGCTTTGGGAAGAGTGCTATTAATCCAGCATTGTTTCGAGTAATGAGAAGACAAGATGTTTTCTTATTGTCGGTCGTGGAGCCGTAGTGGTCACTGTGTCTGTCTGTCATCTGATGTCACTTTTGTGACATTGTACAAAGCAGATGACAACACACACACACAAAACGCTACCCCCATTCCCTTTTTTTTAGAAAAAATTCTAACAAGGAAACATGACATGAAATGAGCAGGCCACCACAAATGCGACGTGACACAAACGTTTGTTGTATGCTGTTTTCGTTCGTTTAGTTTGCGCCTGCACGTGTTAACTGTTTTAGCTTTTAGAGTGGCAGTTTGTATACAGAAAATTTGCAAGTGACCACTGTCTTCAAGCTGCGATTTTTTTTGGTTGTTCACGTGTATGTGAACCTTGTTTACGTGTATTTCGATTTGCAACAATGCTTTGTGTGCTTTTTCATGTCAGTATTATTTCCCCTTCACAGGCTATCTTAAATAATAATAAATCTTAAACAGTTATATCCCTTTTATTGTTTGAAGTTGCTTAGTAGCCCAGAAGCAAGTTTCTGTCTCATTTATTCATTTTTATAAATTTTATTCTTTTATATCAAGGATAATGGAATAAGCACTTATGTGCTTTTCTTTACATCCAGTCCCCGTGTGTATGCGGTTTTGTAAATTCTGTCATCTCCTCCCACCGGCACACAATGGCCGTATATAGCGCTGAATCTTGTAAAGCTACATTGTAAAATGTAGCTACATTGTAAAATGTAGCTTTACAAGATTCAGCGCTATATAAATTCCATACATTATTATTATTATTATTATTATTACTCTTACGAAAAGTGGAACAGGATTTTAACTTGTGTGCAAGATGTTCTGCGTGCGTTCGCACACGG
>CM054143.1:18477193-18494693 GCA_028751875.1 Rapana venosa | reverse complement strand
AAGACAAGAATAACAGCCAAGACAAATGGAAGAACAATGTCATGATTTTCAAGCGCGTCAGCCATTATTTGCTCTAATGTTGAAGAGGGTGTGGGGCGGGGAGGGGGAGAGAATAGATACCCTTGGCGTACTCCACAGCTTAAAATATCTGGGGGCTATAGTATCAAATGAAGGTTTCCAATCTGAAATTCTCTCCAGGATAATCCAAACCACAGCTTTCATGACCAAACTGAAAGTCGTCTGGAACGACAGACTATTTGCCATCAACTTCAAGATCAGACTGGTGCTTTAACCTGGTTGTGTCCATAGTTTTGTACGCTTGTGAAACTTGGACCTTAACAGCAGACATTGAAAGAAGGATACAGGCAATGGAGATGAGAAGCTTTTGCAAACTTCTTGTTATCTCAGAGATCACATAAATAAAGAGGAAGTGAAAAACAGTATTGAAAAGCCATCGCGCCATATGAAGTGCTCTTGACTTCAAGTGAAAACAAAAACGTAAACTGAAGTGGTACGGGCACGTCACATGAGCATCTGGACTGGCCAAGACTATCCTACAAGGAGGGAGGCAAAGAGGCAGACAGAAAACGACAAAAGAAGCTTATCATCCATGATAGTTCCCAGGTATAATTATATTCACGCGCACACTCCACTTTCAGTCCATCACTAAAAAGATCTGGAGCGGGAACTGGGTCCTTACCGACGTATATTAAAAGTTATCTGAGTTATTTACATTAAGGTTGAAATAATTCGGTTAACACCCTAAAGAGAATTCATCAATTTACACACACACACGCGTGCGCGCGCGTACACACACACACACACACACACACACACACACACACCACACACACACATACACACACGTTTTAGTTCATTTCTTCCCAACAAGACAGCCAGCTAGACAGCCAACCAGCCCAACAAACAGACAGACATATATACATATAGACGTGAAGGCAGACAGGCAGACATCCACGCAGAATCTTATTCAATATTAGCTTAAAACTTCAGAGAAAAGTTAATTTAACAGCAGTGTGAGGTTGGAGCTAAAGTTAGCATGAATTCTGATGTCAGCTTTACAAAATACGTAAAAATTACTTACATCTTCTCTTCTGCTCTAGTTTGCTTTACACCGTCAGATGTGTCTGGAACAAACAATGGCAAGTCCTTTCCAGCTCCTCTCGTGGGCCGTACAGCTTGGTTTGCAGGGTTATCTCCGTCGGCCACACAAATCTTCCTCAGGTCGCTGAATAGCGTGCACCTCTGAAGGATGTGCTTGCCAGTATGGTTTTCTTTACCACAGGCACACAGGGGAGAAGGAACGAGTTTCAGCTTTGTGGACATGTGGTGACTTAGCCTGTTGTGCCCAGTGGGTAAAATGAAAGAAAAGCGAATACACGTGCATAATGAAGGAAATAATACATTATAATATAAAGAAAGAGAAGAAAAGAAGAAAGGAAGGAAGAGAAGACAGAAAGAAAGAAATGAAAGAAAGAAGAAAGGAAGAAAGAAAGAAAGAAGAAGACAGACAGACAGAAGAAAGAAAAGAAAGAAGAGAAGAAAGAAAGAAAAAGAAAGAAAGAAAGAAAAGACGAAGAAGAAAAGAAGAGAAGAAGAAAAAGAAAGAAAGAAAGAAAGAAGAAAGAAGAAGAAAGAAAAAGAAAGAAAAAGAAAGAAAAAGAAAAAGAAAGAAAAGAAAGAAAGAAAGAACAGAAAGAAAGAAAAGAAAGAAAAAAAGAAAGAAAAGAAAGAAGAAAGAAGAAGAAAAGAAAGAAAAGAAAGAAAGAAAGAAAGAAGACGACAAAGAAGAAGAAAGAAAGAAGACGAAAGAACAGACAGAAAGAAAGACAGAAAAAGAAGAAAGAAAGAAGAAAGACAGACAGACAGACAGACAGACAGAAAGAAAGACAGACAGAAAAGACAGACAGAAAGAAAGACAGAAAGACAGAAAGAATCGAATTAATAAATAGATGAAAAAACAAACAAGTAAAGTGAGGAAGAAAAGAGAAAGAAATTAATGAATCTACTGTCATGACGCAGTGAAGAATGCTGAGATATTCTACGGATTCGGCTGATTACACGGAATTATTTTTCAGCGCGCACAAATCTGAAAGACAGACCCAAAAACTAAATCGATATCTGAAAGAAATGAGTAACAAACACAGTAGTAAGCTAGAAGAACTGCAGACTAAAAACCACTGCAGTCTACATGTAGAGCAATGATGCGTGGAAAGGAGCTGCCATTGTCAGGATTCTGATCATTCAGCCCAGTTTGCAGGACATAATAAACTGAAGCCAGTGGAAACCAAAAAAAACCAACAACAACAGCAGCAGCAGCAGCAGCAACAACAACAACAACAACAACAACAGCAACAAACAAACAAACATTTCATTTCATTTCATTTTTACCACTTTAAGTCACGAGATTTCTCTGCGTGAAATTCGGGCTGCTCTCCCCTGGGAAGAGCGCGTCGCCACAAGAGCAGCGCCACCTTTTGGGTGTTTTTTTTGTCTGCAACTGTGTTTCTCTATCAGAGTGGCTTTTTTCTAAGAATTTTGCCAGGGACAACTCTCTTGTTGCCGTGGGTTCTTTTACGAACGCTGAATCATTTTGTGTAACACGCGGGACCTCGGTTCATCGTCTCATCCGAAAGACTAGCGCCCAGACCACCACTCATTGTCTAATGGATGGGGGAGGGGGAAGTTTCGGGCCAAAACGGGATTCGAACCACCGCACACTTCCAACCCGAACTTTTCGCATTCTAGACAGGCGCGTTACCTCTAGACCACCGATCCACCAAAAGTAACGGACAATTTTAAAATCGTGTAAAGGGATGTTTTCCAGTTTTCCAAAGCTACAGTGAGATTTTAAGTACGCGACCGGTTGTCTGTCATTAATTAAGGTAGCGGCATTACGACTTCGGAGATACGTAAAGGGAGAAAATGTTGATATGTAGGAATGTTATTATTTTACTCTGTGTTAAAACGGCGACAAGTAAAGGTTGCAGGTCATATAGGCAGATGTGTGTTGTGTGTGTTGTTTGTGTTTGTGTGTGTGTGTGGTGTGTTGTGTGTGTGTGTGTGTGTGTGTGTGTGTGTGTTGTGTTGTGTGTGTGTGTTTGTGTGTGTTGTGTGGTTGTGTGTGTGTGTTGTGTGGTGTTGTGTGTGTGTGTGTGTTGTGTGGTGTGTGTGTTGTGTGTGTGTGGTGGGTGTGTGTGTGTGTGTGTGTGTCGTGTCGTGTCGTGTCTGGTGTGGTGTGTGTGTGTGTGTGTGTGTGTGTGTGTGTGTGTGTGTGTTGTGTGTGTGTGTGTGTGTGTGTGTGTGTGTTGGTGTTCTTTGTTTCTTGTAGATGATGATAGTAGTAGATAGGATGATAGTGTAGTAGATGATAGATAGATGATAGGTAGATAGGTATGTATAGGTAGTAGATAGATAGATAGATAGATAGATGATAGGTAGATAGATAGATAGATAGATAGAAATAGATAGATAGTAGTAGATAGATAGATAGATGATAGATAGATAATAGATAGATAGATAGATAGATAATAGATAGATAGATAGATAGATAGATAGATAGATAGATAGATAGATAGATAGATAGATAGATAGATAGATAGATAGATAGATAGATAGATAGATAGACAGGCAGATAGATAGATAGATAGATAGATAGATAGATAGATAGATAGATAGATAGATAGATAGATAGATAGATAGATAGATAGATAGATAGATAGATAGATAGATAGATAGATAGATGTCCGTACATTTCCAGCTAGCTCCTTTTCAAACTGCTGTGCCTTCTTCTTGGCCTCATGACTGCTTCCATCAAAGCTGTGTGTGGCACGACCAGGTTCATTCCCTCTGTCGATACCACCACTGCACTGACTGCACAAGCGAGAACTCTGCGTCAGCCAGCAGGTTTCCACTGCTGGAGCCGTTCTTCTGCAGGTCACCTTCTCGCTTCTCGGGAATCTGGACTATTGGAGTTATCACCCCTGTCTGGTCTGTTTTCCCAAGCAAATTGCTTGACTTCCACCGTTTGAAAAATAATGGCTGCCTGTTCTATTTCAGGGAAAACCCAAGAAAGGGCGTGTCTCTCCGCTTTTGATTAAACTCCACTGGCTGTCACTAGCACCTCGAATCCAATTCAAAGTAGTTGTAGTTGGGGGGGTTGGGCCTGGTGATTACTCCCTAGTACCCTATTTCTCTGCTGTTGTTCATATCTGTTAGCCTTTTTGGTTTTAGATTTAGTGCCGAAAACATGACTGTGTGTTTCGAGAACCAGCTTCAATTCGGTCAGTTGTTATCAAGTTCCTGTTATAATATATAGCCTAGTGGTTAGAACATTGCGCTGGCAATCTGACGACCCGGGTTCCATTCCCATTCAATGGTATCTTTTCCCCTGGAGTTGACATCAGTGCAGACTTCACTCACCCCAAAGGGCTTTCGGATGAGACTATAAACCGAGGCCCCGTGTGCGAACGCACGCAGAACATCTTGCGCACACGTTAAATCCTGTTCCGCTTTTCGTAAGAGTAGGCCATTGTGTGCCAGTGGGAACAGATGACAGAATTTACAAAACCACATACACACGGGGACTGGATGTAAAAATGCACACAGTGCTTATTCCATTATCCTCGACAAAAAAAAATAAAATGAAATAAAAATAAATTTAAAAAATAAAAAGCGGAATTGGTTTTAACGTGTGCGCAAGATGTTCTGCGCGCGTTCGCACACGAGACCTCGGTTTATAGTCCCATCCCAAGGATTTGGGGAGGGGGGGGGGAGGAGTCGACACTGATATTAACTCCAGAGGAAAAATCATCTTGAACGAGATTCGAACCCGGGTCAGCAGATCACGAAAGTATCCCCGCCCGCCCCTCCTCCCCGTGTGTGTGTGTGTGTGTGTGTGTGTGTGTGTGTGTGTGTGTGTGTGTGTGTGTGTGTGTGTGTGTGTGTGTGTGTGTGTGTGTAGGGGGGGTCTTGTCTATCTGTTTGTATCTCTGTGTGTCTCTGTGTGTCTCTGTGTGTCTGTCTGTGTGTGTCTGTGTGTGTCTGTGTGTGTCTGTGTGTGTGTTTGTGTGTCTGTCTGTGTGTGTCTGTGTGTGTGTGTGTGTTTGAGTGTGTGTGTCTGTGTGTGTCCGTGTGTGTGTCTGTGTGTGTTTCTGTCTGTGTCTGTGTGTGTGTCTGTCTGTGTCTGTCTGTGTCTGTGTGTGTGCCTGTCTGTGTGTCTGTGTGTGCGTCTGTGTGTGTATTTCTGTGTGTGTGTGTCTATCTGTTTGTGTGTGTCTGTTTCTCTGTGTGTCTCTGTGTCTGTGTGTGTCTGTCTGTCTGTGTCTGTGTGTGTGTCTGTCTGTCTCTGTGTGTGTGTCTGCGTTTCTCCATTTGAACAACCCAGCATAGCCTATCCATTACCATTCTCCTGCAGGCACCAGAATCTACTGACCTCTGTGCTGCCCTGTCGACACTACTCAATTAGGCGTTGACATCCAACTACCTGCCTGCAGGACATAGCTCAACGCCGTAAACAGTGCACAGAAATCCCAGAGTTGACACTGTTTGAAACAATGCGGTGTCTGCCATCATGGAAACTACAAGATCATAGTGTAGTAAAAAAAAAAAATCGGGGTTTTGGTTTGTTCATGTTCAGAAAAAGCAAAACCGTGTTGTTGTTTTCTGTATGTAACACACATACACACACACACGCGCGCACGCACACACGCGCGCGCACACACACACACACTTACAAATGCACTCATGCAAACACGCAAGCAAGCGCGCATGCACGCACGCACGCATGCACGAACGCACACACACGTACACACACACACATCGAACCAGAGAGAGAGAGAGACAAAGAGACACACAGAGACAGAGAGAATCGGAGAGAGGAAACTTAACATTGACATTGAAACTTCAGCCAATACTAATTTAATGAGATTATTGGGAAATCGGAATTAAAACATGTTAGCACATACTTCCATGTCAGTTCCTATCAGCAAAAGTCAGTGTGGGTAAGGAGAGGGATAGAAGCAATCAACAACGAAAGATAAACAGCAGATCAATCACTGGATAAGCTAGAAAGATCTTGTCACTCTTTTAGGCTTCAGTTGATGAAACAGCGAGTTGGGTTTGTTTTGGTTACTTAGGAGCAAAAACAGAGAACAAAACAGAATGATGATGAACGTCAGTGATGAACCATCAAAAAAGAGATTTAAAAACCATGAATTAATTTAGTATGTCTATTCTATTCTATTCTATTTATTCTTTTATTTCGATACCTGAATAAGCACTCGTGCGGGTTTGTTTTTTTACATCTAGTCCCCGTGTATATGCAGTTTTGTCAATTTTGTTATCCGTTCCCAATGACACACAATGGCCTACTCTTCCGCAAAGCGAAACGGGTTTTTAACGCGCGCTCAACATATTCTTCGTGCGTTCGCACACGGGACCTCGGTTTATAGTCTCATCCGAAGGACTTTTCAGGGGAGAGTACAGTCGGTACTGATGTTGACTCCAGAGGAAAAAATCTTCTTGAACGAGATTCGAACCCGGGTCAGCAGATCAGAAGCTCAATGTGCATCACTCTGACCACCAGGCTAGCCCGTTCCCACTTACCGTCGGTAATGAACCATCAAAAAGAGATAAAGAAATCGTGAATTAATTAAGGCAGTCTGAGAATGATGCTGTGTGCCATTCCTAGGATTCATCCGATGGAACGGAGTTTTTCCAGTGTCCAGAAACCTGAAGCGAAACGAAAAGTGATTAATAGAAAAAGTACAAGAATCAACTAACTCATCCAATGACGCATTCAACTTTTTTTTAAAGCAAAACAAATGATGCAGTGACGGATACTGTCAATCAGGGGATTCAGCTGATTAACTAGATTGATTTTTTTACAGTGTACACAAAAGCGAAGCAAGCATGTAAACAGGTTTTTAAAGTGAGAGATGGCTTACTCTTTCGAAACGCTGACCAGGCTCAAATACCACATGTCATGAACTAGTTAAAAATAAAAACACGTTGAGTTGATGTATGGCTGGGTGGATAAGGCAGTCGCCATATGATTCTGCTCCCCCCGAGTTCGAATTCAGTTCAAGGGGATCTCCTGGTGTTTACATCAGTGCAGACTCTATTCTCCCAGTGCACTCTATTCCCCCAGTGCAGACTCTATTCTCCCAGTGCAGACTCTATTCCCCCAGTGCAGACTCTATTATCCCAGTGCACTCTATTCTCCCAGTGCAGACTCTATTCTCCCAGTGCAGACTCTATTCCCCCAGTGCAGACTCTATTCTCCAAGTGCAGACTCTATTCTCCCAGTGCAGACTCTATTCTCCCAGTGCAGACTCTATTCTCCCAGTGCAGACTTTATTCCCCAAGTGCAGACTCTATTCTCCAAGTGCAGACTCTATTCTCCCAGTGCACTCTATTCTCCCAGTGCAGACTCTATTCTCCCAGTGCAGACTCTATTCCCCCAGTGCAGACTCTATTCTCCCAGTGCAGACTCTATTCTCCCAGTGCAGACTCTATTCCCCCAGTGCAGACTCTATTCCCCCAGTGCAGACTCTATTCCCCCAGTGCAGACTCTATTCCCCCAGTGCAGACTCTATTCCCCCAGCTGCAGACTCTATCCCTCAGTGCAGACCCTCTATTCCCCAGTGCAGACTCTATTCCCCAGTGCAGACTCTATTCCCCCAGTGCAGACTCTATTCCCCCAGTGCAGACTCTATTCCCCCAGTGCAGACTCTATTCTCCCAGTGCAGACTCTATTCCCCCCAGTGCAGACTCTATTCCCCAGTGCAGGGGGGACTCTATTCCCCCAGTGCAGACTCTATTCCCCAGTGCGAGATCTATTCCCCCCCCCAGTGCAGATCTATCCCCCAGTGCAGACTCTATTCCCCCAGTGCAGACTTCCATCAGTGCGACTCTATTCCCCAGTGCAGACTCTATTCCCCCAGTGCAGGACTCTATCTCCCCAGTGCAGTGCAGACTCTATTCCCCCAGTGCAGACTCTATTCCCCAGTGCAGACTCTATCCCCCCAGTGCAGTGCAGACTCTATTCCCCCAGTGCAGACTCTATTCCCCAGTGCAGACTCTATTCCCCCAGTGCAGACTCTATTCCCCCAGTGCAGACTCTATTCCCCAGTGCAGACTCTATTCCCAGTGCAGTGCAGACTCTATTCCCCCAGTGCAGACTCTATTCCCCAGTGCAGTGCAGACTCTATTCCCCCAGTGCAGACTCTATTCCCCCAGTGCAGACTCTATTCCCCCAGTGCAGACTCTATTCCCCCAGTGCAGTGCAGACTCTATTCCCCCCGTGCAGACTCTATTCCCCCAGTGCAGACTCTATTCCCCAGTGCAGACTCTATCCCCCAGTGCAGTGCAGACTCTATTCCCCCAGTGCAGACTCTATTCCCCAGTGCAGACTCTATTCCCCCAGTGCAGACTCTATTCCCCCAGTGCAGACTCTATTCTCCCCAGTGCAGACTCTATCCCCCCAGTGCAGTTGTGCAGACTCTATTCCCCAGTGCAGACTCTATTCCCCAGTGCCAGACTCTATCCCCCCAGTGCAGTGCAGACTCTATTCCCCCCAGTGCAGACTCTATTCCCCAGTGCAGACTCTATTCCCCAGTGCAGACTCTATCCCCCCAGTGCAGTGCAGACTCTATTCCCCAGTGCAGACTCTATTCCCCAGTGCAGACTCTATTCCCCCAGTGCAGTGCAGACTCTATTCCCCCAGTGCAGACTCTATTCCCCAGTGCAGACTCATCCCAGTGCAGACTCTATCCCCCAGTCAGTGCAGACTCTATTCCCCCATGTGCAGACTCTATTCCCCCAGTGCAGACTCTATTCCCCGTGCAGACTCTATTCCCCCAGTGCAGACTCTATTCCCCCCAGTGCAGACTCTATCCCCCCAGTGCAGACTCTATTCCCCCAGTGCAGACTCTATTCCCCCAGTGCAGACTCTATTCCCCCAGTGCAGACTTATTCCCCCAGTGCAGTGCAGACTCTATTCCCCAGTGCAGACTCTATTCCCCAGTGCAGACTCTATTCCCCAGTGCAGACTCTATCCCCCAGTGCAGTGCAGACTCTATTCCCCCAGTGCAGACTCTATCCCCCAGTGCAGACTCTATTCTCCCAGTGCAGTGCAGACTCTATCCCCAGTGCAGACTCTATCCCCAAGTGGCAGAACTTATCCCCCAGTGCAGACTCTATTCCCCCAGTGCAGACTCTATTCCCCCAGTGCAGACTCTATCCCCCCAGTGCAGTGCAGACTCTATCCCCCAGTGCAGACTCTATTCCCCAGTGCAGACTCTATTCCCCCAGTGCAGACTCTATCCCCCCAGTGCAGTGCAGACTACTATTCCCCAGTGCAGACTCTATTCCCCCAGTGCAGACTCTATTCCCCCAGTGCAGTGCAGACTCTATTCCCACCCCCCAGTGCAGACTCTATTCCCCAGTGCAGACTCTATTCCCCCAGTGCAGACTCTATTCCCCCAGTGCAGACTCTATCCCCCCAGTGCAGTGCAGACTCTATTCCCCCTGTGCAGACTCTATCCCCCCAGTGCAGACTCTATCCCCCAGTGCAGTGCAGACTCTATCCCCCCAGTGCAGACTCTATCCCCCAGTGCAGGACTCTATCCCCCCAGTGCAGACTCTATTCCCCCAAGGCAGACTCTATTCCCCCCAATGCAGTGCAGACTCTATTCCCCCAGTGCAGACTCTATCCCCCCAGTGCAGTGCAGACTCTATTCCTCCAGTGCAGACTCTATTCCCCAGTGCAGACTCTATCCCCCTCCAGTGCAGACTCTATTCCCCCAGTGCAGTGCAGACTCTATTCCCCAGTGCAGACTCTATTCCCCAGTGCAGACTCTAATCCCCCAGTGCAGACTCTATTCCCCAGTGCAGACTCTATTCCCCAGTGCAGACTCTATTCTCTCCCAGTGCAGACTCTATTCCCCCCCAGTGCAGACTCTATTCTCTCCCAGTGCAGACTCTATTTCCCCCAGTGCAGACTCTATCCCCCCAGTGCAGACTCTATCCCCAGTGCAGTGCAGACTCTATCCCCCCAGTGCAGACTCTATTCCCCCAGTGCAGACTCTATCCCCCTGTGCAGACTCTATTCCCCCAGTGCAGACTCTATTCCCCCCCACGTGCAGACTCTTTCCCCCCAATGCAGAACTCTATTCCCCCCAATGCAGTGCAGACTCTATTCCCCAGTGCAGACTCTATCCCCCAGTGCAGTGCAGACTCTATTCCTCCAGTGCAGACTCTATCCCCCCCAGTGCAGACTCTATTCCCCAGTGCAGTGCAGACTCTATTCCCCCAGTGCAGACTCTATTCCCCAGTGCGACTCTATTCCCCAGTGCAGACTCTATTCTCTCCCAGTGCAGACTCTATTCCCCCCCCAGTGCAGACTCTATTCCCCAGTGCAGACTCTATTCTCTCCCAGTGCAGACTCTATTCCCCCAGTGCAGACTCTATCCCCCCAGTGCAGACTCTATCCCCCCAGTGCAGTGCAGACTCTATCCCCCCAGTGCAGACTCTATCTCCCCAGTGCAGTGCAGGACTTATCCCCCAGTGCAGACTCTATCCCCCAGTGCAGACTCTATCCCCCCAGTGCAGGGACTCTTATTCCCAGTGCAGACTCTATTCCCCAGTGCAGACTTATCCCCCAGTGCAGTGCAGACTCTATCCCCCAGTGCAGGACTCTATTCCCCAGTGCAGATCTATCCCCACGTGCAGACTCTATCCCCCCAGTGCAGTTGCAGACTCTATTCCCCCAGTGCAGACTCTATTCCCCCAGTGCAGACTCTATTCCCCCAGTGCAGTGCAGACTCTATTCCCCCAGTGCAGACTCTATTCCCCCAGTGCAGACTCTATTCCCCCAGTGCAGACTCTATTCCCCCAGTGCAGACTCTATCCCCCAGTGCAGTGCAGACTCTATTCCCCAGTGCAGACTCTATCCCCCAGTGCAGACTTATCCCCCAGTGCAGTGCAGACTCTATCCCCCAGTGCAGACTCTATCCCCCAGTGCAGACTCTATCCCCCAGTGCAGACTCTATTCCCCCAAGGCAGACTCTATTCCCCCAATGCAGTGCAGATCTATTCCAGTGCAGACTCTATCCCCCAGTGCAGTGCAGACTCTATTCCTCCAGTGCAGACTCTATTCCCCCAGTGCAGACTCTATCCCCTCCCAGTGCAGACCTCTATTCCCCAGTGCAGTGCAGACTCTATTCCCCCAGTGCAGACTCTATTCCCAGTGCAGACTCTAATCCCCCAGTGCAGACTCTATTCCCCAGTGCAGACTCTATTCCCCCAGTGCAGACTCTATTCCTCCCAGTGCAGACTCTATTCCCCCAGTGCAGACTCTATCTCTCCCAGTGCAGACTCTATTCCCCCAGTGCAGACTCTATCCCCCAGTGCAGACTCTATCCCCCCAGTGCAGTGCAGACTCTATCCCCAGTGCAGACTCTATTCCCCAGTGCAGACTCTATCCCCCAGTGCAGACTCTATTCCCCCAGTGCAGACTCTATTCCCCCCAGTGCAGACTCTATTCCCCCCAATGCAGACTCTATTCCCCCATGCAGTGCAGACTCTATTCCCCCAGTGCAGGACTCTATCCCCAGTGCAGTGCAGACTCTATTCCTCCAGTGCAGACTCTATCCCCCCCCAGTGCAGACTCTATTCCCCAGTGCAGTGCAGACTCTATTCCCCAGTGCAGACTCTATTCCCCAGTGCAGACTCTATTCCCCCAGTGCAGACTCTATTCTCTCCCAGTGCAGACTCTATTCCCCCCCAGTGCAGACTCTATTCCCCCAGTGCAGACTCTATTCTCTCCAGTGCAGACTCTATTCCCCAGTGCAGACTCTATCCCCCCAGTGCAGACTCTATCCCCCAGTGCAGTGCAGACTCTATCCCCCCAGTGGCAGACTCTATTCCCCAGTGCAGACTCTATCCCCCAGTGCAAGACTCTATTCCCCACGTGCAGACTCTATTCCCCCCAATGCAGACTCTATTCCCCCCAATGCAGTGCAGACTCTATTCCCCCAGTGCAGACTCTATTCCCCCAGTGCAGACTCTATTCCCCCAGTGCAGTGCAGACTCTATTCCCCAGTGCAGACTCTATTCCCCAGTGCAGACTCTATTCCCCAGTGCAGACTCTATTCTCTCCCAGTGCAGACTCTATTCCCCCCCCAGTGCAGACTCTATTCCCCAGTGCAGACTCTATTCTCTCCAGTGCAGACTCTATTCCCCAGTGCAGACTCTATCCCCCAGTGCAGACTCTATCCCCCCAGTGCAGTGCAGACTCTATCCCCCAGTGCAGACTCTATTCCCCAGTGCAGACTCTATCCCCCAGTGCAGACTCTATTCCCCACGTGCAGACTCTATTCCCCCCAATGCAGACTCTATTCCCCAGTGCAGTGCAGACTCTATTCCCCAGTGCAGACTCTATTCCCCCTAGTGCAGACTCTATTCCCCAGTGCAGACTCTATTCTCTCCAGTGCAGACTCTATTCCCCCCCCAGTGCAGACTCTATTCCCCAGTGCAGACTCTATTCCCCCAGTGCAGACTCTATTCCCCCAGTGCAGACTCTATCCCCCAGTGCAGACTCTATCCCCCAGTGCAGTGCAGACTCTATCCCCCAGTGCAGACTCTATTCCCCCATGCAGACTCTATTCCCCCAGTGCAGACTCTATCCCCCCAATGCAGTGCAGACTCTATTCCCCAGTGCAGACTCTATTCCCCCAGTGCAGAACTCTATCCCCCCCCAGTGCAGACTCTATTCCCCAGTGCAGACTCTATCCCCCAGTGCAGTGCAGACTCTATCCCCCCAGTGCAGACTCTATTCCCCAGTGCAGACTCTATTCCCCAGTGCAGACTCTATCCCCCCAGTGCAGACTCTATTCCCCCCAATTGCAGACTCTATTCCCCCAATGCAGTGCAGACTCTATTCCCCCAGTGCGACTCTATCCCCCAGTGCAGTGCAGACTCTATTCCCCAGTGCAGACTCTATTCCCCAGTGCAGACTCTATTCCCCAGTGCAGAATCTATTCCCCAGTGCAGACTCTATTCCCCCCCAGTGCAGACTCTATTCCCCCAGTGCAGACTCTATTCTCTCCCAGTGCAGACTCTATTCCCAGTGCAGACTCTATTCCCCTCGTGCAGACTCTATTCCCCCAGTGCAGACTCTATTCTCTCCCAGTGCAGACTCTATTCCCCCAGTGCAGACTCTATTCCCCCAGTGCAGACTCTATTCCCCCAGTGCAGACTCTATTCCCCCAGTGCAGACTCTATTCCCACACAAAAGCCCTTCTCATGATACTGTAACCGAGTACCCGCGTGTGAACACACAGATAATAATTTTTACCAACCACATGCACACGGAGACCAGATGTAAAATAAAAAAGCACATGAGAGCTCAATACATCATCCTTAAAATACAAGAAAGAAAGAAAGAAAGAAAGAAAGAAACAAAGAAAGACACAAAGAAAAGGCGAGAGAGGGTTGGTTTGTTTTTTTAACCCGTGCACGAGATATTCTGCGTGCGTTTGCACACAGGATCTCATTTTAAGATCTGTTCCAAAATACTTGGGGTACTGGAGTTGGTACTGATGGTACCTGCAAGGGCAAAATCCCTTCCAACTGGTGCCTTGGTCTCTCTGTGGGTAAAGGCATTGTTCTTTGTGAAAGAAACTGAACTCAGTGCCTACCTCCTTGGACAAAGATAAGAAGAAAGCAACTAGAATGGTGTCTTCTGTTACTGAAGGAATGAAATCATAGCAGGATCCTTGGACATGTTTTCTGTTCAAGTACGCCGACAAAGTACCAGATTGTTTAAACTTTCAAATGTCAAGGAACACATGCACACCACACACACACACACACAACACACACACACATCACACACACACACAGATAGAGAGAGGGGGGTCAGACAGACAGACTGTCGGACACACGCACACACACAACACGCTAACACACGCACAACACACTTACACACACACACACACACACACACACGGACTCACACACACAACACACCACACACACACACACCACACACACACACACACCACACACCACGAACAACACACGAACTCACACACACACACACACACACACACACTTACACACACACACACAACACACACACAGTCTTTTCTGCCCATACTACATTTCAACAACCCCTACCACCACCCCCCTACCCCCTACCCTCCACCCAGCTATTCTTTGTAGGTACATACATACACACAATTCTGAATTCTCACAGAACCTGGCGACTGCTTTACCCAGACACGCATCAACCCCACAGATCTTTATTGTTGGCCAGTGAATGACATGGCATGTGCTGTTCACTTAGAATTGAACTCCTGCCTACTCTCTTTTCAGGGCCAACCAGACGGCACGGAATGTAGGCAGCCATCTTATCAGCGTGACGTCACGGAGTCAGCATGGTTCCAGATTTTTTTTTGCCGTCTGGGGTAGTGATAACAACTGGAATTAGAAACAGCATAGGAGGGGTGGTGGGGGGCAGTAGAGTGCTCTGGTACACAGCATCTGGTAGACACAACATTAACTTTGTTGTCTGGCAGATAGAGGGGACGGGATAGCTCAGTGGTCAGAGCACTCGCTTTCCCCCCAGCCAAGGTTAAGAAGCATCGAGCGTGGTTACCACTTGGATTGGGGTGACCGTTTGCGCGCCTTGACTTCAGTAGAATCCTCCAGTTCACCCAGCTGTCAATGAGTACCTGCCCTCTTTAGGGTCAGGGAAGGTAAAGCAGCGAGGGAGAAGAGATGGGCGCCGCCTCAATATGCTGGCCCTTGAGAAGTTGAGGTCTCTGGTGCCTCGTTCCCCTACGACGCATAGATTTTGGGAACCTTTACCTTTTTCCTTTTTTAAACAAAGCATTAACTTTGTGGTCTGGTATACAGACCATTCACATTGTGGTCTGGTACACAAAAATTTAACTTTGTGGTCTAGTGTAAACAGTTTTAACTTTGTGGTCTGGTAGACACAAAGCATTAACTTTGTGCTCTGCCTCAAAACAGTGCCTTGAAGTAGTGCCTCAATGCAGTGCCTCAATGCAATGCCTCAATGAAGTGCCTCAATGCAGTGCCACAATGCAATGCATCAATGCAGTGCCTCCATGCAGTGCTTCTATGCAGTTCCTCCATGCCTCAATGCCGTGTCACCATGCCTCAGTGCAATGCCTCCATGCAATGCCTCCATGCAATGCCTCACGCTCAATGCCTCAATGCAGTGCCTTCAAGGAGTTGAGGTAGACTTTTTTTTTTAATCAGACCTATAGACAGATATATCAGACGTACCAATAATCAGTAGAAACGCCAGACTACACCAGTTTGGAAACAGAAATCCAAAATCCAAATTCTGACGAGAAAAGCTGGAGTGAGCATGGCTAGAACAGCAGCACCAGACGTAGCAATACTGGACGCAAACACCAGATGTATGTACAAGATGAGCTATCAGGTGTACATTAGTGATCACAAACATCAGCAGTACCCAACACACACCAAATAAAACTGAATAGAGATGATTGCCAGCCGTGCCAGTAATGACTGCAGTGATCAGACTGCCAATCTTGGTGCAGAATTATTTCAATCAGCCACGCCGTGTGTTGTCACTAGGAAAATCCTTTCACTAACATTCACATGAAGGCTGAAAGGAGCCAGCGGGCACCAACATCGAGTCAGTTTGAAGCTTACGAGGTATCCATCTACCCATCCATTCAATGTGTGTGTGTGTGTGTGTGTGTGTGTGTGTGTGTGTGTGTGTGTGTGTGTGTGTGTGTGTGTGTGTGTGTGTGTGTGTGTGTGTGTGTGTGTGTGTGTGTGTGTGTGCTGATGCTCTATGGCTTGTTTTTTTAGGGTGTTGTGTGGTTGTTTGGGGGGTTTTTTCTTTCTTTTTTTTCGTGCTTCAACTAATGCTCATTGTTTGATGCCGGTGCAAATGTGTGGTTATGATACTTTGATGATTATGACGTAAGGCTATTATAAAATGTGAGGAAATGTGTGTGTGTGTGCGCGCGTGTCTGTGCAGATGTACGCGCAGTGTGTGTGGTGTGTGTGTGTGTGTGTGTGTGTGTGTGTGTGTGTGTGTGTGTGTGTGTGTGTGTGGTGCGCGCGCGCGCGCGTGCTGCGTGCGTGCGTGCGTACGTTGTGTGTGAGTGAGTGTGTGTGAGTGTGCTTGTGCGCGCGTGTGTGTGTGAGTGTGCTTGCGCGCGCGCGTGTGTGTATGTGTGGTGTGTGTGTGTGTGTGCGTGTATGTGTGTCTGTGTGTGTGGGTGTATGTGTGTGTTGATTTTGGGGGGAGGGTTGTCTGTTTAGGGGAGTGGGGTGTCAGGGAGGGGAGTTTGTCAGTGTTTAATTCGTCTTGTTTCGATCGGTTAATTTTTGTGGTCTTTCATTGATTTCTTGATTTCCCAATAATTGAATGGAAAATTGTGTGATTCATTTCATTGCTTTTTGATACTATTTTGTTTGTTGATTCATTGGTTTATTCATGTTTGTTTCACTTTTTGCCCATGAGGGCCTGGTGTAAAGAAGCCTCTGGCTTATCCAATTACCCTCATTAAAATATTCGAGTTCGAGTTCGAGTTCTTGTTCATCCATCCATTTATCCATCCATCCATCTCTCTCTCTCTCATCTCTCATCTCTCTCTCATCTCTCTCTCTCTCTCTCTCTCTCTCTCTCTCTCTCTCTCTCTCTCTCTCTCTCTTCTCTCTCTCTCTCTTCTCTCTCTCTCTCTATCTCTTTCTCTCTCTCTCTCTCTCTCCCCTCTCTCTCTCTCTCTCTCTCTATCTTCTCTTCTCTCTCTCTCTCTCTTCTCTCTCTCTCTCTCTCTCTCTCTCTCTCTCTCTCTCTCTCTCCTCTCTCTCTGTTTTGGGAATTATATATTGGATATTATCTCTGAAATACACACACACACACACACTCTCTGTCTCTCTGTCTCTTTCTCACCTTTTATCGTCTCGCTTATAGTTATAGTGTATCCTGATGAAGGATTCATATTTTATATTTTCAATACTTTATTGGACTTGCCTCTGTACATAATTTTTAATGAGTGCCCTATTTCAATATCTTATAGTTATGTGTAACAAGTATGTGTACCATTTGACATTGTGTAGATGTTTATCTTTATGACTTATTAAGTTTGGTTGTGTTATTTTCTTGGCTCTGTTGTTGTTCTTGTTGTTGTTGTTTGTCTGTTTTTTCTCTTTTTTATCTTGATCTGTTGGTTTGCTTTTTCTTTCTCTTTTGTTTGTTTTGTTTGTTTTGGTTAGGGTTTTTTTGGGGGGTGGGGGTGGGTATTTTAAGGGTTTTCTTTTATTTGCTTGCTTTGGGGGGGGGGGGTGGTTGTTGGGGGAGAGCTGTTTTGAAAAGGGTTATTTCCCCTTGTTTTTATTGTGAGACTTATATGTATTGGGTTATTATTATTAAGATGTATCCCTAACGGGCGGGGACTGGGTG
>CM054143.1:18460986-18476693 GCA_028751875.1 Rapana venosa | reverse complement strand
TAAAAAATTTTTACCCCCCCCCCAAAAACCCCCCCCCTTCCCCCCCCTTTTCTTTCGGAAAGAACTGAACTCAGTGCCTACCCTCCTTGGACAAAGATAAGAAGAAAGCAACTAGAATGGTGTCTTCTGTTACTGAAGGAATGAAATCATAGCAGGATCCTTGGACATGTTTTCTGTTCAAGTACGCCGACAAAGTACCAGATTGTTTAAACTTTCAAATGTCAAGGAACACATGCACACACACACACACACACACACACACACACACACACACACACACACACAGATAGAGAGAGGGGGGACAGACAGACAGACTGTCGGACACACGCACACACACACACACGCTAACACACGCACACACACACTTACACACACACACACACACACACACACACACCGGACTCACACACACACACACACACACACACACACACACCGAACACACACACAACTCACACACACACACACACACACACACACCACACTTACACACAACACACACACACACACACAACACACACACACACACACACACACAACAGGTCTTTTCACCCATACTACATTTCAACAACCCCTACCCACCACCCCCCTACCCCCCTACCCTCCACCCCAGCTATTCTTTTGTAGGTACATACATACATACACACAATTCTGAATTCTCACAGAACCTGGCGACTGCTTTACCCAGACACGCATCAACCCCACAGATCTTTATTGTTGGCCAGTGAATGACATGGCATGTGCTGTTCACTTAGAATTGAACTCCTGCCTACTCTCTTTTCAGGGCCAACCAGACGGCACGGAATGTAGGCAGCCATCTTATCAGCGTGACGTCACGGAGTCAGCATGGTTCCAGATTTTTTTTTGCCGTCTGGGTAGTGATAACAACTGAATTAGAAACAGCATAGGAGGGGTGGTGGGGGGCAGTAGAGTGCTCATGGTACACAGCATCTGGTAGACACAACATTAACTTGTTGTCTGGCAGATAGAGGGGACGGGATAGCTCAGTGGTCAGAGCACTCGCTTTCCCCCCAGCCAAGGTTAAGAAGCATCGAGCGTGGTTACCACTTGGATTGGGGTGACCGTTTGCGCGCCTTGACTTCAGTAGAATCCTCCAGTTCACCCAGCTGTCAATGAGTACCTGCCCTCTTTAGGGTCAGGGAAGGTAAAGCAGCGAGGGAGAAGAGATGGGCGCCGCCCTCAATATGCTGGCCCCTTGAGAAGTTGAGGTCTCTGGTGCCTCGTTCCCCTACGACGACATAGATTTTGGGACACCTTTACCTTTTTACCTTTTTTAAACAAAGCATTAACTTTGTGGTCTGGTATACAGACCATTCACATTGTGGTCTGGTACACAAAAATTTAACTTTGTGGTCTAGTGTAAACAGTTTTAACTTTGTGGTCTGGTAGACACAAAGCATTAACTTTGTGCTCTGCCTCAAAACAGTGCCTTGAAGTAGTGCCTCAATGCAGTGCCTCAATGCAATGCCTCAATGAAGTGCCTCAATGCAGTGCCACAATGCAATGCATCAATGCAGTGCCTCCATGCAGTGCTTCTATGCAGTTCCTCCATGCCTCATGCCGTGTCACATGCCTCAGTGCATGCCTCCATGCAATGCCTCCATGCAATGCCTCACGCTCAATGCCTCAATGCAGTGCCTTCAAGGAGTTGAGGTAGACTTTTTTTTTAATCAGACCTATAGACAGATATATCAGACGTACCAATAATCAGTAAAACGCCAGACTACACCAGTTTGGAAACAGAAATCCAAAATCCAAATCTGACGAGAAAAGCTGGAGTGAGCATGGCTAGAACAGCAGCACCAGACGTAGCAATACTGGACGCAAACACCAGATGTATGTACAAGATGAGCTATCAGGTGTACATTAGTGATCACAAACATCAGCAGTACCCAACACACACCAAATAAAACTGAATAGAGATGATTGCCAGCCGTGCAGTAATGACTGCAGTGATCAGACTGCCAATCTTGGTGCAGAATTATTTCAATCAGCCACGCCGTGTGTTGTCACTAGGAAAATCCTTTCACTAACATTCACATGAAGGCTGAAAGGAGCAGCGGGCACCAACAATCGAGTCAGTTTGAAGCTTACGAGGTATCCATCTACCCATCCATTCAATGTGTGTGTGTGTGTGTGTGTGTGGTGTGTGTGTGTGTGTGTGTGTGTGTGTGTGTGTGTGTGTGTGTGTGTGTGTGTGTGTGTGTGTGTGTGTGTGTGTGTGCTGATGCTCTATGGCTTGTTTTTTTAGGGTGTTGTGTGGTTGTTTGGGGGTTTTTTCTTTCTTTTTTTTCGTGCTTCAACTAATGCTCATTGTTTGATGCCGGTGCAAATGTGTGGTTATGATACTTTGATGATTATGACGTAAGGCTATTATAAAATGTGAGGAGATGTGTGTGTGTGTGCGCGCGTGTCTGTGCAGATGTACGCGCAGTGTGTGGTGTGTGTGTGTGTGTGTGTGTGTGTGTGTGTGTGTGTGTGTGTTGTGTGTGTGTGTGTGTGCGCTGCGCGCGCGCGTGCGTGCGTGCGTGCGTGCGTACGTTGTGTGTGAGTGAGTGTGTGTGAGTGTGCTTGTCGCGCGTGTGTGTGTGAGTGTGCTTGCGCGCGCGCGTGTGTGTAATGTGTGAGTGTGTGTGGTGTGTGCGTGTATGTGTGTCTGTGTGTGTGGGTGTATGTGTGTGTTGATTTTGGGGGGAGGGTTGTCTGTTTAGGGAGTGGGGTGTCAGGGAGGGGAGTTTGTCAGTGTTTAATTCGTCTTGTTTCGATCGGTTAATTTTGTGGTCTTTCATTGATTTCTTTATTTCCCCAATAATTGAATGAAAATTGTGTGATTCATTTCATTGCTTTTTGATACTATTTTGTTTGTTGATTCATTGGTTTATTCATGTTTGTTTCACTTTTTGCCCATGAGGGCCTGGTGTAAAGAAGCCTCTGGCTTATCCAATTACCCTCATTAAAATATTCGAGTTCGAGTTCGAGTTCTTGTTCATCCACCATTTATCCATCCATCCATCTCTCTCTCTCTCATCTCTCATCTCTCTCTCATCTCTCTCTCTCTCTCTCTCATCATCTCTCTCTCTCTCTCTCTCTCTCTCTCTCTCTCTCTTTCTCTCTCTCTCTCTCTTTCTCTCTCTCTCTATCTCTCTCTCTCTCTCTATCTCTCTCTCTCTCTCTCTCTCTCTCTCTCTCATCTACTCTCTCTCATCTCTCCTCTATCTCTCTCTCTATCTCTCTCTCTCTCTCTCTCTCTCTCTCTCTCTCGTCTCTCCTCAGTTTTGGGAATTATATATTGGATATTATCTCTGAAATACACACACACACACACACTCTCTGTCTCTCTGTCTCTTTCTCACCTTTTATCGTCTCGCTTATAGTTATAGTGTATCCTGATGAAGGATTCATATTTTATATTTTCAATACTTTATTGGACTTGCCTCTGTAAAAAATTTTTAATGAGCCCCCAAAATAAATTTTTTAACAAAACCCTTTTTGCATTGTGTAATGTTTTACCAAGACAAAGTTTTTGTGTTTTTTTTTGGGGGTGGGCTTGGGGTTTTTTTTTCGCTTTTTTTAAGTTTGGGTTTTTCTTTCTTTGGGTTTTTTGTTTTGGGGGTTTTTTTTGGGGGGGGGGGGGAAAGGGTTTTTTTTTACTTGTTTGGGGGGGGGGTTTTGGGGGAGACGGGAAAAAATTACCCCCTTTGATTGGAACAAAATAAAAGGGGTTTAATTTTTAAATGTTAACGGGGGGACGGATTAAAAAAACCATAATTTAACATTTAAAAAAAGTTTTCCCCCCATTGATTGCGCCCCCTTCGGGGCTCGCAACGCTTGGGTTGGACCCCGGACCCTCATTTCTTTTCTGCCCGGGTTTTAAAAGGGTTGGTTTTTTGGAAATGGGAAAAAGGACAAAGGGAACTTCAAACCCAAAAAAGGGGTTTTAAATAAGGTGTTTTTGAATTACATAAAAAGAAAAAAAGGTTTTTCCTAACCAGGCAAAAACAATTTTACACAAGCCGTGAAGAACAAAGGGCAGCTTGGGTGATGACCCGGGGCCACAACTAACTTAAAAAAAGCCCTTTCCCCCCCAGGGGGGTGTTGGAGGCATACCAAAAACAAAAAAATTTCAAAGCCCAAAAATGGTTTTTCCCCAAACTATCAGCTAAGAAGCTCTTTTTACACAGTCCCCCGGACCCCCGGACCCAATGGGAAAAAACAGCAGAAGAAAACAGCCCCTGGGGGAAAAATTTCATTTCGAAAGAAAAAGAAGAAAGAGGGGTACCAAAAAAACCAAAACTTTAGTTAAAGGGAAAAGAAAAAGTTTTTGACGGCACACAAAAAAATTGGTAAACAAGAACAAAAAAGGGGAAAAATTTTGTAAAGGGGTTTGAAGCTTAAGGAGCAGATCAAAAACAATACCAATTATTGAAAAAGAAAACCCCAGGGATTTGGGCCAAAGACATTGCAAACACCTTTGGAAAACCCATTCGGAAAAAACCCAGCCCCATTTGCACTATGGGCCAAAAGGGGCGAAAAGGGAGAAAAAGGATTCTGACAAACCGAGGTGGCACAATGTGCATAATTTTCCCCAAAGAAAGAAAACCACAAGCCGGGAAAATCTTTTTCCACCTGGAAAAGTGGGGGGAGGAAAGCAAGACAGTGTGATAACCCGGGGGCCCAAAACCATAACACCCCTCCCCAAAGGAAAAATGGAAAGGGACAGGGAGGCAAAACAATGAGGCCTTTTTTTAACATACCTGGAAAAATCAGAACTCGTTACGAAAGGGGAAGACTGAAATCAAGACTGAAAAAGGGCCCAGAAACGGTGGACCCCTACAACAGGGTAAAAGAGGGGCAAAAAGGGGCCAAAATTTTTTTATGTCCCCGGGGAAACAAAACCCCCAAAAAGAGGGATAAAGAAGGGAAAAGGGGAGGGGCCAGTGACCCCCCACAGGGGGCATGACCCCCAACAACGAGCCAGAAGACGTTTTTGGGGGGAAAAAAAGAAAAAGCCTACCCCAAAGAAAAACCCTGCTCCAAGAAAACTGTAAAAAAAAGAAAACTTTGCCAAAAATTGCCAAAGTCTGTGCAAAGAAGATCAAAAGACATCCCACTAAGGTCAGGAAGTTCAACTCAAAAATAAAGACAAGGCAAAAATTTGATACCGAAAAAAAGGGCGGGGATTCGGGCGGGCAAAAAATTTAAAAAATCCCGGTAAAAAAATCTAAATTGCAATGAAAAAGCAGAAAAAAAAAAAAAGACAATTTGAAAATAGTGAAAAATTCCCCTAACTAAAATTATAAATAATGTTGTGTAAAAATGAAAAGATTAATAGTTGCCAAAAAAAATAGAAATGAACAGAAAACGGGAAAACTTTACCAAAAAAATTTTTTAAAAGAAAATTAATTTGCAAAGGCCCAAAGTTTCCCCAAAAAGGAAGGACGGGAAAAGGGAAGTTTTTAGTCAAAATTTAAAAGAACCCTTTTAAAAATATGGGTAGCAAAAACTGGTAAAGTGCCACAAGGTTGGTACCAAAGTACAATTTTTTTTTTAACAAATTTCCTCCAGGGGGAAAAAATTCCCCTTAAGTGAAAAAAAAAAAAAGGGGTAGGAAAGGGGAAAAGGGACCCCGGGGCCACGTTTAATTAGCAAAGTAAAAAATTTTTTCCAAAACCAAATTTTAAAAAAGCGACGTCACTATAATTTAAAATTTTTGAAATTTAATTTTTAACTTTTAATTTTTCTTTCCAAAATTCCCAGAATTTTTATTTTTTTTGCCAAAATGTTTTTTGTTAACAGTTTTTTGAGCTTTTTATTTATTTTTGTTATTTAATGTTTTGTTTCAAACCCAAAAAGTTACCTAAAGTTTTCAGGTTTTCGTATTTCGAAAACCCTTTATTTTTTTTGGGAAAAAATAGTAAACTGAAAATACTTTTTTAAATTAAAATTTTTTGGGAAACTAAAAAGATTTTTACAATTTCCTTTTGTTTTTGTTTTTGGAAAACCAACAATTTGTAGGAAAACTAGAAATGATTCTAAAAAAAAACAATTTTCTTATAACGGGGGTTAAATGAAGAAAAAAAGGGGGAAGACTTTAAAAATTTTTAAACATATTTTTAAAATTTAAAAATTAAAAAAATTCAAACAATGGGAAACAAATTACTATGTAAAATTTTTTTTTAAAAGGGCTTTGAAAAAATTGTGTATTAATTTTTAAAAAAGGAAAGTTTTTGCATTTTCAAAAAGAAACATTTTTAAAACCATTTGGGGAAAATGGTGGAATTTTTTTTATGAAGAAAAAGCCAAAAAAAAAGAAAAAACGCAAATTTAAAAAACTTTTCATGAAACAGAGGAAGAAAAAGAAAATCTTTTGAAGGTTTTAAAACGTCTAAGCTAAAAAAACAAAGGTAAAAAAATGAAACAAAAAAACCTTTAAAAATAGTTTCTATTTACTTTTTTTGACAAAAAAATTAAAAAGGAATGGGATGTGGAAAAAAAAAAAAAGGGTGGTAAATTAAACTTTTAAAAAAAAAGGGAGGACGAAATTTATTCAAAAAAAAAATTTAAAACTTGAAAGATAAAAAAAAAAATTAAAAAAGGAAAAAAATTTTTGGAAAATAACAACTTCCCTTTAAAAAAAGTATTAAACCGGTTGTGTTTAAACAACTCTTTTATAGGATGAGGGTAAAACCCCATTTAAAAAAAGTATTTAAAAACCCTTGAAGAAACATAGAGGGAAATTTTGGGGGGAAGTTGATTTAAAAGGAAGGAATGAACACCTTTGAACAAAAAAATCTGTAAATCAGAAGTAGTACAAGCGATATCAAAGTTTAAAATAGGAAAAACCTGGGGAAATTGACAATATATTACTGAAATTTTAAAAAAAAGGAGGCAAAGCTGTACTTGATTTTTGGTGAATTTTTTAACACTATTTCAGTTTAGGTGTTTATCCGAAAGAGGGGTCAAAAGCCATAATAAACCATTTAAAAAAAAGGAGATATTGAAAATGCAGATAATTACAGAGGATGTCACTGTTAAGTATAATTTAAAAAATTTTATACAAAATATTGAATGCACGATTTTAAAACGGGTTAGAAACAAAATTGATTTCTAAAAGTCAGCGGGTTTTCCGAAGGGGAAAAACAACTGTTGATAAAAAATATTTAATTTATATGCTTTTGCCAAAAAGTAGAAAAAAACAAAGAAAATTGTTGTAGCTTTTGTTGATTTCAAAAAAGCTTTGATTCGTACTCATAAAAACTCTTGAATCTTGAGAAACCAAGGTGTGAAATGGAAAATTTTTGGCTTCCTTAAAGCAATGTATTCTTCTTTATCTCATGGTACGTGCAAATTGTGACTTACGATTTTTTTGAGTGCCCTTTGGGGGGAAAGGGAAAGGGTTGTTTAAATTCCTAGTTATTTTCTGTTTTTAAAATCACTTTTTAGTCCAATGATGTTAAAGGAAACATGGTACCAAAAATTTTGCCAACATAGGAAATTTTTTATATTCTCTTTGGGGATGATGTGCTTTGTTTTCTACTTCAGTGCGGGCTTAAAAACATTAAAACTCCTACAAAATTTGCAATGCATGAAATTGAATGTGAACACGAGAAAAAAAAAATTTTATGGTATTCAGAAAAGGGGGGTATTTAGGACTCATGAGAAGTGGTTTTAAAGGGAAGAAACAGATGTTTTTAATATTATTGTTATTTAGGTTTCCCATTTCACTAAATTTACATGAAAAGAGTCCCGAAGGTTGGCATCAAGGGGTTAAGAAACATTTGTCAACTGAATAGGGCTTTTAAAAAAATAAAAGAAAGACCCCAAAACATTTTTTAAATTTTTTTGATTTTAAAAAGTTCAACCAATTCTGCTGATTTTTCTGAAAAGGGGGTTTTTAACAAAATTAATCATTTAGAAAAAGCTCATACAAAGGCTTCAAAAATTTTTAGTGCCCATGAGAACTCCAAAAAAAATTTGGGTTTTTATGGATTTGGGAAGAACCTCTGTATTTTAATTCATATTTCGTCATAAGGTATTGGTTTAAATTTTAAAAAATGAAAAATAAAGACTCCACACAAAGCTTATCAGATTTTTTTGGGATTAATAGAATTGGTAAAGATTTTTTGGGTATCAAAAATTTAGGGAAATTCTATGCGAGACAGAGTTTGTTTTTTTTTGGTTGCAGCAAGGTTGGGTCATCAAAGTGTTTATAAATTATTAAAGCGAATTTTTTTTAATCAATACACCAAGAGGCGGCACTATCAAAAACCCGTGATAGGTAAGAAATTATAACCTTTAAAAAAATTTTTTGAAAAGGAAAAATATGTACTGACAGGGAAAACCACTTTTTCAAGTTCCATTTCACAAGTTAATTTAATTTTTTCTGCCTATCAATCAAAGTGCCCCGGGTTTAGTAATATCTGCAAAGAAATCATGTCCATTTGCAGGTCAGAAATGGAAGACGAAACATTTTTTGTTGTTTTCCCACAAAAATTCTGATTTAAGAAAAAGTTTCGGGGGGTGGGGTAGCTAAAACCCCCATTCAGGGTTTTTTTACAAAAACTAAAAGTAAACAAAAATGCACAGGTCCCCCGGGTTCATTTTCCTGCATAACAAGGAAAAAAAACTTGATTGGAATTTGTACCCTTTTTGAGGGGCTTTGACAATTTTAACTTAGAAAATTTTTTTTTTTTGTGTGGGTTAATTCTGCTTCAAAAATGCGATGTATGTGGGTGTTGTGTGGTGTGGTGTGGTGTGGTGTGTGTGTGGTGTGTGTGGGGTGTGTGTGGTTGTTGTGTGTTTTTTGTGTTCAGTGTGTCCCTGTGATATGTCGGGTTTTATTTTGTGTGTATGCGCGCCCCCTTTTTGGGTAAAGTGCAGGGTATTCGTTCGCGTTGCGAGAGCTCATGAATGTGTGGTGTGAAAACGATTCTAAACAAGTAATGATGGAAAGTGCCATGTTTATAAGTAAAAAAATAGATCAAATTCACTTTCGGGAAATTTATAACATATCCCAAACAAGGAAAGATAAGAGAGAAGTTTAAAAAGATGATTTATTGAATTAATTACTGAAAAAGTAACATCATGTTTTAGGGTTAAATAAGGACATGCTCCAGTCGTGTGCTAGTGGTTTTTTAAAATGTGTGCATCACAAAAAAGAAACAAAAACTATGATTTTCATATTTTTAGTTTTTCCCTTTTTCCCCTTTACCTGTATTTGGGCCCAAAGGCCCAATACAATTAAAAAGTTCAGAGTTCAGAGTTTAGAATTTTTAAGTTTTCCCCTCTCTCTCCCCCCTCCTTTGGAAACATTTTATCTAAATGTTTTGTTGCTTAATTTAATGAAACGCCATTGAGCGTTTATTTTTATTGTGTTTGTGTCACCGCTCGTGCACAGCGAACATTGTGTATGTTTGTGCGGCGTGCGGGTGTGAGTGTGTGGTTTTGTGTGTATTGTTGGGAGATGATTTTGGGGGGGAGGGGGTTGAGTGTAAGAGCAGATGGATGCCCATGCGCTGCTCTGTGTGTGTTTTGCGTGTGGTAGAAGGGATTGAGGGAAATGTCCACAAGGACTGTCGGGTGAAAATTTGCAATTTTTTGTGATTAGAGGACATGTTGATGAAAATTGTTTCTAAGTGAACTTGCAATTTTTGATTTAAACCCCATTTTCTCTTTTTTTACTAAAATTACAAACAGAAAAGCACAGTGTGTGGGGTTTTTTGGGTGGGGTTTTTTGGGGGGGGTTTTTTTTTTGTTTTTTTTTTGGTTTTTTCCCATACACATTTTGTAACATTGCAGTAGCCAGAGCGAATGGTTGTATTTGATTATACATTTTTTTGGAGTGGGAATGTTTGAAATGCAATAAAATTGTGGTGTAGAAAAATTTAGAAAAATGCAAAAAACCAATGAGCATTTAAAGATTTCAAATCTTAGATTTAGAGTCTTGATGTTTATTTTTTTTAGGTGGAAGGTTTAACATACAGGTATAGTTTCATCAATAACTTTGTTATAGGCTTTTTCTTTTTGTGTACCTGGGAAGTGGTTTTGGGGAACTGATTTTTTTTTTTTTAGCTGTGTTTTAGTTTTGATTTGTTGGCAACTACATCTTAATTTTAAAATTGTTGGGGAAAACTTATCAAGAGTAACAGTTTTTGATGCACTCCAGGTATTATGCCAAAGCTTACCAAAAATTTATTGAATTTTTTTTTATCTTTTAACTTTTCATCTTCAGTATTTTTTTCCCCTCAATGTTATTGTGGCCAAAGGCCGATGTACTTAAACAATTTCGATTCAAGTTCAGATTTCTCTCTCTCTCTCTCCCCTCTCCCCCTCTCCCTCCTCTCTCTTCCCTCCTTTCCCCCCCCCCCCCCCTCCCCCTCCCCTCTCTCTCTCTCTCAGAGGGGGGGAAACCTATTGGTTAAACGTTGCGCATTGCCCGTGATCACTGACCCCGGTTTGAATCTCGTACAAAATATTTTCCCTTGGGGTTATCATAAATGCCGGGCTCCACTCCTCCTAAAAGTCCCTTTAAAAGAGACAAAAACCGAGGTAAACACTTGCGCACACGAAAAACCTTTCCGCTTTTCGAAAGAGTAGGGCCCTCTTTTGCCGGGGGGAACGGAGACAAAAAATACAAAACGCATACAAAACGGGGACTACATGAAAAGAGCACGTACTTCTTATTTCCAAAAATCCTTTAAAAAAAATCATTATCTATCTTAAAACGATCGAATTGATTATGATGACGATGATAGATAGATAATAGATAAAATAGAAAAGAAAGATAGATAGAATAAAAGATAGAAAAATAATAGATAGATAGATAGAAAAAGATAGAAAAAATAGAAATAGATAATATTTGGGGTATATAATTTAAATATAAAATTTATATATATTCTACGCCCCGGAAAATGGGCGCCGCCAGGCTACTTTTGCCCAAAAACACGCTAAAGGGAAAGGAAAAGAAAATAAAGAAATACCGGATCGGGCCCCCGCCCGGTCAAAAAGGACCCGCGCCTTCCTCTGCCACCAGGGGGGAGGGGCCAATGTGCTACTGGGGAACCCCCACAAAAAAATCAGAGGAAGGGGGTACATCCCCTTCGCAACGTGGAACGTCAGAAGTCTGGGCCCCAAACAGGGAAACTCCAAGAAATATATACGACTGGACAGGGACACCTGGGATTTGGTAGGGCTCTGGAGTCAGATGGAAAAAAAACACGGGGAACACCATACTGACGAGGGCCATTTGTCTACTATAGCGGGGGCAGGGCAAGCATATCAATGGGAAGGGGCTGCAACAAGAACAATCAAAACTCGGTAATAGGATACACCCATAAACAGCCGGATTAAAGGCCCCCTCCGCCCAGGGGAGCCCCCTTCAACACACAGGATTCAAGCCAAAGCACCAAAACGGGCACAGACGAAGTCGTAGAGGAATTCCTACAACCAACTACAGGGCACTCGATAAGAGAAACCAAAAGACAAATTTTTATCATCCAGGGAGACTGAACGCCAAGGGGGGCGGAGACGCACTGAAAAAACTGGAGCAAAACGCGGGCCCCCGAATGCAATCACCAATGGCGGACTCCGACACTGGAATTTGCCCCACAACGACACGGGGCTCGCCAATAACCCTTTAGAACACAAGGCATCCCGACGCTGGACTGGCATTCACCCCAAGGACCACACAACCAATTGACTACATCCGTGCAGAAACCTTTTGATCTGGCATCAACAGAGCCAAGACGAGGACATTTTCCCCGGTGCAGACATTGGCAGCGATCATGACCTCGTTGGGGTCCGAACTTAGGTCCGATTGAAGAAACCCAAAAAGACAAAAACCCGACTCAAGTTCAACCTGGGCAAACTGAAGGACCCCACCTCGCCGAGTCCTTCCAAGCAAAATAGGAGGAAATTCGCACCACTTTCTGGCACTTAAAAAGATCCCGAAACGAGACCACCATTTTTTAAAAAACAGGATGACTGAGACAGCAAGCATACTTTTGGCAAACATGCCGAAAAACACAACCATGGGTTTACAGATGAAATTTGAATATGTTACAAAAGACGAGACCGAAGAAAGCAAGAACACCAGGGGACATTTTGGGACAAGAATAAACAAAAGATCAGGAAGACATGAAAAAACCAAGGGGGGAATGGGTAAGAAAAATGTACAAAATGAAGAGACCTGACAAAGAATAAACAGAAGAGCTACCAGATTGTGAAAGACTACCAAAAAGAATCAGGCAAAGTCGTAACTCCAGGACAAAAAGGAAATTCCTAACAAAAAGAAGGAAATCGTTGGCAAAGGGCGGAAACTGTTTTCCAACTCACAACATCAGACCAGGCGACCCCACGTTCTTGCAAAACCAAACCCCATCGAATAAAAAACTTCCCAAACACGCGAGGAAGTAAATAGCAATTAGACCTGAAAAAAGGAAAATCACAGGAAAAACCCAAAACCCACAAGCTATCCAAAACGGGGAGAAGCAGGACAGAAAAATCCTCAAATCGCAACAAAACTGGGAGAACCGGAGATGCCTACACCATGGACCCAATCACTCCACATAACTCTCCCCAAGAAAGGGAAACCCAAGTCCAAAAAAACCGGACAATCCCCTCATAATCAGCCAGTAAATTTAAAGCTGAAAAATGATCCGAACGGCTGAAACCACAGGGAGAAAAGATCACGCCAAGAGCAGGCCGGTTTCCCCCAAATAAAGCACCACGAAAAATATTCAACCCGAGGGTTTTTGTGTGAAAAATACAGCCGCTCAAAAGACCTTTCCCCTCTTCATTTATTTTTAAAAAGGCTTCGATAGAGTATGGCATACGCCCTGTGGCCACCAGAACAAATTCAACATGGCCAGAACAACCCCCACCATCAAGGGAAAACCCACCAAAGGCCCCATGCAGTACTCGTACGGGCACGGTAGGGAATGGTTCCTACCTCAGTTGGGTTCCGCGGGATGTCTGCTGTCCCCCGACACTAATTTAACATTTTCCTCGAACGCTCATGACTGACGCCTTGGAAACCCCCAAGGCACATCCATTGAGGGGGAACAATCACAAAACCCCGTTTGCCGAGACTTTACGGTCTGGCAGAAATAAAAGGAACTTCCAACCTAGTGCAGAAACTGGACAAATATCCCCCGAACCATGGAAAACAGTGCCGAAAAACCAAGCTCAGACAAACAGTGCCCACCAACACCACCAAAATCACTTACGGAAAGAACTGGAGACAGTTACCCCAAAGACCTTTGGGGGGAATAAGTGAGGAGGGGATAAGAGAAATTAGAAAGGGCAAAAAGAGAATGGGAAGACAAAGAAAAATGGAAAGAAAAACTCCTTCGAACCCAAGTAAATTACAAACCGTGTCCCCTCCTGCTTCCGTCTCCTCCAGCCCCCTTTTCCCTTTTCCCAAAAGGGTCCTTCATCCTCCCCCTTCCCCAAAAACCCCCCAGAAGCATCAACCCGGGGGGGGAAGACCTACGAAAACCAGGGGGAAAAAGAAAAACCCCCGAGGGTGGCACTAACACCTAGAAAAGGGCGAAAACCTCCTGCAAGGAAAATTTAAAAAAACCGGGCAACAAGGAGAAAAAGGGCCGACACATCCTAAAGGACAGGGGAGGACTTTAGTGCACCAGGCACTTGCCCAACCGCACAAGTACCAGTGGTCCACCGTTGTCCCAATGCACGAAGACCCCCGGGGGTTTGGGACCGTAACATGAAACTGAAAATCTGAAGACGTTTCAAGTAAACGGGCAGAAAAAGGAGAGAGGCAAAAAAATTTCCGAATGGAAAAAAGGGAGGGGGGACTCATTACCGCAGGGGCGGATAATAGTTGTCCCTTTTGGGAAAAACAGGGAAGTGTTGGACATTGAGGTGTTTACTTTTGGGGTGGGGGTTTTAAAAAAAGTAAATTTTTTTGCGGGACAAAACGAAAATATTGAATTTTTAAAAGGGGCCCCAAGTTGCCCAAGACCATTTTCTTGGGTTTTTTTTTTTTTCTTCCCCCCCCAAAGGGAAGACCCCCCTTTTTTTGACTTTAAAAATTTGTACAGAAAGTGTGGTCTTTAAAGGGGAAAAAATCAAACGTTTCCTTTCGGGGGAACAAAAAAGAGGGGTTTGGCAAGCCCCAGACCATTTTTTTTTTGCGCCAGTTAAATTGTCCCTTTTTCGTAAGAGAAGGCCAAAATTTTTGGGCCGTGGGGAAAGATGACAAAACAAAAGCATCCCGGGGACAGGGGGGGAAAAAAAGCACATGTGCTTAAAATTCCTTATCCTCGATAAAGAAAGAAAAAAAATAAAAAATGAAATAAAAAATTAATAAAGTATCACCCATGTGATGAATGCCACTTTCAAGCCCAGATCACTTTTTACCATCTGAGCTGTTTGCATCCTCGAACCTTCAGGTTGGTCATAAAAAAGTATTTACTTATTCTTCATTTCGAGGAAAAAATAAACACTCGTTGGTTTTTTTTTCATCCAGCCCCGTGTGCAAACAGTTTTTAAAAATTGTCCTCCTTTCGAGAGTAAGTCCCGTCCTTCTGCCCAAGCTGAAGGGCTTCAAAGCATTAACGTTATCATCTACATTGGGGTCATCACATCACCAAGCTTTAAAGAAAACCTGTCTATTTTAGCAGCTTTTTATACCCCGGGCCCACACAACTTATTGGGGGCATTCCCGATTCTCTGTCACTGGTGAGCCCGTGCCATTTTTGCTTTCTGTATCAGTGGGGGAGCCTTACACACACACCAAAAACACACACACCGCGCCCCGCGCGCGCCGCGCAAAGCACCCGCACACACACCCAAAAGTCTTTTGGGTGAGAAATAAAAGAGATCCCGTTTTCGAACGCACGCAAACACTTTCTACACGTTAAACCCTTTTTCCCTTTTCGGAAAAGTAGGCCATTGTTCCGGGGAAAAAGGTTTTACAAAATGTACAAAACGCAACACCGGGACTGATATAAAAAAAAAACACAATCTTATTCCCTTAACCTTGAAAAAAAACAAAAAAAAAAAAAAAAAAAAAAAAAAGATAAAAAAAAAAAAAAAAACACAAAACCACCCCAACACACACACACACCAACCAAAACACACACACACACACACACACACACACACACACACACAAAACTAGCCAAATAAGATCATTAAAAACGTGGTTTTTATTTTCCGACATTGTGAATACCCAGGCTACCTAACGCCTGCCCTTGAACAACAATATTGATCCCGGTTCCACCCCCTCACACAAAATAATGGTTCGAAGAAAAGGCAGCCATCAGAACAGAGAGGGGAGAGAAGCAAATCTCGTGGTTTCAAAATAGTGACTTCCCTTGATACGAGGTTGGCCACTTCAGCTATTTCCCAGGAGCTGAGAGGGTTGTTTTCTATCAAGCAGCCGACTGTGGGCACAAGAGAGGAAGCCAATGGGGACGGGATAGCCTGGTGGTTAGAGTGATGTATTCGTGATCTGCTGACCCAGGTTGGAATCTCGTTCAAGAGGACTTTTCCTCTGGAGATAACATCAGTGCCGACTCTCCCCCACCCCCCCCCCCCCCCCCCCCCCCCCCCCCCCCCCCCCCCCCCCCCCCCCCCCCCCCCCCCCCCCCCCCCCCCCCCCCCCCCCCCCCCCCCCCCCCCCCCCCCCCCCCCCCCCCCCCCCCCCCCCCCCCCCCCCC
>CM054143.1:18443486-18448486 GCA_028751875.1 Rapana venosa | reverse complement strand
AGAGTGATAGGAAACCTATCTGCCTTGAATAAATATCGGGGTTTTTTCCTGCAAGCCTGAAAGAAGTGTCACCTGAAAAATGTCCCTTAAATAACAGTACTGTATGTCTACGCCTGTGGCATTTTCATTGGAAAACTGTCCACACTACACACTAACGCTTTATCTTCAGACCTGCAAGACATACAGAAAACACAGAGGACTGGTCACTCAGATACAAAGCCTGATTCCCAGCCTGAAGAGAGTCCTGTGGAGACTGTTGCCTCAACACACCGATATTCTATCTTCAGGCCTGAAGAACTTGTCATCAGAAACCATTGGCTTCATACAGACAGCAGTTCACGTTCAATGAGGAAGCGATGGTGAAATTTTATACAACAGTGCTATGTTTCAGAAGTGACTGTTGCAGAGAAACTTTTTTCATACAATAGTGCTAAATTTCAGAAGTGACTGTTACAGAGAAACTTTTACATACAATAGAGCTATATTTCAGAAGTGACTGTTACAGAGAAACTTTTTTCATACAATAGAGCTATATTTCAGAAGTGACAGTAACAGGAAAATTAGTTTTATACAATAGTGCTATATTTCAAAGGTGACAGTTACAGAGAAACTGTTTCATACAATAGAGCTATATTTCAGAAGTAACTGTTACAGAGAAACTTTTTTATACAATAGAGCCATATTTCAGAAGTGACAGTTACAGGGAAATTAGTTGTATACAATAGAACTATATTTCAGAGGCGACAATTGCGAATTATTTCATACAAAAGAGCTATATTTCAAGAAAGGTGTTGAGGTGTCCTTGGTGCTGGTGATGGCAATAGCGTTGAGGTTCCCTTGTTGCTGGTGGTGGTGTTGAGGTTCCCTTGTTGCTGGTGGTGGTGTTGAGGTTCCCTTGTTGCTGGGGATAGTGTTACGGTTCCCTTTGTGCTTGTGATAGTGTTGAGGTTCCTTTGTTACTGGTGATTAGTGTTGAGGTTCCCTTGTTACTGGTGATTAGTGTTGAGGTTCCCTTGTTGCTGGTGATACTGTTGAGGTTCCCTTGTTGCTGGTAATAGTGTTGAGGTTCCCTTGTTGCTGGTGATTGGTGTTGAGGTTCCCTTGTTGCTGGTGATAGTGTTGAGGTTCCCCTTGTTGCTGGTGATAGTGTTGAGGTTCCCTTGTTGCTGGTGGTGGTGGTGAGGTTACCTTGTTACTGGTGATTAGCGTTGAGGTTCCCTTGTTACTGGTCATTAGCGTTGAGGTTCCTTTGTTACTGGTCATTAGTGTTGAGGTTCCCTTGTTACTGGTGATTAGTCTTGAGGTTCCCTTTTCGCTGGTGATTAGTGTTGAGGTTCCCTTGTTACTGGTGATTAGTGTTGAGGTTCCTTTGTTGCTGGTGATAGTGTTGAGGTTCCCTTGTTACTGGTCATTAGTGTTGAGGTTCCCTTGTTACTGGCCATTAGTGTTGAGGTTCCCTTGTTACTGGTGGTTAGTGTTGAGGTTCCTTTGTTGCTGGTGATTAGTGTTGAGGTTCCCTTGTTGCTGGTGATAGTGTTGAGGTTCCCTTGTTGCTGGTGATAAGTGTTGAGGTTCCCTTGTTGCTGGCGATTTGTGTTGAGGTTCCCTTGTTGCTGGTGATGGTGTTGAGATCCTTTGTTGCTGGTGATAGTGTTGAGGTTCCCTTGTTGCTGGTGGTAGTGTTGAGGTTTCCCTTGTTGCTGGTGGTAGTGTTGAGGTTTCCCTTGTTGCTGGTGATAGTGTTGAGGTTCCCTTGTTGCTGGTGGTGGTGTTGAGGTTAACTTGTTACTGGGGATTAGTGTTAAGGTTCCCTTGTTGCTGGTCATTAGCGTTGAGGTTCCCTTGTTGCTGGTGATTAGTGTTGAGGTTCCCTTGTTACTGGTGATTAGTGTTGAGGTTCCTTGTTCTGTGTTGATAGTGTTGAGGTTCCCTTATTTGCTGGCGATTAGTGTTGGGGTTTCCCCTTTGTTGTGGTGATTGGTGTTGAGGCTTCCCTTGTTGCTGGTGATTAATGTTGAGGTTCCCTTGTTCTGGTGATTAGTGTTGAGGTTTTCCTTGTCTTGGTGATAGTGTTGAGGTTCCCTTGTTGCTGGTGGTGGTGTTGAGGTTACCTTGTTACTTGTTATTAGTGTTGAGGTTCCCTTGTTACTGATGATTAGTGTTGAGGTTCCCTTGTTACTGGTCATTAGTGTTGAGGTTCCCTTGTTACTGACGATTAGTGTTGAGGTTCCCTTGTTGCTGGTGATTGGTGTTGAGGTTCCCTTGTTACTGGTGATTAGTGTTGAGGTTCCCTTGTTGCTGGTGATAGTGTTGAGGTTTCCTCGTTACTGGTGATGATGTGGAGGTTCCATTGTTGCTGGTGATTAGTGTTGAGGTTCCCTTGTTGCTGGTGATAGTGTTGAGGTTCCCTTGTTGCTGGTGATGTGGTTGAGGTTCCTTGTTGCGGTGGTGGTGGTGAGGTTCCTTGTTACTGGTGATTAGTGTTGAGGTTTCCTTGTTACTGGTCATATAGTGTTGAGGTTCCCTTGTTACTGGTGATTAGTGTTGAGGTTCCCTTGTTACTGGTCATTAGTGTTGAGGTTCCCTTGTTACTGGTGATTAGTGTTGAGGTTCCCTTGTTACTGGTGATTAGTGTTGAGGTTCCCTTGTTGCTGGTGATAGTGTTGAGGTTCCCTTGTTACTGGTGATGATGTGGAGGTTCCCTTCCTGCTGGTGATGGTGATGGCAATGGTGTTGAGGTTTCTTTGGTGCTGGTGATGGTGATGGCAATGGTGTTGAGGTTTTTGTTGTGATGGTGATGGCATGTGTTGAGGTTTCTTGTGTATGGTGATTTGGCATGGTGTTGAGGTTTCTTTGTTGCTGGTGATGGTGATGGAAATGTGTTGAGGTTTATTTGGTGATGGTGATGGTGATGGCATGTGTGAGGTTTTTTTGATGTGATGGAATGATGTTGAGGTTTATTTGTGATGGTGGGCAATGGTGTTGAGGTTTCTTTGGTGCTGGTGATGGTGATGGCAATGGTGTTGAGGTTTCTTTGGTGCTGGTGATGGTGATGGAAATGGTGTTGAGGTTTCTTTGGTGCTGGTGATGGTGATGGCAATGATGTTGAGGTTTATTTGGTGATGGTGATGGTTATGGCAATGGTGTTGAGGTTATTTGGTGATGGTTGATGGCAATGGTGTTGAGGTTTCTTTCGTGCTGGTGATGGTGTTGGCAATGATGTTGAGGTTTCTTTGGTGCTAGTGATGATGATGGCAATGATGTTGAGGTTTCTTTGGTGCTGGTAATGATGATGGCAATGATGTTGAGGTTTCTTTGGTGCTGGTGATGGTGATGGCAATGATGTTGGGGTTTCTTTGGTGCTGGTGGTGGTGAAGACAAAACTAAAACCGCATACACATGGGGACTGGATGTAAAAAGCATATAAGTTCTTATTCCATTATCCTCAACATGAAGGAATTTTTAAAACGTTAAATGGCAATGGTGTTGAGGTTTCTTTGGTGCTGGTGCTGTTGATGGTGACGACAGCTATGGTGTTTGAGGAACTTCTTCCTTCCAAGGAAGTCAGGATGGCTGGACAAAAGGGGGGAGGGGTGGTGGGGCAAGAGCAGATAGGAGAGAAAAGGTGGGCAAGGGACAGACTACCCATTGTTCTCTCTGCAGAATAATGAGCTAGACAGGCACGTACAACACGCTTTCAGAATTATTCAATGTTTATAGTCGTGTGTGTGTGCATGTGCATGTGTGTTGTGTGTGTGTGTGTGTGTGTGTGTGTGTGGGTGTGTGTGGTGTGTGTGTGTGTGTGTGAGTTGTGTGTTGTTGCGGTGTATGTGAGTGTGTGGTGTGAGTGTGTGTGTGTTGTGTGTGTGTGTGTGTGTGTGTGTGTGGTGTGTGGTGTGTGTGTGTGTGTGTGTGTGAGTGTGTGTGTGAGTGAGTGTGTGTATTCTGTAGTGAAGGAAGGAGGAGTGGTGCTAGAATACCAGCTACTGAGCAGAGATTACATATAGTAGTTGTCTGTCTGATTCCTAACTGACGTTCATACGTCTTTTTAAAAAGTGGGGATTTTGCGAACAAACAAACGAGTGAGTTAGCCAACAAAGAAAGACAACACTGGAGCTGACAGTGGTGAGAGAGACGTGTGGATCCACGGCGTTCAACCTGTCACAGCCTTGAGAAGCAGACTGCCTCAAAAGGTATGCTCAGAACTGCAGTGTGGGCAAAATATAAAAGACAGTGTCACCCAGTGCAGGTCGCACAAATCCAGCAAACAGACCACAGAGAGACAGACAGACAGACAGAGACATACAGATAGAGAGACAGAGAAAGGGAGGGAGGGAGACAGACAGAGGCAGGATAGAGAGAGAGAGGACGAGAGAGAGAGAGAGAGAGAGAGAGAGAGAGAGAGAGAGAGGAGAGAAGTCCGTAAATATAACGTGTTGTGTGATGTCAGACGACTGTGCATGGCGATGGTGGGTGGAACCAGTTCTTTACAGCGTCTGGCTGCAGCAATACATCAGAAAAGACGTCAGCTCCAGCCGGTGAGATTAGTGCGGTCTGTCTGTCTGCCTGTCTGCCTGTCTGTCTGTCTGTCTGCCTGTCTGTCTGTCTGTCTGCCTGCCTGTCTGTCTGTCTGTCTGTGGCCCTTTTTTTCAAAGCCAGAAGGGATAGAAATGAATCAAGGACAGAGAGACAATGACAATGACAATGACAAATTCTTTTATTTCGAGGATAATGAATAAGCACCCGTGTGCTTTTTTACATCCAATCCCCGCCCTTAGGGATATATAAGAGAGAGAGAGAGAGAGAGAGAGAGAGGAGAGAGAGAGAGTGAGTGAGTGTGTGTGTGTGTGGTGTGTGTGTGTGGTGTTGTGTGTGTGTGTGTGTGTGTGTGTGTGTGTGGTGTGTGTGTGTGTGTGTGTGTGTGTGTGTGTGTGTGTGTGTGTTGGGGTGGAATTGAACCTAAGACTGTTCGAGTTTTTTGTCCACCTGCTGGACAGAGA
>CM054143.1:18418486-18430986 GCA_028751875.1 Rapana venosa | reverse complement strand
GGGGTCAGTTTTACGTCTGTTCACTTAAAGTGTCAGATCTGTGGAAGTCTGTAAGCTCGCTGTGGCTATAATACTGTCTAGAAAAGGCACGAGCGAGAGCTGAAGTCATTTTGTTGTTGTTTTTGGTTGTTTGTTGTTTGTTTTATATATAGCTGAGCTCGCTTATGCAACGAGAAATGAAATTAATCAGCTTGGTGACATCAGCTGTAAGTTTTGTACGCTCAATCCATCTCTCCCTTCATTAAAATAAATGTTATGAAAATCGTGATTTTTTTTAATGTATTTCAAGGATAATGGAATAAGCATTCGTGTGGTGTGGTTTTTTACATCCAGTCCCTGTGTGTATGAAGTTTTTCTTAAATATTATCATCTGTTCCCACCGGCATACAATGGCCTGCTCTTCTGAAAAGCAGAACGAGTTTTAACGTGTGCGCAAGATGTTCTGCGTTGCGTTCGCACACGAGACCTCGGTTTATAGTTTCATCTGAAGGACTTTTATGGGGAGTAGAGTCGGCACTGATGTTAACTCCAGGGGAAAAATCCTCTTGAACGAGATTCGAACCCGGGTCAGCAGATCACGAGGGCAATGCTCATCTCTCTAACCACTAGACTATCCTGTCCTCTCAAAGGCCTAGAGGCCTGAAAAGATAATTTAAAAAACCAACCCACTGACAATCATAAGTAAACAACACAGCAATACACACAGCTGATCCCAATCTCTGTGCTTTCAATCATCAATGTCCTGCCGGTATTACGGGAAAAACGGCACAAATATTGCATAATTCACTCCTGAAGAAAAAAAACACAGAGGAAAAATGCTCATGCTTACTGAATTTTTTAAAAAGTATGTGAAGGAAATAAATAAATGAATAAATGAATGAAGATGACTGATAGCAACAGGCTTGTAAAAAGAAAAGAAAAAGAAAGGAAAGAAAACACAGAGAAAGAGAGATTTTATTTAGTTACTTGTTCATTCTTTTCTTTCGAGGATAATGGAATAAGCACTCATATACATTTTTTTACATCCAGTCCCGGTGTGTATGTAGTTTTGTAAATTTTATCATCCGTTCCCACCGGCACACAATGGCCTACTCTTCCAGAAAAGCAGATCGGGTTTGAACATGTGCACAAGATGTTCTGTGTGCCTTCGTAACTGAACTTCGGTTTATAGTCTCATCCGAAGGACTTTTAGGGGGGTCCAATTCACTCCTGAAAAAAACAGAAAGGAAAAGTGCTCATGCTTACTGAATTTTAAATAATTTGTGAAGGAAAATGGAAGAATATGACTGACAACAACACGCTTGTATACAAAAACAGAGAGAGGGGGGAGGGGGGAGAGAGAGGGAGAGAGAGAGAGAGAGAGAGAGAGAGAGGAGAGAGAGAGAGAGAGAGAGAGAGAGAGAGAGAGAGAGAGAGAGAGAGAGAGAGAGAGAGAGAGAGAGAGAGAGGAGAGAGATTTTATCGTTATTTAAATTCTTTTCTTTCGAGGATAATGGAATAAGCACTCATATACTTTTTTACATCCAGTCCAAGTGTGTATGTAGTTTTGTCAATATTGTCATCCGTTCCTACCGACACACAATGCCCTACTCTTTCGAACAGCGGTACGGGTTTTAACGTGTGCGCAAGATGTTCTGCGTGCGTTCGCACACGAGACCTCGGTTTATAGTCTCACGCGAAGGACTTTTAGGGGGAGTGGAGTCGGCACTGATGTTAACTCCAGAGGAAACATCCTCTTGAACGAGATTCGAACCTGGGTCAGCAGATCGTGACCGCAATTCGCGTACCTCTAACCACTAAGGTATTCCGTCCCTTCAACGCCTAAGAGCCCTTAAAATAGAGAGAGAGGGAGAGAGAGAAAGAGAGAGAGAGAGAGAGAGAGAGAGACAGAGACAGAGACAGAGACAGAGACAGAAACTGACAATCATAAAAAAAAACAATACAGCAATACAGAACAGCTGATCCCAGTCTCTGTACTTTCAATCATCAATGCCCTACTGGTAACGAGGGAAAACAGCATAAATAATGCATAATTCACAAATAATGCATAATAATTTACAAATATTGCATAATTCACAAATATTGCCTAATTCACAATTATTGCCTAATTCAAAAATATTGCCTAAGTCATACATATTGCATAATTCACAAATATTGCATAATTCACAAATATTGCATAATTCACATGTGTTGCATAATTCACAAATATTGCGTGATAATTCATAAGTATTGCATAATTCACGAGCATTGTATAATTCACAAATGTTGTATGATTCACAAATATTGCATAATAATTCATAAGTATCGCATAATTCACAAATATTGCGTAATTCACAAATGTTGCATAACTCACAAATATTGTGTAATAATTCATAAGTATTGCATAATTCACGAGTATTGTATAATTCATAAATGTTGCATGGTTCACAAATATTGCATAATAATTCATGAGTATTGTATAATTCACAAATATTGCATACTTCACAAGTGTTGCGTAATTCACAAATATTGCATAGTTCACAAATATTATATATTCACCAAAATATTGCATAATTCACAAATGTTGCGTAATTCTAAAATAATGCATAATAATTCTTAAGTATTGCATAATTCGCGGGTGTTGTATAATTGACAAGTGTTGCATAATTCACAAATAGTGCACAATTCGCAAATATGCATAATTCGCGAATATTGCATAATTCACAAATTTTGCATATTTCACAAATTATTGTAAAATTCACAAGTATTGCATAATTCACAAATATTGCATAATTCACAACTATTGTATAATTCACAAATATTGCATAATTTACAAACATTGCATAATTCACAAATATTGCATAATTCACAAATATTGCATCGTTCACAAATATTGCATCATTCACAAATATTGCATCATTCACGCCTGGAGAAAAACAGGAAAAGTGCTTATGCTTACTTAATTGAAAATAACATGTGACGGAAAATAAATGAAGATGACTTGCAGCAAAATGCTTGTATACAACAACAACAAACAAACAAACAAACAAACACACACACACACACACACACACACACACACACACACACACACACACAGAGTCAGAGGCAGAGACAGAGACTGAGAGACAGACAGACAGACACAGAGAGAGAATGAATGAATGAATGAACGAATGAATGAATGAATAAATAAATGAATGAATAAATGAATCTTTATTTTCCAAGGGTAACAGAATAAGCATTCCCATACTATTTTCATCCCGCCCTTGCTATTATTAGGGACTATCTCCCCCCTCCATCCCCCCCCCCCCCCCCACCCCCCCCCCAAAAGAGTGAGAGAGAAAGAGAGAAAAGAGACAGAGACAGAGAGAGACAGAGACAAAAGAGACAGAGAAACAAAAAAGGTGAGAGAAGGGGCGGGGGGGGGGGGGGGGGGGGAATAGCAAAGAACCTATCTGGTTTCATCGGGTTTTAACGTGTGCGCTAGATGTTCTGCATGCGTTCGCACACGGGACCTCGGTTTCTAGTCTCATCCGAAGGGGGAGTGGAGTCGGCACTGATGTTAACTTCAGGGTAAAAATATCCTCTTGAACGAGATTCGAACCCGGGTCAGCAGATCACGAGCGCAGTGCTCAATGCTCTATCCAACCAGGCTCTCCTCTCCGCCAGTCCAGTTCCAGCCTGTCTCCTCATCAATCTCCTCTCTTTTACAGTTGTTCAATTCCCCACACCCCGCAGCAAAATTATTGACAGAGAAAATCGGGTAGGGAGAATTGATAGCAGTGATAGATGAAAGCAGACGGTTGTGAAGAAATGACAATGACAGTGATGAGGTGAGGAGCCGGACAATCATCGTGAGGGAATTGTAGTGTCCTGTCTGCTCTGTCTGTTGTATCGTCAACATGTCCTGTCGGTCTGCTCTGCTGACATCAAAGCAATGTTCCGGGGTGTGAAGTTCTGGGTCTGTTTTTCCTTGACACTGTTTTGGTTATGTTTCTTGGTGCTCTGTGTGTGTGTTTGTGTGAAAGTGTGTGTTTTGTGTTTGTTTGTGTGTGTGCGTGTGTATGTGTGTGTGGGGGGGGGGGGGGGGGGTCCGTGTGTGTGTGTGTGTGTGTGTGGTGGGGGGGGGGGGGGGTCCGTGTGTGTGTGTGTGTGTGTGTGCTTTGTGTGCGTGTGTGTGTGTGTGTGTGTGTGTGCGTGTGTCTGTGTGTGTGTTGGGGGAGGGGGGTCCGTTTGTGTGTGTGTGCGGGGCATGGGGGAGGGTGGGGGTTGATACAGTGTGTGAAGCGGGTGTGTGTGATGCAGTGTGGGTGGGCGTTGTGGGAATTGTGTGTCGTTGCTTGTTGTTGTGTCGTAGTGTGTGTGGTCTGTCTGTGTGTGTGTGGGGGGTGAAGTTGGGTTGTTTCTGACTGTTTGGTTTGTTCTGGGTGGTCTTGTGTGTGTTTGTGGTATGTGTGGTGTGGTTTTGTGTGTGTGTGTGTGTGTGTTTGTGTGTGTGTGTGTGGGGGGGGGGGGGGGGTCTGTGTGGGTGTGTGGTGTGATGGTGTTGTGTGTCTGTGTGTGTTTGTGTGTGTGTGGTGGGGGGGGTCCGTGTGTGTGTGTGTGTGTGTGTGGGTGTGCGTGTTGTGTGTGTGTGTTCCTGTGTATGTGTTGTGTTGGGGGAGGGGGGGTCTTGTGTGTGTGTGGGGGGGGGGGGGGGGGTGTCCGTGTGATTTGTGTGTTGTTGCGTGTTTGTGTGTGTGTGTGGTGGTGGGGGTCTTTGTGTGTGTGTGTGGGGGTGTGTGTTATGTGTGGTGTGTGTTTCTGTTTGTGGTGTTGTGTTTGAGGTGGGAGGGGTCTTTGTGTGGGTGGGGCGATGCTGTGTTTTTGTGTTGTGGGGTCTGTTTGTGTTTTGTGTTGGTGTGGGGGTCTTGTGTGGGTGGGGTCTTTGGGGGGGGGGGATGCGTGTATATGTGTGTCTGTTCCTGTTTGTGTTGTGTATGAGTAGGAGGGGGGTCTTTGTGTGTGTGGGGGGGGGGATGCGTGTATATGTGTGTCTGTTCCTGTTTGTGTTGTGTATGAGTAGGAGGGGGTCTTTGTGTGGTGTGGGGGGGGGATGCGTGTATATGTGTGTCTGTTCCTGTTTGTGTTGTGTATGAGTAGAGGGGGGTCTTTGTGTGTGTGTGTGTGGGGGGGGGGGGGGAATGCGTGTATATGTGTGTCTGTTCCTGTTTGTGTTGTGTATGAGTAGGGGGGGGTCTTTGTGTGTGTGTGTGGGGGGGGGGGGGAATGCGTGTATATGTGTGTCTGTTCCTGTTTGTGTTGTGTATGAGTAGGGGGGTCTTTGTGTGTGGGGGGGGGGAATGCGTGTATATGTGTGTCTGTTCCTGTTTGTGTTGTGTATGAGTAGGGGGGTTTTGTGTGGGTGGGGGGGGAATGCGTGTATATGTGTGTCTGTTCCTGTTTGTGTTGTGTATGAGTAGGGGGGTCTTTGTGTGTGTGGGGGGGGGGGAATGCGTGTATATGTGTGTCTGTTCCTGTTTGTGTTGTGTATGAGTGAGGGGGTCTTTGTGTGTGGGGGGGGGGGGGGATGCGTGTATATGTGTGTCTGTTCCTGTTTGTGTTGTGTATGATTTAGGGGTTTTGTGTGTGTAGTGGGGGGGGTAATGCGTGTATATGTGTGTCTGTTCCTGGGTTGTGATGGTGAGGGGGTCTTTGTGTGTGTGTGGGGGTGGTGTTTTGTGTTCTGCACTGTTTGTGTTGTGTATGGAGGAGTGGGCTTTGTGGGGGGGGGGGTCGTGATTTTGGGCGCTGTTGTGTTGTGTGGGTGGGGGTCTTTGTGTGTGTGTGGGGGGGGGGGAAATGCGTGTAATGGGCTCGTTCCGTTGGTTGTGTATGAGTAGGGGGTCTTTGTGTGGTGGGGGGGAGAATGGTGTATAGTGGCTGACGGGTTTTATGAGAGGGGGTTTTGTGTGTGGAGGGGGGCGTGTATAGTGTGCGTTCATGTTTGTGTTGTGTATGAGTAGGGGGGGTCTTTGTGTGTGTGTGTGGGGGGGGGGGGATGCGTGTATATGTGTGTCTGTTCCTGTTTGTGTTGTGTATGAGTAGGGGGGTCTTGTGTTGTGTGGGGGGGGGGGGGGGGGGAATGCGTGTATATGTGTGTCTGTTCCTGTTTGTGTTGTGTATGAGTAGGGGGGGGTCTTTGGGTGTGGGTGGGGGGGGGGAATGCGTGTATATGTGTGTCTGTTCCTGTTTGTGTTGTGTATGAGTAGGGGGGTCTTTGTGTGTGTGTGGGGGGGGGGGGGAATGCGTGTATATGTGTGTCTGTTCCTGTTTGTGTTGTGTATGAGTAGGGGGGGTCTTTGTGTGGGGGGGGGAATGCGTGTATATGTGTGTCTGTTCCTGTTTGTGTTGTGTATGAGTAGGAGGGGGGTCTTTGTGTGTGGGGGGGGGGGATGCGTGTATATGTGTGTCTGTTCCTGTTTGTGTTGTGTATGAGTAGGAGGGGGTCTTTGTGTGGGGGGGGGGGCGTGTATATGTGTGTCTGTTCCTGTTTGTGTTGTGTATGAGTAGGGGGGTCTTTGTGTGTGTGGGGGGGGGGATGCGTGTATATGTGTGTCTGTTCCTGTTTGTGTTGTGTATGAGTAGGGGGGTCTTTGTGTGTGTGGGGGGGGGGGGATGCGTGTATATGTGTGTCTGTTCCTGTTTGTGTTGTGTATGAGTAGGGGGGTCTTTGTGTGTGTGTGGGGGGGGAATGCGTGTATATGTGTGTCTGTTCCTGTTTGTGTTGTGTATGAGTAGGGGGGGGTCTTTGTGTGTGTGGGGGGGATGCGTGTATATGTGTGTCTGTTCCTGTTTGTGTTGTGTATGAGTAGGAGGGGGGGTCTTTGTGTGTGTGTGGGGGGGATGCGTGTATATGTGTGTCTGTTCCTGTTTGTGTTGTGTATGAGTAGGAGGGGTCTTTGTGTGTGTGTGGGGGGGGATGCGTGTATATGTGTGTCTGTTCCTGTTTGTGTTGTGTATGAGTAGGAGGGGGGTCTTTGTGTGTGTGGGGGGGATGCGTGTATATGTGTGTCTGTTCCTGTTTGTGTTGTGTATAGTAGGAGAGGGGTCTTTGTGTGTGGGGGGGAATGCGTGTATAGTGTGTCTGTTCCTGTTTGTGTTGTGTTGAGTAGGGGGGTCTTTGTGTGGGGGGGGATCGTGTTATGTGTGTCTGTTCCTGTTTGTGTTGTGTATGAGTAGGAGAGGGGTCTTTGTGTGTGTGGGGGGGGGATGCGTGTATATGTGTGTCTGTTCCTGTTTGTGTTGTGTATGAGTAGGGGGGTCTTTATGTGTGTGTGTGTGGGGGGGGGGGGGAAATGCGTGTATATGTGTGTCTGTTCCTGTTTGTGTTGTGTATGAGTAGGGGGGTCTTTGTGTGTGTGGGGGGGGGGGGAAATGCGTGTATATGTGTGTCTGTTCCTGTTTGTGTTGTGTATGAGTAGGGGAGGAAAGGGTCTTTGCGTGTGTGTGTCTGTGTGTGAGTGTGTGTATGTGTGTGTCTGTCTGTCTCTCTCTCAGTCTCTCTGTATGTATGTTTATGAAGGTGAGAGAAAGAGAGAGAGAGATAGAGAAAGAACAAATTAATGAGAACAAACAGTCATTTATTTATTTATCTATTCATCTATTTATTCTTTTGTATCCAGGATAATGGAATAAGCACCAATTGCTTTTTTACATCAAATCCCCAAGTGTATACAGTTTTGGTAATGGTTTTTAACATGTGTGCAAAATGATCCGCGTGCAAAGAGAGAGAGAGAGAGAGAGAGGAGAGAGAGAGAGGAGAAGAGAGAGAGAGAGAGAGAGAGAGAGAGAGAGTGAGTGAGAGAGAGTGAGAGAGAGAGAGATACAGCCAGCCAGACAGACAGACAGACAGATAGACAGACACACACATACGACATGTGGACAATAAAGTGTTAATGTTGTTGTTATAGTAATTTGGTTTGAAACCTGCTAAGTGTTTTTACTTAATGTGGTGATGGCTTGCATTGATGAGTCTCTTGCCAGCTGCCTGTCTGTCTGTCTGCCTGTCGGTCTGTCTGCCTGTCTGTCTGTCTGTCTGTCTGTCTGTCTGTCTGTCTGTGTGTCATCAGCAGCATCACCTCTGCATCTTTCTTCCTGGGCAACAACAGCTCTGCTGGGAAATCAGCCCTCATTTCATGCACACCACAGCCATTTTTACATGGACAGAAAATGTCTGTTTGGTTTTCTTTAAATCCTTTCCATCCACATCCTGATCTACTTAATTCTTGTCAAAATTACTAATTGCATGCCATTTTTCTTTCATGCATTTTGTTTTGGTTGGGTTGGGTTGTTTTTTTTTCTATTTCTTTTATTTCGAGGATTTATTTATTCTTTTATATCGAGGATAATGGAATAAGCACTCAGTCCCCGTGTGTATGCTGTTTTGTAAATTTTGTCATCTGTTTCCACCGGCACACAATGGCCTATTATTTATTCTTTTATATCGAGGATAATGGAATCAGCACTCATGTGCTTTTTTACACCCAGTCACCGTGTGTATGCGGTTTTTTAAATTCTGTCATCTGTCCCCATCGGCACACAATGGCCTACTCTTACGAAAAGCGGAACAGGATTTAACGTGTGCGCAAGATGTTCTGCATGCGTTCGAACACGGGGCCTCGGTTTATAGTCTCATCCGAAGGATAATGGAATAAGCATTCATATGCTTTTTTTCTGCATCTGTTCCCGCCCGGCGTACATGCAGTGTTGTGGATCGGTGGTCTAGAGGTAACGCGCCTGTCTAGAAAGCGAAAAGTCCGGGTCTGAAGTGTGCGGCGATTCGTACCCCGTTTGGACCGGAAATTTTTCCCCCATCCATTAGACCATGAGTGGTGGTCTGGGCGCTAGTCTTTCGGATGAGACGATAAACCGAGGTCCCGTGTGTTACACGTAATTATTTAGCGCACGTAAAAAAAACCCACGGCAACAAGAGAGTTGTCCCTGGCAAAATTCTTAGAAAAAAGCCACTCTGATAGGGAAACAAATACAGCTGCAGAAAAAAAAAAAGAAAAAAAAGGGTGAAAAGGGTGGCGCAGCGCTAAGTGGCGACGCGTTCTCCCGCTCTCCCCGGGGAGAGCAGCCCGAATTTCACGGAGAGAAATCTGCCGTGACTTAAAGTGGTATGAAATAAAATCTGAGCGCTTTGATTTGTTGCTTTACAAGATTCAGCGCTATATAAATTCCATACATTATTATTATTATTATTTGTCAATTGTATGATCCTTTCCCACGTACCGGCACAAATGGCCTAGTCTTTTCAAAAGCAGAACAGGTTTTAATGTGTGTGTAAGATGTTCTCTCTGTGTTCGCATAGTGGGCCTCAGTATTTTAGTTTCATCCGAAAGACTTTCGGAGGAGCGGAGTCGGTACTGATGTTAGCCCCAGTGAAAAAAAATGTCCTTGAACGGGTGTCTATGTGTGTGTGTGTGTGTGTGTGTGTGTGTGTGTGTGTGTGTGTGTGTGTGTGTGTGTGTGTGTGTGTGTGTGTGTGTGTGTGTGTGTGTGTGTGTGTGTGTGTGTGTGTGCGTGTGTGTGCGTGCATGCGTGCATACGTGCGCGCGCATGGTTTTGAAATATGTTGTTCATTATGTTTAAGGAGAGTTGCATGCCTGTAAATGATTGAGTGCAAGCGCTTCGATTTGTTTGTTTTTTACAAGATTCAGCGCTATATAAATTCCATATATTATTATTATTATGTATAATGGCTCGAATTTGGATGTGAACCCACGTCGTCAGAAATGTGTGTGTGCGTGCGTGCGTGCGTGTGTGTGTGGGTGTGTGTGTGTGGGTGGGGGGTGGGGGGATGTTTGTGTGTGGGGGGGGGGGGGGGTTGGGGGGGTGTGTGTGTGTTTGTGTGTGTGTGGGGGGGGGGGTGTTTGTGTGTGTGTGTTGTTGTGGTGTGTGTGTTTGGGTGTGTGTGTGTGTGTATGTGTGGGTTGTGTGTTGTTGTTGTTGTTGTTTTATTCTTTTATATCGAGGATAATGGAATAAGCACTTATGTGCTTTTTTTTACATACAGTCCACGTGTGTATGTGGTTTTGTCAATTCTATCATCTCTTCCCACCGGCACACAATGGCCTACTCTTACAAAAAGCGGAACAGGATTTGACGTGTGCGCAAGATGTTCTGCGTTAGTGTGTGTGTGTGTGTGTGTGTGTGTGTGTGTGCGTGCGTGCGTGCGTGCGTGTGTGTGTGTGTGTGTGTAACAAAAGAAGGCTGAAACAGAGAGAAAGAAAGACAGACAGGCAGGCAGACAGACAGGCAGAAGACAGAGCAGACAGGCAGACAGACAGGCAGACAGGCAGCAGACAGGCAGACAGGCAGACAGACAGGCAGGCAGTCAGGCAAGCAGACAGACAGGCAGACAGAGCAGACAGGCAGACAGGCAGACAGACAGAGCACTAAGACACTCTACAGGGGCAGGAATGTTTCAGTGTTTCGGTGACAAGTGTCTGTGTTTGTGAAGGTGGTGGCACGTTGTCATGTCACTGACAGCGGAGGTTTTAGAACAAAATCCCATCATTGTCACCTCTCTCCGTTTATGCCAAGCAGCTCGTGCAAACTTCACACCCCTTTTTCGTTTTATGTGTTAACACCACTCCTGTGTGTGTGTGGTGTGTGTGTGTTGTGTGTGTGGTGTGTGTGTGTGTTGTGTGTGTGTTGTGTGTTGTGTGTGTGTGTGTGTGTGTGTGTTGTGTGTGTGTGTGTGTGTGTGTTGTGTTGTGGTGTGTGTGTGTGTGTGTGTGTGTTGTGTGTGTGTGTGTGTGTGTTGTGTGTGTGTGTGTGTGTGTGTGTGTGTTGTTGTGTGTGTGTGTGTGGTCTGCGTTTATTTAGTTTTTTACTCTTTTATTTCGAGGATAATGGAATAAGCATTTATATGTTTTTTTACATCCAGTCCCCGTGTGTATGCAGTTTTGTAAATGCTGTCATTCGTTCCCACCGGCACACAATGGCCTACTCTTCCGAAAAGCGGAACGGGTTTTAACGTGTGCGCAAGATGTTCTGTGTGAGTGTGTGTGTGTACGTGTGTCTGTGTGTGTCTGTGTGTGTGTGCGCGCGCGCGCGCGCACGCGCACAGGCCTGCGCGCTACAGGAAGTAGCTGAAGTGTCCAGAAATGCTGTTCGATCTTTAATGGAGTGTGTTGACATCACTGTGTGTCCTTTGACACCCGATACTGTGATCACGTCCTGATCATCACGGGGGTTGTGTTTGTCACATTTCACCAAAGTGGTTCGGGCACGTCACACGAACATCTGGACTGGCCAAGACTGTCCTACAGGGAACAGCACAAGGAGGGAGATGAAGAGGCAGACAGAGAAAACGACGGGAAGACAAACATCAGAGAGTGGACTGGTAGCCTTGAGTGGAACTATTTGCTACGGAAAGCAGAGGACAGCGGGGAGTGGAGGAAGCTGGTTGCAAAATCTCCATCAGTGTCCCCCACGATCCAAGAAAGTACTGAATAGGTGAGGTGAGGTTTCCTCTTTCTCCTTGCAAAGGAAAGTGTTGAATTATTGGTTTCAATAGTTTGTATTGAAAAATGAGAGTAAACATTGAAAACAAACGGCTTTTTTTTTTAATCATAGCTTGTATAGCTTATGGTGTGCGCAATTAAACAATAAAAATGAACATGACCGGTGCTAAGCTAGCTGCATATTGTAAACCAACAACAACGAAACTTTTCATCGATTGCAATCTTTGATAATGTAGAAAAGAAAAAAAATGGAAAATAACACACACAGAAAAAAAACATCTATTTGTAGTTTGTAGAGCAAGCACACAAAAAGCAGTGAGAACAGTGTAGACTTACTTTGCTTCAACATCAACATGGCTCAAGACAAACTTCGCCTGCTTTGTACAGACCATTCTACATTGTCAATGTTCAAGTGTGGTACGGACCCGTTCAAGGGGATATTTTCCCCTGGAGTTAACCCCGGTGCCGACTCCACTCTCCCCAAAAGTCCTTTGGATGAGACTATTTAAACCGAGGCCCCGTGTGCGAAACGCACGCAAAACATCTTGCGCACACGTTAAATCCTGTTCCGCTCTTCGTAAGAATAGGCCATTGTGTGCCGGTGGGAACAGATGACAAAATTTACAAAACCGCATACACACGGGGACTTGATGTAAAATAAATTTTTAAAAAAGCACATGAGTGCTTATTCCATAATCCTCGATATAAAAGAATAAAATAAAATAAATAAAAATTTTAAAATGTTTTGAGTATGTTTGTTTAAAAAAAATAAGAAAAAAAGAAAGATTCAGAATAAATACCAACCTTGTTGTGTCTGGTGTCTTGCCACCAGCCTTTTATCTTTTGCTGCCTCATTTTCTGCAACATCCCTGTCCTGCTGTTCCCACGCCGCTCATTCCAATCTCCCTGCCACAGCCATGCCAAGATTCGGTATGTCTCATCCCCACGGCCTGAAATCCACAGTGGTCCATCACTATCAGGCCGCCGTGGAACCACCAGCCAGAG
>CM054143.1:18410986-18413486 GCA_028751875.1 Rapana venosa | reverse complement strand
CGAACTAGGGTCAGCAGATCACGAGCGGCAATGCGCGTCATTCTAACCACCAACTTGGTAGAGAGACAGACAGGCAGAGATAGAGAGACAGAGATGCAGAGATAGAGAGACAGACAGGTAGACATAGAGAGACAGAGAGTCAGAGAGACAGAGATAGAGAGACAGAGATAGAGAGAGACAGAGAGGCAGAGATAGAGAGACAGAGAGGCATAGATAGAGAGACAGAGATAGAGAGACAGAGATAAAGAGACAGAGATAGAGAGGCAGAGATAGAGAGATAGAGAGGCAGAGATAGAGAGACCGAGAGGCAGAGATAGAGAGACAGACAGGCAGAGATAGAGAGACAGACAGGCAAAGATAGAGAGACAGAGAGTCAGAGATAGAGAGACAGACAGGCAGAGATAGAGAGACAGAGAGGCAGAGATAGAGAGACAGACAGGCAGAGATAGAGAGACAGACAGGCAGAGATAGAGAGACAGACAGGCAGAGATAGAGAGACAGACAGGCAGAGATAGAGAGACAGACAGAGATAGAGAGATAGAGAGACAGACAGGCAGAGATAGAGAGACAGAGAGGCAGACAGGCAGAGATAGAGAGGCAGAGATAGAGAGACAGACAGGCAGAGATAGAGAGACACAGAGGCAGAGATAGAGACAGACAGGCAGAGATAGAGAGACAGACAGGCAGAGACGGAGAGACAGACAGGCAGAGATAGAGAGACAGAGATAGAGAGACAGAGATAGAGAGACAGAGAGGCATAGAGAGACAGACAGGCAGAGATAGAGAGACAGACAGGCAGAGATAGAGAGACAGACAGGCAGATAGAGAGACAGACAGGCAGAGATAGAGAGACAGACAGGCAGAGATAGAGAGACAGACAGGCAAAGATAGAGAGACAGACAGGCAGAGACAGAGAGACAGAGAGGCAGAGATAGAGAGACAGACAGGCAGAGACAGAGAGACAGAGAGGCAAAGATAGAGAGACAGAGAGACAGAGACAGAGAGACAGAGAGACAGAGACAGAGAGACAGAGAGGCAGAGGCAGAGAAACAGCATGCTAGCACCCAGGGACAGCAATGTGTTAATGGTGGGGTAACAGTTCCCTTTGTCCAGCGTTGGAGAGTGTTGGCAGCGGTGTCAGTATCATGACACTGACAAGAGGTTTGGCAACAAGGGGATCATCCTCATCACCATCATCCTCATCATCGTCATCATCCTCATCATCCTCATCATCATCACCATCGTTGTCGTCGTCGTCATCACCATCATCATCATTATCACCATCACCATCACCAGCATCACCAGCATCACCACCATCATCATCATCATCATCATCACCATCATCACCATCATCGTCGTCGTCATCATCACCACGATCATCACCATCATCACCATCATCGCCACTACCTTTCTCGGTGGTAGCAACAGCCTCTCCATCACCTTCTCCGGTTGTCCTCGTTTGATTTAAGCTGCTGATCCGGCGTTTACAGTGTGTGTGTGTGTGTGTGTGTGTGTGTGTGTGCGTGCGTGCGTGCGTGCGTGCGTGCGTGCGTGCGTGCGTGCGTGCGTGCGTGCGTGCGTGCGTGCGTGCGTGCGTGCGTGCGTGCGTGCGTGCGTGCGTGCTGCGTGCGTGCGTGCGTGCGTGCGTGCGTGTGTGTGTGTGTGTGTGTGTGTGTGTGTGTGTGTGTGTGTGTGTGTGTGTGATTCAGATTCAGATTCAGATTCAGATTCAGATTCAGATTCAGAATATTTTATTGCCATTTAAGTCATGTAGACTTATTTGACACAACAAAAACATCAACTATAATTATTATCTATTTTGGCTAAAAGTGATGTACACTAAAAACATGTTGTATTCTACTTCTCTTTTTCTCTTTTTTCTTGTGTATGTGTGTGTGTGTGTGTGTGTGTGTGTGTGTGTGTGTGTGTGTGTGTGTGTGTGTGTGTGTGTGTGTGTGTGTGTGTGTGTGTGTGTGTGTGTGTGTGTGTTGTGTATGTGTGTGTGTGTGTGTGTGACACATGCGGGCGTAGACATGCAGTGCACACACAGTTAGGGCAACACTGTGGCAATACAGTGGCAGCAGTTCCCTGTGAAAGTGGTGTGGTGTGGTGTGGTGTGGTGTGGTGTGGCGTGGTGTGGTGTGTGTGGTGTGGTGTGGTGGGGTGTAGTGTGGCGTGGTGTGGTGTGGTGTGGCGTGGTGTGGTGTGGTATGGTGTGGTGTGATGTTGTGTGGTGTGGTATGGTGTGGTGTTGTGTGGTGTGGTGTGGTGTAGTGTGGCGTGGTGTGGTGTGTGTGGTATGGTGTGGTGTGGTGTGGCGTGGCGTGGTGTGGTGTGGTGTGGCGTGGTGTGGTTGTGGCGTGGTGTTGTGTGGTGAGATGTGGCGTGGTGTTGTGTGGTGTTGTGTGGTGAGGTGTGGTGTGGTGTTGGTGTGGTGTTGTGTGTGTGTGGTGTGTGTGGCGTGGTGTGGTATGGTGTGGTGTGGTGTGGTGTTGTGTGG
>CM054143.1:18228486-18405986 GCA_028751875.1 Rapana venosa | reverse complement strand
CTTCCTGGATCTGCAAAGGCAAGTCCTGTGCTTACTGTCCACAGCCACTCTGAACTTCATGCTATATTTTCTTCATTCTTCTCTGACAAAGTCCGCAACATTTGCTCCAGACTGAATCCGACTTCTTTCCAACCTGTGCCTCCTGATCCCCAATTCACTGGCATTCCTCTCCCTTTTCTTTCATCCGACAAGCCAGAAAGAAGTCAAGATAATTCTGAAAGAAATGAGAATAAAATCATGTGATATTGATCCTGTCCCTGCTTCTCTTTTCACTCAGTGCCCTGTGTTGTGTGTGTGTGTGTGTGTGTGTGTGTGTGTGTGTGTGTGTGTGTGTGTGTGTGTGTGTGTGTGTGTGTGTGTGTTGTGTGTGTGTGTTGTGGGGTGTGTGCATTAGAATATGTTAAAACTATTTATTGTTATTGGTTGCATGTGTAAGAATTGGTCGAATGCGAGCGCTTTAATTTGTTTTTGCAAGATACAGCGCTATGTAAATTATTATCATCATCATCATCATCATCATCATCATCATCATCATCATCATCATTATTATTATTATTATTATCATTATTATTATTATTATCATCATTCACCAATGTGGAACTCGGTAGACATGTCATGTCTGAGTCTCTGCTGCAGTGTCCAGTCCTCAGTCTCACAATGGTCACCACAATGATTCCGATTTGCAAGAAGGGAAAAGACCAAAACCAAAGCAGACAGCTACAGGCCAGTAAGTCTGACCAGCTGTGTTGGGAAGCTGATGGAGAGACCCATAAACAACAGACTGACCTGGTACCTAGAGAAGGAAGAGATCATCTCTGACAACCAGGCTGGATTCTGACAATACAGATCCACCGAGGACCAAGCTGCTAATATGTTGTCCAAGAAATTGAAGAAGCTCTTCAAGATACGAAGCACACCATTAGCAGTCTGGATAGACTTCGAGAAAGCATTTGACAAGGTTTGGAAAAATGGCCTGAAACTCATAATTATGCTTCGACATGGGAACATGGCCCACGTGTGCGGAAGAATCAGCCAGTACCTTACCTACAGAGAGGCCTGGGTGCAGAACAGAAAAGTCCAGAGCATGAAGAGGACCATAAAGGAAGGTGTTCCACAAGGGTGGTGTAGTCTCCCCATCGCTTTTCCTTCTCTTCATGAACGACATCTTGGACGACATCCCAGCATGGGTCCCTGGTGCAACAATTATATGCAGACGACCTGGTCATCTGGTGCTCTGAACAGAAGGCGACTACAGCCGCAGTGAGAATGCAGGAAGCCCTGAGGAAGGAAGATTGAGAAATGGACGAAGAAGTGGCTGGTGACCATTCCATCGGCGCCAGAAAAGCAGCATACGCCATCTTCAGTCTGGCCACAAGGGAACAGCGTGCACATCTCCAGGTGAACGAACACACCCTGCCCCAGGACAAAACACCAAGTTACCTTGAGGTCACCTTTGATCCTAGATCCAGGTCACCTGGTACAGCCAGATGGAAAAACTTAATGCACAGCAAGGGCCGGGCTGAAGAGTATGCAACGTTAGCCACGGCTTGTTTTCTGGGGGCGACGGGATAGCCTGGTGGTTAGAGTGATGCGCTCATGATCTGCTGACCCGGGTTCGAATCCCGTTCAAGAGGATTTTTTCCTTTGGAGTTAACATTAGGGTAGATGTGGATGTGTGTATCTGCGCGCGTACACATACACACACACACGCACACACATTCACACGCGCACGCACACCATGTAACCCATTTAACCCATGTAACCCAGGCTCTCTATCCTTTCACTGGGTACATAAAGAGATTTCGGGTTCGGATTCTTTCTTACAAAAGAAAAAGGACAAAATATAAAATGACCGTTGACAAGATTTATTGATGTTCAATTTCTTTGAACTGAATGTCAAAGTCCTTCGGATGAGACTATAAACCTAGGCCCCCGTGTTCGAACGCATGCAGAACATCTTGCGCACACGTTAAATCCTGTTCCGCTTTTCGGAAGACTAGGCCATTGTGTGTCGGTGGAAACAGATGACAAAATTGACAAAACTGCATACACACGGGGACTAGATGTAAAAAAAGCTCATGAGTGCTTATTCCATTATCCTCGATATAAAAGAATAAATAATTTTATTTTTTTTAATAAATAAAAGCACACAATCACACGTGCACGCGCACACACGCTCACACACACACACACACACACACACACACACACACACACACACACACACACACACACACACCATTCTGTAGACCGTGACTGGTGGCCTGGGTGCTAGTCTTTCAGATGAGAGGATAAACCGGGGTTATTTCTGCAAAATGCATTCAGTGCACGTAAGAAGAACCCACAGCAACAAAAGAGTTGTCCTTGGCAAAATTCTGCAGAAAAGCCACTCTCACAGGCAAGCAAATACACATGCACTGTATTGTATTGTATTGTATTGTATTGTATTGTATTGTATTGTATTGTATTGTATTGTATTGTATACTACTTGAAGTCACGACACATTTCTCTGCGTGAAATTCAGGCTGTTCTTCCCGGGGAGATCGTGTCGCCACAAGATCAGTGCCACCCATTTTTTTCTTCTCCTGTCATCATACGTGTATTTGTTTGTTTCCCTATCAGAGTGGCTTTTTTTTTTTACAGAATTTTGCCAGGGACAACTCTCTTGTTGGTGTAGCATCTTTGACCTGCGCTAAATGCATGTTGCACACGAGACCTCAGTTTATTATAATTATCATTATCATTGACTTATTTGACTTATTTTGCTTGCTTGATAGTTATTGTGTGAATATATTATATTTAAAAAGGCTACTTGAAGAGTATGAGTGCATGGTTTTGAGCACACGTTTGCGTGGGTGGAGGAGTAGAGAAGGAATGTCATTGCAGGCAATATTGTCAGTAATGACGCAATGGGTGCCTAGTATTTTCTAACGGTTTTTTCCTGTACCTTTTTATTTTCTAAAGTATGAACGTGAAAGAATGGATGATATAGTAGGTATAGTAATTTTTTTTGTTTGACGTTTAATGATTTTTTTTTTAATTCTCAAAACATTTTTTACCCAAGTGTGTGGTGTGTACGCGTGCGCGCACGCGCGCAGGTGTGTATGAGTGTGTTTGTGCGTGTGTATGTATGTGTGAGTAATTTGTATTTCCCAATGTATTATTTTATCGGTTTTCCTCTTTTTACTGGTTCAGTTTATTGGTAAAGGTTGCAATAATGTAGTATTTCAGTATTATCTTTAAGAAATTTGTTCTCTGATAGATGGCTTGATGAAAAAACGCAAATGCATTGCTTATTCAATGTAAAGGTAAGGGTAAAGGTGTCCCATAACCTATAAGGTCGTAGGGGAGCGAGGCGTCAGAGACCTCACTTCTCTAGGGCCAGCATATTGAGGGCGGCGCCCATCTCCTCTCCCTCGCTGCTTTACCTTCCCTGACCCTAAAGAGGGCAGGTACCCATTTACAGCTGGGTGAACTGGGGGAACTGTACTGAAGCCAAGGTGCGCAAACGGTCACCCATCCAACTGGTAACCACGCTCGACGATGCTTAACTTGGCTGGGGGAAAGCGAGTGCTCCGACCACTGAGCTATCCCGTCCCCATCTGGAAATAAAAATGTCACTTGACTTATCGTCTCATCCGAAATACTAGCACCCAGACCACAACTCACGATCTAGCAGATGGGGGAAAAGTTTCGGGCACAAACGGGGATCAATCCACCACACACTTCGATCCAGGACTTATTCATTTTCAAGTCAGATGCTTTTAGTTCTAGACCACGTAGTAGCGCTGCTGTTGTGGCGACGTGCTCTCCCTTGGGAGACCGGCCCCAAATTTCACGCGGCAAAATCTGTCATGACAAAAAGTGGCGTACAATATAAAACAATATAATACAATGAATGCAGTACAAGACAACTTGTACAGGAATGTACAGCTGGCATAGACGAGAGCGTACGTGGAAGGGAAGCAACCCTATTCCCTTTTCAAATTGATCAACATGTTATAACTTTTTTCCCTTTGACCGGTAGACGCTGCGTTAGGCTATAACACACACACACACACACACACACACACACACCTTTCCCGTCTAATATCACAACTGTGAAAAGACGTTAAATGAATTTGAACACACACCTTTTATTTTTGCCTCTTTTCCTTTTCTTCTCCTATAATTTTATTACTCTTGTATTCATACCGCACCTATTAAAGACATCCACGAGAAGAAGAAAAAAAATTGATAAAAATATAAATATTTTTTAAAAGGAGAAGCCTATCGAACTCATGAAAGCAAATTTAGGGTAGAAATTTACCTCATAAACAAAAAAAAAAAAAAAAAAAAGGTGAAGTAGAAAATGCACGCGTTCTACCCCCTCCCCCGATAGCCAATTTCCGGATAGAATCTAACTAATTAAACTGTAATAAAATCGAGCGCTTTCATTGAACAAGATGTCGTGCTATGGACCATACTTGTTATTATTATTAAAGCAACGAAAGGCGGACGTAAAGCTCTAGTTGACAAATAAGGTTTGTCAACGTTACAAGTTCTAGAACACTGTAAAACAACTACCCCTACCCTAGTGTACGTTTTTATTAGTTATTATGACTTACAGACATCAACAGTATAAATGTAAAGGCATTGTTGGTAAACTGGTAAAGGGAGCTTGCAAAGATGCAGGCAACGAAAGCTTTGTCCACGAAAACGAGTAGTGACAATCAAGTTTGTCAACTTGAGTTACAAAAGTGTGCTAGAGACTTAGAATGTGAGTGACGGTTTGTTTGTGTCATTATGGCGACGTTACAAGGACAGACGAACAGTAAGTAAGATCTGTAGGCGATTATTTTGCCTAAACGGTTAAAGGAAGCGAGATTGCCAATGCGAGTGAGAGATCATTTGTCACAATCGAAAAGTAAAGAGCGCGGCTTTTGAAGCACTTTTATTCAGTCAGAAAATTACAAACCGATGCTATTCAGTCTGTAAGAGACATACGGTCATTAACTTGTTTTCTAAAGATAATATCAGATGTTCTTATTCAACACAGTCATGACTGACTGATTCCTCTTGAACCATAGCTATTGGCTAGCACTAGTGTACTCTCTTGTCAACTGAAGTAACCAGAATTTCAAAAGATTTATGTAGTGAAATGATGACGGCCAGTTCCAGGTACTGATAAATCATTATTAATTATCTATATTTGCTGTAGTTTAGTAGTTATCTAGGTGTATGTCTAACCCTGTTTAAATCATGTCTTTTTTGCCTGCTGTTTAAAATATCAGCAAAGGTGTGTATCTCAATATCTGTTCAAGAGAAGTCTACATCAATTAAGCCTACAAAATGAAATATAGTAACTAAAACTGTAAAAGTTAAGGTATGTTGCTCAGTGCCCATGAGTCGATGTTTATTTTCAACCAGCTGTATTACAGCACCATTGCCAGCCAAACTGTATTGTATAACTTAATAAGTGACCAACATTTCACAATGTTGTTTCTGTGATGATACAATATCATTAATCAGTTTCATTGTGATGGGAAGGGGGGGGGGTAGCATAGTGGTTAGAATTAGAGCATTGCTCTCATGATCTGACAGCCCAGGTTTGAGCCACTACCAAGGCATCCACTTGAGAGTATTTTTCCCCTGAGATTAACATCAATACAAACTCTACTCCTCTGAAATACAGTGAAAGTCTTTTGGATGACACTGTAAATTTTGTTTCCATGTGCAAGTGCACACAGAACACCTTGTGCACAAAATATATCCAGAGAGGACAGAAAATGTAGATACTGTAACAAAATAGAAGATAAATTTCATTTACTCGATGAATGTATTTTATATGATGAACTCAGAAATAATTTGTTATTAAAAATCAAACGAAAGACAAAGAACACAAAAACTGTGTACATAAATTAAGTGACATAATCACAGTTGATATGTATCAAGCAGATATCACCAGATATGTGTATGAGTGTTTTGAAGAAAGAGAAAAAGAGAAGTAGAATGCAACATGTTTTTAGTGTACATCACTTTTAGCCAAAATAGATAATAATTATCATTGATGTTTTTGTTGTGTCAAATAAGTCTACATGACTTAAATGACAATAAAATATTCTGAATCTGAATCTGATTCTGAATCTATTAAAACCTGTTCTTCCTTTTGGAAAAGTAGGCCGTTGGCAGGAACGGTAGGAATGGATGACAAAATTTTATAAACACATGCTCGGTCAACACTAGTGTCATTTTCAGACATCATCCCCAAAGTTGGAATGCAGTCACCTTAACAGTGGGCAAAAAGAGTTGTATTGATTTATATAATATAATAATGCAAAATCTCCCCAATGGCAATCCTAGGAGATTTATTCATCATCATGCTGAGTAGTGTAAAATTAAAAACAACAACAACAACAAAATGTGTGTGAAAAATCGTTTTATTAGCTCTGTCTTAGTGTGGTGTGTGTGTGTGTGTGTGTGTGTGTGTGTGTGTGTGTGTGTGTGTGTGTGTGTGTGTGTGTGTGTGTGTATGCAGGGCTCTTTATCATCCATGTGTTTCTGCCAGTGTATGCATGTATTCATGTGTAATTTAAATATAATGTTTTTAATGAGATTAAATAGCTATATTTCAGCTTAGTGATTGATTAAGTTTACACCATGTAATAGTAATAGTCTAGATGATGCAGCCTGCTGAAAGCAGTTCAGTGAACAATTTTTTAAAATACAACAACAATCAATCAATCCCAAAAACATAGTTTTCCAGAAGAAAACAACTTGAAGAGTTTGTTTTTGTTACAGTGATAATTAATATGATTTATGGGTGAATGAATAGTGTGATTAATGATTTACACTAAATTACAGTAGATATAGTTTATAAATGTAATTAAGATTTTTTTTTACTCTTGAACTTGTACTGAATTCACATCATGGTAAATTGACAATTATATAATTATATACATGTATCTAAATACGTAGCAATATAATCTAAATTTTGTTTGAAACTGTTCGCAAACTGTATACACCTTTTTCTGAGCTTTTTTTTTTTTTTTTTTTTTTTTTTTTAGTAAGTCACACCATAAAGTTCTACAGCAGATTTGAATATTTTTTTACTTTTCTTTAATCTCTCAGGCATCCATGATGATCTAATTTAGTCGAATTACAAGAACAGTGAAATTAGTTGTTCTTATATAGAAGACAAACAACATTTTAAAAGAAGAAGAAAAAAACTCAGGAAGTAGCAGATGGAACACTAGTCAGTGCTATGGCAGTGTCCTGCTTTGATTACCCTGCATTGGTGGTGGATGGTGCTGTAAGCTCTCTTATCACACGTTTGCTAGTCAATCTTGTATTCTTATGTTTAATCCTTTGCTTCTAACCTATGTGAATGTCTCTCTTTTGAGATGATCAAGTATTTGTATTTGAATTTGCCTGCAATTGTCGCAAACACAAACACAGCCAAGCTTTATGAAGTGGAACTAAAGAGAAGCACAATGCCCAATGGCTATATGGCTTTGCAGTGAAGTGCACTGTGTGCTTGCCCCTGCATAAACTGCACCGCCTGATACGGCTCACACAGGTTCCGCAGCCAACAAAGGAACCTTTTGCATGACAAAGGCAGGTGGGAAACTCTCGGGGATGACTAATTGCCCTGAACAGAGAGAACATTGTTGGCTGCCACAATAGAGGAGGCCAGCTAAGGGTGGGGAGAATGTTGTCAATGTCACTGTTCAGCCTAATGGCTCAGACTCCAGCTGACTGCTCAGTGAGTTGAGTGAGCTGAGACTGTTCAGCCTAATGGCTCAGACTGCAACTGACTGCTGATTGAGCTGAGACTGTTTAGCTTAATGGCTGAGACTGCAGCTGACTGCTGATTGAGCTGAGACTGTTTAGCTTAATGGATCAGACTGCAACTTGCCAACTGACTGCTTAATGAGCTGAGTGAGTTGAGACTGTTCAGCCTAATGGCCCAGACTGCAACTGACTGCTCAGTGAGCTGAGACTGTTCAGCCTGATGGCTGAGACTGCACTGCAACTAACTGCTCAATGAAGTGAGAGCTAGAAAGGGGGTAGGAAAAGAAGAGAGGAACTGACTGATCAGGAAAGTTAGGGAAATGAGTCTGGTGGTGCAGGATAGAAATGGGCTATTGAATGAAACTGAAGTTGTGGTTTGGGAACAGTAACGGGTCTATTACTATTTTGTCAGTAGGGAAAATGGACCTGTCATTGTTTGGGGCAAAAAATGGGTTTGTGGTGTTGGGGGAATGGGTCTGTGTGGTTGTGTGAGAAAGAAATGTATTAGTTCAACTATATGGGAATTTGTGATTCATGGAAATGGGTCTGTGGTGGTGGGGAAAATGGGTATGTGGTGTTGGGGTAAAATGGGTCTGTGGTGTTGGTGGAAATGGGTCTGTGGTGTTGGGGGAAATGGGTTGTGGTGTTGGGGGGGGGGGGGGGGGGGAATGGGGCATTGGGGAAAATGGGTCTGTGATGTTTAGAAAAATGGGTCTGTGATGTTGGGGAAAATGGGTCTGTGGTTTGTGGGAAATAGGTCTGTTATGTGGGAGAAGTGGGCCTATCACCCAGACTTTACATACATGTATACACACAAATTGAAGTATACATGCACAACATATGTGCTCCTACCCCAATCCATAATGCGATCAGTAGCCAGGTCCAGTTTGTCGGTAAAGGGTTGCTGCACGCATTGATTAGTGCCCAGACAATGATCGACCACATCAAACCAAGGCGGCTGGCTGTTTTAAGGGTGATCTATAACACCCCTGTAATTGGCTCCGGTCAGGGGAGGGAAACAGGCCCTGTGGCAGTTGGTGGGAGACAGATCGCTGATCTGAGAGTTGGAAAAGATCAGAAAGTCGAATAGCCTAGCGCTTGCCAGAAAAGGTCAGAGTAGATTTTGTTTCTTTCAGACTTGAAGATAAGCATGAGAGAGAGGTGTGTGTGTGTGAGAGCGAGAAAGAGAGAGAGAGAGAGAGAGAGAGAGAGAGAGAGAGAGAGAGAGAGACTATGACTGTGCATGATTTTGAACTAAAAGGTCCAGTCGGTCACTAAAGAGATCAGTTTGCTTTGTGACTGTTTGTACTTGTAGCATTTTAACCTTGTGCTTGTGAAAAGGTCTGGTATTATTCGTTCGCTTCAGTGAGGTTGTGTGGTTTTCTTTTAAGCAAGAACTTGAAGACAAAATGTTGTTGTTTGTTCAATTTGGTACTGGTGGTGTTGACTGATTGAATGGGGTGGATACAGTTCTGCCCATGTTTGAACTGAAGTTGTGGTGATTGTTATAGGAAAGTATGACACGCTGTGTCTGGTTTTGAGTTTGGCATGTTTTTGTGTGTGTGAAAAATGATTGTGATACTTTTAGTTTTTGTACTTTTAGTTTAACTGTGTTATTTATAAATACATATGAATCTGTGACTTGTTTGTTTAGAGAGAAATGTTTACATGTAGAGGAAAGTTTAAGCTTGATGAAGATACAGTGTACATACATGTAACGTATACTGAGTGTATACATGTATTGTATATCACTATATTTATGTGCATGTATGTATGTATGTACACATATATGTATGTATGTATGTATGTATGTATGTATGTATGTATGTATGTATGTGTGTGTATGTGGTGTATGTATGTATGTATGTATGTATATGTATGTATGTATGTATTGTTGTGTGTGTGTGTAGGTATGTACGTATGTGTGTGCATACATACACATGTACGTACATGTGTGTGTGCGCATGTGTGTGTGTGTGTATGTATGTATGTATGTGTGTGTGTGCATGTGTGTGTATGTGTGTGTATGTCTGTATTGTTGCGTGTGTGTGTATGTACACACACAGAGATATATATACACACACATGCTCACATATATAGATAGATAGATTGATAGATCGATAGATAGATAGATAGATAGATAGATATAGATAGATAGATAGATAGATATAAAAGGAAAAGGTAAAGGAGTCCCATAACCTATAAGGTCGTAGGGGAGCGAGGTGTCAGAGACCTCACTTCTCTAGGGCCAGCATATTGAGGGCGGTGCCCATCTCCTCTCCCTCGCTGTTTTACCTTCCCTGACCCTAAAGAGGGCAGGTACCCATTTACAGCTGGGTGAACTGGGGGAACTGTACTGAAGCCAAGGCGCGCAAACGGTCACCCATCCAACTGGTAACCACGCTCGACGCTGCTTAACTTGGCTGGGGGAAAGCGAGTGCTCCGACCACTGAGCTATCCCGTCCACTAGATAGATATACACACTCTTAATTCCCCAAATGCAGCCTTCAAATATTATTATCATGTAGTGATGTTTTTTTAATCATGAGAAAAATCATTCTTATAATGAGAATGAAGTTGTAACCGGTTACCTGCAGTTGTTTTTCTCCACTATATTTTCTCTCATTCATTTTTTTTTCCCCAGTGTATTAGTGAGCAATAGTCAAAGTGTTGACATGTACTGATGAAGACCTGTAAGGCTTGTTGGCCAGACTCCTTATTATAGGAAGAGAATCATGGACAGTTAACATCATGTAACAGATAAAGTTCTTGAAGATTTTTTCAGACACTCCATATCTATAGAGAGATAGATTGGTCGATAAGAGTCATGTAATGATGAATTTATCATTTTCGGGAAGATTTGTCAGACACTTCATACAGCGGACTAGAATACGCACACATGCATGCGTGTACGCACACACACACACACTGTTTTTTTAAAAAAACAGTTCTGTTTCTCCAGTTAAAATGGATCTCTTTTCATAGTTGCCAGTGTTTCCCCCACAAATTCCTTCTGCATTCATCTGTGCTTTTCTTTTATTGACCAAGACTTAGGTTCACTCCAGTACATCTATATTATATATATCCAGTTTTCACAGGGCTTTCTCTTTGTTGTGAGGGAGGTGTGGGGTATATTCTTTGGGTCTGTGGCCCAGTTTCCAAACCGGTTATGCAGCAGCACGTTCTTAGCTGTAGGAGAGAGAGTCTGTACTCTTTTCTTTATGTGGTGCCAGAGTTCATCTTGTCATTTCTTTGTGTGGTCTTTAAATTAGCAGGACTTCATGAAACCTTTGTACTGTTTATTTTTTTTTTTTTTGTATTCTTATTTCTATTTTAATCTTTTATATCGAGGATAATGGAATAAGCACTTATGTGCTTTTTTTTACATCCAGTCCCCATGTGTATGCGGTTTTGTAAATTCTGTCATCTGTTCCCACCGGCACACAGTGGCCTACTCTTATGAAAAGTGGAACAGGATTTAACGTGTGCGCAAGATGTTCTGCGTGTGTTCGCACACGGGACCTCGGTTTATAGTCTCTTCCAAAAGACTTTTGGGGAGAGTGGAGTCTGCACTGATGTTAACTCCAGGAGAAAATATCCCCTTGAACGGGAATCGAACCCGGGTCATCAGATTGCGAGCGCAATGTTCTGACCACTAGGCTAGCCCGTCCCATTGTTGGTGTTGTTGGTGTTGTAGCTCTTTTATTTGTTGCTGCTATTTTCTTCTTCTTCTTCTTCTTCTTCTTCTTCTTCTTCTTCTTCTTCTCCTTCTCTTCTTCTCCTTCTCCTCCTCCTCCTCCTCCTCCTCCTCCTCCTCCTCCTTCTTCTTCTTTCTTCTTCTCGCTCTCCCTCTTCTCCTCTTTCTTTTTCATCATTCACTTTTCTTCTTTCTCCTCCCTCTCCTTCATAACATTGATTTACAGACAACACAGCAGTTGTACATATATTCCTTTTTCTAATTAATCGTTGTGTGTGCACACCCTGATTTTCACCAGACACAGACTTATCAGAAAGTACAATAGCTCTACAGTATTCGTCATTTGCTAATTAATCGCTGTGTGTGCATGCCCTGTGTTGTTGTTTTTTACCAGGCACAGACATATCAGCATGGCACAGCAGCTATACAGCATTCATTTTCTAATAAATCATGTATGGAAGTGCATACCCTGTTTTTCACCAGCACAGATATACCAGAACATCAGCTGTACAACATTCGTTGTCTAATTCATCGCTGTGTGTGCATGCCCTGTGTTTTACAAAGCAGAGACCTAGCAGACAGCACAGCATCTGTACAACATTCATTTTCTAATTCATCGCTGTGTGTGCATGCCCTGTTTTTCACCGGGCACAGACATTCAGAAGCTGTGTCAGCTATTGATGTCAGCTAATTGCCAAGGCCTAAATTAAAATGTTATGTTGTAAAATGTTTGTGTTGAGATTGCCTTCAGCCATGACAAACTCGTAACATAACAACCTGCATTCTTCTTGAAAGGAAAAAAAAATCCTCTGAGGCCAGAGTATGGCTGCCTATATGGTGAGGTAATCAAAAACAGTCATACACGCAAACTTCTCAGTGTGTAATTTCAATTTCACAGTGATTCTTCCCTGGTGGGATGAGTGAGTCAGAGTGCGCATTCTGGGTGACCCCCCCCCCCCCCCTTCCCCCGAGTGTTAAGCTGGGGAACGCACAACAACAACAACTGAATGTCAAAGTTCTTTGAATAAGACTATAAACCGAGGCCCCATGTTCGAACGCATGCAGAACATCTTGCGCACACGTTAAATCCGGTTCCGCTTTTCGGAAGAGTAGGCCATTGCGTGCTGGTGGAAACAGATGACAAAATTTACAAAACCGCATACACACGGGGACTGGATGTAATAAAAAAAAAAAGCACATGAGTGCTTATTCCATTATCCTCGATATAAAAGAATAAATAAATAAATACATAAAGATAAATAAACAACAACAACAGCAGACATATCAGACAGCACAGCAGCTGTACAGTATTCCATCGTTTTGCTAATCAATGGCTGTGTGTGCACGCCCTGTTGTTGTTTTATCGTTGTTGTTTTTTTCCCACCAGGCTCAGACATATCAGACAGGCTGTACCAGGACATCATGAGCATCAGCCCCAGCCGCCAGCCCCGCAGCAACAGTCGCAACAAGCGCCCAGTATCAGGCAGCTCCCAGCTCTCCCTCTCCAGCTCCCCCCTTCACAGCGCCCACTCCCAGGTCAGTGAGTCAGTGTTGCCATGGCCACGCTGTCCCCTTGGGTCATTTTTGGTGTGGGTCAGCAAGTCTGTCATCATTAGCCATTACACCCAGCGGTGTGTAGGGCAGCAACAAAGCGCTTCCACTCCTGCCTATCCTGGGCCAACCTAGTCACTGATCCCCAAGAGTGCTGCATGGCCTTCATCTCACTTTCTACAGTTCTTCTCCACGTTGCTTTTGGTCTTCCTTTCTTTCTCCTTCCTTCTGGGGTCCAGTGCAATGCTGTTCTTGTGATTGACTGTGGGTCTCTTCGGAGGATGTGCCCAATCCCCTTCCACTGTCATCTGGTGATGATGGTTCGCATGTCTTCTTGCCTGCATCTCCGTAGTAGGTCTTCATCGGAGATCTTCTCTGGCCAAAAGATCCGGAGAATTCTTCGCAGGCATATGGTGTGGAAGGATTGAAGTTTGGTAAGATCCACTTCCGTCATCCTCCAGCACTCAGAACCGTACAGGAGCGTAGACACAACACAGCTCTGGTATAGCTTCAGCTTGGTGTTGGTGCTGTACTGAGTTGATCTCCAGATATTGTTCATCTCCCTAAACACATTCCTGGCCTTGCCCAGTCTGTTGTGGATGTCTTCTTTTGTGCAAGTCTGTAAGTAGGATTAACTAGGGATGCTCTCAATCCTGCCCTTCATCCTAGTAGCCCCATCTTCATCGTTTTATGTTTTTTCATGTGTGTGTGTTCATTCTTTTTTTTATTCTTTTATTTTGAGGATAATGAGTGCACACGCATGGATTTGAAATGTGTTGTTCATTATGTTTAAGGAGAGTTGCATGCCTGTAAATGATTGAGTGCAAGCGCTTCGATTTGTTTGTTTTTTGCAAGATTCAGCGCTATATAAATTCCCTATATTATTATTATGTAATGGAATAAGCCGTCATGTGCTTTTTTTTTTTACATCCAGACCCCGTGTGTATGCAGTTTTGTAAATTTTGTCATTCGTTCCCACCAGCATACAATGGTCTACTCTTCCAAAAAGTGCAATGGGTTTTAACATGTGCACAAGACGTTTGTACACAGGACCTCGGTTTATAGTCTCATCCAAAGGACTTTTGGGGAGAGTGGAGTCAGCACTGATGTTAACTCCAGAGGAAAAATCGTCTTGAACCAGATTTGAACCGGGGTCAGCAGATCACAAATGCATCATTCTAACCTCCACCAGGCTATCCCATCTCCATGTGTCCCTCTGTGTGTGTGTGTGTGTGTGTGTGTGTGTGTGTGTGTGTGTGTGTGTGTGTGTGTGTGTGTGTGTTTCTTTAATTTAATGTCTGTTCTCTCAAAGTAACAATTATTAGACATGCAAAAAAAAAACGGGGGAAAAGATGCATTCAAAACTATGTCACATTTAGAGAAAAATGTGTGTGTGTTTGTATTTGTGTGTGTGAGTGAGTGAGTGTGTGTGTGTTTGTATGTGTGTTTGTATGTGTGTGTGTGTGAGTGAGTGTGTGTGTTTGTGTGTGTGTTTGTGTGTGTGTGTGTAGTTTACTAGTTACCTTTTTAGTTGGAGCAGGGGGGAGGGGGAGGAGAGAAGATGGCAGTGAATCAACCTTTTCTTGATCGAGACATGAAGCTTATTAAAATCAATGTTAATCATTATCATCAGTATCTAAAATTCTGTGCCCGTCTTGGATGGTGTGTGGGTGTGTGAGAGAGAGTGTGTGTGTGTGTGTGTGTTGTGTGTAGAGTTGTGAGTGTGTGTGTGAGAGAGAGAGAGAGTGTGTGTGTGTGTGTTTGTGATTGTGTGTGTGTGTTGAGTGTGTGTTGAGTTGTGTGTGTGTTGAGTTGTTAGTTGTTTGTGTGTGTGTGTGTGTGTTTAGATGTGTATGTGTGTGTGTGTGTAGTTGTTTGTGTGTGTGGTTTTCTGTGTGTGTGTGTGAGAACTCGAACTCGAACTCAAACGATTTATTCACAAAAAGGCCATTGGCCCATACATGAAGGGGGTTGCCGAACTGCTTAGTATTTTGGTTTAAAAAAATAATAAAATAAAACAAAAACACACACAGACATGTTACTGTATAACAAAAAGTCAGCTACAAAAATATCACTTAGGATAACATTATCTCTCTTATTCTGAAAGCTTTACACAAATATAAAGTGAGGCTGCGCACAACCTCAGGATGACTTGATGCCAGGAGTAAACAGAGTCTAAATAAATTAGGCTCTCTACTATATTTAACAGGGATGTAGTTCTGCCTAACATCCTCAAATACTGGACAGCACAACACAAAATGTACTTCATCCTCTGGTGCTTGCTTACATAATGGGCATAGCAGCCTGAGGTCGTCAATATCATGTTCTCTGTATCTGAATTTATGAACATTTATATCTGATACACCAAGTCTAAACTTAGACATAATTCTTTTCAAATGTATATCCATATCAAGTTTTAGATAAGGTTTGACATCATGCGAACTTATAAATTGTCTCTACATTTGAAATCTTTCACTGTTTTGTATATGATCACTCCATTGCTGCCATCGGCAGTCAATCAATCTTTGCCTGAAAGCGTTAATAAACTCTCTACAATTTCCGACTCCTTGATTGAGCCAAACAAATCCAAACCCGAGTTCACACAAACAGGTACGTATTTGTGTTGCCCAGTTGTTTTTCCCTTTGATATCTAGATCATAAAGCATCTTGTAGGATTTCAAAGGTAGCCTGCTCTCATTCATATGCGGAATCTTAATCCAATATCTAACACATCTTACAGCAGCATTAACAGAGAGATGATATCTATTAGTTTCACTATAAACAAGATCATTAGGTGTACGTCTATCTAAGCCTAAAAACTGCTTTAAAGCAAAGAGGTGCACTGATTCACAATGTGTGTGTGAGAGAGAGAGAGAGTGTGTGTGTGTGTGTAGTTGTGTGTATGTGTGTAGTTGTGTGTATGTGCATGTGTAGTTGTTTGTGTGTGTGCGTGTGTAGTTGTTTGTGTATGTGTGGTTTTGTGTGTGTGTGTGTTTGCATGTGTGTGTGTCAAGTCAAGTCAAGTCAAGTCAAAATGATCTTTATTGAGGGTAAAAGATTAAGTTTATACAGCTTTTTTTTCATCCTGTGTGTGGTAATGATGTCCACTGTGATGCAGGATTTTCCCTCAGCTGTCAATGCAGCACTTGCCCCTGTGTGCAGCTTGGGGCAGTGCACTGACGCGTACACACTCCATCCTAATGCTGTTACACATGGTAACGCTGTTACCGATCTTAACACTGTTACACATGTTAATGCTGTTATTGATCTTAACACAGTTACACATGAGATAACGCTGTTACTGATTTTATCACTGTTACAGCTGTTAATGCTTTTATTGATCTTAACCCTTACACATGTTAATGCTGTTACCGATCTTAACGCTGTTACAGATGTTAATGCTGTTACCTATCTTAATGCAGTTACACATATCAACACTGTTAGGTGACACATGTTAATGCTGTTACTGATTTTATCACTGATACAGCTGTTAATGCTTTTATTGATCTTAACCCTTACACATGATAATGCTGTTACCGTTCTTAACACTGTTAGACATGTTAACGCTGTTACCTATCTTAATGCAGTCACACATGTTAACACTGTTAGGTGACACATGTTAATGCTGTTACTGATTTTCTCACTGTTACAGCTGTTAATGCTTTTATTGATCTTAACTCTTACACAACGCTGTTACCGATCTTAATGCCGTTACAGATGTTAATGCTGTTACAGATGTCAATGCTGTTACAGATGTCAATGCTGTTACACACGTCAATGCTGTTACACATGTCAATGCTGTTACAGATGTTAATGCCGTTACAGATGTTAATGCTGTTACACACGTCAATGCTGTTACGCACGTAAATGCTGTTACGCACGTAAATGCTGTTACGCACGTAAATGCTGTTACACACGTCAATGCTGTTACAGATGTTGCAGACCCCCAGGCAGGCAGGTTACTCTGACGTCGACATTATCAAGAACCGCTCATGGAGGTCAGTTATCTCCCTTTCCTTTTCAAAAGAAATCAAATGTGATGCTTCCTGCTGGTTGTGTCTTTTTCCTTTGTTTCAGGTTAGAGGGTTTATTTAGGGGGAGAGGTTTGCGCTTTTTCCAGGGGGGTTTTTTGGGTGTCAGGGGGGGGGGGGGGGGGGGTTCATTTTGGCACCCAAAAGGGATGGGATAACTTAACTCAGTGGTTGTGGCACTCGCTTTCGCTCAGCCAAGTTAAGCAGCATCGAGCTCGGTTACCAGTTGGATGGGTGACCGTTTGCGCACCTTGGCTTCAATATAGTCCCCCAGTTCACCCAGCTGTAAATGGGTACCTGCCTCTTTAGGGTCAGGGAAGGTAAAGCAGCGAGGGAGAGGAGAAGGGCACCGCCTTCAATATGCTGGCCCCTAGAGAAGTTGAGGTCTCTGACGCCTCGCTCCCCTACGACCTTATAGAGTATGGGACACCTTTACCTTAACAAGCTATCTCTTTGTGGTATTCTTAGTGAAGTGAAAGAGACTCGACAGTCTGAACACGGACAACATTGTGTCTCTGTCTGGCTGCTGACAAACTAGGTTACACCACAAGAATGGGCAACACTAACGGGAAGAAAGTCAGTCAGCAGTGTCTTCATCTTCTTCTTCATTGAGTGCTCAGACAGTAACTACTGTTGTCTGTCGTATGAGCAAAAATGCGTTGCGCTGCTGTTAAGTGCCGGACAAGTCAGGCCCAGCACCTCCAACTTTGGCACAGGAGAGAATTGTTATCTTCAAAAGACTTTCTGGGGGGAAAAAAGGCAGGAGGATGGACCAAGAAGGCATAAAATAGTCAAGAAGGAGGTGGCAGGAAGACACAGGGGAACAAGGCAGATACAAAGAGAGGGATAGAAAAGAGGGAAATCCTAGCACAGACTCTCCAGACGGTGGGGATACTGGCATCCTCAGCGGTGTCTTAATCCTTGTGTTGTATCCAAGGTTCTGAACCAAAGTAGAGTTGTTTTTGTTTGGGTTTTTTTGTTTTGGGGGTTTTTGTTGTTGGGTTGTGTGTGTGTGGGGGGGTTGGTTTCTTTGTTTGTTTTGTGTTGTATACCACTTTAAGTAATGGTAGATTTGTCTACATGAAATTTGGGCTGCTCTCCTTAGGGAGAGTGTGTCGCCATAAGAGCAGCACCACCCATTATTTTCGTTTTCTTTTCCTGTCTGCAACTGTATTTGTTTCCCTATCAGAGTGGCTTTTTTCTACAGAATTTTGCCAGGGACAACTCTCTTGTTGCAGTGCATTCTTTTACATGCGCTAAATTGTTATGAGCGACACATGGGACTTCAGTTTTTTCATCTCATCCAAAAGACTAGCACCCAAACCACCACTTGTGGTCTATGGATGGGGTGGGGGGGGGAGTTTTAGGCCCAAATGGGGATCGAACCACCGCACACTTCCAAGCAGGACATTTCGTTTTCTGAGCAGGTGCGTTACTTTGAGATCACTGATCCATCGTTTGTTGTGTGTTTGTTTCTTGATGGTGTAAGTTGATGGATAGTTTTCAGTTTAGTCATATCTGTTTCTGTGTTTGTACATTTAAATAGTGTCATTTGCAAGAGGAGGGGGGGGGGGAGGGGCTGGAGTTCTTTGCTTTTGTAGACCAGGTACCATTCCAAGGAACACACACACACTCACACACACGCATGTGCATACGCGCACACACACACACACACACACACATGCATGAGCACACACTTGTACGTATGCATGCGCACATACCCCCTCCCATTACACACACACACACAGCCTGTTGGTTAGAATGATGTATTCGTGATCTGCTGACCTAGGTTCGATTCTCGTTCAAGAGGATTTTTCCTCCGGAGTTAACATCAGTGCCAACTCCACTCTCCCTAAAAGTCTTTCGGATGAGACTATAAACCGAGGTCCCATGTGCGAACGCTTGCAGAACATATTGCGCACACATTAAAACATGTTCTGCTTTTCAGAAGAGTAGGCCATTGTGTGCCGGTGGGAATGGATGACAACATTTACAAAACTGCATACACATGGGGACTGGATGAAAAAAAGCATGTAAGTGCTTATTCCATTATCCTCAAAATAAAAGAAGGAAATAAAGAAATAAAAATGAAACACACACACTCATTTTTATTTTTTAGATAATAAGTTGTTTTGAGTCCTGAATCTTTATCAAAACGCAACAAAAAATCGACAACTGAGGTAGAAAGCAGGTCCTCAGTGGATTCATCTACACCAACACCATGATAACGGTACACTACACTACACTACACTACACTACACTACACTACACTACACTACATTACACTGCACTACACTACACTACACTACACTACACTACATTACACTGCACTACACTACACTAAACTGCACTATACTACATTGTACTGCACTACACTACACTACACTACATTACAGTGCACTACACTACACTACACTACACTGCACTACATTACACTACACTCATTACACTACATTACATTACACTACACTACATTACACTGCACTACACTAAACTACACTACACTACACTACATTACTCTGCACTACACTACACTACACTAAACTGCACTATACTACATTGTACTGCACTGAACTAAACTTCAGTACACTTCACTACACTTCACTGCACTGCAATACACTACACTACACTTCACTACACTGCAGTACACTACACTACACTGCACTACATTGCACTACACTACACTACACTACACTACACTACACTACACTACACTACACTACACTACACTATACTACACTACAATGTCGAAGTCAAAAACACTTTAATCATCCCATGAAGGGCAATTACAATACTGACAGGCACATTGATACGGATAATTATCTCAAAAGACACAAGAAAAATACATTTCAAATTGTTATGAACATCCCAAGATAGCTTTTAAAAAAATTACACACACACACAAACCCAGGCACACGCGCACACACGCACGGCGCACACACACACATACCCACACACACCAATGTAGGAATACAGCGTTGTTAAACCATTGATTGGAAAAGACATATAAACTTATTATTTATGCATGCATGCACGCACACACTCACATGCGCACACCCATACCCACACACCAGTATATGAACACAATTTTATAAAAACTATTGACTGGTAAACACACATACACGCACGCACACACACACACACACACACACACACACACACACACACACACACATGCTCGCGCGCACCATAATGACCATTGACTAGTAAAGACATAAACTTACACACACACACTTAAAAAATCTAATTTAAGCCAAAAGTAAGATACAGGAGTACTTATTTTCATGACCCCCCCCCCCCCCCCCCCACACACACACAACACACACACTTGACAATCAGGGAGGTATATCAGAGAAGTAAAACTGTTTGGTCAGTGCTGTTTTGAATGTAGAATTCGAATGACTACTGGAGCAAAAGAATTTCTTTTTCTATTTTACTGTTGGAGCACCGAAAACAGCATCCTGAAGGCAACAACTGAAATTCTGAAGACATAGCATGGGAAGGATAAGCCAAGATGGCAGCCACTTTGCGCACAAGCTGCTGAACGCAGTACAACTTGAGATCTCTTTGTTCTTCTCCAATTATTTTTGAGCAGATTCTAACAATTCTCCGAAGACTATTCTTGTTTTTAACACTAAGGTTGTTGTACCAACAGAGGAAAGCAAAACTTAAAACACTATCTGTGTAGGATTTGTAGAACAAAGAAAAAAAATTTTTGTCAACAAAAACTGAGTTCAGCTTCCTTAGAAAATACATATGTTGTTGTCCCTTTTTGACAATAGCGTCAGTGTAAGCATCCCAGTTTAATTTGTGATCAAAAATAGTTCCCAGATACTTGTACTTCGAAACATTTTCAACTTCTTGACTATGGATGATAATATGTTCAGGAGTGTGACCCAATCTTCTGAAATCGATAGGAAGATCTTTAGTGTTAGAAACATTTAGCTCCAGATATGCCTCATCACACCAATTGATGAAATCGGTGAGGACTGGACCATGGTTTTGGACAGATCCAGATAAGAGAGGCAATAGAGCACTGTCATCGGCAAATTTTACAAGTAAGGAATTTTCATAGCTGCTTCTGCAATCACCTGTGTATCCCTGTGGAGAACCAGTACAGGTAAATCTAACCGATGAAGATATTTTATTGGCAAAAACCTGCTGCAGTCTGGTAGTTAAAAATTCAATCAGCCAACAAACAAGGTGATTATCTACGTCAAATTTTGAAAGTATTTTGTGAACAAGAACATGAGGCTGCATTGTATTGAAAGCTGAACTAAAGTCAGCAAACAATATTCTGGCATGAGAGTCAGGTGCTTCTAAGTGGTTGTACAACTTGTTCAAAATGAACAGTTTGGCATCTTCAACACCTCATCCTGTCCTGTAGGCAAACTACACTGTACTACACTACACTACACTACACTATACTACACTGCACTGCACTTCACTGTACTTCACTGTACTACACTACACTTCACTACACTGCCCTGCACTACACTACCCTACACTATACTATACCTCACTACACCACACTTCAAACTACACTACACTGCATTACACTACACTATACTACACTACACTACACTGTGTGTGTGGTTGTGTGTGTGTCTCTATGTAAAGGTATGATTTGTTAATCTTATTTTGTGAACTGTTGTGTGCGGGTGGATGATGTGAATGCAAGCATTTTCATGTGTTTGCTTTACAAGATTCAGTGCAATATAAATTCCATGTATTATTATTATTATTACACTTCACTTCACTACACTTCACTACACTACACTACACTTCACTCCGCTTACACTACATAATAATAATAATAATAATAATAATAATAATGATAATACATGGAATTTATAGAGCGCTATATCTTGCAATTACAAATCAGAGCGCTTCCATTCAATCCGCTCCTACACAAGCAACAACAATGATTCACAATATTCTAACAAATTCAAATGTACACACACACACACACACACACACACACACACACACACACACACACCACACAACACACACACACACACACACACACACACACACACACACAGTTTGTACATTTCAGCAGGGTGATGGAATTTTGGCTTTTAAAGGCAGGGACAGATATGAGATGAAACAAGAGGGAAAAATCTTAGGTTTGAAATAGGTATGTCTTGAGGCTGGATTTAAAGCTGTCATAAGTAGGCTTTTCACGAAGGGAGAGAGGGAGGTCATTCCAGATTGATGGACCAGAAATAGAGAAAGAGCGATGGCCAACAGTGGATTGGTTGAATCTAGGTATTTGTAAGCCCAGGGTATTACTTTTCACTTCACTTACGCTACACCACACCACACTACACCGTTCCACACCACACCACACCACACCGCACTACACCACACCACACCACACCGCACCACACCACACCACACCGCACCACACCACACCACACCACACTAACCCACACCACTGGCCCAGTCTTCCCTGACCCCCATTAACCCAATCACTGACCACAGAGGGACACCCCCTTACCCCCCCTCCTCCCCCCCCTCCCACCCACCCCCACCCTCCTCAAACAACACAGCTGTTACAGCCCTCACTTGGTGCCAATCACAACTAAATTAAACCTCTCTGGTCTCAGTGAGACCTACTAGCTATAGCAGAAGCCTTCCTTTCACCTTCCCTCCTTCCCTCCCTCCCTCCACTCTCTACTGCAAATATTGTGTCTGCCCGTTAACCTGCCCTGCTGGATTAGGCACACAGCCACTGGTGGGGGCGACAGCCTAGGATTACATTTGGCATTGGTTGGCACTGAACTGTTCTGTTCTGTTCTGTCCCTGTGCTGCTGATTTAACTGCAGCGCCTTGGGCTTTTGTGGTGTGTGTGTATAGTGTGTGTGTGTGTGTGTGTGTGTGTGTGTGTGTGTGTGTGTGTAGTGTTGTGTGTGTGTGTGTGTGTGTGTGTATGTATAGTGTGTGTGGGCACACTCGTGCTTGTGTGTGTGTGTAGTGTGTGTGTAGGGGGGAGGGGGGGTGTATGTGTGCGTGCGTGCGTGTGTGTGTGTGGGCATGCTCGCGTTTGTGTGTGTGTAGTGTGTGTGTAGGGGGAGGGGGGGTGTATGTGTGCGTGTGAGTGTGTGGTGTGTGTGTGTGTAGGGGGAGGGGGGGTGTATGTGTGCTTGTGTGTGTGTGTAGGGGGAGGGGGGTGTATGTGGTGTGTGGGGGGGGAGGGGGGGGTGCATGCGTGTGGGTGTGTGTGTGGAAGGGGGGGGGGGAGGGTTATATGTGAGTTTGTGTGTGTGTGTGTGGGGGGGGGGGGGGGGGGTCATGCGTGTGTGGTATGTGTGTGAGTGTGCTGGCTCTGGCCCAGGTCTGGTTTTAAATGTCTTCTTGAAACGTCAGTGCACACTGTGCAGAGTAATAGTTTAGTACCGTGTGTGTGTGTGTGTGAATAAGTGTGTAAGGGGCTTTTGCCTGCAGTTCTTGGTTTTTGATATATTCATTTCTTGAACAGTTGTGTGTGTGTGTGACTATATCAGTGTTGGAGTTGTAACTGTCTACGTTTCAGAGTGGACATACTGTGTGTGTGTGTGTGTGTGTGTGCCTGTGTCTTAAATCTGGGAAGATTTGGGCGTTCTGTAACAGCAAAAGGTGAATTGAAAGGAATGATTGAGTTCTTTTTATGCTTTGCTTTGAGTTTGTTTTATTTCTTTGTTGTTTGTGTGTATGTTTTTTGTGTGTGTGGTTTTTTTTACAGTGTGTATTCAGTGTGTTTGTTTATGGTATGTGCTCACTCTGTGTGTGTGTGTGTGTGTGTGTGTGTGTGTGTGTGTGTGTGTTGTGTGTGTGTGTGTGTGTGTGTGTATGTGTGTATATACAAAAATATGTTCTTCAATGTACACTTCTACCAGTATCATTTGGGACCCTTGCATTGCAGTAAAAACAGTTCCTCTCATCTTCATCGTCAACTATAATGACTAAACAGATTGACCCTGAACTTGACAGCTGTGTAAATTTAACTCTATGTGTGTGTGTGTGTGTGTGTGTGTGTGTGTGTGTGTGTGTGTGTGTGTTGTGTGTGTGTGTGTGTGTGTGTGTGTGTGTGTACTTTTTATCAGAAGGGTGTTTTACTCCTGAAAAGATCATGACAAATTTTATGCTGTATCTGACAAAAAGCTTATTTTCGTCCTCCATGTTGTTTTAATTTAAATTTGATTATTATCATGTTATTTTCTCATTCTTATAGCTTAGCAAGTTTGACAGAGGTGGGGGAGGGGGGGGTTGAGTGAGAGAGGGGATGTTGAAGACGAAGGAGAGAGAGAGAATGACAATGACAAATTCTTTTATTTCGAGGATAATGAATAATCACCCATAGGGATACACCACATGATAATAAAATAAATCCATACAGTCACACAGTAGAAAGAAGAAGAAAAAACACCCACACAACAAAAACCACAAGAAAATTCCAAAATAGGAAAGGGGAAAAAAGCCAACAAATTAAGCAAAACAAAGCAACAACAAAAAACCTCAAAAACAACCAAAAAACAAAGAGCAAAGAAACCAAAGGGAAAAAATAACAAAAACAAGAGAGAGAGAGAAAGAGAGAGAGAGAGAGAGAGATCTAGGAGAACATAACCAGATGTTAGCAGTAGCTGAAATATATTGCAGTCTTGAAAGGGAAGGTGATATTTGAGAAGAGAAGTCAGTAATGTACAAGTTCTAACAGCTGGTTTAATGAATTGATGTCATTCCTGCAGCCTGATGAAGCTTCAAGTGCAAGAAAAAAAGCAGAAATTTGCTGTTGGTGGTGTGATTACAAAGAAAAATGAAGCTGAACACACTTCTTTGTAATGCAGATTTACTCTCTGTCTATCGAATCTATCTGTCTATCAATCTCTCTCTCTCTCTCTCTCTCTCTCTCTCTCTCTCTCTCTCTCTCTCTCTCTCTCTCTCCTCTCTCTCCTCTCTCTCTCTCTCTCTCTCTCTCTCTCTCTCTCTATATATATATATATATATATATATAGTGTATATATATATATAGTATGTATATATAGTGTATATATATATATAGTATGTATATATATACATATACATACATACAAACATACATACATACAAACATACATACATACACACACACACACACACACACACACACACACACACACACACACACACACACACACACACACACACACACACACACACACACAGTCAGACAGATACGGAAATGGATCAGTGGTCTAGAGGTAACACACCTGCTTAGAAAAAGAAAAGTCCAGCTTCAAGTCCTTGTTTGGTGCCTGAAACTTTCCCCCCATCCACTAGACAATGAGTGGTGGTCTGGGTACTAGTCTTTTGGGTGAGACAATACACTGAGGCAACACTCACTCAATGCTCATAAAGAACCCACAGCAACAAGAGAGTTGTCCCTGGCAAAATTCTGTAGAAACCCCCCCTCCCACTCTAATAGAGAAACAAATACACATAAAGAATGGAAAAAGATAATAATGGGTTGCTCTGCTCTTCTGGCAATTTGCTCTCTCCAGGAAAACAGCCTGAATTTCATGCAGAGAAATCTGCCATTACTTTAAGTGGTATCTAAATACATACATACATACATACATACATACATACATACATACAGGCATACATACATACATACATACATACATGCATGCATACATGTGCAGCATATAATCGCAACAATGAAGCTAATAATAAACTTCACCACTTAGGTATTTATGTGATCACTACTCACATTACCTGTCAATTATATAATAAACCATCCAATCAATACAAATAAACTAAAGACATATCTGAGCACATTAAATTTTTCCACATACATAAGGATACATTCACATTATTGCCATTCATATTAGCATAATCGTGCATTTTATCAACTGAACCAAGCAACCACAGAGACACAAATGGAAATGACTGTTTTCACATAAGCTATTGCGATGAAAATAAATAAGGTATAACAACTCTCTTTCCATACTCACCAGTTTATGCACACATCACACACGCACACATACACAAACACAACACTCACACATGCACGGCACATGCACAAGTAGACTCACCATACACGCAAATCAAAATAAATTCCCTCAATATCATCCAACAGGACCAAAGGGAAGACCTAGCAAGACCTGGGCTGCCTGTATTGCAGATGATCTTAGAGAAAGAGGCATAAATAAGGAGGAAGCTTAAAACAGAGAGAGATGGAGAAGGCTCATCAATGTCAAACCTCCCCTGAGAGAAACAAAAAAGGAAGGACACTCTAACTCACAAATCAGAGAGAGAAAGAGAGAGAGAGCATGAAGAGTTGTAGATATTAATGTGAGTGTGTATCTAGTCATCAGTATGAGATGTGCAAAGATTTTTTTTTTTTGTACGCGAGAATGCTCCAATGTTTGATTTTTTTTTAAACAAACTCCTTACATTGCACTTACTTGAACTGCAGATTGCTTTTTCAGGACTCTGTATGAAAAGTGTTAGCCAGTCTCTTAGCATGACAGATAAATTTTAGATCAACTGACAACTTGCCTTTCCAAAACTGCTGCCTGTTCCGGTCTGACACTCTTGCCCTGGTAAAGCATCAGTGAAGCATGAAAAGGGAATTTATGAAGAAACTGAGATCTATACTAGTTCCCAAATGAGGCACCATAAAGGGGTTGATCAGCGGCAAGAGCTGGTGATGAGGATGGGAGTCGGGTGATCTCTCTCTCTCTCTCTCTCTCTCTCTCTCTCTCTCTCTCTCTCTCTCTCTCTCTCTCTCTCTCTCTCTCTCTCTCTTGTGTCTGCACACCAGACTGCCAGTTGTCAGGGGACACTGGTAGCTGTTGGGACCTGTTTTGTTTCATTATCCTGGGTAACCTCTGTAGCATGTGTCTGCCTGGGGAATTGATCCATGTTGAAGTAAACTAGCTAATTTTCATTATCCTGGGGAACCTCTGCATCGTGTGTCTGTATGAGAATTGATCCATGTTGAAGTAAACTGGCTCATTTTTATGATCCTGGGTAACTTCTGTAGCGTGTGTCTGCCTGGAGAAATGAGCCATGTTGAAGTAAACTAGCTCATTTTCATTATCCTAGGTAACTTCTGTAGCATGTGTCTGTGTCTGAAAGAAGAAATATGTTGCTCGTTGCAATCTTAAGGCCTTAGACATTCATACCTTCTCTTCACAAGCTTCCGAACATTTTTCACAAACCTCTGACCACACTGACCTCTCTGATCACTATAACACTATTCTCCGCCAACTGCTTGATGAGCATGCACCTCCTACTGACCATCTCCTCCCTGACAGACCCTGTGCGCCATGGTATACCCAAGACATCTTGATAGTGAAGCGCAAACGCCGGCAACTAGAACGGCAGTGGCGGAAGTCAAAAACCGAAATCAACAAACAGCTTTTCCGAAAACAAATAAACAAAGTCAAACTCTTAATCCATTCAGCAAAGACAGACTACTACTCTTCCCAAGTTCTCTGTGCTACATCCATAAAATCTCTTTTTTCCCTCATCTCAAATCTTGGATCTGCAAAAACAACTCCTCTGCCTAACACCTACAGCCTGTCTGAACTTCCATCCATATTTTCTGCCTTCTTTTCAGACAAAGTTCAAAACATACGCTCCAGACTGGATCAGACTCAATTCCAGCCTGCGCCTCCTGATCCCCAGTTCACTGGCACTCCTCTCTTTTCCTTCTTTCCCACAAGTGAAAAAGAAATCATGACAATTCTGAAGGAAATGACTATAAAATCATGCGACCTTGATCCCATACCTGCTCCTGTTTTCTCACAATGCCTTCCACAACTTGTACCTATTATCACTAAAATAGTAAACTCATCTCTTGTGTCAGGAAATTTTCCTTCAGCTCTTAAAACAGCAATAGTCACACCTCTACTGAAAAAGCACGACCTCGATCCCAACATTCTGAAGAATTATAGGCTTGTCTCAAACTTACCCTTTGTCTCTAAAGTACTAGAAAAAGTCGTTCTCAAACAGCTCAACAGTCACCTTCATTCCAATGATCTCCTTCCCGCTTTTCAATCTGCCTATCGCCCCAACCACAGCACTGAAACCACCCTAGTCCACACTTTAGATACACTTCTACTTGCTTCTGATGCAGGAAAAATCTCCCTCCTCACTCTTCTTGACTTATCTGCAGCCTTTGATACCATAGATCACTCAATTCTTCTTTCTCGCCTCCAAAATACGTTTGGTATTAACGGCACAGCCCTCACCTGGTTTACTTCATACCTCATAGACCGGTTCCAGAAAGTTATTGTAAACAAAATTCAATCAAAACCTGTCAAAATTGAATGTGGAGTCCCGCAGGGATCAGTCCTGGGCCCTGTTCTCTTTACTCTCTACACTGCTGCACTCACATATAATAAACAACCACCATATTGATCATCATTTCTATGCCGATGATACTCAGCTTCAGTGCAGTGATACTGTTGAAAACTTGCCTTCCCTCCTGACAAATATGTCCTACTGCCTTCAAGACATTCAAAACTGGATGACTCAGAACAAGTTACAACTTAATGCCGATAAAACCGAAGCCATGCTCATAGGGACCCAACATAAACTTTCCTCTATCGCAAAAACTTCAATAGAATTCGGCAATACGTCAGTTCCTTTGTCCAACTCTGTGAAGTATTTAGGAGTAGTTCTTGACAACACACTCTATGAAAAAATTCATCACCCAGACCTGCCAGTCTTGCTACTATCAATTACGGCGCATAAGCGGAATTCGCAAGTATCTGTCCACTGATGCAACTTCCAAGCTTGTCACATCTCTCATTCTTTCACGTTTAGACTACTGTAATTCTCTTTTGGCTGGCCTACCAGCATCATCTATCCACTCTCTTCAACGCATACAAAACTCTGCAGCTCGACTGGTCCTAAGAAAGAAAAAATCTGAACACATCACTCCTCTTCTGCGATCTCTTCACTGGCTGCCTGTCTCACAAAGACTGGAGTATAAAATCAATACCCTATGTTTCAAATGTCTCCACAAATCTGCACCCTCTTATCTCTGTAACTGTCTTCACCTGTACACTCCATCCCGCGGCTGTTCCCTTCGTTCAGCCGCAGATACTTTGTGCTTTCGAACACCCAGATTCAAACAAACCACTGTTGGCCGTCGCTCCTTCTCTGTTTCTGGTCCATCCACCTGGAATGACCTCCCTCTTTCACTTCGCCAAAAGCCTTCACTTGATACCTTCAAATCCAGCCTCAAAACACACTTATTTCCTACCTGAGACTTTCCCCCAAATATCTGTCCCTAATTTTCAACAGCATCTTTCACCTTCTAAGTGTTGTTCCGAGTGAGTGTGTGTGTGTGTGTGTGCGCGTGTGTGTGCGTGCATATGTGCGCGTGCATGGTTTTGAAATCTGTTGTTCATTATGTTTAACGAGAGTTGCATGCCTGTAAATGATTGAGTGCAAGCGCTTCGATTTGTTTGTTTTTACAAGATTCAGCGCTATATAAATTCCATTTATTATTATTATTATTATTATTCTGTCTGGGGAATTGAGTCATGTTGAAGTAAACTAGCTCAATTTCATTATCCTACGTAACTTCTGTAGCGTGTGTCTGTCTGGGGAATTGAGCCATGTTGAAGTAAACTGGCTCATTTTCATGATCCTGGGGAACCTCTGTAGCATGTGTCTGTCTGGGGAATTGAGCCATGTTGAAGTAAACTGGCTCATTTTCATTATCCTACCTAACTTCTGTAGCGTGTGTCTGCCTGAGGAATTGGGATCTGTTGAAGTAAACTGGCTCACACTTAGTGTTTGATTTTTGGCTTGTCTCGAGTAGACATGGGGATTGACTGGTTTGTGTGGGTTGTTTGAAGACTATAGTTTGTCTAGACATGGGAAATGACTGGGTTGTGTGGGTTGTTTGAAGACTGGTTTGTCTAGACATGGGGAATGACTGGGTTGTGTGGGTTGTTTGAAGACTATAGCTTGTCTAGACATGGGGAATGACTGGGTTGTGTGGGTTGTTTGAAGACTCACTTGTCTAGACATGGGGAATGACTGGGTTGTGTGGGTTGTTTGAAGACTCACTTGTCTAGACATGAGGGATCCTTCAGATGAGACTATAAACCGAGGCCCAGTTTGTAAACACACGCAGAACATTTTGCGCACCCATTAAATCCTGTTCCGCTTTTTGTAATAGTAGGCCATTGTGTGCCGGTGGGAACAGATGACAAAATTTACAAAACCGGTTACACATGGGGGACTAGATGTAAAAAAGCACATAAGTGCTTATTCCATTATCCTTGATGTAAAAGAATAAATAAAATAAATAAATAAATAAATAGATGTAAAATAAAAAAGCTCATAAGTGCTTATTCCATTATCCTCGATATAAAAGAATTTTTTTTTTAATGACTGTTTGAAGACTATCGTGTCGATGGAGCATGGAGCATGAATGTGCTGTATGGGTTGCTCGAAGACGAATCTAATGGTAGTACTGTTCTCTTTTCTGTCGGTCACCATTGATGTCCTATGCTGATGTGTTGTGTTTTTGCTTTGCCAGGGCGGTGGTGTAAGCTCCGTGTACCAGTCTCTCAAAGGTATCCCAACTTTTATGCCCGTCTTCTTGCCGTCTGGTGTGTGGGATAACTGTCCACGTAAACTTAATTAATGTGCATGCTTTCCTGGGTGCATACATCTACCAAATACCATGTAATGTGGTCATGCGTTTCGTTTTCACACTTTTTTGGCACCCGAGACTAACTGTGCATGTTTTGTTGGGTATATCTACCAACTACGATGTGGTTGTGTGTTTTGATTGACATCTGCACCCCAAGACTTAATGTGATGTGCTTGTGTGTGTGTGACTGTCGGGGTGGGGGTTCTTTGTGTTTGTTCTTGGGGGTGGGTGGGAGGGGGTTCGAGTTTTTTTTGTTATGAATTTTTTTTTTTTTGGGGGGGGGGGGGGGGAGGGGAGGAGGAAGCAGGGGAGGGGGTCACCACTTTGGCAGCTGAGCACAAAGTGCCGTGGTGGCGTTCTAAACGGGTGAGGCAGACCTGCACTCACCTGAACGCAGGTGAGATGCATCCCTGGTTTCCAAACAAACTCCGCCACACACCGGCAACCTGTTCGCGGGTCACGCAGCAAAGCAAAGCCTGAAACTTTTCCCCCATCCATTAGATCATGAGTGGTGGTCTAGGCGCTAGTCTTTCGGATGAGACGATAAACCAAGGTCCCGTGTGTTACACAAAATTATTCAGCACACGCAAAAGAACCCACGGCAACAAGAGAGTTGTCCCTGGCAAAATTCTTAGAAAAAGCCACTCTGATAGGGAAACAAATACAGTTACAGACCAAAAAAAAAAAAAAAAAAAAAAAAAAGGGTGGCGCTGCGGCTCTTGTGGCAACACGCTCTCCCCGGGGAGAGCACCCCGAATTTCACGCAGAGAAATCTCGTGACTTTTAGTGGTATAAATAAATATATAAATAAAAATGCATCCCAAGAATTTTATGTGGTGGAGAAAACTATGTGTTTTCCCCATGCGCACTACTGCCTGTGCTTAGAGGTGCAGAAGATACAAAATGAAAGGATGGGGGGGGGGGGGGGGGGGTGTGGAGGTGAACGACCCCTCTGTCAGTCCCCTTAAATCCACACCTCTCCCTCCTTGTCCAGGGTGCTAGTCCTTCACCCTGGCGGCTGGGAGAAGTGTCAGTGGGGTGTTGATGGAGGATTCGAACTTGGGCCTCAGACATAGGACACCCATGGGTCCATGAAGTTGTGGGTTCAAATCTTGGCGTCAGTATTTAGTGAATTAAGGTGTTTTGGGTTGTTGTTTTTAATCTCCCAAGTCAACTTCAAGTGCAGACCTGCCAGTGCCTTAATTTCCTTCATATTATACACATGCAGAATATCTTGCGCACAAGTTAAAACCTGTTCCGCCTTTTGGAAGAATAGGCCACTGTGTGCCCGTCAGACCATATAACAGAATTGACAAAACAGCGTGCACGCAAGGGACTGTACTCCATTGTCTTCGAAATAAAAGAGGTTGTTTGTTTGGTTTTGGGTTTTTTTTAACAAACGTGCATGTTGTAGATCCCGTATTTATTTCATGTCAGCCAGCAGGCAGACCTCCGGCAAAATGACAAGCACAGGAGAAGACCAGGCACAGAAGTGCACCGCACCTGGTAAGGGGACACAGGCAGAGGAGAGAGAAGATTACTTTTGTCACTGGGAAGTTAGTATTAATCATCATAATAATAATAATAATAATCATAATAATAATAATAATAATGTATGGAATTTATATAGCGCTGAATCTTGTAAAGCAACAAATCAAAGCGCTCAGATTTTTTTTTCGAGGATAATGGAATAAGCACTCATGTGCTTTTTTACATCCAGTCCCCGTGTGTATGCGGTTTTGTCAATTTTGTCGTCTGTTCCCACCGGCACACAATGGCCTACTCTTTCGCAAAGCGGAACAGGATTTAACGTGTGCGCAAGATGTTCTGCATGCGTTCCCACACGGGGCCTCGGTTTATAGTCTCATCCGAAGGACTTTGACTTTCAGTTCCATGTTTTTGTCAAACTGGGAAGAAAGGGCGAGGCTGGGAATCGAACCCAGAACCTCACGGTTTACTTGTTGGCAGGCAAACGTCTTAACCATCCTGCCACAGTCCTTAGTATTGAGAGTTTGTACATGGCTGTGTCTTTTGTTAGTGGAACAAGGAGTTTGGGTGTGGTGGACGAAAGAAGTCGCAGAGAGAGTGTTGTGCTGTATGTACCTTAGCTAAACACGGACTGTTTTGAACTGCATGGGAAAGGGCACTTTTAACCAGGGAGCACTGTGTGTGTGTGTGTGTGTGTGTGTGTGTGTGTGTGTGTGTGTGTGTATGTGTGTGTGTATGCGTGTGTGTGTGTGTGTGCGTGCATGTGTGTTTGTGTGTGTTGTGCTGTGTGTACACTTAACATGGACTGTTTTGAACTGCATGGGAAAGGGCACTTTTAACCAGGGAGCACCTTGTGTGTGTGTGGGGGGGGGGGGGGGGGACGGAGGTGGGGGGGGGGGGGGGTGTTGTGCTGTGTGTACTCTTAAATTGGACTGTTTTGAACTGCATGGGAAAGGGCACTTTTAAACAGGGAGCACCTTGTGTGTGTGGGTGGGTGAGGGAGAGTGAAAGAGAAAGTGGGGGGGGGAAGAGAGAGTGAAAGAGAAAGGGGAGGGGGGAGTGAAAGAGAAGTGTGTGGGGGTGGGGGATGAGAGTGAAAGAGAAAGTGTTTGTGTGTGTGTGAGGGAGAGGGAGAGAGAAAGTGTTTGTGTGTGTGAATGTGTATGCATGCACACGCGCGTGCGTGCATGTGTGTTTCAGGGAGAGTGAGAGATAAAGTAGGTGTGTGTGCATGCATGTTTGCATGCATACATGCATGCATGTGTGTGTGTGTGCTTGTGCGAGTGTGTGAATAAGGGGGGATGGGGTTGTTTTTATCTAACACTGGTTTGTTTTGCACTTTATCTGATATATGCACATAGAAATATTACGTAATTACACTTCATTACACAGCTATCATCTTTGGTTATGGTAATACTATGTGCATTTCTTTCTTTCTTTCGTTTGTCCATTAAATCTGTGGATAGTATTTCTATGTGGTGGGGGGTGGAAAGAGGGAGAAGAAAAGGCATAGCTATCCCAACTGACACAGACTGAAGTATTAATTAAGAGATGCTCTGCTACCTGTGGAAGCTCACTTAAACAGTATAAAGGGTGAACAGATGCAATAGCTAAAGATGGAGGACAGTTGTTTTGTCTTTGTGGCTCTGTACATGACTCTGGCATGACACAACTGCCTGCCTGCCTGCCTGCCTGCCTGCCTGCCTGCCTGCCTGCATGGCTCAGTAAGTAGCGTGCTGGGTTTGTATTCAGAAGGGCTTGTTTGTTTGCCTCCCAGTTTCAAACAACAGTAAAACCACCTTTAATCTGTCGGTGTCATCGCTATTTGAACCAGAGACTTGTAAGGAAGCCAAGAGATGATGAGTAAAATGATTAAGGTCCTCACTATTTCTTTTTTCTTGTCTTTGGTTGGGGTTTTTTCATGAGTGATGTAAATCATGGATAGCTTGTGTATAAATGAACTAGTGTAATGCTCTAAAAAAAATTTGGATGATTTTTTTTTAACGTTTAGATAGATAATAGATAGATAGATAATAGATAGATAGATAGATAGATAGATAGATAAATATACTCATTGTTGATTCTAGGATAGATAGATAGATAGATATACTCATTGTTGATTCTAGGGTGCACCCGTGTGGGATTCCTGCTTTTTTTTTTCAAACTTTGCCACAAAATAATGTGAGCGGTGCGCCCTAATGGACGAAAGACAACAAACAAACAAAAAACCCGGGACAGCATGTATTAGAACAAACAGTGTGCCATCACAACTGCTGCTTGTATTATCTCTAAAATCAAGGGCTACTTCTGGCACTCTCTCTCTCTCTGTGTCTCTGTCTCTTTTCTCTTCCCCTCTCTCTCTCTCTCTCTCTCTCTCTCTTTTCTCTCTCTCTCTCTTTCATGTAAAACTCTCCTGACCAGGACTGATTTAACACTTCAAAATGGGGGAGGCTTGTGTGGGGGTTCTTTTTTTTCTTTTTTTCTTTGTATTTTTTGTGTGTGTGTGTCTTGGTTTTGTGTGTGCGTTGCGGCGGCTTTGTGGCCCATGGTGTTTTGGTGTGTGTGGTGTGTTTTTGGAATAGGATCAGACTGTATGTTTGGCAGGTTTGGGTCTGTAGTCTGAACTGCATTTTAGACACACGGCTGACAGATTTTTATTTTTTTTAATCAGTTTGTGGGTATTGTTGGTGTCTGCTCATGTGTGTGATATGAGGTATATAGATCACATTTTGAGTGAGAGAGAGAGAATGTCAAAGTGATCTTGATGTGTGTGTGTATGTGTGTGCGCGCACGCATGGGTATTTTAGTTTGCGGGTATTGTTGGTGTCTGTTCGTGTGTGTGATATGAGGTATGTAGATCACATTTGGAGAGAGAGAGAGAGAGAGAGAATGTCAAAGTGATTTTGGTGTATGTGTATGTGTGTGCGCGCACGCTTGGGTATTTTAGTTTGCGGGTATTGTTGGTGTCTGTTCATGTGTGTGATATGAGGTATGTAGATCACATTTTGAGAGAGAGAGATAGAAAGTCAGAGTGATCTTGGTGTGTGTGTGTGTGTGTGCGCGCACGCATGGGTATTTTAGTTTGTGGGTATTGTTGGTTTCTGCTCATATGTGTGATATGAGGTATGTAGATCACATTTGGAGAGAGAGAGAGAGAGAATGTCAAAGTGATCTTGATGTGTGTGTGTGTGCGCGTACGCATGGGTATTTTAGTTTGCGGGTATTGTTGGTGTCTGTTCATGTGTGTGATATGAGGTATATAGATCACATTTTGAGAGAGAGAGAGAGAATGTCAGAGTGATCTTGGTGTGTGTGTGTGTTTATGTGTGTGTGCGCGCGTGCACACATGGGTATTTTAGTTTGTGGGTATTGTTGGTTTCTGCTCATGTGTGTGATATGAGGTATGTAGATCACATTTTGAGAGAGAGAGAGAGAATGTCAGAGTGATCTTGGTGTGTGTGTATGTGTGCGTGTGTGCATGGGTTCTGAGAATGGGCATGTATATGTGTGTCTGCTGCTAAGTCTATAATTATGTCTATACATGCATATGCACACTGATATGCCTTTATGCCCATACGTGTGCATTTGTATAGTGCTGCCTGTGTGCTCTATGCACGTATTCACCAATCTGCACCGCTAAATCTGTAGCATCAAGAGCGCAGCAACCATTATTTGTGTTTGAATCAGCAAGTCAGTCGTGTGAACAAGCGCGGTGACTGCAGTGTTATGTGATGTGCATGGTTGTGTGTGTGTGTGTGCAGCGCCAGTCGAGTGAAGAGCAGCCACTTTAGCAGGCCCGGGTCAAAGAGAGTGGATGCCCCTGCCCTTCCTTCAGGGGGACAATCACAGACCCTGGTGGACAGCAGACCGCTTCTCTCCCCTGTCTCTGCCCCAGTCAGTTATTAGTTTATTTTAACTCTCTGGATTTTTTTGTCGTCATTGTCTGGACTGGTCGATATTGTCAATGAATACTGGCAACAGGTTTTTCCGTGATCTATTATGAGTTACAAGCAATAAAGGTTGTGGTGTCTTGTTTTTTTCTTTAAATTCTTTTCCAACATCACTAGAGAATGTTAGGAGTGGTGTATATATCGCTCACACACTCAATCAGTGTATGACTTTTAAAATTTATTTTATTTTATTCTTTTATATCAAGGATAATGGAATAAGCGCTGATGTGCTTTTTTACATCCGGTCCCCGTGTGTATGCGGTTTTGTAAATGTTGTCATCTGTTCCCACCGGCACACAATGGCCTACTCTTACAAAAAACAGAACAGGATTTAATGTGTGCGCAAGATGTTCTACGTGCGTTCGCACTCGGGGCCTCAGTTTATAGTCTCATCCGAAGGACTTTTGGGGAGAGTGGAGTTAGATTTCATGAGAAGTTCTCCTGTGGTGCCCTGACATTGTTCCTCAGAAGCTGTTGATTTGAAAGAAAGTCAGGGACGCGGGTGGCCTAGTGGTTAGAGCATTGTGCTTGCGATCTGTTGTTGGCCCAAGTTCAAGCCACCACCGTGATCCCTGTTCAAAGGGATTTTCCCCCTAGAGTTAACATCAGTGCTGACTACGTCTTAAAATGAGACTGTCAACATGCAAACACACTCCTAACATCTTGTGCACACATTAAAATCTGGTCTGCCTTTTGGAAGAGTAGGGCCATTTGTGTCGGAAAGAACATATGGCGAAAAAATCACACTCACACACACACACACGCACGCGCACACACACTCACTCACTCACACAATCACTTTATCCATTATCCATTATCCTCGATATAAAAGAATAAAATAAAATAAATAAAACACACTCAAACACACACAAACACAGCATACACACACACACACACACACACACACACACACACACACACACACACTTCCAGCTTTGTGTTTGCATGACTGGTTCACCTTGTGGCATGCTTGCTTAGAGAGAGCGAGAAAGAGAGAGAGTGTGTGTGTATCTGTGTGTTCAGGTGTTGTTGTTGTTGCTGCTGCTGCTGCTGCTGCTGTTGCTGCTGCTGTTGTTGCTGTTGTTGTTGTCGTCATCTTCCTTCCCTTTCATTCTCCTTAGCCACTCTGACTGTGTAAGCTGGGGGTCAGGTGTAACAACGTGTCTCAACTGTTCCTTTTTCTTCTTCTTCTTCTTCCTCGACAGGGCACTCTGAGCGGACCAGGAGACACTAAAGGGAACCACCAACTCAGCAGCAGAGAGTTGTGGAGCCTGAGGGGCTCCCAGGTGGAGCGACTGCGCCAGGAGTGGGCGGCCATCGAACACTGCCGGGCCATGAAGCGGGCGTCTGAGGTGACCAGGGGAAGGGGGTTTGTTGGGGATGAGAGGGGTGGGGGTTGGGGGCAAGTGAGGGAGCTGGTCACGTCGAGGTCGGAGAAGAAAATTGTTGAACCTGGTCGACCTGGAGCTGACTCCTTCCTTCCCTTGCCTCATCCTTCGGATGAGACTATAAACCGAGGCCCCGTGTGCGAACGCATGCAGAACATCTTGTGCACACGTTAAATCCTGTTCCGCTTTTCGAAAGAGTAGGCCATTATTGTGTGCCGGTGGGAACAGATGACAACATTTACAAAAACTGCATACACACGGGGACTGGATGTAAAAATAAGCACATGAGTGCTTATTTCATTATCCTCCATAAAAATTTTAACAAATCTGAGCGCTTTGATTTGTTGCTTTACAAGATTCAGCTCTATTTAAATTCCATTTATTATTATTATTATTATTACTTGCTTGAGCAGTCGTCAGGGCACTGTACCGCTTTTTTTTTTTCAGGCAGAGTGTATCACGGGCAAATTTGAATACGGCGGAGCTCATAGCTCTCTAGATAGCTTGGTGCAATGCTGGGTGTGGTTGTGTCATCCGTGCCACCAGTCACAGCTGTCCTCTTGCTTCTACACAAAGTGCCTGAGATTTTAAGACGAGCAGAAGGTGTTCTGTATGTTTTCGTACACAGGCTGAGGTTGTTACATGAGCATAAGGTGTTCCACGTGTGTTCACACACAGGACCTGGGCTTGAGGTTTTAACAGAGCATAAGGTGTTCCATGTGTGTTCACACACAGGACCTGGGCTTGAGGTTTTAACAGAGCATAAGGTGTTCTGCAACACACAGGATCTGGGCTGGGTTTCTCTCTCTCTCTCTCTCTCTCTCTCTCTCTCTCTCTCTCTCTCTCTCTCTCTCTCTCTCTCTCTCTCTCTCTCTCTCTCTCTCTCTCTGTGAGGTTTTTTTGTTGTTTTTTGTTTTGTTTTGTAAGTGTATGGTTTGTTTTGCTATGTTTTTGTTTGCTTCTTTCTTCTTTTTTTTTTATCATGTCACCCCTGATTAGAGTAGGGACTGGATGTAAAAAGCACATGAGTTCTTATTCATTATCCACAAACTAAAAGAATCTGATTTGATTTGATGTTTGTGCGTAATGCAGACACTAGAAGAGTGACATTTGCCTTTGCATGAATAAAAAAAAAAAAGGTTATCCTGCAGGGGAAAGTTATTCTTGAGGCTGGATTTGAAACTGTTGGGTTCATTTGTATGGCATACCACTTTCAGTCACAGTAGCTTTCGCTTCCAATGAAGTGTCAGTATTGGGAAGACCAGGAGCAACATGTGAAACGGCCATGAGCTTGTAATGTAAGGATCAAGTTAAATCAAGAGAAACTCGAAGGACCCAAGCTTAGCAGAAAACTTCCAAGCAACAATAGGTGGGAAATGTGCCCGGCTCCTCGTTCTTTACAACCAAGACACCACAGTGGATACCCTGATCAACAGCTGCAACACTGCTTGGACTGAAGCAGCCAGAGATAGCCTTGGCAAACACGGACCAACACAGAAGCACTGGGTCACAGAAGACATGCTCAAGCTGTGCAACAAGTGCAGAAAACTGAAGCAAACGAAGAAGGAGGCTGAAGGTGCAAAACTATACAGAGAAGCCAATCAACAAGACATAAAAGGCACGAGAAAAGCAAAGGAGACATAGATTGAAGAATAATTCAATGTGCAAAGGAATCAAAGAAAACCTGCAGAAAATTAATGGGAAGAAAACCTACCAGCTTGTAAAAGACCTGACTAGCTCAAAACAAGGGAGAACCACTACTGTCCAAGACAAAGCAGGGAAACGTCTCACGGAAGAACAAGATGTTCTAAAGAGGTAGACAGAGCATTGCTCTGAATTTCCACACACACACACACACACACACACACACACACACACACACACACACACACACACCACACACAACACACACATCGTTAAAGAACAGGCCAGTTTCAGAGCAGGACGGAGCACAACAGAGCAAATTTTGAACCTAAAATATTCAGTGAGAAGTACCTGCAACACCGGCAAGATCTTTACCATGCCAACGTGGACTTTAAGAGGGCATTCAACATAGTTTGGCATACAGCTTTATGGGCAACCATGAGGCTGTATAATATCAATGCCAACCTGATCAGAACTATAGAATGCCTCTATCACAACGCCACCAGCGCTGTCTGCTATGACAACATCATAGGAGAATGGTTCCGAACCACGGCTGCAATGACCAAACTGAAAGGCCTGTAGAACAACAAGAACATCACCATCAGCTTCAAGATCAGACATGAGTTTCCTGCTTTTCTGCGCATCAGCATGTGAAGCATGGACCATAACAGCAGAAATTGAAAGAAGTATTCAGGCAGTGGAGATGAGATGCTTTTGTAAACTTGTTGGTTTCTCATACAAAGATCACATAACAAACGAGGAAGGGAAAACCAGAACTGAAAATACTATCGCTTGTTATGAAGAGTTCCTGACTTCAGGGGGAAAATGCTACAAAAGTGGTACGGGCACGCCTCCTGAACATCTGGACTGGCCAAGACTTCCCTACAGGAAACAGTGCAAGGAAGGAGACAAAAGAGGCAGACAGAGAAAACGATGGGAAGACAACATCAGAGAGTGGACTGGCCTTGTGTGGAAACGCTTGCTACGGAAAGCTGAGAACTGGGAGGAGTGTTGGAAGCTGGTAGCAAAGTCTTCAGTGCTGTCCAATAGCCTATTACATTACGGAATAGGTGATGGCGAAGGTGAAGATTTCTCTGCTTGAAATTCGGGATGCTTTCCAAGGGGAGAGCTTGTCACCATTTGTATATGCTACCTATACTTTTCTATAACAGCGTTTCATTGATCTGTAAGCGTATTTTTTCCTAAAGAAATTGAACCCACCCCCTGCCCCCCCTTTTTAATACTGAATTTTACGAGGGACAACAGTCTTGTTGCCATAATTTCTTCAACATGTGTATGCGGGACCTGGCTTATTTTGGCAATTGGTAGAGGACGGGATAGCCTGGTGGTTAGAGTGATGACTGACTCACTGACTCGGGTTCGATTTTTGTTCAAGAGGATTTTTCTTCTGGAGTTAACGCCAGTTCCGACTCCACTCTCCTCAAAGTCCTTCGGATGAGACTATAAACCAAGGTTCCGTGTGCGAATGCATGCAGAACATCTTGCGCACACATTAAAAATCCCGTTCCACTTTTCGGAAGAGTAGACCATTGTGTGCCGGTGGGAACGGATGACAGAATTGACAAAACTGCATACACACGGGGGACTAGATAACAAAAATATATATATATATAAAAGCACATGAGTGCTTATTCCATTATTCTCGAAACAAAAGAATAAAAAATAAACAAAGGAATAAAATAAACACAAGAATAAAATAAACATAAAATAAACAAAAACGAATATAAAATAAACACACAAAAAATTTTAAAAACCAAAAAAAGAATAAAATCAACAACAAAAAAAAGAATATTAAAAAAAATATTTAAAAAAAGTTGACAGAACAAAATGCTGCGCTGTGACCCCCAGATGGTTCAGCATCGCCTCGACCCCATGTATCGCATCAGCGGCTCCAACATGCCTCTGCTGGCCCGCTACCAAGTCAACGACACGGAGCTGCAGCGCCTGAGGGAGATGACGGAAACCAGCCGCATCCTGCAGCTGGACCTGAAGAGAATGTGAGTGATGCTGATGCTGCCTCTAGCTCTCTGCGTGTGACTGACTCCAAGTCTGTGTGTGTTGTGTGTGTGTGTGTGTGTGTGTGTGTGTGTGTGTGTTGTGTGTGTGTGTGTGTGTGTTGTTTTTGTTTAATGTCCATTCACTACTTGGTGATAAGGACACCCCCCCGCATTCAAACCAACTTTTCTCTCTCTCTCTCTCCTCTCTCTCTCTCTCTCTCTCTCTCTCTCTCTCTCTCTCTCTCTCTCTCTCGCTCTCTCTCTCTCTCTCTCTCTCTCTCTCTCTCCCTCCCTCCCTCTCTCTCTCTGTCTCTCTCTCTCCTTCTGTCTCTCTCTCTCCCTTGTGTGTGTGTGTGCGTCACTGTGTGTGTGTCACTGTTGTGTGTGTGTGAGTGTGTGCGTGCGTGCGTGCGTGGATGGGTGGGAGAGTGAGTGTGTGAACGTGGGTGTTTTTATTTGATTTTTAAAAATTTTATTCGTTTATATTGAGGATCATGGAATAAGCACTTATGTGCTTTTTTTTTTACATCCAGTCCCCCGTGTATACACGGTTTTGTCAATTTTGTCATCTGTTCCCACCGGCACACAATGGCCTACTCTTACAAAAAACGGACCAGGATTTAATGCGTGCCAAGATGTTCTGTGTGCGTTCGCACTCGGGACCTCGGTTTATAGTTTCATCCAAAGGACTTTTGGGGAGAGTGGAGTCAGCACTGATGTTAACTCCAGAGGAAAAATCCTCTGAATCGAGAATCGAACCTGGGTCAGCAGATTATGAATACATCACTGTAACCACCAGGCTAGCCCGTCCCCCCTGACGCTATGTGTGTGTGTGTGTGTGTGTGTGTGTGTGTGTGTGTGTGTGTGTGTGTGTGTGTGTGTGTGTGTGTGTGCGTGCGTGCGTGTGGGTGGGTGGGTGGGAGAGTGAGTGAGTGTGTGCGTGGTGCGTGCGTGCGTACGTGCGTGTGTGCATTGGTGGGTGGGTGGGAGAGTGAGTGAGTGAGTGTGTGGACGTGGGTGTGGGTGTATATGTGTGTGTGTGGGGGGTGCGTATGTGTTTGTCTCTGTGTATCTGTGTATGCACACTTACATTTTTGGTTGTTGGTGGTTTTGTTTGTTTGTTTTGTTTATTTGGGGGGGTGATGTTTGTTTTTATTGTTCCTGTCGCATCACTGTATCATGCGATGCTTTATGTGAGTGGTTTGGTTTGATGTTATTCTTTTAATCAATGGCATAGCTGCTAGTTTGTTTTGTGGGTTGGTTTTTTTATCAGTAGTTTCTCTGTTTTTCATTATTCACTGGCATTATTATGATTACTTATTCTGATGGTGTGAAATCTGTTTATTCTGTGTTTTACTGAATTTTTTCAACCTGGTCATGTTGTTGTAATTATATTTCATGTTGACCATGTCAGTGTAATTGTTCATTGCTTGATGTGACTATCGTTATTTTTTTTGGTCCTGTTATGTCACTGACAGTTTTTGTTCTGCGATGTTACTGTCATTATTCATTCATTGATGTCAATCTTTCATTCCGTTAGGTAACTGTAATTTTTATTTCCATGATGACACTGTAATTTTTCCTTACATGATGTCATCGTAATTCTTAACTCTATGATGTCAATGTAGATTTTTTTAAATTATGGGATCATTGTGATGAAATGTGTGAACTTTTCCATTCCTGGCCACATCTCTTGTCTGTAATGTTTACCTGGCATTGTATCAGAAGAGGGACGGATAGCTCAGTGGTCAGGGCACTCGCTTTCCCCAAGCCAATGTTAAGCAGCATTGAGCGTGGTTACCAAGTGGATGGGTGACTGCTTGCATGCCTTGGCTTCAATACTAACCCCCAGTTCACCCAGCTGTAAATAGGTACCTGCCTCTTTAAGGTCAGGGAAGGTAAAGCAGCGAGGGAGAGGAGATGGGCACTGCCCTCACTATACTGGCCCCTGTAATTTTTTCCTTCTATGTAACTATTTTTTCCTGGCTGCATAGTTGTAATTTTTTTTTATCACTATAACTTTTTTTTCTTTTTAGAGTGGAGATGACCAACATTTGTAATATCTGTAGTGTCACTGTCATTTTATCATTGTGATGAAATGTGTGAACTTTTCCATTCCTGGCCACATCTCTATCATTTTTCATTGTGGTAGTTTGTCTGTAATGTTTACCTGGCATTGTATCAGAAGAGGGACAGGATAGCTCAGTGGTCAGGGCACTCGCTTTCCCCAAGCCAATGTTAAGCAGCATCGAGCGTGGTTACCAAGTGGATGGGTGACTGCTTGCATGCCTTGGCTTCAGTACTAACCCCCAGTTTACCCAGCTGTAAATAGGTACCTGCCTCTTTAGGGTCAGGGAAGGTAAAGCAGCGAGGGAGAGGAGATGGGCACTGCCCTCACTTTGCTGGCCCCTAGAGAAGCTGAGGTCTCTGACGCCTCGCTCCCCTACGACCACATAGGTTATGGGACACCTTTACCTTTTTATTTCCAAAGAAAGTGTGATGAGACAAAAGTGAAAGCTGGCAGCCAGTCAGCAGCTGACAGTGGAATGATTCTGAATGAGGGGAGAGAGGTTTTCCTCTTTCTCTTTTGGGCTCAGGAACTAATCTTTGGTATGTTCAGGGCAGATAAAAAATATGTTTTCTTTGTTGTTGTGTCTTCATCTCATAATGTTGAATATTTGGGCAATTTGCTGTGAAACTATACAATGACGGTCAGCCATCTTAATAATAATGATGTATGGAATTTATATAGCGCTGAATCTTGTAAAGCAACAAATCAAAGCGCTTCCCCCTCCCCCCCCCCCCTCCCCCGAGGATAATGGAATAAGCACTTATGTCCTTTTTTACATCCAGTCCCCGTGTGTATGCGGTTTTTTTGTAAATTTTGTCATCTGTTCCCACCGGCACACAGTGGCCTACTCTTTCGAAAAGCGGAAGAGGATTTAACATGTGCGCAAGATGTTCTGCATGCGTTCGCACATGGGGCCTCGGTTTATAGTCTCATCTGGCATTGAACAGCAAGGCAACATTATAGGGAACAAGATCTCTAAGTTGTGGGGCAGCTGTGGTTTTGAATTTCACTTTACAGCTTAGTCTTTAGTGATCGACTATGTCTCTGACTTGGATGCTTGACTTGCACAGTCCTTGTGTGCTGCAGCCCTGGGGGCTAGTTGGCCTTTGGAGAACTACTTCAATGCTGTTCTTACGCCCACTTGGCTGAAAGAGTAGGGATGTACTGTGGGCAAGGCATCTCCACTGTAATAATATTTATCCCCAATTTCTGAAACAGCAGCTGCCTCCTCTGCTGAGGTCGTCGTCGAACATGACGTAAAAACATTAAGGCATTAAGGTTTTGAATATTTGGGAAAGTAGTAGGATGAACCAACTTGATCCACTGTGGCAATCATGACAATTGTAAAGATGTATTTGTGTGAGCTGAAAAGAGCGTTGACATGACATTGTGTGGTTTGAAGAACCCTCTCTGGGAAAAGGTGTAGATGCTAGGACTGTGTTGAATCGGAGAGTAATGCTGTTTTGACGGCCAAAGGCTCCCTCTGACAAACTGTCCTACAACGTGATGTCCTTACTTTGAAAACTGAGTATAGAATTTGGGGTTGAAGAAGTGAAGGCCTAAACCCTGGCTACAAGGGGGCTGGGTTTTTTTCTGAGGACACTGTGCTGTGCTGCCCAGCTCTTCCTTCCATTTCGTCTTTTGCCTGTATTTCAGTTGTCAGGTAATAGTCACTTCACTCACTTTACTCATCCCTTGGTCGGGACGACCGTTGGGGTACCCGCACGGACGCTGCAAGTGGACCGCCGAATGGTTCTGTCCTGGGCTGTTGAAATTCTTATTGTGGTTTTTGGAAAAGTATGTACAAGAAACAACTCTTAAGAAAATGATTTGTAATGCAAGGATATTTTGGGTTACGCTGAGACTGTACATTGTGAACTTTATTATTTGACTGTGTTGTCTGTACACACACTATTTGTCATTGAAAAATGAACGCTGGGTATTGTATCACTGATAGAACCCTGTGTTGATGGACGTGATAACTGATTTACTGTCGTGAATTGTGTCAAGCTGTAGAGGACACTTAGGCTGTCTGTACTTGTGGAGAGTCTATCTGTAGCAATTTGTCTGTACTTCATATTTTGATTTCATATTGTTTGGTCTTCATTACTTTATCAAATACACTTGTATGTTCACATTTTTGTTTAAATACTGAAGCTCGACTTTAAAAGTGCATTCTTAGTGTTTTAAAGAATGGAAATGGTAAAAATATGTCGTAGATAAGCAGTTCAGGGAATCCCCAATATATGCCCATGTAGCCCTAAAACCCTACATACAGGAGGAAGGGACAGGCCTGATATCATGCATTCTCAATGTTGCCCTTCCTCTGTGTTGTGCTGTGTTGTGGCTAGTGCAGCAGCTGGGTTTGGCCTGGAGACCACGGATGACGAGGTCCTGCTGCCCCAGGCCCTGCCCTGCACGTCCCGCGGGTCTCTCTCCTGCTCAAACATCTCTGACTGCTGGGGCTCAGGCCTTACATCACAGCAGGAGTCACGGACGACAGGCAGCACCAAGGGGGCCCGGGCTGTGTCCTTGTCCTACGACCCCAGAAGCGAAGGTCAGAGTGACCTGGAGGTCAGCAGGAGGTCAGGTGGTCTGACTTTGAAACGTACACCGTCAGCAGTAAGAGAAGCAAGATTCTGGGCAAGGAGGAAGGGGGGTGGGTTGCTGAGGAAAGGGGAATGTTGGAATGGAAACAGCTGGAATCAGACATGGACAGTGAAGAGACGTGGCTGGAAGCTAAGACACAGAGTCCAGAGAAAGCAGAAACTGTAAAGTCCACAGCTGAGTCAGAGAATCCAGTGTGTGTGAAACCAAAGAAAGAAGAGGCAATACTGTTGACAAAGAGACAAGATGATCCTGAGAGACAGTGCCAGAAAGACCAAGGAACACTGTCATCAAATGCCAGAAGACATAACCAAGATCACAAGTCTCCAGTCAGAAAAACCAGACATACGGAAGACGTGGAAGAGGACACAGTCATTGGTTTACGGCCTCTGTCTTCCAGACCTGTGGAAGATGTGGAAAATGACAGAGTCTCTGATCAAGACAATGGCCCTCAACCACACCACCAAGATCAACAACCGTCTCATGAGCAACACGCAGAACAATCACTGACCTCACAAGGGACACCACATCAGCAACAAGATGAACAGCAGCTTTCCACTGAACATGACACATTTCAGAAGCCAAACCGGCAGTCAGCAATGGTATTTCAGCCATTGACTGGTCAGCAATGGAAGAAATATCTACTGACACCATGGCAAGAGACAACTCAACAGCAAAGTATTGATTTCAATGAAAATCAGCCTAAGAAAAGACAGCATAAAACTCGGCCAAAAAAAACTAAACAGCAAAAGAGATGCCAGAAAAAACCTCGACAAGCTTGGGAGCTTCAGCAACAGTCAGAGACAACTCATCGACCGAGAGATTCACTGGAGGAAGATGAACCACAAAATGTGAAAGAAGAGGAGACGGCATATCAGCGGATGTTACAACAACAGAGGAGTTCACCAGCGACAAGTTGGCTAGAAGCAGATCAGCAACAAGGACAAAAACATCCCGGAGCAGGAGATGTTTTACATCAGTCGTCTCTGCAAGAGTCAGATGGGCAAAAACAACCGGCTCTGAAAGCCTTGCGGCCAAAAAGTCTCCCACCAACGCTGGGCAGGCAAAGATATCAGAAGCAGCAGTCAGATCAGCAACAGAAACGTGAGCCAGAGACTGGTCAGCTTTGGACACATCCGGCCCCTCGGCCAAAGAGTGGACAAGAACAGAGGACCACAGACAGACAGACCGAAAATCGCTGCCAGTTGACTGCTGATGATTGGTGGAAGGAGACCAAGCTCCTGATGACATCCTCTCCCTGGAGCTGTTCTACAGATTCAACAGATAGTGAAGAGGACACTTCCTCTAGCTGCAACAGCAGCAGCAGCCAGCAGCAACAGCAACAGCAGCAGCAGCAGTGACTGGAGATGTACAATCTGTCTAGATTAGGTGGTTTTCAGTATCAGAATAACAAAAAGGTGAATTCGTTCCTAGAAGCAGCTGTACAGAAAGGGGTGGGCGTCAGGAGGGAAGACCAGAAGATAAAGGTGGAGACAGGTGATGCAGAAGTTGGTGAGAATTCCAGTGATGATGATGATATGATGACGATTACATTTCCAGCATCTTTAATTCCGAGAGGTTCAAAGGGGGAAGTGATGAAAAAGAGGTGGAGAAGGAAAGCTTGCCCCCATATCTGACCTTCAAGAAAAAGGGATGTCTCTGGCATAACCTTCGAGCACGAAGCAGTAGGATGGCCTGGTGCAGTAAAGTGATGGACTCTGACAACCCCAGCCAGCTGCTACTGCGCCAAGTCAACAAGACCTTGGGTGAGTCCTACAGACACTTTGAGAGAAAGAGTTTCAACATTGTGCGCTATTTGTCTGGCAATGATTTCCACACTGTTCAACCATGTGGCTTCACCTCCGCACAGAAAGACCTCAAGACTCCTACCTATTTCCCTGTCATGAGGACCTTCCAGTTGGGGAAAAGTCCCCCTGCCAAACAAAGTGAACCCAGTTGTGTTGGGAACAGGGGTATTAGGAAAAATCTTGACAATAATCATTTTGCAGCAAAAAAGCAGCCTGAAAGAAAAATGCAATGTCTGCCCCAAAGAAACCCCCCTGCACAGAAAAAGTGGGGCCCATTGGATAGAAGCTTCAGTTGTGTTCTGGACAGCAGTGTCATCAGCAAGTCAGACAGAAGCCCAGCCACAGAGAGCCGAAGAATCACCCATACCAGCTCATCTATCTCACAGATCAAAGCAGATGAAATGTGTTTCTTTGACAGAAGAGCTTGCACCCAGTGGAGACCATGTCGTAGGCAGCAGAATGAGCGCAGGGGGCAGGGCAGGGGCAGAAAAGGTCGTGCCCAACGAAGGGTGGACAGAGCAGCATCACTGAGAAGCACACAGGTTTGTAGAAGAGCCCTCTGTGTTCATGCCAAGTACAGAGAACCAAAGAATACAGAGTCCAGTCAGATGAGAACAGAATGTACAAAGAAAGGTGTTCTTGACATGTTCCAGGTGAAGAAGAAAAAATACATGGCGCTGCCTGTGAAAAACATTATCTTCCCTTGTCCAGTCTATTCATCCCGCAGAAAAGCAGCCACAGGCAACAAATCTCAAGGCAGTATCAGAGCAGAGTCAGCACCATCCAATATAGAACAAAGGAGAACTCTAAAAGTAGCACACCTCACAGACTTTTTTTTGAAGAATGCAAGCAGAGTGAAGATGTTAAATTCTGCTGGCAGACGTCATGGTTCCTCCATGCTTTGTCCAAAGTCAGCCAGGAAAAGAGGACAGAAAGTCATGATGCTGAGCCGCCAAAAGAGAGTGACGGTCAGCCCTTCTGCGTCCACTCCATGCCTCTCTCCTTTCTCTCCAGAACAGTACTTTGCCCTGCCCCCTGCAGTTGGCTTGGGCTCAGAAGAGCAACGGCTCAAACCTTGCTCAACAGCCTCTTTCCCCAGCAGCAGTGATACGTTTGGAGACAACACCAGTCATCAGCTTTGGCAACATTGGGAAGATGCCTGTGAGGGGGGTGTCAGGGCAGACCTCTGCAGGGAAAACCGCCGCGAGAAGTCTGACACTGGGGAAGCTCCTGAGTCCTGTGGAGATCTGTCCATAGGGAAGAACACTGACGAAACCACCTTAGTTCACGCGGTCCCGTTTTGCTGGCAGAAAGCAGAGGTCACTGGCATATCTGTCAGCACAGATGGCAGTGACATGTCTCAGAAAGAAAGTAATGACAACAGAGTGCAGAACGTTTCTCCTGGTACTGAGTCAAGTGCGATGGATGTCAGTGCACAGACAGCAACAGATAGGCCTGCAGAGGACCAGAGTCAGAGCAGAGACAGTCAGCAGAGGGAGCAATGCAGCAGGGAGCAGAAGTCATCAGGAAGATTTGCGGGCCTGGACAGCATCGTGGCCACATGGAAAAACAGATCCCACAGTGGCAGCGGAACAACAGCATCTCCTCAAGTGTCTGACCTCTTTTCTGAGACGAGTGACCCCCTCCCTGAGCAGATGCCTGCTTACAAACAGCAGTCAACAGAGAACCAAAGTGTAGTCATCATGTGTCCACCCAGCTCACCACGCAGGTTCATCTCCCTAGTAGACAGTCGACAACGCACAGCTTCAGCCCTCAGTGCCATGGCAGTGGCCCCTGACTTACAGCCACCTAGCATGCCTCAAGATACCCTCCAGCAGGTGGGGGCACAGAGAGCAGCTCCACTCGGCACACACGGTCTGGATCGCCAGCACGAGCAGTCTGCTGCCTACCGGCTCACAGCTTGTGAAAAGGGGAGTAAGCCTGACGGGGAGGCACCGCTCCGCCCGCTGGAGGTGGCCAAAGTGAGGGCCGACATGACTCTGACCTGGGTGCAGGGAGGAGAGAAAATGGTGCCGGCCACTGGCCAGCATGTCATCGGGACAACGAAACAGAAAGCAGGTGGCAGCAAGGGCATGGGGAGGGTGTCAGCCAACAACACAAGGCCACTCCATCAGCCTGTTGTATCTGACAGCTCTAGACATGTCAGGAGAAGAAGAGAGAGCAAGCCAGGGTCTAGTAGGAAACTGACTAGGAATGAAAAGTCTGTGAAGAGTGCAGGGCCAGGCAAAAAGTCCGTGATGAAGATGACGTCCAGCATGTCAGACAGACAGAACAACTCTCCCCGCACCAGCAAAGGCTCAAGCAGCCGACCAGCTGCTGACGTAAACCTGGTCACAAAGAAAAATGTGGCTAAAGTGCGCATTCCCATCGTGTCTCTTGGAGAAAAGCAAACTGTTGATAATAAACTTTGTATAGGTTCTTAGTGCTGAAGATGTTAACACCAGTAACTGTCTCACACGGGAGAAGAAAGAACCCTGGACTAGCACAAAGACATGTTATGTGTCAAAAGATCCCGGCTGGAAGAATAGCCAACACTCTCCAGTCGCTTCCAGAACTGTGAGTATCATCTCTCTTGGCTATGAATCCCAAGATCTGTGCGTCTGGAGTTTCTGAGATCAATTCTCAGACGGCCAGACCTTGTTCACAAGCTGGAGACCAGTCTTTTGGTGAAACAGAGAGAACCGAAATGGAAGATAAGCGAAAGGAAAACGTTTCTTCCACAGCCCCCGCGTGTACCGTGAGTTATGCGCCAAATCAGCAGCATGAAGGTAGTGCTGCTGAGCTGAGGAAGAAGACAGAACGTTCTGATGAGTACAAATCGGCAGATCTTGGCGTACAGCTAAAGCAGACATCACTATCTCTATTGCAGGAACAAAGCAGACCTCAAGGAAACGGTTTAACTACATCTTTACGCCCTAAGAAAGCAGTTAAATCCAAACCAACCTCCAGTGCCTTGTCTGATATGAAGAAGGAGGTGGCTGCACCCACAGAGGATACGAAGACGATGGTCCCTTCACCGCACCACCCTGTGTCCCATAATTACGGGATGCAGAGCAGCAGATTCGTGGTGCCCAACCGCAGAGCCTGGGGCAGTCAGCCTCCGGCTATGGTCTGGGACAAGTGGGCCAGTCGCGCCTCAGCGTGGTTAGAGTTTCCTGGCGGGAATGTCACCCCAACAGCACCTCCTCCAGCCACTGCGCCAGTGGTTCTGATCAGGGCAGTTCTTCAGACCTTCAGTCAGCAGCGAAAGAAGGCGCCAGAGGAAGGGATCTGGAAATCAGGGGGTCTGACATGCAGACATCAGTTCAGAATGAGACACGGGTCTTCGAAACAGTCAAACCAGATAGTCTGCCTCGTCACACACAGGTGAAAGGAGAACTGCCCGAAAGCCCACCAGTTCAAACACAAGTGAAAGGAGAGCAGTCAAGAAGTCCACCTGTCCACACACAGGTGAACAGAGAACAGTCAAAACGTCCACCTGTTCACGCCCAGGTGAAAGGAGGACAGTCAGAAAGTCCACCTGTTCACACCCAGGTGAAAGGAGGACAGTCAAAACGTCCACCTGTTCACACGCAGGTGAAAGAAGAACTGTCAGATAGTCTGCCTGTTCAGACCCAGGTGAAGGACAATGTCACACCAGGCAATCAACCTGTTCACAGTCCCTACACTCAGGCCCAACAGGATGCTGTCTCTAAGCCAGGAGGCAAACCTCTTGTCACCCAGGCGTCCTCGCAATCAAGGACAAGATCTGCCACTCCCCACCAGGAGTCAGTGTTGCCAAGGACAAGACCCAGCCCTTCACACCAGGCACCATCGTCATCAGAGACAAGACCCAGCACTTCACACCAGGCATTATCGTCATCAGAGACAAGACCCAGCCCTTCACACCAGGCACCATCGTCATCAGAGACAAGATCCAGCACTTCACGCCAGGCATTATCGTCATCAGAGACAAGACCCAGCCTTCACACCAGGCACCATCGTCATCAGAGACAAGATCCAGCACTTCACACCAGGCATCATCATCATCATCAAAGGCAAGATCAGCCACTCCACAGCAGGCGTCAACACTATCACGGACAAGATCCAGCACTTCACACCAGGCATCATCATCATCATCGTCAGAGACAAGATCAGCCACTCCACAGCAGACATCAACACTATCAAGGAGATCAGTCTCCCAGGTGACCTCCACCACTGCTGTGCCGCAGGATCGTTCCAGGCAGAGCCAAAGAAAGATGCCATTAGCTCACCTACAAAGGCCCCGTCTTTCTGCAGCCCCCATGGAGGAAAGGAACTCTTTACATCCCAGCAATAAGTCCACACTCGTGGGACATGCTCCAAAGAAAAATTCCACCAGTGAAAAGGAACATCAGGCATCATCCCTAGCACTTTCTCCACAGAAACCTGACCCAGCTACACCTGTCAGGACAGGACTGAAGGACACAGTGACTGCACCTTTAAAATCCAGGGAGGCAGGTCAATCTCGAAGCAGGAAACCTCCCAACAGAAGCCAGTCAGCAAACACAAGTCAGAAAAACTTACAAACATCCGCTTCTCTCAGACGTGCTGATAGTGCTCATGTCAAAAGACCTTCTGAAAAACAGGGCAGAAAAAGCAGGTTGCCAAAGTCCAAGAAGAGCGAGGACAGTGTAAAGACAGGTGATGAACAGACTGTAGAGGAGGTAAACAGGACATCCCTGACACAAAGCTGTCAGTTACCGGATGGAGACAATGCACTGTCTCAATCTGCATCACAGCCTGCCTGCAGCAGAGGGGACAGTGCAAAGGGGAGGGCAGCTTCTGCAAAGACATGCAAAAAACCAGCCCCTGTGATCAGCTCTTCAGATAGAGATCTAGCTAAAAGTCACAAGTCGTTTAGCAGAAACAACAACCGGGGAACTTCAGACAGTCGGGATCCAAAGCAGAGGACTACCTCCATCAAACAGCAGGGAAAGACTTTGGACAGTGCTGGTCAAAAGAAGAAGACTGGCAGCACCGAAAATCAAGGGGAAGTGATCAGGTAAAGAGCAAGAGAACAGAGAGCATGAAGACTGACCATGCTGTGGAGAAACATGCCAAGAAAAGGGCAACCAACAAAAGAGATGCCATCTCAACAGTCTCCAAGGACTCAATGAGAGACAGAAATAAACAGACGAACAAAGACCTTCCACATGCCCCCAGCATCAAATGTGAAAGAAAGACAGCCACAGCAGGAAACTTCTCTTTAAATCAGATGGGCTTGTCTAAGAAGGATCCATCGTTTGGGGTATGGTCAACTGACTCTACTGTCTATCAGATAGAGATGGCACAGTTGCAGGCTCAGAAGGACAATCCTTTTAGAAAAGGCAAACAGAAGAAAACAGTCATCGGTAAACAAGACTTGAATGTTAGCAAACACTATGTCACACCCCAGCCTTCCCAAAACAACATCCAAGAGATGTCTTCATTCGGAGGCCATGTGCAACCCTCGGCCCCTCTACACGTGTACCTGGCATGTTTGGCGGCGAAAATTATGCCCAGTCCTGGTTCCACAGAGTTTCAAAGAAGTCAGGATGTGGTTGCAGAAGCCTTGTCTGTGATTAATGTCACTGAGGAAGAACAGCCCTGTCATTCTTACTCGCCTGGACAGGGTAGGAACATGAATGAAGACCACATCCAGAGGCTAATAACAAGGGATCACAGACGGACTGATGAAACAGAGCAAGCTGAAGAATGGGGCTTTGGCCTCCAAGGAAAGGGGCAGTCACCTCCAGGTGAAGGCCCAACACAGCTGTTAGAGAGCTGTCGGTCTGGTAGCTCAGGGAACGGCTGTCAGGATGGTGGTGAAAGCCTGCTCCTGTCTGATTCTGATAGCTCAGGGAGTGGCTGTCACGCCGATGCTGAAAGCCTGCTCCTGTCTGATTCTGACCGCACTGAGATCGGCTGTCAGGGAGGTGGTGAAAGCCTGCACCCGTTCAACCCGCCTGAGCAGTACAGCTGTGACCTTTCTGAGGTACCCTCCACGCGCATTGATCTACACAGCCCCGGGGGCCAGGACTCTTATTGGGAACAGCTGTTAAAGAAACAGAGGGCGCCTCCTCCTAGCCCTACAGCAGGCTTTCGAAAGCCGAAGGCCAGATGTGTTCACTGGGGCTGCTCCCCGTTCTTGTGCCTGAAAACCCTGGCGGCAGGGCAGGCAGGGAGGGCAGGGCCCGCAAGGCACGTATAGGCAAACAGGAGAGTGGAGGAGAGGGCAGCAGCGTTTTGTTGCTGAAGGTGGCTACCACCAGCATGTTGAGAACCAGCGTGGCAGAAAGGCGAGTGCATTCATCAGAGCCTCCAACACAGCGACCACCAAGACTCAAAAGAAAAAGGGGGTGGAGAAAACCCAGCAGGGCAGGAGGCACTGTGCCCCCACAGACGGCTTCAGGACAGGACAGGCCCCTGACTCTGGTGGCAGTGCCTGCAGAACCTGCAGTGGAGCAAGCCAGACCAGGAGTGGCGGTACCATGCACCAGAGACATGGACAAAGGAAATACAGATATGATGACCTCAACTATACCGCCTATTGCCAGCAAAGGTCTGCTATGCGTAGAGACAAGGGGACTGGATCAGGCCAGAGGTTAGCCCATGTGCCTGTAGAGTGGAACATGTATTCCACTTTCAGCCCCAAAAGAAATGGTGTCAGAGAGAAAAACACAGTTCAGGGAAAAGGTCCGCATCATGTGATGAAAAGCCATCACAGTATGGATCTGGCTGACAAAACAAGAGAACTGAGGCACACAGCAGGTACAACAGTCCATGAAGTAAGTGATGTGGAGGGTTTTCAGAGAATGACAACAGGCAGAAAAGCAAAAGGAGGCAGTGGCTCTAAATCAGTACCTGACCTGGCCAACAGGAACGATGCTTTCCTGTCCTTGATGTATGGCTTCAACAACACAGGCAATGCCAGCCTCGGGGCCGACAGTGACTTCATCAAGAGAAGGGTGGGAAAGGATGACACAGCACGTCGGAAGTCAAAAAGCTTTTGTGGCCTCGTGGACTGGAGTGACCCAGCTGTGGAGATGCTGGAAGAGTTGGGAGGTGTCTTTGAGGCCATCGTAGAGAAGACAGGTCAGCCACAGAACCCTGCTGTCTGCCATTGTTCCTCACCCAGACCCGTTTTGTGGCCACCTCGACATGGCAGTAGTGACAGAGGGAAAGGGGACACTGGCCAGGGTCTTCACCCTACTTCGATGCCTCAGTACTGGGACAGAACGGCAGCTACCTCCCACACTGTCTGTGATGTCACAAGCTTGTGTCGGCACCCACTGAGCCAGGTCAGGAGTTGTTTTTGTGAAAGGGACACAGACATACAGCAGTTGCCTTCAGACTCCAAAACCTCCAAGAGCTGCACAGACAACCGTGGCATCCCTCGTGCTACCCGTGCCAGTCCCCAGATGGGTGTACAGGCAGAGGTAGGACACTCACCAACACAGCCTGTCCCAGTCACCAGTCTTCTGCAGATGGCCAGCCACAGCGCAGAAGTGCAAGTTCCCTGCTATCAAAGCACACCCTTGTACCACAGCTGAGGATACGCTCTGCATTACCCTTCAGACAGAAAGATCCTGCCACACACTGTTCCAGCGATACCTCTTCTCGGGAGCTGAATGCACAGCGCAGCGCACTACACAAAGATGCTCAGCCTCCATGGGTCCCGTTGCGACCACTGTCATCGCAGCCATTGAGGGCTGGTCTGGTGCATCCTGAACATCAAAGTCAGGGAAGGAGCAGTAAATTGCCCACAACAACAACACCTGTTCACTACAGCTCTGCCACTGAGGCCAGGACTGCCACTGAGGCCAGGACTGCCAAGGAAAAAGTGTACAGGTGGTCAGGGTGGCCAGCAGCTCAGGATGACCAGAAACCAGGCTATACTCTGAGGTCTTCACGCCAGGCCTGCCGACTCTGCTGGCAGAAAAGAAAATCCGCAAGGAAGGCCTCGTCCGCAGAATCAGGGTCCTGAGTCCGTGAGACCTTTTGTCACGCTCTCAGCGGGTGTGGCTCTGGTCAGTGTTCCACCATCGATGGGTGTGTGGTCTGCACTGCAGCGGTCAGAGTAGCTGTCAGGTCAAAGGGAGATTGTTCATCTTGAGGAGGACTGTTGCTGAACAGTAATATCAAAGCCAGCTGACAGGCAGGGACGGTGTAACACCGATATTCATGTGGCAGCCAATGGTAGGAACTAAGATTCTGCGGCAAAGTGCAATTCTGTTGTTATGTAAGTACTTTAAAGTAGAAAAAAAACATTGATTTTTGTACCCAACTTAACAAAACAACCAGAAAACTATTCAGCAGCATGTTACGGTTTTTCCTCATCAGCTACTTCTTCCAGTATCAAGTGTTAAGTTAGCTAGGGTGGTGTTAAGTTAGCTAGGGCGAAGCCCGCTTCAAGATTCACAACGGCATGGGTGGCTGGTGAGAGTGATCCCAACACTGTGCTGAAAAGTGTTGTCTAGCTCCTTTTACTTGGACAACGAACGTCATCAAGCTCGGTTTTTTGGGGTGTTTTTTCTATGAAAAAGAAAATGATTAGAAATGAAAAGGGCAGAAGAGATACTTCTACGTAGTAAATAAGCGATGTATTTTTCTGAGGGAGGTGTAGGGGAAAGAGATAAAAGAGGTCAGGGGTTAAAACATGATGCTCGTGTATCCTTGAAAAGTAAAATCGTTTACTGTAATTGTTGACCAACTGGCCAAAGCAGTAAAAACAATGACTTGTACTAGCTTGAGCAGCATTTTACAGCTTGGATTGACTGTATCACACGACATTGATTAGTCGCTTGAGCAGCTTGAATTGACTATATATTAGGCACTATGTTACAGCTTGGAATGACTATAGTTTAGGCAGCATATTACAGCTTGAATTGACTGTACCTTGGGCAGCTTTTTACAGCTTGGAATGACTATAGTTTAGGCAGCATGTTACGGTTTAGATTGACTATACCTTGAGCAGCATATTACAGCTTGAATTGACTGTAGCTTGGGCAGCATATTACAGCTTGAATTGACTGTAGCTTGGACAGCATATTACAGCTTGAATTGACTGTACCTTGGGCAGCATATTACAGCTTGAATTGACTGTAGCTTGGGCAGCATATTACAGCTTGAATTGACTGTAGCTTGGACAGCATATTACAGCTTGAATTGACTGTACCTTGGGCAGCATATTACAGCTTGAATTGACTGTAGCTTGGGCAGCATATTACAGCTTGAATTAGCTATAGTTTAGGCAGCTTGTTACAGCTTGGACTGACTGTAGCTTGGGCAGCATATTACAGCTTGGAATGACAGTAACACAGCAAATCGTCTAAGAGATGGGATGAAAGAGAAGGAGAAAGTGTTTACAAAGCCTAAGTGAGGGCAACATTGAGAGTACTTCAAAAGAATGATACATTGGTTAGGGGTATGGGATTTGAACCAGCTGTTGAGTTGCCCATTTACTCGTCTTCTGCTCTAATTGACAGTCCAGTTATGTGTGGGGAAAGTGTTACCGTTTGGACATGTTCTGTAGGTCGCCGAAGGGTGTAGTTTGTCATTGGATACCATTTTCGCAATCGGTTTAAGTGTGCATGCCTGCCCGCGCACGTAGTTTGTGTGAGCATGTGTGTGTGTGTGTGTGTGTGTGTGTGTGTGTGTGTGTGTGTGTGTGTGTGTGTGTTGAAAGCAAAGAACTTTTGCAGGTACTTTGGAATCTTTTTTTTTTTGGTCGTATGCAGTGTAAGGAGTTTACTAGACTATTTTCAGTTTTTCTATATGATACATTCATCTTGATGTATTGATATATGACATTGAATTGACTGTTACCGGTAATAATGCTTTTATCCAGGTTTTCATTTGTGTGTAAAGAATTAAAATGAAATGCAGAAATTCCTTCTTCATAGGTTTGCAAGATATGCGGTTAGAAAGTTATTTACTTTTCCCCCTTTTGTTGTCAGAACTCTTTTTTTTGGGGGGGGGGGGGGGGCGCGGGAGGTGTTTGTTTTTGGGTTTTTTTTTTATATTGCTGGGTTTTTTTTTAGTCCTCAGCGAAAAGTCCACATTCCCCAGTGTTGAGATTTTGTGTATACATCCGTTTTTACCCGCCATTAATATTTCAGATAACCGCAATCCGACTTCAGGGATAGTGTGTGAACACGACACCAGTGTGCACGCGTTTTAATGTTGTCATCCTTTCCTGCCAGCCCGAAATGGCCTACGCTTTCGAGAAGCGGAACGGGTTTGTTCTGTGTGCGTTTGCACACGGGGCCTGGGTTTCGTTTTTGTCTCATCTGAAGGACTGTTTGGGGGAGTGGAGTCAGTACCAATGTTAACTCCAGGGTAAATTTCCCTCAAACGGGCGCCTCCCCGTTGGCTCGATCCCGAGCCGTCAGGTGACGAGCGCTGCGTTCTAACCACGGCTGTCCTGTTCCCCTTCTTGTTTGTTTTGTTTGGGAGATTTTTGTTTCATCAGAGCTTGGTGTTTTGTTGTGCTGGGGATGGTAGCGGTAGTAGGAAGATATAGAGATCGTAACCACTTAGCGTGGATATGGTTTTTGAGTTCCCTCATGGGGATGCCAGAGGCCTGAGAGATTAAAGTAAGTAGCATCCCCACCTTGTGGAAATTCTGTGCCAGGAATACTTTTTTTTCTATCCTTCTCTTTGTTTCTGCCTTGTCCCTTTTCTTCCTCTCACCTCTTTCTTGTCCATTGTCTGCCTTCTTGGTCCATTCTCCTGCCACCCCCCCCCCCCCCCCCCCCCCCCCGGAAAATTCTTAAAATGTAACAATTCTCTCCTGCGTCAAAGTCGGATGTGCTGGGCCTGACTTGTCAGGCGCTTAATGGCAGCGCAACACATTTTCGCTCTTGTGACAGACAACAGTGGTAGCTGTCTGAGGCACTTCTATTATTAGGCTGTTTGACTTGGGTATGGTGACATTAGCTCCCCAGATAAATTGGAAATAGTTTACACATAATGTTCACTTTAATCAATAGGAAATTTTTGGATAGCAGGAGCTTTTTTTCTTAGCGAATTTGTCCCACAGATAAACTGGAAATGGTTCACATATGATGTCTACATAGATCAATGAGGAATTTTGATAGTCGGAACTCTTTTTTTTTTTTTTGTATCCTAGACTTTGACACCAAAGAATCTGAACTCCCAATTTCTTTATTTTTCTGTGCTTTTTCTGCCCTTTGATGATTTTAATGATTTCTCTTTGTCGGGAAAAACATGTGCATATTTCACAAAACTTGTAAGGAGAAAGTGGGTGGGATAGCCTAGTGGTTAGAGCACTGTGCTCGTGTTAGGTCAGCCTGGGTTCAAGCCAGCACAAAGGTGCCTGTTTGAGGGGATTTTTTCCCTTGTAGTTAACATCAGTACCAATCCCACTCCTTAACTCCTTCGAATGAGACTACGAACCACGTACCATGTGCAAACGTATGCAGAACGTCCTATGCACACGTTGTGCCGCCGGTAGGAACCAGTCACCATTTTTTTTTAAAAACAAAATCAACATCATCAGCAACAAAACATTCACTTTGGTGTCGTATTTAGACACTATCCCGAAGTCAGAATGCGGCTACCTGAATGGTGGGCAAAAAAACGATCACATAATTATGTTAATTGGTGAACCTTGGAGCTCTAGCTGAGAAATTAGCGGCGGGGGGGGGGGGGGGGGGGGGGCGATACTGGAAAAAGAGTGGAGAAAGATTGTTCTAGGTAGCAGTGTGGTGGAAGTGAAGATCTGTAAGGTAAGCTACATTATCTGCAGTTGTATTCTTAGTTTTTTCTTCCCCACCCCCACCCCCATTTTTTTAGGGGAGGGGGTTGTTTGGGGGAGTTTTGAGATTGATTGATTATTGATAATTCTTGTTAATATGTTCTTTGGGAATCGGTTATGGGCTGCGATGTCGCATGTACAGCCTCCTAAATCCAGTGCCACATTGATGAACACTTGCTGCATTGTATTGGACTGTCTTCGTTGTCTCTGTCCTTGTAGAATAAGCATGCTCAGGTTGTGCGTGAATGTGTGCTTAACGGAGGTTTGGGCGTTTTTGTGCATGAGGTTTCGGTTTGTTGGTTTGTTTGTTTGTTTGTGTACATCGGTGGATCGGTGGTCTAGAGGGAACGCGCCTGTCTAGAAAGCGAAAAGTCCGGGTCTGAAGTGTGCGGCGGTTCATACCCCGTTTGGACCGGAAACTTTTCCCCCATCCATTAGACCATGAGTGGTGGTCTGGGCGCTAGTCTTTCGGATGAGACGATAAACCGAGGTCCCGTGTGTTACACGTAATTATTTAGCGCACGTAAAAGAACCCATGGCAACAAGAGAGTTGTCCCTGGCAAAATTCTTAGAAAAAAGCCACTCTGATAGGGAAAACAAATACAGTTGCAGACATGAAAAAAAAAAAAGGGTGGCGCAGCGCTTGTGGCGACGCGCTCTCCTGCTCTCCCCGGGGAGAGCAGCCCGAATTTCACGGAGAAATCTGCCGTGACTTAAAGTGGTATGAAATGAAATCTGAGCGCTTTGATTTGTTGCTTTACAAGATTCAGCGCTATATAAATTCCATACATTATTATTATTATTATTATTATCTTCATTAGTCATTTATAGTTTCTCATTTCGTTGTTTCTGTTGTTGAGGGATACATTTTCTGTGGAGGGGACGTTGTTGTTTTATTCTGTTTGAGATTGTTTTCTGCTTTGAAACTTAGTATTCATGTAGTTACTCAAATATGCATGTTATGATGCATCTCTCTCATGTATATATATATATGTATATATATATATATATATATGAGATATATATTATAGTATAGTATTCGTATATATATATTAGAGACTATATATATTTATATATATTATTAAGACATATATATATATATATATATATATATATATATATATATATATATATATATATATATATATATATATATATATATATATAATATTGTGTGTGTGTGTGTGTGTGTAATTATATATGAAATTTATATCTTTGTATATTTGCTTGTCTGTTTTCCCTCTATTTTCATGAGGGCCTAGTGTAAAGAAGCCACTGGCTCGTCCAGGTTTTACGCTTTGTAAGAGAACAGAGAGAGAACTAATGAGGAAGTGAAAACCAGAATTAATAACGCATTGGGGGGCAGGATAGCCTAGTGGCTAGAACATTGCGCTCGCAATCTGACCACCCGGCTTCGATTCCCGTTCAAGGGGATATTTTCCTCCCTGGAGTTAACATTAGTGCCGACTCCACTCTCCCCAAAAGTTCTTTGGATGAGACTATAAACCGAGGCCTCGTGTGCGAACGCACGCAGAACATCTTGCGCACACGTTAAATCCTGTTCTGCTTTTCGTAAGAGTAGGCCATTGTGTGCCGGTGGGAACAGATGGCAGAATTTACAAAACTGCATACACACGGGGACTGGATGTGAAAAAGCACATTAGTGCTTATTCCATTATCCTCGATATAAAAGAATAAAATAAAAACAAATAAATAAAAAATAAAAACTTGGGACCATAATGAAGAGCTCCTGACTTCAGTGAAAAAAACGCAGACTAAAGTGGTACCAACACGTCACTGGACTGGCCATCGCTGTCCTACAGGGAACAGTACAAGGAGGGGGACGAAGAGGCGGACAGAGAAAATGATGAAAAGACAACATCAGAGAGTGGACTGGCCTTTCGTGGAACGACTTGCTAGGAAAGTAGAGGACTGGTAGCAAAATCTTCAGTGGTGCACCCCACGGTCTGTGGGATTACGGGATAGGTGAGGTGAGAGGTGAGAAGAGGACAGATGCAGAGCTCTCTAAAGTAGATAAACAGGCCATCTACATTCCATGTATCTATTTTGGCAGTGGTGTCCTCCTTTCACAAATGAACCTAACCACTAAAAGTTCAGCTCCCATAGATCTACATCCTTTAGCTTGTACAACTGCTGAAATAGCACTTCTAGTTGTGTTGATGGTGCTACACCCTAATGCTGACCAAAACAAATCAGTTTTTAAAAACATTTAAACAACATGGACACAGATGTTGTAAAGGGATCTTCGTGTTGTAAGGTATAGAAAATGTTTCCATCTAAGAGGGTTTGATTCATACTGTTGTCGTGTTGGCTGCCTCCAGAAGTCGCGCAAGATTTTTACAAGTTTACAGCATTTTCTGTTCATTGTGGATTCTCGTATCTTTTGTCTTGCAGGTACGCTCCATCACCGTCCAGATTTCTGAATTCACTCTTGGAACCGGTACATTGCAATTTTCTAGTCTTTTTATGACTTTCCATTTTGCCTTCAGTTTCTTATCTGGTAATTTCCCTCTTTTGATTTTTTTCCTGCTAGCTTGTTGATATCCAGTCCAGTATCACTGTCCAACCCATACTCCTGTTCATTTGAAAGAAGTTTATCCGAATCAACATTCGGTTTTCACGTTCTTAGCCTGGAGGAGACTTTGCCAGTCTTCCTGACAGCTGTCGTTCACATCATGATGTTGCCTTTCCTTGCCCCCCTTTTTGTTCTTAGGGGAGTCCCCTCTTTGGTATGATGCGTCATTATCCGCTGAGTCACCCCGATTTTCAGTATCATTAGTAGCTTTCATCTGTCTTCTGTTCATTCCATGGGCAGGTGTCTTACTAAGGATGCCAAAATGGGTACATTTTGGGCCTTCAATTCTTCCCATTCTGATATGGGAATGGATACAGTCTCATTTCGAGACTTTTGGGGGGCCTGTTCAGCTCTCGTGTCGAGAGCATGGTTCTTTTTGATGTTCACTCAGTACGAGATTGTCAGCACAAAACAATGCATTTTGTTCCACTTTTTTTTAAAAACTCAAAGCCAGCACCTAGCTTCGTCTTATTCTTAAGGTGGTAGGTGTTTCGCACAATAAAAAACCTCAACCCTTTGCCTATGTATATAGTAATAATATTTGATTAAACAAAAACAATTTCTTTACTCATCTGACCAACCCTTGGCCTCAGATGATTACGATTTTTTATTTTTAGCAAAATTGTGGAAGCAGACGTCAGCATGGCAGCCAGAAACATACATGATATGGCGGATCTGGGCATGCGCATCTCACATGTCGTAATTTCGGTAAACTACGACAAATGGAATCTTCATCCTTGTGTGTTCATTCATTTATTCATTCATTCATTCTCTGTCTCCTGTCTCTGTCTCTGTCTCATATATATAATTCTGTTAGTGTTTCTTACCAGCTTGTATGACCGTGTGACTCTGGTTGTGTCATTGCAGAAAATACCCTCAAGGCAGCCAGTCCCCCAGGAGAGAAAAGACACACCTGTCCAAGGTAAAACTTGCCCTGTGTAGTGATGTTTTTCTTTTTTACCACAGACATTTGGAAATCGCTGTATCCTACATGTATCCTTTATGCTAAGAATCCTCCTGAACAGACTGAAGCCTCAAGCTGAGGAGATCATCAAAGAAGGAGCAGGCAGGTTTCAGAGCAGGATGGGGCGCACCAGAGCAATTTTTCAACCTTAGAATACTCTGTGAGAAATACTTGCAACACCAGCATGACTTTGTAGACTTTAAGAAGGGGTTCAACAGAGTGTGGCTTGCAGCTCTGTGGGCAACCGTGAGGCTGTAGGCTATAAAATCAATGCCAACTTTTTTATTTAAAAAATTTGGCCTGGTCCCAGGTAAACAGTTGGATCATTACCCTTTCTACAGTTTCTGGGATTCTGTTGTTGTTTTTATTTGTTTGGTTTTTGCCTGTCTGTTCTTATTGTCCTGGATGTGTGGCTGTGTTCTGCTTGTGTAACAAAGCTGGAGTTTTTTGGGTTTTTTTGGGGGGGGTTGGGAAGAAGGAAGAGGAATGAAAAGTCTGTGTGGTTTTCACTGTTTCTTTTAGCTTTATTTTTTATATGTATCTTATTTTAGATGTTTGGTTGTATGTGCTGATTGTAGTTTGCTCTTTATTCATCTTTTTTTCACTCCTTGGTTAGAGCTCTGAGGTTAACCAATGATGAGATTTTGTGTCTGTGACCGTTTTTGCCCACTTTGAAGGTAGCCGCACTCCGACTTGGGGATATATGCTTTGTATGTCCTTAACTATTTCCTTAACCCAACAAATGCTGACATGAATTACAGGATCTTTAACATGTATATTTAATCTTCTGCATGTGTATATACTCTAAAGCATCACTGGCAGGTCTGCACTTGAAGCTGACCTGGGAAATCATAAAAATCCCCACCCGTAATTAACCAGACGCCGCTGAGACTCGAACCCACGACTTTATAGACCCACGGGACTGAAGTCTAATGGTCTTAACCACTAGGCTATAGTGTCCATTGAGGTCTTAATGATTGCCACTGTGTTGAAGGTCTAGCGTTTGATTGTTTACGCTGATTCTATTTTGGTCTTTAGAATTGACAGTTTTGTATTCAGTTGTTAGTGCTGTCACTGATTGTGTTGTGGTCTTAATGATTGCCATTGTGTCGACAGTCTGATTGTATTGCAGCCTTTATGATTTCCACTGTGTTGCCAGTTTGATTGTATTGTCGTCTTAATGATTGCCACTGAGTTGACCGTCTGCATTGTGTTGTGGTTCTAATGATTGCCACTGTGTTGACAGTCTAGTTGTATTGTGGTCTTAATGATTGCCACGGAATACAACGGTTCTAATGATTGCCATGACAGTCTGGTTGTATTGTGGTCTTAATGATTGCCACTGAGTTGACCGTCTGTATTGTGTTGTGGTTCTAATGATTGCCATGACAGTCTGGTTGTATTGTGGTCTTAATGATTGCCACTGAGTTGACCGTCTGTATTGTGTTGTGGTTCTGATTGCCACTGTGTTGACAGTCTGGTTGTATTGTGGTCTTAATGATTGCCACTGAGTTGACCGTCTGCATTGTGTTGTGGTTCTAATGATTACCACTGTGTTGACAGTCTGATTGTATTGTGGTCTTAATGATTGCCACTGATTTGACCGTCTGTATTGTGTTGTGATTCTAATGATTGCCACTGAGTTGACCGTCTGTATTGTGTTGTGGTCTTAATGATTGCCACTGTGTTGACAGTCTGTATTGTATTATGGTCTTAGTGATTGCCACTGTGTTGACAGTGTTCATTGTGATCTTAATGATTGCCACTGTGTTGACAATTTGTATTGTGGTCTTCAATGTTGCCACTGTGTTGACAATCTGTATTGTATTGTGGTCTTATGATTGCCACTGTGTTGACATCTGTATTGTATTTGGTGGTCTTTAGATTGCTTAATGTTGCATTTGCAGTCTGTATTGTATTGTCAGTGCCTGTGTTTGTATTGTGGGTCTTAATGATTGCCACTGTGTTGACAGTCTGTATTTGTGTTAAATTGGTGGTCTTAATTGATTGCAACTGTGTGAATCGTATGTATTGTGGTCTTAATTATTGCACCTGTGTTGACAATGTGAATTGTATTGTGGTCTGTATTGTATTGTGGTCTTAATGATTGCCACTCTGTTGACAGTCTGCATTGTATTGCGGTCTTAATGATTGCCACTGTGTTGACAGTCTGTATTGTATTGTGGTCTTAATGATTGCCACTGTGTTGACAGTCTGTATTGTGTTGTAGTCTGTATTGTGGTCTTAATGATTGCCACTGTGTTGACAGTCTGCGTTGTATTGTGGTCTTAATGATTGCCACTGTGTTGACGGTCTGTATTGTATTGTGGTCTTAATGATTGCCACTGTGTTGACAGCCTGTATTGTATTGTGGTCTTAATGATTGCCACTGTGTTGACAGTCTGTATTGTATTGTGGCCTTAATGATTGCCACTGTGTTGGCAGTCTGTATTGTATTGTGGTCTTAATGATTGCCACTGTGTTGGCAGTCTGTATTGTATTGTGGTCTTAATGATTGCCACTGTGTTGGCAGTCCGTATTGTATTGTGGTCTTAATGGTTGGCACTGTGCTGACAGTCTGTATTGTATTGTGGTCTTAATGATTGCCACTGTGTTGGCAGTCCGTATTGTATTGTGGTCTTAATGGTTGGCACTGTGCTGACAGTCTGTATTGTATTGTGGTCTTAATGACTGCCACTGTGTTGACAGTCTGTATTGTATTGTCTTAATGCTTGCCACTGTGTTGACAGTCTGTATTGTACTGTTCAGCCTGTTCAGGAAGGCTGAATCCTGAACAGGCTGAAACCACAGGCAGAAGAGATCATCGCCGAAGAGCAGGCCGGTTTCCGCCCAAATAGAAGCACCACAGAACAGATATTCAACCTGAGGGTTCTGTGTGAGAAATACAGCCAGCATCAACAAGACATCTTCCACGTCTTCATTGATTTTAAGAAGGCCTTCGATAGAGTATGGCATGACGCTCTGTGGGCCATCATGAACAAATTCAACATGGGCCAGAAGCTGATCCACACCATCAAGGAACTCTACTCAAAGGCCACCAGTGCAGTACTCGTACAGGGCACGGTAGGGGAATGGTTCCGTACCTCAGTTGGGGTCCGACAGGGATGTCTGCTGTCGCCGACACTATTTAACATTTTCTCGAACGCATCATGACTGACGCCTTGGAAGACCACACAGGCACAGTCAGCATTGGAGGGCGAACAATCACCAACCTCAGGTTTGCCGATGACATTAACGGTCTGGCAGGAAATGAAGAGGAACTGGCCAACCTAGTGAAGCAACTGGACGAAATATCCTCACGATACGGCATGGAAATCAGCGCCGAGAAAACCAAGCTCATGTCAAACAGTGCCCAGCCAATCACCACCAAGATCACTCTCAGCGGAAAAGAACTGGAGACAGTTGACCATTTCAAGTACCTTGGAGCCATCATAAGTGAGGAGGGATCGAAGACCGAAATCCTAGCAAGAGCGGCACAAACAGCAGCAGCAATGGCAAGACTGAAGACCATATGGAGAGACAGAAACATCCCTCTCGGAACCAAGGTAAAGTTACTAAACGCGCTAGTCACCTCAATCATGCTTTACGCATGTGAGGCATGGACACTGAACGCAGACCTACAAAGGAGGATCCAAGCAGTAGAAATGAATGCCTCAGAAGGCTCCTTGGCATCTCATACAAGGACCATGTCACCAACAATGAAGTCCGCAGAATGATCGCTCAACAGTGCGGGACTATGAAGACCTACGACCACGGCAAAAAAGAGGAAACTCAGATGGTATGGGCACGTAAACACCTCGAAGGACGTTCAAAGACCAGTCCTGCAAGGAAAGTCAGGGGAAGACAGACGGCAGGACAGGGAGAAAGTGGGCCCAGACATCCCGTGCATTAACAGGGAGGACTGTCATGTCCACCATCAGCAACTCGGAACGACCACTGCAACGTGCAAGAGGAGCCAGCTGGTCAGCCGTATCAGTCCAAAATGGCATGCAGCCCCTGAGACACTGGCGAGAGATTACGGACCAGGAACAGTAGAATGTACTGGGTCCTAATCTGTGATTGCAGGTGGACAGTCTGTAATGATTGCCAACTGTGCTATGACAGTCTGTATCCGATTGTGTCGCTAATTGTATGCTGGCTAAGATTGCCACTGTGTTGGACAGTCAGTATTGACTTGGTCTTAATTGATTGGCAATATGCCACTGTGGACATCTGTATTGTATTGTGGTCTGTATTGTATTGTGGTCTTAATGATTGCCACTGTGTTGACAGTCTGTATTGATTGTGGTCTAATGATTGCCACTGTGTTGACAGCGTATGTATTGTCTATATGTGGTAAAGTGCGTATGTATGTGTATTGTATTGTGGTCTAATGATTGCCACTGTGTTGACAAGTCTGTATTGTATTGATGGTCTGTTATTGTATTGTGGTCTTAATGATTGCCACTGTGTTGACAATCTGTATTGTATCTGTGTCTTAATGATTCCATGTGACAGTTGTATGTGCTCTGTATTGTATTGTGGTCTTAATGATTGCCACTGTGTTGACAGTCTGTATTGTATTGTGGTCTTAATGATTGCCACTGTGTTGACAGCCTGTATTGTATTGTGGTCTTAATGATTGCCACTGTGTTGACAGTCTGTATTGTATTGTGCTCTTTATTGTATTGTGGTCTTAATGATTGCCACTGTGTTGACAGCCTGTTGCCTTTCCTAGGGGAGTTCTGGTCTTAATGATTGCCACTGTGTTGACAGCCTGTATTGTATTGTGGTCTTAATGATTGCCATTGTGTTGACAGTCTGTATTGTATTGTAGTCTGTTATGTGGTCTTAATGATTGCCACTGTGACAGTCTGTATTGTATTATGGTCTTAATGATTGCCACTGTGTTGACAGTTGGTATTGTATTGTGGTCTTAATGATTGCCAATGTGTTGGCAGTCTGTATTGTATGTGGTTTGTGGTCTTAATGATTGCCATACGTGTTTGACAAGTCCTGTTTGTATTTGGTCTAATGATTGCATGGTTGCAGTTGTATTGTATTGTGGTCTTAATGATTGCCACTGTGACAGTCTGTATTGTATTATGGTCTTAATGATTGCCACTGTGTTGACGGTATTGTATTGTGGTCTTAATGATTGCCAATGTGTTGGCAGTCTGTATTGTATTGTGGTCTTAATGATTGCCACTGTGTTGACAGTCTGTATTGTATTGTGGTCTTTATTGTATTGTGGTCTTAATGATTGCCACTGTGTTGAGCAGTCTGTATCCTAGGGGAGTTCTGGTCTTAATGATTGCCACTGTGTTGACAGCCTGTATTGTATTGTGGTCTTAATGATTGCCATTGTGTTGACAGTCTGTATTGTATTGTAGTCTGTTATGTGGTCTTAATGATTGCCACTGTGACAGTCTGTATTGCATTATGGTCTTAATGATTGCCACTGTGTTGACAGTTGGTATTGTATTGTGGTCTTAATGATTGCCAATGTGTTGGCAGTCTGTATTGTATTGTGGTCTTAATGATTGCCACTGTGTTGACAGTTGGTATTGTATTGTGGTCTTAATGATTGCCACTGTGTTGGCAGTCTGTATTGTATTGTGGTCTTAATGATTGCCACTGTGTTGACTGTATTGTATTGTGGTCTGTATTGTATTATGGTCTTAATGATTGCCACTGTGTTGGCAATCTGTATTGTATTGTGGTCTTAATGATTGCCACTGTGTTGACAGCCTGTATTGTATTGTGGCCTGTATTGTACTGTGGTCTTAATGATTGCCGCTATGTTTGACAGTCTGTATTGTATTGTGGCCTGTATTGTATGTGGTCTTAATGATTGCCACTGTGTTGACAGCTGTATTGTATTGTGGCCTGTATTGTACTGTGGTCTTAATGATTGCCACTGTGTTGACAGTCTGTATTGTATTGTGGCCTGTATTGTACTGTGGTCTTAATGATTGCCACTGTGTTGACAGTCTGTATTGTATTGGGGTAGTGCCTTGTTAATCTTGTACTGTGGTCTTATGATTGCCGCTATGTTTGACAGTCTGTATTGTATTGTGGCCTGTATTGTACTATGGTCTTAATGATTGCCACTGTGTTGACAGTCTGTATTGTATTGTGGCCTGTATTGTACTGTGGTCTTAATGATTGCCGCTATGTTTGACAGTCTGTATTGTATTGTGGCCTGTATTGTACTGTGGTCTTAATGATTGCCGCTGTGTTGACAGCCTGTATTGTATTGTGGCCTGTATTGTACTGTGGTCTTAATGATTGCCGCTGTGTTGACAGCCTGTATTGTATTGTGGCCTGTATTGTACTGTGGTCTTAATGATTGCCGCTGTGTTGACAGCCTGTATTGTATTGTGGCCTGTATTGTACTGTGGTCTTAATGATTGCCGCTGTGTTGACAGCCTGTATTGTATTGTGGCCTGTATTGTACTGTGGTCTTAATGATTGCCGCTGTGTTGACAGCCTGTATTGTATTGTGGCCTGTATTGTACTGTGGTCTTAATGATTGCCGCTGTGTTGACAGCCTGTATTGTATTGTGGCCTGTATTGTACTGTGGTCTTAATGATTGCCGCTGTGTTGACAGTCTGTATTGTATTGTGGCCTGTATTGTACTGTGGTCTTAATGATTGCCGCTATGTTGACAGTCTGTATTGTATTGTGGCCTGTATTGTACTGTGGTCTTAATGATTGCCGCTATGTTTGACAGTCTGTATTGTATTGTGGCCTGTATTGTACTGTGGTCTTAATGATTGCCACTGTGTTTGACAGTCTGTATTGTACTGTGGTCTTAATGATTGCCGCTATGTTTGACAGTCTGGCCACAAGCCCGAGTCTGGCTCCTCCCGTCCAGCAGAAAGCAAAGAAGGGGACGCCAGCGCGGACAAGGGGAGAGAAACAAGGGATCAGATGGATGTTCTTACTTCCCCTTTCCCTCAGGCCCCACCCGCGGCTGCGGGTCAAGCGCACCCCACCTCGCCTGTGTCCACCCCTGAAGACACCCCGCGCTTCCCTGGGGAGGAAGGTCAGAGAGGGAGCTCTGACCCGGGAGAGGCGATGACTGCAGACCATGACCAGCTGTCCTAATAGCTCAGGACTACGGCCAACGCTGTATCGTTCCTATTGTCCACCACAGTGACTACCATTTTTCCTAATATTCAGTGATGGTGGCTACAGTTTCTTGGGGGTTTTATATATATACAGTTACAGTAGCTTCCTTCTTTTTTTTTTTTTTAAACTGTAACGGCTACCATTTCAGTCACTGTGACTGTCAACTTTCATAAATGTTCAGTGACAGTGACTAAGTTGGGTTCTAGAAAAAAAAAACCATATATATATATATATATATATATATATATATATATATATATATATATATATATATATATATATATATGTAGAGCTACATTGGCTTCCTTTTTTCAATTTGAGAGGCTACCACTGCAGTCACAGACCAGTGTTTGATATCTTCAGCTACCAAGACTACTGCTTTTTCTAATGGCCAGCTACAGTAGCTACTGATTTGTCCAACATCCCGTGGTGGCTACATTTTCCCCCAGGGCTCAGCTACAGTGACTACAGGTTTTGTCCTGTCCTTCAACAGAAGACAGTTCTGTTCATGCCCCCACTGCAGGAATGGAAGCGGAGTGCTGAGGGGACTACCTCTGCACAAGCTGTTCACAGAAAACCCATGCATAAAATCCACAGCGAGTGAAATCAACAGTCACCATCGTGGTGTGAGTGGACTGGAATCCTGACTTGCATGGAGAGGTGGTGAAGGCAGAACAGCGTGGTGTAGGGAAGCAGGTTTGCAGCAACAGAATTGAAGTGAGTAGTGACACGAGACATGAATGGTCTTCACTGGTAAACAACCCACTAGGTTTGAACTGAAGATACCTATATTCTAGCAGGGAAGTGTTGATATTATATGACTTTTGACAGTGACACACTGACCAACCGAATCGCTTTCAAAGTACAGGTCGTCTGCATCGTCTCTGCTCCTCAGCACAGAATGTTGACAATGCCAGGGGAGCTACAGTCATCTTTGCCTGTGGAGATGACCCCAGACTTGTGTGGACAGTGTTTAAACTGTTCCCACTAGTTCTTTGCAGGATGAACTGTTTTAATTTATTGACAGTGTGAAATCATCCACTTAACCAATAGACTTCAGTTACACTCGCCGACCAACCAGTTCCTCAAAGTGATAGAACTGTTGCTGGCAACTTATCAAAGTGTGTGTTTGAGGTAGAGGTCAGACAGTGATGTTGTACATCCAGTTAAGTGTCAGCTTTTTATGCATATATGTCCGATGACAGTAAACATTGATGGCTTTCATAGTGTTTTCTTCAGCATTGTGGTTACATTTCAGCCGCCAGACAGCTGAATCAAGGTCAAATAGATTTACATAATATGTATATGCAAAGTGACTGTCTGGGTGCTACTGTCTTTGATGAAACAATAAGCTGAAGTACCTTTGTGCATTTGGTGCATGTAAAAATCCATTAGTAGCATGACTGTTGTTGTCCCTGGCAAAATTCAGCACACACAAAAAACCCACACTTTTAAGCCAACTGGTAAAAGAAAAACCAAAACCCCCACCCCCACCCCAAAAAGCCCTCATAGGTCAATAGACAGACCACTCAAAAACCCAGCTCTACCAAACAACAAAAATCTTTCTCATGGATCAGTGGTCACAAAACCCTCCAAGATAAGTTAGCAGTAAAACCCGTTCTCATTCACCAACAAAACCCCACTCTTATATCTCAGCTAATAGAAAACCTGAGGATGCAAGTCATTTGTATGTGACACTTTGCAAAGATACCTAGATTGGGGTCACACCAAAGTCCATGGACAACCTCAAGACAGGACACCAGCGCATGGATACTTTACTGTCATGCAAATGCTGGCATGACGTCCATACTGGTTTGACACAGACAGGCTAAGAGAGGGTTTTGTCTGGTAATCTACACTTGCTTATTAACATTTTACTTACTATCAGGCCTGCATTTCACCCTACTAGTTTGACACAGACAGGCTATGAGAGGGTTTTGATCTATGAGAATGGGGGGGGGGGGGGGGGGGGGATGTTCTCGATGACCAAGAAAAGATAAGAGGGATTTTTTCTGCTCACCTACAAGAGTGGGTTTTTCTCTTTTCATTTAGAAATAAATTGAATAAATCATTTATGTCGGAAAGGAATAACAGTATTTATGGAAATAAAAAGGTAAAATGGTAATGGCATGGATCGATGGTCTAGAGGTAATGCGCCTGTCTAGAAAGTGAAAAGTCCGGGTCGGAAGTGTGCAGTGGTTCAAATCCCATTTGGACCCAAAAGTTTTCCCCCATCCTTTAGACCATGAGTGGTCGTCTGGGCACTAGTCTTTCAGGTGAGATGATAAACCGAGGCCCTGTGTGTTACACATAAGTATTTAGCACACGTAAAAGAACCCACGGCAACAAGAGAGTTGTCCCTGGCAAAATTATGTAGAAAAAAGCCACTCTGATAGGGAAACAAATACAGTTGCAGACAGGAAAAAGGAAAAAAATGGGTGGCGCTGCTCTTGTAGCGACACGCTTTCCCCGGGGAGAGCAGAGAGAAATTTGTCATGACTTAAAGTGGTATAAAATATGTTTTAAATATTTTTAAAAATAACCTATGCAGTCATTGGAGAGAGAGATGTCAGAGACCTCAGCTTCTTCAGGGGCCAGCATATTGAGGGTGGCGCCCATCTCCTCTCCCTCGCTGCTTTATCTTCCTTGACCCTATCCAGGTACCCATTTACAGCTGGGTGACTGTACTGAAACCAAGGCGCTCAAATGGTTATCCATCCACTTGTTAAGTATGCTTTATGCTGCTTAACCTTAGTTTGGGGAAAGCAAGTCCTCTGACCACTGAGCTATCACATCCCCTGACAGGATATGTTATATAGACTGTTTCAATTCAGTGTCCAAGCTTACGTAACTCTTTCAGTTAAATATCAGAAAATGTTTACATATGTTGTTATTTTCAGTCGGAAGTATTTTGAAATTCTAAATATTTTCTTAATATGTTATAATTTTCTAATAATTGCAGTTTTATGTGGTTAAAGTGTGTCATCAAATTTTGTTGTTTAGTGAAAATGTTTGTCTCTTGCAGTTTTCAGTATAATCAAATAGTTTGTAGCTTTTTTTAATATAATCTGATGAAATATATTGTAGCTGATATAAAGTTGTAACACTTTGTTGCTGGGGTTCTTTTTCATTCTTTTGTAGCTGATATAAAGTTGTAACACTTTGTTGTTGGGGGGTTTTTTCCCGTCTTTTCAAACATTTTCAGCTTCTTTTGCAAGTCAATTGATAAGACTTTTGAGAAAGTTCAAATTTGTTTACAATCATGGCATAGGAGTCTTTACTTGCTTCAGTGCCTTTGAAACTACTTCGTCATTTCTGAATGGAATTTAATATTGAATAGATTTCATGGTGTTTGAATTCATTTTGTGGTCAATTGTAATTTATTTGGAAAAAATCCTGTTATCAGTTAGGCAAAATTGACTGCCAAACTGCTGCAATGGTTTACCTAATTTTTTGATATTTTTACTTTTGCATTTGTAACCATACAGCATTTGTCCATGTGCATTGTGGTATTTATCTACATTTGGATCAGCTGCAAGCAACCACACCAAGAGTTCTGGCAATGACCCAGACTGTTTTCTTCATTGTGTACTGTATATTTCATTTCATGGGAAACATGATCAATAATGTGGGGATCAGAATGGTTGTCGGTGAAACTGTCAACATGTCAGTCTTTCTGAAACATCTGGATACTATGAATTATTCTGCCATTTATTTCTTGGTATTTGACTGTGTTTATTTGATTACCTACTTATTTATATATATTAATCCACTGCTGGTTTTCTCCAAAAATTGAATAGTATGGCCTATTGGGTTTGTAAGTTAATTATATCTTCATATTTTCATATATATATATATAGCTACAGGTTTGCATATTGGAGGGGGCCCGGGGAACGTGTGGATGAATGCTCTGTTGTAGCTGTGGTTCCAGCATTTGTTCCCTCCACAAAACCTTTCAGCATTGTGTTGGTCTTTCATCAATGATCATGCATGGAGGTAAAGCCTCTACCTTTCAGCTGATACTTGTGTTGCCTCATGAACCGTAGAGGTGGAGGGGGTTCTGTGTCATCGGTTGAGTAGTGTAGGGTGGATACGGATTATTCAGGCAATCGTCACCTCGTAACTATTCCAACTTCAGGGAAACAGTTAAGATTAAACCTATCAATTTTGCCAGGACAGTTGAGAGATACCTCCCTGCTCTGTCCAATTTTCAACTGTCCTGGGTACCTTTGACATGCACAAGTCGGTAAGTACACGGATCCAACTGGTTTAGAGTTTCCTTGAAAAGGCTTGACCTTCAGTTTTATTTTCCTATCAAACTGGGAAGAAAGGGCAAGGCAAGGAATTGAACCCAGAACCTCAAAGTTTACTTGTTAGGCAGGTGAACGTCTAAACCATCCCACCACCTTCTTAGACTGTGTCAATATACCCTTAGCCAGATGCTGTCTATCTGGCAGATATGTAGGAGTGATGTTTCTGTGTGATTTTTCCATAATTCACCTTGATGTTTTTCCATCTTCATTCATGCCATAAAAAAGAACAAGAAGGCCTAGGTTTCAGGAAAAGCTCAGAAGATCATCACTGCATTTTTCTCCACTGTTATACAGTGAAAAGTACAAATGAAGAACTTTTTATCACCCTCATAGACTACAGCAAAGCTTTTGACAGTATGACTCGCATGCATCTTTTTGACAAAACTATATAATGGCATGTCAAAACAGTCACCCTAATTTCCTCATGTCTTTATGGAGACTAAAAGGGAACTATCAGATGGGGCAATCAAAACTGAATTGTTCAACATCAGGAGTTAGACAAGGATGCATCCTCTCACCTCTCAATTCACACACACAGAGCAAGCCATGATAGGGTCTGACATTGAAGACATGGGTCTCAAGTTAGGTGGTAAAAATATAATGCTACAGTGGACCCCACTTATAAGGACCTCCGATATAAGAACCATCGCTTATAGGAACACCCAAAAGCATGTCCCTGCCAAAGTTGTTCTTTGTGATTACTTATTAAAACTCGCATAAAAGAACCCTCTGATATAGGAACCATCGCCTATATGGACAGCACTTGCAAGGTCCCCACACGAACTTCCCTCGGATATAAGAACCGAAAGTAGGAATTATCATTTCCAGGAAGTCAGATTATTCCGTTAAAAGAACCCTCGCTTGTAAGAACACCATTTGCTTGTTCCCGACACGACCTCCCCTCAGATATAAGAACCGAAAGTAGAAGCTATGCTCGTTTTTTTACCGGTATGAGTCACTTCCAAGAAATTTTCTTCCAGAAAGGCATGATGGCGGAGCGTAAGAGAAAAGCATTGTCTCTCAAACAAAAAGTAGAAATTATCAGGGAGGTCGAGCGGAACCCTCACAAAAGCAAAAGTCTCATCGCTGATGAAATGAAAGTTCCCAGGACGACTTTGCTCAATATTGTAAGAGAAAAAGCCAAATACATTGGGCAGTTTGAAAGCGGCAGGAATGATATTTCCAGAAAGCGTGCAAGAGGCTCCGGGCATGGCACTGTTGACACTGCTTTGTTGGAGTGGTTTTCTGTGAAAAGGTGAGCTAGCTCTCTCTCTCTCTCTCTCTCTCTCTCTCTCGCTCTCTCTCTCTCCCCCTCTCTCTCTAATTCATTCAGACAGCTACTGTTACATACGTTCTAGTGTTATTTGAATTGAATTCATGTTTTTGTTTGCAATACACCAAAAACGTAAACGAGATTGCATCGAGATATTCAACTTTTCAACCCAACCAGCAAGTTCCATTGCATTGACGCATAAACAAGCAAGAAGTTGCCGTGGACACACACACACACACACACACACGTATGCACGCACACACACACACACACACACCTCACACACACACACACACACACAGACCATTAGAGGCCGATATACAACTCTTTTTAGCTTGTCCACGCTATTTTCTTCTTTCTTTGGTTATAAGAACACACACTTCCACAACTGACCTTATAACCGAGGTTATGCTTATAAGGACCCTCGCTTATAAGGACACCAGAATGCTTGCCCCTGCGGTGTTCTTATATCAGAGGTCCACTGTATATGCATAATATAGCTATGATGATGATACAGCGCTACTTGCCGACACCATCACTAACATGAAGACAGTATTACACAGAGTAGGAAGAAGAGCTGACCTCAAGTTCAATGCCAAAAAGACTGGCTCCATGACTGAGCTATAGCTGTCATCAGTACAGGGCTTAGTAGGTGGTGTCCTGTGTATCAGGTTCGCACCACTGAGCATACCAGAGTGACCCTGCAGCAGAGCAGGGCTCCTCTGGCTGGTGGCCAGACATTGATGGGCTCCCTGTGGACTTCTAACCCTGAGGATGTGACATAACAAATCTCAGTATGGCTTGGGAACAGCGGAACGGGAACGTCACAGGCAATGAGGCAGCCCCCATCCACCCCCACTCCCCCTCCCCCCAAAAAGCATAGAAAGATCAACACTGCAATTTTTGTTTTTCAGCTTGTATACACTGCTATTACCTTTTGGATATGGCTTTCAGAGATTAAAGTTGTCAGCTTTAATGCAGAGAAAGGAAAAGTGTTTTATCTTGATCAAAATGTATCAGCTGCATTGTAAATGTGAAAATTAAAGCATTATAAAAGTAAAGGTCATTCTGTCAATACGAACAGTGATATCACAACATGATGCTTAAGCACTTGGGACGGTTATTCTTTTTTTTCTTCTTGTAAAAACAGGGTTTATCTTCCATTATAGACAGGTAATCTTTTAAAACCTTTCACTGTTGTTAACAGGGGCATAGTCATGCGGAGAGACTGTTAAGAGAATTCCTGCCAGATTTGATCATTTGAAAACTTAGTTGGGGAATGAAAGTACTGCTGGCTTAGAGTAACAGCCCTTGTTTTAAGAGTGAATGATCTGTCAGTGTAAATAGCAGCCCCACCTGGAAATTCTATGCTAGGATTTTTTTTTCTATCCCTTTGTTTCTGCCTTGTTCCTCTTCTTCCTGCCACCTCCTTCTGGTCTATTTTCTGCCTCCTTGGTCCATTTTCCTGCCTTTTATCCAGAAAGGCTTTTTTTTTTTTAAAATATACATCAACCAGCCTTTCTCTCTATCTTACCTAATGTCTAGAGCAATAGCTGCCCCAGTCCAGAAAGACTTAGATATAGCAATTCTCTCCCACGCTGAAGTTACATGCCCTTGGCCTGACTTGTCAGGCACTTAACGGCAGTGCATTGCATTTTCACTCTTATGACAGACAATAGTGGCTGTTTGAGCCTTTGACAAAGAAGTTGATTAATTTGGTATTTTAATGCATTTGCAGTCATACTGGGTTTTCTTCTATGTAATCATGTGTTTATTTGCATGACAAAATGAAAAATACCTGATTCAGTGACTGTATTATTACATGTGGTGTTTTCTCAGCTTCCATACTTCTCATATCTGTGATAAAAGAGTCTACACAATATTTGGGTGTAGATCATACAAAACGCGGTTTATTGTCTTATGTGTATGTACCATGTAAACCTGTGCTGGTAGTTTGCTTCCTTCGCTTTGATGTTGCCATTTTTAGACATGAAATAAACTTTTCTTATGATTGATGATATTAAGTTTTTGTAAGGTGTTGACATGTGTTGGACATTATAAGATTTTAAGATGTGAGCATGTGTTGAATATTTCATATATGCTACATAAAACCCATTTCGTTACAGAGGAGACACAAAATGAAGAGGGGAAAATTAGAAGAAATCAAAGAAGTATATAGATGGCAGAAGAGTTGAAAGCAGTTTTCAGAATCTTGACCAACACGTAGACATTCCATTTAACAAGTGAAACTGCAGGACCCATTCAATGAATGTATGTGCAGATGATCATTTGCCTGTGCATGTGTAATGCTTCTGCATGTGACCATGTGCATCTGCACACTGTCGACAGGTTTGGGAGGGGAAGGGGGAGTACAGGCATCTTTACTGGCATATAAGGAGTATGTAAAGGCCAAAACATGCTCTGCAGTACATGCACATGCATTTTGCTGGTTGAAGTGCAACAGTCAAGAAGTACAGCTGCAAGAAAAGCACTGTGGAAAATTACAATGCTCGTATTTCTCACAGAGTAAAACCACAAACATTGCTTTCACACTGTCATAATCTTTTACATTAAAAAAAAAAAAAGTAGCTGTCCGTGTTAATTAAGAAAATAGAATTTGAACTGAACCAGTGCTAGGCACAGCCCACCACATCACTGACGCTAGGCACAGCCCACCACATCACTGACGCTAGGCACAGCCCACCACATCACTGACTAGGCACAGCCCACCACATCACTGACTAGGCACAGCCCACCACATCACTGACGCTAGGCACAGCCCACCACATCACTGACGCTAGGCACAGCCCACCACATCACTGACGCTAGGCACAGCCCACCACATCACTGACGCTAGGCACAGCCCACCATATCACTGACGCTAGGCACAGCCCACCACATCACTGACGCTAGGCACAGCCCACCACATCACTGACTAGGCACAGCCCACCACATCACTGACAAGCAGTGCCTAAGCACAGCCCACCACATCACTGACGCTAGGCACAGCCCACCACATCACTGACGCTAGGCACAGCCCACCACATCACTGACAAGCAGTGCCTAAGCACAGCCCACCACATCACTGACTAGGCACAGCCCACCACATCACTGACTAGGCACAGCCCACCACATCACTGACTAGGCACAGCCCACCACATCACTGACAAGCAGTGCCTAAGCACAGCCCACCACATCACTGACGCTAGGCACAGCCCACCACATCACTGACAAGCAGTGCCTAAGCACAGCCCACCACATCACTGACTAGGCACAGCCCACCACATCACTGACTAGGCACAGCCCACCACATCACTGACGCTAGGCACAGCCCACCACATCACTGACGCTAGGCACAGCCCACCACATCACTGACGCTAGGCACAGCCCACCACATCACGGACAACCAGTGGCAGGCACAGCCCACCACATCACGGACAACCAGTGGCAGGCACAGCCCACCACATCACGGACAACCAGTGGCAGGCACAGCCCACCACATCACGGACAACCAGTGGCAGGCACAGCCCACCACATCACGGACAACCAGTGCTAGGCACAGCCCACCACATCACGGACAACCAGTGGCAGGCACAGCCCACCACATCACGGACAACCAGTGCTAGGCACAGCCCACCACATCACGGACAACCAGTGCTAGGCACAGCCTGTCTCTCTTTCATATAGATAGCCATCATCCTGCTCTTGCTCTCTGGGACCCAATCCCTGGGATCAGATGCTATGGCTTTCATCTCTCATCCTTTCTTTCTCCTTATATATTGACCAGTTTGGGAATAGAGGGAAGAATACAAGGGGCTGTAACCTCTCATCCTTTCTTTACCCTTATATCCCGCAGGAGGCACAGCACCGACATACTGCGAGGAAAGTTTGATTGTAGCGGAGTCCACCACTCTCCAGGCTGCAGATTGCATGCCAGGTATATTTCTGGCCATCCGCTGGTATCAAGATCGCTGAAGTTACAGAGCAACACATCCTGCATCAACTTTCTTCACACAAAGACCCCCAACTTCTCAGCTGTGACTGCACTTACACAGCAATGAAGGCTAAGGCAGAGTAAATGTGTGACCACAAATTAGTCTTCATGACTGGATAAGCCTTTGTTCTTTAATACACATACATGCCTGCAAACACATACATCTCCCCCCCCCAACCCCCCACTTACATTATGATAGGGGTCTTTTCCTCCAGTGAAATCCAGTAACAGAAATTTATTTACATTTTTCTTTGGAATACTGATTTTGTTATTTTTTAGTTTTAATTTATTCTTTTGTTTTGAGGATAATGGAATAAGCATTCGTGTGCTTTTTTACATCCAGTCCCCGTGTGTATGCAGTTTTGTAAATTTTGTTATCTGTTCCTACCGGCACACAATGGCTTACCCTTCCAAAAGGCGGAATGGGTTTTAACGTGTGCATAAGATGTACTGCGTGCGTTCGCACATGGACCTCGGTTTATAGTATCATCCGAAGGACATTTAAGGGAAGTGGAGTCAGCACTGAGGAAAGATCCGCTTGAACAAGATTTGAACTCAGGTCAGATGATCATGAGTGCAATGCGCATCACTCTTAACCACCAGGTTATCCCCTTAGGAAGTGTTAAAACTGCATTTTCCTTTTTGATTATTGTAGTTTAGTAGGTTAGTAACGTTAAAGTTGTTATCATTTCACGTGCAACGGATCCCCTGAAATTCTTTCTTTTATACATTACCAACGACACCCCCCACCCGTGACACTCACCTCCCCCACACACACACTGAGACCCCCCCCCACGGCAGTCGTTTTCCCCCATTTTCTGCTGCACTTAGACGCTGGAACTTGACCCCTGATGTGCTATTTTTAGCTCTGGCACCAACCCGATGCACTGGTCCAGTTTGGCGCCATCAAGATAGCATGGCGTTCTTTCCATTGTTTCAGCGGGAGAAAGTGGCCACACGGATTTTAATTTCCAACTTTTAAGTGCTTGTTGATACGTTTGTCATTTTCTTCAGGTGTATTCAGTGCAGTGTTCTCTTGTTGTTGTGGAGACGTGAACTTGAACAAGTAAAACACTTTTGTGTTGGTGTTATAAACCAAAATAACAGATAGATTGGATGTTCTCACCAGACAGCTCTTCTTTGTTTAGTATTGAGAGTGATCATTTCTGTGCTAGTGACGTAAATTGATCGCAATTTTCCTCCTGAAATCGTTTAAGTTTCACTTTGGCAAAGTCAGGTATGTAATATTAATGTTTGATTTTTTAAGCTGAATCAACTTTTGTTGTATTTAGGATACGTGTTCATCAGTTTTGAAGGGCTCAAATTTGGGCAAAATCTTGACTGTTTGCTGTCTCAATCTAGCCTAGGCTTAGTGCCTGTGTGTGTTAAGATAGGCAGGCCGCACAAACGCACGCAGCGGGCTTGTCTTAGGTAATACCCATTCCTCTCCTGTAGGCCTAGCCTACCCCAGATCTGCCGCGCGAGCATGTGTAAGTGCTACTAGGCTTGAGATGCTGTGAGGAGGGGGAAGGGGAGGGGTGAAGAAATGGGAGGGGTGAAGAAATGGGAGGGGTGTGGGGGTAAAAAGGTCGGGGCGCGCTAATTTTAGCACTCTGCCTGAACCTTTGACTGAGCGCTACTGTATAGGCGCACTGTGCCCCCCTTCCTCTCTCTCTCTCTCCTCTCTCTCCCCCCTTCCCATCTAACATCACAACTTCTGAAAAGCCGTTAAATGAATTTGAACACACATACATGCCTGCAGAACACACACACAACAATCTACAAACCAGTACAAATCACAGTAAGGCATTTGAAAAAAAGAAAAAGGAGGGACCTTTAATGAATCAACAACTTCAAAAGACATTATCACACAAAAAGAAATCTTAAATAACTTTCCATGCACACACACACTTACATCTTCAGACTTCAACGTCTGAAGAAAGAACATGGGCTAGTGGTGAAGGGCAGAGTGTTGGTACAACAAAGAAGAAGACAAAAACACACACACACATCAGCTGGCACACAGATCAAATTACTGTGACAACAGGATCTACTTCATAGAATTCTTCACAAACATTCCTGAAGATTAGCACTGGTTTGAAGCTATTTGTCTCACAACAGAAAATTAACTATATGGACTCGTGGACTGAAAAGACTAAGTGAATCTTAACTTATCTCAAGCAACCTACCCAAATCTTTTATGGATTTTATTCCTGTTCTGAACACCCTTTTTTGAATGATCGCTCCCCATTCCAGTTATTCATTCAAAAGTACTGGGGATAAAATACATACGTGGTGTTGATCAAACTGGGCTTAAAATGATACTGTTACGTCACGGGAAGCACTTCTAGCATTCAAAATGTATGCTGGTACAAATGTATTGTTTTGAACAATTCAAACCTACATCTTGAACCACACTCCTGTGCCCTCTAATACACACTCTCATCAGAAAACTTTTTTTTAGGATCATGTGGTCTCTGGGAAGAGCAGCTTACCGGGCACTGTGGCCACGATCTGAATTAAGCATTGCCTGGCTTGGACCAGGCCTCTGATGCATCACACTGGTACCTGGTTTTTCACATCCCCCTGCTGCTTGCCTGAGAGGCTGGCACTGCACGAGGAAGTGTTGGGGCAGATCTAGTTTTCCATGTCCAAGTTTCCTGCTTGTTTTATGGCTCTACAAACCAGGTAGCATACGGACTGGGGATTCCTACAATGACACTGTACATGTCCACGGAGTTCAATACTCTCTGAGCATGACTTTTTCTCTTCTACATCAAGGTAAAGAAGCAGGTGACAAAATTATGCTTTTGATCCTTCAGTGCAAGGTAAGAAAAAAAGCTAATCAGTTTTATTATCAGTAATCTATCCATATGGGTTTCTATCCATACACTGGAGTGTAAGATCTTTCCATTTAAGTTTCTATCCATACACTGGAGTGTAGTATCTTTCCATGGGTTTCTATCCATACACTGGAGTGTAAGATCTTTACATGGGTTTCTATCTATACACTGGAGTGTAAGATCTTTCCATAGGTTTCTATCCATACAATGATAAGTGAGATCTTTCCATAATATGGGTTTCTATCCATACACTGGAGTGTAAGATCTTTCCATCTGGGTTTCTATTCATACACTGGAGTGTAAGATCTTTCCATGGGTTTCTATCCATACACTGGAGTTTAAGATCTTTCCATCTGGAGTTCTATCCATACACTGACCTCACAGTAAAAGATCTTCCCATATGGGTATCCATTCATACACCAGATCAGGACTACACTAATGTCACAAAGTACAAGACATCTAAGTAACATCTATCTTGTTTGAAAAAAAAAATTTAAATGCTAGCTTGAGCCACTGCTGTAAAGGAAAAAAATTATTAAAAAGGCTATTGGCGATAATAACAATTTGACATGTAAATGAAACGAAACTGAAGATGATGTTGTTACAGGCTAATCTGTATCTTATTCTCTCTGACCCAGAAAAACAGACAGGCGAATGCGCACGCACACACGCGCACATACACACACACAAACTTACAACAATCAATGTGGACAGTCGTCCATACCATCTCATTCTCCTGACAAGCAGAAGAAAATGTAAGAACAAGTGACACCATGCTTCCCTTCCAGCACAGTTTAAATACTAAATAGCAGGTAGTTTAAACACACAGATAGAAATTGATCTTTCTCCATGCATATGTTTTCATACCTTTACATCAAGATAAAAATCAAAGGGAAAAAAGTGAAGGAATAAAATTAGATCAACTCTGAATCTCTCTCTCTCTCGTACACATAAAAGCTGATCATACTCTCTCATTTCCGACAATACCCATTAAAAGGGTAAAAGCTAAGGTTCCTCATATTCTTCAAGATGGTATCCTCAGGCACTTACAACATGAACGGGGGACGGGATAGCCTAGTGGTTAGAACATTGCACTGGCAATCTGACGACCCGGGTTCAATTCCCGTTCAAGGGGATATTTTCTTTTCCCCCGGAGTTAACATCAGTGCCGACTCCACTCTCCCCCAAAGTCCTTCGGATGAGACTATAAACCGAGGCCCCGTGTGTGAACGCATGCAGAACATCTTGCGCACACATTAAATCCTGTTCTGCTTTTCTTAAGAGTAGGCCATAGTCAGCTAAAAAAAAACACAACAACCACCAAAATCAACATCCCTCCCAGCCACCACCTTCAAAAGCCCTTTGTCACACAGCTCTAGGATGACACTCGCTACACAACACGGCGTATACAACACACAGTACAGGCTCAAGCTCAGTTTATAACACATCACTCCAGCATTCAGGACCCACCAGCACACTTGGATCAACTGACAAAGGAAGCTGCTTTTAATAGTCTTCGTCAGAGTCATCCAGCTGAGCTCTTCGACGATCAAACTGAAACAAACCAGAGGGCATGAGGGTTGCGGGGTTTTTTTTCCTTTTCAAAATGGATTAAATATCACGGATGTATTAAAAAATAAGCTTCTCTTTGCCAAGCCAATATCTGTTTAAAGACAAATTTCAAGCTTGGTCTAAAGATTCCGTTTAAATGCTCTTCACACAAAATATTGCTAAAACATATCATATTTATGTTATATTGTGGAAAACAAATACATGTCAGAAATATGCTAAATGATCCTAAAATCAAACTATTGCACTGAAAGATCCGTTTCAGTTAGAATCACCTGTAATGTATGGAAGGAAGGTGGCAGGATGGTTAAGACGTTTGCCTGCCAACAAGTAAACCGTGAGGTTCTGGGTTCAATTTCCAGCCTCGCCCTTTCTTCCCAGTTTGCAAAAAAAAATCGATCTGAATGTCAAAGTCCTTTGGATGAGACTATAAACCGAGGCCCTGTGTGCAAACGCATGCAGAACATCTTGCACATACGTTACATCTTGTTCCGCTTTTCGAAAGAGTAGGCCATTGTGTGCCAGTGGGAACAGATGACAAAGTTTACGAAACCGCATACACACGGGGACTGGATGTAAAAATATTAAAAAAAGCACACAAGTGCTTATTCCATTATCCTCAATATAAAATTTTAAATAGATAAAATAAAAAAATAATTTTTTTTTTTTAAGTCATCTGAGCGCTTTGATTTGTTGCTTTACAAGATTCAGTGCTATACAAATTCCATAATTATCATTATTATTAATGCCTAAAAACATCTGAACCTTTTCCCTATGGGTAACCCGCTACAGGGTAACCAACCATCTACGAACCCTTCCCTCCGTATCACCCACTACTGGGTTACGGTAGCATACAAATGTGCACAGTGCACATGTACAGGGAAGGAGGGGTTCTCTCCCTGAACACAAGGATAGTGTTAAACGATGGTACACTTCTCTGCAGAATTTCTAAATGTTTGCTACACAGCTTAGTTGCAGACCTGCCTTCCCCAGCAATCATTAAGAAATAGTACTTTGATGGCATAAATAGTATTTGCAGTCTTTCTTGCTCTTAATGTATTTTTCATCATTATCATCATGTGCTTGATCGTTGCAATTAGTCAAGTCTATTTTCCATGACTGCACCAGGCTTTTGTGAAGAGTGTGTTTTTCAGAAAGCTTGTTATCTTCAATTTGCATAAATTGAAAGTATGGGGGGGGGGGGCAGAAAGAGTGTCAAAGTCAAATGATTTAATTGTTAGGCCATGGATCCGTACAAATGGAGTTCACATTCACATAACATGTACATACAGTTACACTTTCAAGTGCATCTATCGTGATTAGATATGCTTAGTAAATGTAATTGCAGAGTATCAAAATAATAAACAGGAAAAGTGTGTACGCAAGAGAGTATGTCAACACACTTTAATTCTCCCATGAAGGACAAGTACAGCGTAATAATAATAATAATAATATATGGAATTTATATAGCGCTGAATCTACAACACTGATAGTCACAAAACATGGCAAACACTAAAGATAAGGACACACACAAAAGAACTTTGGATTAATATTCCTTTTTAGCATTCCAATACAACTTCAGACCAAAATTACATGCATACACAAAAAGCACACAGATCCACTTGGGATAGGTGCGTGTGTGTGTGTAAGTGTGTGTGTGTGTGTAAGTGTGTTGTGTGTGTGAACAAGAGAGAATGCCCGGGAAGTGTCTTCACATGAGTTACTCTAGAACAATTATTACTCTTTCATCTTACAAAACTGTTTTTGTTAAAAAAACAAATTTCAAAAATTGAGCTTTTGTGGCTTTTTCTGGGTCCACTTTTTGTCCAGACATGGTACTGGAGGACAAGCCTTTTTCCCTGAAATGGTTTGGGAGCCAGGGAGCAACGCCCCCTGAAGCTGAAGGGTTTTCAGCAATGCTAGCCTGTAAAAAAAGCCTCTCCTTGAACTAATTTCAATTCTTCATACTAAGCAAGTTCTGCCCTAAAATAAGCTCTCCTAGAATGACTTTTATCAGTCATTTCTTACCCCAAAGGAGGTTTTGTACACAGGTAATCACATAGCAACAATTGAGGACATATTTAGACAAATGGGCACTAACACAGATAGAGGAAGAGAGAGGAAGGACAGACACAAACAGAGAGAGAGAGAGAGAGAGAGAGAGAGAGAGAGAGTGTGTGTGTGTGTGTATAGAGAGAGAGAAAGAAAGAGAGAGAGATGGAGAGAGAGGGAGGGGGTGGGGGGTGTTACTCCCTGATAAAGAAGGGGGAGGCTGCTGATTGTTATGTTTACAAACATTGCTCTCTGACCACAGGCAGGGCTGAAGTGGAACAGCCAGTGAAAGCCCACCCCCCCCCCCCCCCCCCCCACCCCCATCCACTCTCCTTCTTCCTACCATCCCCCTTCACCCCTTTGCCTTAGAGCTGCTAGGCTAGTCCCTCCCTGTCATGAAACCTGATACCCACTGCTGATACATCGGTCCCTTCACTTGCTACCTATACTAGCTTAGTGATGACTCACAATACCAAGCAGAGAAGGGAAGAGTTACATCCCTTGAACTTTTTTTCTTAAAAAATTTTTTTTTTCTTTTTCGTGGATTTCTGCAAATTCACGCTAATTCACGGAGATATACCATGCCTGTTGTCACAGGCTCATATATGTACACACTTTCTACACTGACACACACACACACACATTTTCATGCCCAATATTCATCCACCCAGGATTATCTATTGAGACTGTACTCACCTTCACCGTGGTTTTCGTCTGAGTCCTCTCATTGATATTGGCCAGCAGAGACTTCAACGACTCTTCATTCAACTGCACACACACGCACACACATAAACAAAGTAGATGGCTTCATCAAAAAAAGCAAATGAATTGTTTATTCAATGTACCATCTGGAAATAAAAATTTGACTTTCACACACACACACATGTACATAAGTGCTTATTCCATTATCCTTGATATAAAAGAATAAAATATTATAAATAACTAAATTAAAAACACACACCCACTTCCACACTCACTCGCACCCACACACGCACACTCTCAAACACACACACACAGAGGATGGTTAGCTGGCATTTCACATAATTCAACTCGATATACAATTGACCGAATAAAGTGGCCAGCCAGCCTGAAAGAAGACCCGTGTGCTCCCCACAAAAGCACCTAGCCAGCCTGAAGGATAGTAAAATATTTTTGGTTTTTTTCAGGGATGTAAGAGTTACGGTCATCCTTCAGAAAAAAAGTGAGGGAGGGGGGGGGGGGGGGGGGGGGAGTTCCAGAACATTTTATTACTCTGCCTGCCTGCCATCCTGCCTGCCACCCTGTCTGCCTGCCTGTTTCTGTCTCTCTCTCTCTCTGGGATAGTCTTGTGGTTAGAGCATTGCACTCATAAACTGACAGCCTGGCCGTGAGCCCAGGTTCAAGCCAACACCAAGACACCTGATCTACTCCCCTGTGTGAGAATGCACACAGAACTTCTTGTGCACATACTAAAACCTGTTTCACCTTTCCGAAGAGTAGGCTTTTGTGTGCCAGTGGGAACGGATAAAACTGCATGCACACTGGATGTTTATTAAAAAAAAAACCACGTGCTCATTCAATTATCCTTGCAATAAAAGAAAAAGTAAAATTAATGAATGTTATGAATAAATAAATAAATCTTGCTTTCTCATTCCATGATTTCATTGACTAATGACCGACTGAATGATTCAGCTTCATCTCCTGCCATAATTCTAACCACAAACAACGTTTTAAGTTCACTAGGCCCACTGAAAGAAAGGGAAAAGCAGGACTGGGAAAAGAAAGAGAAAAAGGGTAGGGCTAGCCTAAAGTAAAATTTGTTCGCTTTCCTAAACAAAGTCGTAGCCTGAGCCCTCAGTCAGAATCCAAGATGGCAACGATCCTGAGAAGTTGCAGACGATTGACTTCAATTGCTTTATCACCTCGTATTTTTACAGTCCTCGTGTCTTCGAAACGATGTATCAAAATCGGGGATCCATTACCGGATGTCTGCAGTGTATGAAAAGTCCCCAGAGGATGGTTTTTCAGCGAGGAAGTTGTACAAGGGGAAGAAGGGGATCATTTTTGCCGTCATGGCTGCCTTCAGTCCTGGATGTACAATGGCACACATCCCAGACTTCCTAGCACTCTATGAGAAGTTCAAGGAGGAAGGGTATGTGGTGAGCTGTATATCTGTCAATGACCCTTTTGTCATGGATGCTTGGGGCAAGTTCACCAACGCTGATGGAAAGATCCACATGCTGGCAGACCCCAGAGGAGAGTTCACAAGAGCCATGGGCATGGAAATAGAGTGCAAACAAACGTTGGGCACAAACCGCTCAATGAAGTACTCTCTGGTGGTGGAAGATGGCATTATCCAGAGCATCAACGTCGACCCCGAACACACAGGACTGGCGTGTCTCTTATGCATTAAAACCCTCAAAAGCTTCGACGATGTTGGAACCAGGAGATAGCCCACAGCTGTAGCCCATACGTCTTTGCAAAAGAGAAATTTTCAGTGACTTTGAAAATGATCTGATGTTGGATAACTGGTGGACTTTGAAAATGCTAGCATGAGGACAATGCAGAAATGGCTTTTTGAGTTGTAGGCATGGTGTGACAAAAATGTTGTTCTTTGATTTGTACGATATTGTGTCGATTCAGTTATTAGAATTGTGTGCTTAGAACACGGTGAGTATTCACTGTTTGGACTGTATCTTTTCCCCTCCTCTCATAGGGGAATGAGAGTTTCCTCTTTTTTTGTGTGATATTTTTTGTGCATCATGTTCTAAACTTTCCATGGAGGAACTTAATTTTGATTTTTTTCATTGGGCAGAGGATTTGTTCATGATTTATTATGTATAGTGTTTCTTCATTTCATCATGATTGGCCAGGGTAAGGCCAATAATTCTGATTAGATCCACTTTGGTTAGAATAGAGTGATATTACATGTTCTTCCAAAATATTCATGAATATAATGTAAAAATGAAGTCTCAAGTAATACAAACATATGCTGCTGCAGTGAGATTATGTGATGGAAACTGCCAAAGAATGAAGTCTCGATTAATACAAACATCTGTTGCTATGAGATGATTTGATGGAAACTGCCAAAGAATGAAGTGTCAAGTAATACAAACATCTGCTGCTGCTGTGAGATTACAGGATTACTGCCAAAGAGATCTAGAAGTGAACGAAACTCAGTCCTGTAATCAGTCTTCCAATAGAATGTACAGAGCACTCAGTCCTTAGAAAAGTCAGGAGTTTTTTCCACATTGTTGATGTACGTATATGTATGCGCTTTGATTTGTCTTTGCAAGATATAGCGCTATATAAGTTCCATTTATTATCATTATTATTAAACAATACAATGAACCAAGTTCCTCATTTCAATGAAGGGTATCAAAACATCCACAAGTATCAGAAGTGGTCACAGTATCTCAGAAAGAAACTGTAAAATAAAGAATGGACAGCAGAGGTGTTTCAACCCTGAAGTTATGTTTATGGTTCAGAATGCACACACACACACGCACGCACGTACACACGCACACACACACACGCCAGTGGGAACTGATGACAAAATTTACAAAACTGCATACACACAGGGACTATATGAAAAAAATTACCTAAGTGCTTATTCCATTATTCTCGAAATAAAAGAATATAAAAATTAAAAAATAAATAAAATGTAGTGACGTATCACACACACACACGCTATGTCACACCTTTTTATTGACGCTGAGTTGCCCAGTCTTTGCCATCCTGATGATGCAGTTCTCCACCATGGCTGCCTTCTCTGGTTTGGCGACCTTGATGTTGGCCACTGCACACACCAACACCACCACACCACACCAACATCACTCAGTGCCAACATGGCAAAGGCTATACAGTATGCTGCTGCTGCTGTTGTTGTTGCCTGGTCCCCAGCTTAACACCTTGGGGGTCACCCAAAACATGCACTCTGCCTCACTCATCCCACCTGGGAATCACTGTGAGATTGCACACTCTGGATGACATGTTTTGAGTACATACATGTATACACTATTACTCTTTTCTAGTACCTCACTGGTAGCCTTACTCCGACTTTAAAGGACTCTTTCTCCTTTTTAAAGGAGAGTGCAGGTTGTTATGTATGGCAAGAGCTTGTAGATTTTGAATTCTTTGAAGGTTTTCTACCTCCATCTGACTTACTTTACGCCTAAGACAATTGTGTGTGTGTGCATGACAAGCTATCAAGCTGAAATTTTGTCACAAGCTAGGTATGTCTTTGTACTTGCATTTAGGTGCAAGTTTATGTGTCTGGTCACCAGATGTCTTGTCATTGTCACCTCATTTGTCACCAATCACAGGTAAAAATATGGTATATATGATAAAACAGCAAATCCTGCATGGATTTGACAATAGTTCAAGCATGTTAGTGTCGAATAAGGAAGTGATACCCAGCTGATGTGTTTACCAATAGTTATGTGCAATAGTACTTCAAGGATGTGTCACACAATGTCCCCATAGCACCTGTTGTTTTATGGTATGTCTCGGGGAGACATAAGTTTTGTTTAACTATTTTTTCTTTTGAAAACAAGTCATATTTAATCAACATGTGACCTTTATACTGCAGTTTATATCTGCGTGTGCTACCACATGTTTGTTAAGTGTACAGAAGTGTATTATTGTACATGACTGTCACACTGTCACCAGTGTCACAGCACAGGTGTGACAAATTCGAAACACAGAATTTATGTAACCCTACAAAATTTTAATGTTGGTAGTCTCTAAGTCTAAAGTAGTCGTAGTGGTGGCACAGAGTCACATCACATCACAAAAAGCACAAATTATGGATGTGTGTGGGGGAGGGGGGGGGGGGGGGGGGGGTGTACCCATTGCTCTCACCTGTCAACCTTGGCAGACGGGAGACCTATTTTATTTTCCTTCTTGCTATTTTCACTATCGGCATATATGTTCATTTCTGCCATTGCAGTTTCTAAACAAAAGTGTGGTAATAATGAGAAAACAGTCAAAAGGCATCGCTTTCAGGCGTCTATGCCGCGGACCGGCCAGGAGGTCAAATTTCTCCACAGTCTGTGTGTGTAGCACAGGTCAGGAATGTGCCCTGTGGCACATTATTTTCAGGCTCACTCTTCTCTCTAACTGCAGCATTTCCTTCCTCCTCTTCCTTGTAAGCGTTTAATATCGGACTCACTTAACAATTCTCCTTCAAATGTTTCTACTTCCAAGACAATAACATTCAATTAATCGTCTCGCTAATCAGATAAATCGTCTGCTACTAAAGAAAACGCCTTTTTTTTTCGCCACGCTGCACCATTGAAAAGCGTTCCGGTGGCTGGCTGGTGTTTCTTCCTTCCCTCCCCACTACACGCATGTTTGTGGTCTAAATTTATCCCTGGCACCCTCTGACACCCTCCCTGCATCGCCCCACCAATTTTCAGACACATAGTGTGAAAACCACGAGATCTGTGTGTGATGGAAAAGTACTGCCCACGTGGGCAGCACCAACTGTCGGCTGCGGGCGTATTGGAATCTAGCGGCAGCCTCCGTTACTGTCGGCTGCGGCCGGATCGGGGACAAGAGGGTTAACTAGGCACATCATTGATGAAAGGCACACACAGCAAAATAGCTATATTGTCGTCTAGCCGAATGTAAGAAAACCAAATTCCTTTCATCACTCACACCAAAATACCAAGTTAATCCTAGGGAACCAATAGAGAGTATACAGTTGTAAATCAGACAACCAGAGACTACAAAATAACTAGGAAAATCCTTTCCTCGATACTCTCAACTGACATTATCCTAATAATGTCAACAGAACTTAGTCTTTACTAAGATCTTTCATAACATTGGCCCCTATCATACCCTATGGATATTGTAGCATGAGAGAGAGAGGGAGGGAGGGAGAAGGGGGGGAGAGAGAGAGAGAGAGAGAGAGAGAGAGAGAGAGAGAGAGAGAGAGAGAGAGAGAGGGGGGGGGGGGGCACAATCTAGTATGTCACAAAACCACATACAAATTAACCACTTTTGACACAAATGACTAATCATACACAAAGCCACACCTACATGTCACAAGGGCAATTACCACAGGAGCCCAGCCAGGCCTAGTCCTGTACTGCATTCAAGTCTAACCTTCAAGTCTTCAACTCTTTGAGCAGTCAACTCTTATCTCTTATCTCAATTCAACTTTGCCATAGTAGTCTATCCCAACAGCTACTAATCCACACTATTTTACCAGTGATCAATGCAATTTATAAACCATCTCAAGATAACAAACACATCAAATGATAATTAATTACTCTTGAAATCCCTTTTTCAGTATGAACATCCAATTACAGAATAAATCCAATATCACACAATAAAATAATAAAAGTTTCATGACTTGAGTCACCTTTCATGTGTAAAACTACACACACTTTCAGTGAACTAGTACCAGTCACAATATTCAATCAATAACTTTTTCTTTTTTTTAACCAATAGCTCCCATGCACGTGTGTTGAATGTTTGCATGCATGCCATTTACACATTTAAATACTACTGTAGCAAAACCACTATCCTTTCTTTCAAACCTTCTTACACATAAAGGCAGAAACCTCTGTCGGCAGCATAGGTTACTCAATACCCACAATGTACAGTAGTGAGATGTTTCTTCAAATCATGGAGTTGCTTTGCAACCACGACATACAGAAAGAACTTAGCGCTTCACATATGGCACGAGGTTTGGTTCCTTCACAGACACAATGGGTGGCTGTACACCCAGGATGCATGGTAGAGGGTTGGGCCTACCTTTTAACACCTACAACCTACAAACAAGGTTTAGTCCCTTTAGAGTGTAATGGCGACATGGGTTGCTGTACACCCAGGATGTAGGGTAGCATGTTGCGCAAACCCTAAAACCATGGGTTGCTGTATACCCGGGAAGTATGGAGCAGCATCAAATTTTAGGCGAGAAGTGGCAACGGTTTATTCACCTGTCGCTGCCGCAAAGATTCAAACCTATGACTTATGCCAGTTATGGACCCACAGGATTGAAGCCAAACCACTTTAAAGTTAAACACTTGGTTAAAAATAGCATCTGTCACATTATTACACACACACACACTTCGATGAGACTATAATGGTGGATCGGTGGTCTAGAGGTAACACGCCTGTCTAGAAAGCGAAAAGTCCGGGTCTGAAGTGTGCGGCGGTTCGTACCCCGTTTGGACCGGAAATTTTTCCCCCATCCATTAGACCATGAGTGGTGGTCTGGGCGCTAGTCTTTCGGATGAGACGATAAACCGAGGTCCCGTGTGTTACACGTAATTATTTAGCGCACGTAAAAAAACCACGGCAACAAGAGAGTTGTCCCTGGCAAAATTCTTAGAAAAAAGCCACTCTGATAGGGAAACAAATACAGCTGCAGAAAAAAAAAAAAAAAAAAAAAAGGGTGAAAGGGTGGCGCAGCGCTAAGTGGCGACGCGTTCTCCCGCTCTCCCCGGGGAGAGCAGCCCGAATTTCACGGAGAGAAATCTGCCGTGACTTAAAGTGGTATGAAATAAAATCTGAGCGCTTTGATTTGTTGCTTTACAAGATTCAGCGCTATATAAATTCCATACATTATTATTATTATTATTATTATAAAACGAGGTCCCATGTGCGAACGCTCGCAGAACATCTTGCGCACACGCTAAATCCTGTTCCGCTTTTCGTAAGAGTAGGCCATTGTGTGCCGGTGGGAGCGGATGACAAAATTTACAAACCGCATACGCACGGGGACTGCATGTAAAAAAGCACATAAGTGCTTATTCCATTATCCTCGATATAAAAGAATAGAATAAAAAATAATTAATAAAATAAATAATAAAATAAATAAATAAAAATGAATTAAATAAATAAATAAAAATAAAAATAAACAAACACACACACACACACACACTACCCCCCCAAGGAGGACCATATACATACATCGCGCCCGAGCAGCCTGGTCCAGATGCTGGGAGAGCAAGGCCTCCTTCATCACCTTCTCCTGCTCCTGCCGCTCCTGCTGCTCTTGCATCGCCTGTGGGTTGCCCTGCATCCCAAAGTCAAAGAGCTGACACTAATAATATTATTAGTAATAATAATAATAATAATCATCATAATCATAATAATGTATGGAATTTATATAGCGCTGAATCTTGTAAAGCAACAAATCAAAGCGCTCAGAATTTTTTTTTTTCGAGGATAATGGACTAAGCACTCATGTGCTTTTTTATTTTTACATCCAGTCCCCGTGTGCATGCGGTTTTGTAAATTTTGTGATCTGTTCCCACCGGCACACAATGGCCTGCTCTTTCGAAAAGCGGAACAGGATTTAACGTGTGCGCAAGATGTTCTGCATGTGTTCGCACACGGGGCCTCGGTTTATAGTCTCATCCGAAAGACTTTTAGTTATCCAACTAACAACACTAACAACTACTGTATTTCTCTTTACATGTCTAAGTACCCGCATTTGTCTTCCTCCACTACTATTTCTGCATAAAGTAGAATTCTTCAGAATCTATAATGAAATAACAATGCTGCCACACATAAATGCTAGTACATTACACAATATTGTGTACTCACATATAAAAACCTATACTACAAAGAGCATACCCCTCCCCCCAAAACGATTGCTAGAAGTATGTATAATTATAAACAAAAGGGTGCATGACACTGTGTCTGAACACACACACACACCTTTTCCAAACTGTGAAAATGTTTTAAATGTTTTAAAATTCAGAGTCAATGTAACACCTTCATTTCTATGAATTGTAAAGTTGGGGGGTTTTGGAATGCAAAAAATATTTTTTAACTAATCAAGAAAGACTTCATATAAAATTTCATTCATAGTTAGTATTAATATAAACCTCATAGAGCTTTTCAAAATAAAACGTAACTAAAAAAATTACTTTAGGTTAATCTTGAATTTTAGGTCTACACATTCTTTGTAAAAGTACCATAGATAATTATATTAATAAAATATATATGAAAAAAACCCAAATGTTCTAAAAGCTGTTGACTTTGGAACTCTTTACCCTTAGCACTTAATGGACCCTAAGTCTGCACCAAATAGTGCAAAATAAACAAAGTCAACTGTCAAGAGTCTCCTGGATAACAATGAATACTTTTTTTTTGCTGCCTCATCTTCTGTGACGTCCCCTGTCTTACTGTTCCCAAGCCGCTCGAAGTCCAATGGGAGCCCATCAATATCAGGCCACTTTGGGGCCACCAGTCAGAGGGGCCCTGCATTCTGCTGGATCACTTTGGTGGTGTTCAGTGATGCCTGTTCTGAGCTAACATACACAGGATACCACCTACTAAGTAAGCCCCCTACTAACGACAGCATTCGCTCAGTCGCGGAGCCAGACTGAGTGAGTTGCCCACACAAGGTGGCAATCACCACAACGTCCCTCCCAACGACTGCTCCCCGCAAACCTCCAACCCCAAAGGCTTTGACACAAGCTCACCACAGGCACAGAAGTGTATGGGAAAACCGAATCTGAGGTCACCTTGAGACCATAGCAACTGGGACCACCGAATCCGAGGCAAATTTTTATTGCACGATGATCAATGACAATGAGAATGATGCAATGATGCTGCTGTGGAAGTGCATGAATGCTTAGAGACTACTTGACACTAATGACAGAGTTGTACTCTACACTTACTGACTTAGTATCATAATATATCCTGGCGTCAACCGGGCCCGAGAGATACAGACTCCTGCAGTGTTGGTCAGGCAATTTGAGCAACACTCAAATTCGCATCCGTTTTTTGTTGGTTTTTTAAATTCTTTTATATCGAGGATAAAGGAATAAGCACTTATGTGCTTTTTTTTTACATCCAGTCCCCATGTGTATGCGGTTTTGTAAATTCTGTCATCTGTTCCCACCGGCGCACAATGGCCTACTCTTACAAAAAGCGGAACAGGATTTAACATGTGCGCAAGATGTCCTGCGTGCGTTCGCACACGGAGCCTCGGTTTATAGTCTCATCCGAAGGACTTTGGGGGAGAGTGGAGTCATCAAGCCATCTATCTAGGAACAAAAAACAACTTGATCAATATTATCTAACTACATTATTACTATAACCAATAACAATAAAACTAATTCCAAAAGAAAAATAGAAACAGAGAAAAAAAAAGGGAGAAAACACTCATACACACGACCAAAAACAAAAAACTCATCAACAACAAAAATGTATCCCCCCCCCCCCCCCCCCCCCACCCCATCAACAAAAATACACTGCATAACAGGATAACTTGTACACACATACACGCACACACACACACACAACACAATATAACATAACACAACACAACACAACCTAACACAACCCAACCCAACACACACACACACACACACATTCATGAATACACATACTCATGTACAAACACCCGCACATTTGTACTTACTTAGAAGTTAGATTTGGATTACAAGAAAATGTATATCTTATTATGTAATGTTTTATTCTATTCATAATTTATTTATTAAAATTCTTTATCCATTCTTTATTTTCAGAACAATGAAATAAGGACTCTTGTGCTTTTTAACACTAGACTGCCCTACCCCGGAAATTTTCCGGACTAAATGTGCACTCTATACGCCTACAACCCAGAAAATTTCTGGGGTGTCGAACTGAAGTAAACAAGCCAGCTTCCTTGACTACAGTTAAAGGGAAAGAACTCTAAAATTAGTAGAGATCACTCTCCTGTTGCTTGGCAACATCCAGCTGCAAAAACCATGGCAAAAACGATCGTTTTTTAGCTTGTATTTTGTGTTTTTATGCAAAAATGATCGTATTTTAGCTCGTATTTTGTGTTTTTATGCATGACTGCTTGGGCAGTTAAGATCCCCAAAAAAGGAGCCCTGAACAGTTGTAACAACTGGAGAGGAATCACTCTGCTATCTGTTCCCAGCAAGATTCTGGCAAAGATCATCATCGGACGAATCTCAGAGGCAGTGGACCAACAACTCAGAAAGGAACAGGCAGGTTTTCGACCAGGAAGAAATTGCATAGACCAGATCTTCACCCTGCGCAACATCATCGAACAGTGCACAGAATGGCAGAGACAGCTGTATATCAACTTCGTAGATTTTGAAAAAGCCTTTGACAGCATTCATCGAGAAAGCGTATGGCGCATACTCCGAGCATAAGGAATTCTACAGGAGATATCCAAGTCATTAAGAGCTTCTACAACAACTTCACGTGCAGAGTAGGAAACAGCAAAACCAGTTTCAGTGTACAAACCGGCGTCAGACAAGGCTGCCCTATGTCAGCACTACTCTTCAACCTGACAATTGATTGGGTGATGAAACAGACAACAGCTGACCAGTCACGGGGCATCAGATGGACCCCCTTCTCAACGCTTGAAGTTGATGACCTAGATTTTGCCGATCGATCTGGCACTGCTCTCACATACCCACCATCACATTCAAGAGAAGACATCCCGTCTCAGCACTTTCGCACAGCAAATAGGCCTGAAAATCAGTCAGAAGAAGACAGAGGTGATGACACTGAACGTTCAGAACCCCTCACCGGCCACAGTGAATGGAGAAGATTTACCAACAACTGAAGAGTTCACGTACCTCGGGAGCACTGTTAGGCATGATGGTGGAGCGGGCAGCGACATCAAGAACCGGATTAGCAAAGCAAGAAATACTTACAGAAATCTGAACAATGTGTGGAAATCGTCCCAGTACAGCACCAGGACCAAACTAAGACTATACCAGAGCTGTGTACTTTCCACCCTTTTGTACGGCTCGGAGTGCTGGAGGATGACTGAGAGTGACCTCGACAAACTATCCACATTCCACACGAAGAATCTCAGAAGAATCTTACGCATCTTCTGGCCTGAGACCATCTCCAACCAAGAACTTTTCGCCCGTTGCAACCAGGAAAGCATGGACACCATCATCATGCATAGGCAATGGAGATGGATAGGGCACATCTGCCGTCGGGAACAGGGAAACATCACCCGAACAGCCCTCCACTGGACACCAGAGGAAAAACGCAAACGAGGACGACCCAAGAACACTTGGCGTCGGACTGTCGAAACAGAGCTGAAGACCTTCCAACATACCTGGGGAACCATTCGGAAGCTGGCCCAGGACAGACAGGAGTGGAGAACATTTGTTGCTGCCCTACGTGCCAATAAGGCACAAAGGCATTGATGATGATGATGATGATGATGATGATGATGATGATGATGATGATGCTTGGGCAGTTCTTGTTCAAAAATGGCTGACACTTCTTGTTGAAGGCATCAATAACTTTACACAGCTGAAAAAGGGGCACATAAAACTTTAGATTTACCTGACAGTGATGAAAACGATCGTGTATGATTCAGGAGATAGTGCATTTTTTTAAAAATGAATGAGATTTGGCCTGGACTTATGTTTGACGTTATTCAGAATGACAGTGATGATGAAGAAAGTGTATTTTTTGTTGATTTTTTACATTTTAAATATATTTTCACATTGAAATATCATGCTAACTAATTTGAGCTTGCCTGGAAGCACTCTATAATATATATTATATACTGTCATTGGGTAAACTATCAGGATTATTCATGTAGTAATTTCTGAGTAAGAAGTATATGAACATTTATTTTATTTTTATTTTATTCTTTTATATCGAGGATAATGGAATAAGCACTTATGTGCTTTTTTACATCTAGTCCCCGTGTGTATGCGGGTTTTGTAAATTCTGTCATCTATTCCCACTGGCACACAATGGAAAATCGGAACATAGCAAGTGGTACATAAGAATTTTATTCCCTGGCATATAGGGTGCACTTGCACTGGGCAGTAAGTGGTTAACTGAACTTTACACCAACTTTACATCACATCTTTACACAAGATCTGCTGCTCCAGGATTGGGCTCTACAGCCACAGTCGTTGCTGCAGTTCCACCACTGACTGACCCACGGCGCATTCTCCATTGTCTCCCGAGACAGACGGATGCCAACAGGACATCAAGTCTTCTTGTGTGCATGACTCCATGACTAGTTTAGTAGTTAGTACAAGGGGTAGTACTCCAACTACTGAACCAGATTCCTCACAAAATCACATAAAATGCAATGATCGGCAACTTTTTTGTATATAGCTGAAATAAGTTTGCTCTCTACTTAACAGTTGCATTACATTTCCAAATGAGCTTTGATGAAGCCACCTGAGCTCCTTAGTTACTGAGCCACGAGTGAAAATGAGACCAGGACTGGGAGAGACTGGAGAGCCTCTGTGAACGGAAAACTAAACTCGATTAATTACATTATATGTATTATGCGGAAACCTAGAAAACTTACCCCATACCACCCCCCACCCCAACTAAATTCACTTTGAAAGTTAACACTTCATACCTGAAAATCGCCATGCTGCCCTTGGATTTCGGCCAATCTTCTCCGCCGAATCGCCTCCAATTCGTCGTCCGCCATGTTGAACAAGCACAATGCCTTTTGCCGTGGAGATTGTCTCCCTTGAAAAACCTCTTGGTGCCCGCCTCAATTTGTTGACCCATGCCAATCGCTTTGTAGGCTAGTTCTAACACATTGATAATCATGACAAGATCAGCAAAGGTGCTGATTGTGAGCGGGATATGAAATTCAGTGTGTGTGTGCGCGCGCGCGTGAGCGTGTTTGTGTGGAAACAAAATGTTGACCGGGTCACTTTAGAAGAGGGGTTCATTAGGCTAAAGCCAGAGTTGTCTTTCTTAGGCCCAGTGACATAGCCTAAGGACTGGAGCCAACTTGTAAACAAACCTTGTTAGCCTAGCAAAACTGCATCAGACACTTTTTCTGCGTTTTTATACAGTCGTAAAGACAAGTGATCGCACCATCCCTCTTGTCTCGTTGTGCACATTTCCCTAGTAAACCAGGGAAGAAAACACACAGCTCACGTGGTGCTGAATGAGGGGCACTGGCCAGATTCCTGTCCGCCTTAGGCTATGTAAATCACTTCTTCGGCATCTTGTCAGTTTGGACGGAAACCCGGAAATCTTACCTCTCTCTAGAGTTTCACCTTCCACTGTTCTGCTATTCCCCCTTCAAGGACCGCCATCGCAAGTATTAACCATATTTTAAAACCAAATTCGGACAATCCCACCTGTAATTCCTGTGAAGAAACATTTTCTTGGCCATATATAGATCTATAGACTAAATCTTCAATAACACCTTCAAAGATGCTCTTTTTAACTCTTAATCAGTGGGTGGTGAAAATATTATAGCTTTGAATTTTAAGAATTTATGTTGGTCAATTATTTGGTCATCCTTTTTGTTTTTGTCATTAAACATGGCTGAGAGAGCATACATGTACTGACAGAGATGATGAGACAAAACTTTTAATGTGCTGACCTGAGCCCTCAGGCTCCCTAGTGGAATTGCAGTTATTTCAAGAAGCTTGTTTTCACAATGTTTTTCCTCTCCTTCCTAACTTCAATGTACTCACTGGTCACCTATTTTATTAAAAATAATAAATCTGTAGTGACACATGTAGTCTGTAGAACTCCTTAAGGCTTAAGTTTAAACAAAAAATGCCACCAATTTTTCTGCTTCAGAAGTTCAGTGCTTGTATTGGCCCCCTCTCAACTGTTTATTACTAATACTTTAGTATAATAGTGTTAAAACAAATCGACCCATGACATGTTCATCAATGACTTCCACAAGCTCACAGACTACTCTAACCAGCTCCCTGGTAGTGGTACTTCCATTATTCTTGGGGACATAAACTGCCACTTTGAGTTTGACTGTCCAGATGATTATAATACTATTTAGTACTGCCAAACAGACACGCCTTAGTAGACTTCTACTTTTTCAAACAATATGGGGGGGGGGGGGGGGGGGGGGGGTAGCCTAGTGGTTAGAGCATTGCACTCAGGATCTGATGGCCTGGGAGTGAGCCTCCACCAAAGGCACCCATTCAAAACTTTAAGTTTCAGCACTGACTTTTAATTCCAATTCCAAAAGCAAGCATGAAAGTCCTTCCAGTAAGATAGTAAACTAAGGTCCCATGTGTGAATGCACACAGACCATCCTTCGCGTATTAAAACCTGTTTTGCCTTTCAGAAGAGTAGGCCATTGTCACTGTGTGCCAGGAGGAACCGATCACAAAAGGCATAATTTATTCATTACACCTCACATCTGTCCCTACCTTCAATCAGTCTCCTCCATCTCCATCACCTTGCCATAGCGTAATTATGTGTTTGTCACTTTGTGTATGTGTGTGTGTGGTTGGTGGTTGTTGTTGTTTTTTATTTTGAGGATAATGGAGTAAGTACTCATGTGCTTTTTTTTACCTCCAGTCCCTCTGTATATGCAGTTTTATCAATTTTGCCATCCAATCCGACCAGCACACAATGGCCTACTCATCCAAAAGGCGGGATGCGTGCAAGATGTTCTGCATGTGTTTGCACATAGGACCTCAGTTTATAGTCTCATCCAAATGACTATTGGGGAGAGTGGAGTCAACACTGATATTAACTCCAGAGGAAAAGTCCTCTTTTTCAAGAAAAAGATGGGAACCCGGGTCGTGTGTGTGTATGTGTGTGTAAAATGATGTATAATGTGTTCACTTTTTGTGTGAATGGCTGCATGCACATGAATGATTTGAATGCAAATGCTTTGATATGTTTACATGATTCAGTGCTATTTTTTATCAACTCCATATGTTAGTAGTCTAGCAGCAGTAGTAGTGGCACTATAGCAGTAGAAAAAAAGTACTTTAATTATTTAATTGTATGTCTTGTTGTTTAAAAAAAAAAGTATGATACTGTAAAAATGGGATTTTATCATGATTTCAGAGCAGAGGAAGATGACAGAACTTGTGCGGTTGCCACCAGAATTGATCATCCACATTGTGAAGTTTCTGAAATGTCAGGATGTGGCAGCACTGTCCCAGACCTGCAGGAGACTGTACGAACTGACGCTTTCTGACTGCATCTGGCAACACCTGAGTAAACAAGGTGTGTGTGCACGCGTGTGTTGTGTGTGTGTGTGTCACACTGTGAGTGTGTATGTATGTGTGACACTGTGTGTGTGAGTGTGTATGTATGTGTGACACTGTGTATGTGTGAGTGTGTATGTATGTGTGACACTGTGTGTGTATGTGTGACTCTGTGTGTGTGTGTAACACTGTGTGTATGTGTGTGTATGTGCATGTGTGAGTATGTGTGTATGTGCATGTTGCAGATTGCAGGCAAGTATATTGTTATATTCAAGTCACCAGTCATATTTTACAGTACTTCTACTCTTCTCTCTACAGAAAACAGACAGGCTTTAAATGTGTGTGCAAAATGGTGATGCATGTATTTGCACACAGTACCTTGAGACAGGTGAGACTTTGAGCAGTTGAAGACAGTCTCCTCCAAAAAATGATGATGCAAGCATTTGTGCACAGTACCTTTAGCAGTTTAACTCACTCAGCTCTGACAGCTCTCTCCCTGTGATTCACCACATCCTGAGGGCCTGGGCTTTATCACAGTTCTTGATTAAACCATTGATACTGGGGGGACAACAGCAGAGTGAGAGGCCGTACGATCAGTGGCTTTCCCACATGGAATTCCACTTTACAGCTTAGTCTTTAGTGATCGACTATGACTCTATGACTGCGAGGCTTGACTTGCACAGTCCTATGCTGCATCCCTGGGGACTAGTTAACCTTTAGAGAACATTCCAACGCTGACTGTCCTTATGCTCACTTGGCTGATAGAGTGGGGATGTGCTGTGGGCAAGGCATATATATCCCTCCGCAATACCAACAGGAACTTCTGGCAAACTGTCTCTCCACAACTTCTGGCAAACTATTTGTCCACAATACCAGCAGGAACTTCTGGAAAAGTATCCCTCCACAATACCAGCAGGAACTTCTGGAAAAGTGTCCCTCCACAATACCAACAGGAACTTCTGGCAAAGTGTCCCTCCACAATACCAGCAGGAACTTCTGGCAAAGTGTCCCTCCACAATCCCAACAGGAACTTCTGGCAAAGTATCCCTCCACAATCCCAACAGGAACTTCTGGCAAAGTGTCCCTCCACAATACCAACAGGAACTTCTGGCAAAGTGTCCCTCCACAATACCAGCAGGAACTTCTGGCAAAGTATCCCTCCACAATACCAGCAGGAACTTCTGGCAAAGTATCCCTCCACAATCCCAACAGGAACTTCTGGCAAAGTATCCCTCCACAATCCCAACAGGAACTTCTGGCAAAGTGTCCCTCCACAATACCAGCAGGAACTTCTGGCAAAGTATCCCTCCACAATACCAGCAGGAACTTCTGGCAAAGTATCCCTCCACAATACCAACAGGAACTTCTGGCAAAGTGTCCCTCCACAATACCAACAGGAACTTCTGGCAAAGTGTTCCACAATACCAACAGGAACTTCTGGCAAAGTGTCCCTCCACAATACCAACAGGAACTTCTGGCGAAGTGTCCCTCCAGGCAGCTCATCAGGGTTCAGACCTGCATGTTCACAGGCCATCAGATCGCACATTTGATAGTCTAACCGCTTGTCTGTTCCATCCCCCTTCCTGTAGAAGAGTTGTTAACTTCTTTTGATAAAATTATTGCCTTTTTTTTTTTTTTGCTGCCTTATCTTCTGTGACGTCCCCCGTCCTACTGTTCCCACGCCACTCGTTCCAATCTCCCCGCCACAACCATACGCAGATTTGTTATGTCTCATCCTCAGGGTCGGTAGTCCACAGGGAGCCCATCACTATCAGGCCGCTGGGGGAAGCCAGAGGGGCCCTGCACTGCTGCTGGGTCACTTTGGTGGTGTTCAGTGGTGCCTGTTCTGAGCTAACATACGCATGACACCACCTACTAAGCCCCTACTAACGACAGCATTAGCTCAGTCGCAGAGCCAGACTGAGTGAGTTGCCCACCCGAGGTGGCAACCACCACAACGTCCCTCCAACGACTGTCCCCCGCGAACTCCCAACCCCAAAGGCACAGAAGTGTATGGAGAAACCGAATCTGAGGTCACCATGAGACCAGAGCCACCGTGACCACCGAATCAGAGGCTTTTTTATTTTTATTTCATGATGATGAATGACATCAGGATGACGCAATGATGCTGCTGTGGAAGTGCATATGCTTTGAGACTACTTGACAGGGTTGTACTCTACGCTTACTATCATAATATATCCCGGTGTCAACTGGGCCTGAGAGATACAGACACCTGCAGTGTTGGTCAGGTAATTTGAGCAACACTCTCAAACTCGCATTTGTTAAGTGGATGAAGCTCGACTGTGTGGTCCCAGTCTTCCCACTGAGCCCACAGCACACTCACACTGGGTAAGAGCTGGCCGGAGTCAGAAAAATCCCTATGACTCTTATGGGAATCGAACCTGCGACCTTCCAGTCCATAACGCAAGGCGCTAACCACTGCGCCATGGTGGCTGATAATAAAATTATTACTAATATAGAAGGTGGATGCTATATTTGAACTGAACGTTTAAGACCATTTGACTGCAATCCTGTGGGTCCATGAAGTCTTGGGTTCAGATCTTGGGAAGTGGTGGGTGTCTGGTGTAAAGAGGGGACTTTCATGATCTCCCTGGATCAACTTAGATACAGGCCTGCCACTTTGCCAGTGCCTTAATTTCCTTCATGTAAGTACACATCTATGTATGTTAACTCATTGAGGTTGTGCCAAAGCTTAAGCTTCAGCTTCAGCACTCCTCTCCTTCACTGTGACGTTAATCTTTGGCAGAATTACGATTTTTTTTAATACACTAAGTGATGTTCAACTCAAGGGAAAGTACTCTGGCCTGTAGGGCAATAATTTTTCTAAACAGTTGCTTCCCTTGAACATAAGCTTGCCTAGTTTGTGTCTGACCAGGGATCCAAGCCAGAAGTAGTATGCAGGACTGCACAGACAATAACAGCTTTGTCAAAACTAAACACCATCTGGAGAGATAAAAATATCTCACTTATCTCCAAGATCAGACTAATGCGCTCCCTTGTCATATCCATATTTCTGTATGCCTGTGAATCATGGACCCTGACTGCAGATTTGGAGAGAAGAGTACAGGCAGTGGAGATGAGATGCTTTCGGAGACTCCTTGGCATCTCCTACAAAGACCACATAAGCAACGAAAGTGTGCATAACAGAATCCAGCAAACCATTGGACCCTATGAGAACCTTCTAACGATCGTGAAAAAGCGTAAACTTAAATGGTATGGGCATGTCACAAGATCCAAAGGACTTGCTAAGACAGTTTTACAAGGCACTGTCCAAGGAGGAAGAAGAAGAGGCAGACCAAGGAAGAGCTGGGAGGATAACATCAGCGAATGGACAGGCCTAGAACTCAACAAAACCCTGAGAAAGGCAGAACAGAGAGAGGAATGGAGGGAACTGGTTGCTGAGTCTTTGAGGGTGCCTCCACGGTCATCAGACTACGGGACAGATAGATAGTTTGTGTCTGTTAGCTAATTTTGTTTGATATGTCAACAAGTGATATATTTGGGATTTCAGGCTCTCCAGTGTTATGATTCTTTTTAAAAAAATCTGTTGTACAAAAAGTGACATCAGACGGATTCAGCCAGCTTCAGGGAACTTTACTTTGGTGAAAAATCATCACATTGCTTCAAGGGGACTAGTTGATGAACAGTTCAAGGCATGTAAGATACGCAGCTATAATTTTCAAAACTTTTTATTTTTCAGCATTCAGTGACATATTTTGAAAATTTGTAAAAAATAAATACAGTCATCTATTGAAAAACTTAAACAATCTCAAAAGTAGACATCATAAACTTTTCAATGATGTATAATGTGCATGTCATTATTATGTTGGGTAGGTCTGCTGAATTTTTCAAAAATAGCCAAAATCACACGTCACCACAAAATGGCGGGATCCATTTCACCGCGACTCCATTGAGTTAAAGATCCCGTACTTCATGTCGGCATTTGGTCGGTCAAGGAACTGGGAACATTTCCTGGTTTGCATCCTACACACACACACACACACACACACACACACACACACACACACACACACACACACACATGAGCTGCTCTGTAGTTGGAATGTGTCAGCTGAGGCCAGCAGGCAGAGCTAGTGCATAATTACAAACACAGGAGAAAACCTGGCACTACACATCCAGCCGAAGAAGGGACCACAGGGAAGAGAGACATGTGTAATAATATACTTTTTTTGTGTGTGCAGACCTGGGCTGTTGATTTACTGTTCTGATTCTGTGATGTTTACTACAGATTACAAGTTGACCTCTGTGGAGGGATGGGGAGAGAAGGCCACATTTCGGGAAGTCTACTCCAACGGTTGGTTTTCACCAGTGTTTGGTGCATGAATGAATGAATGTGTGTGTGGTGCGTGCGTGCGTGTGTGTGTGTGCATGCATGCGTGTGTGCGTGCATGTGTGTGTGCGTGCGTGCATGTGTGTGTGTTTTTTAGTTTATTTATTTTATTCTTTTTTATTGAGAATAATGGAATAAGCACTCATGTACTTTTTTACATCCAGTCCCCGTGTGTATGTGGTTTTGTAAATTCTGTCATCTGTTCCCACTGGCACACAATGGCCTACTCTTAGAAAAGCGGAACAGGATTAAACATGTGTGCAAGATGTTCTGCGTGCGTATGCACATGGGACCTCGGTTTATAGTCTCATCTGAAGGACTTTGGGGAGAGTAGAGTGTGTGTCTGTCTGTGTGTGCGTGCGTGTGTTTATTTTCATTTATTTTATTTTATTTTTTTTATTTTTTATTTTAAATCAAGGATAATGGAATAAGCACTCGTGTGCTTTCATACATCCAGTCCCCGTGTGTATGCGGTTTAGTAAATTCTGTCATCTGTTTCCACCGGCACACAATGGCCTACTCTTACGAAAAGCGGAACAGGATTTAACGTGTGCACAAGATGTTCTGCATGCGTTCGAACATGGGGCCTCGGTTTATAGTCTCATCTGAAGGACCTGTTGTGTGTGTGCGCGTGCATGCGTGTGTTCATGTGTGTAATTTTGTAAGTGTGTGTGTGCTTCTTCAGTTGGGCATTTTTTTGGCACATAAAGTGATGTTAGACACAACACATGGCCGCTGCTAAAAAAAAAATTTGTCAGTGAATGAGTTACAAACATAAGCTAAGTGCCAAAACCTATATCAAAACATTATGTTTTTAATGTGTTGAGACTGTCTTTGGCCATGACCAAACTCTTTTCATAACAACCTGTACTCTTCTTAAAAGGAAGCATAGAAAAAAGACTCTCAAGCTGGAGTATGGCTGCCTGCTTGGTGAGGTAGTTAAAAATCATATGATCCTGCGGACGTTTCATCCAGTGTGTACATCTCTTTGTAGGGGGAGGGGTGAGGTAGGGTGCGCATTGTGTGCGACCCCACCAGAGTGTTAAGCTGGGTATTGCTCAGCAACAGGAAGAAGACACAACACATTGTATGCAGATTTTTTTTTTCGCTGCCTAAGTTTGCCTGTCATAATGAGAGAATGGTGGGTGACTAGTGCCTGTCATCATCCCTTTATTCAAGAAGAAGCGCAGTAATAATTTAGCACTACACTGTACATATATCAGGGTTTGTACAGTTTGGAAAGATTTGGAAAACTGATCAACTGTTTTCAAGGTCATAAAAGTTTGTGAAAACTGACTTGGGTTTTTGTTTTTGGTGTGGGTTTTTTTTTTCTATATCGAGGATAATGGGTTTATAAAAATGTGTAAATTTGAGATCCTCCCCTCACCCCCACCCCCTCCAAAGAGAAGCTCCATTCTGAAAGCTAGGAATGTTTTGTGTTTACTTCAGAGAGAACAAAAAACAAACAAACAAGAGAAGAAATCAACCACTTAACAGCATTAACCACAATGTGTGGATAGATAAGCAGAGATCCAATCAGAACTTTACACAGACTCTGTAGACAGAAGATTGAAACTGCATGCTCTCTCTCTCTCTCTCTCTCTCTCTCTCTCTCTCTCTCTCTCTCTCCTCTCTCTCTCTCTTCTCTCTCTCTCTCTCTCTCTCTCTCTCTCTCTCTCTCTCTCTTTCCACACACACACACATATAGAGAGAGAGACAGACAGACAGAGAGGGGGGAGAGCGAGAGATGTACAATGTTTACATGAAAAGAAGCCAAGCGTACAATTGTGTGTTTGCAGTGTTGCATCCTTACGCAAAATGCCTGGGCTTATGGAGAAACTCAGATTTTATCTACGGCATATTAATACACATCAAGGTATCTCTCCTATGCTTTCTGTGAGTCGTTCAGCGTGATTAAAGGTACATCTAGTTTCTATTGGTCGGAACATGTCTGAATTGTCTTTTCCCTACACAGGGTGGGGAGAGGAAAGGGGAAGGGGGAGGGGAGCTTTCTCATGATATTTGTCATGTTCTTTTGATTTCACATCAACTACCAAGCCTGTTAATGTGCACTTGTTGCTGTCTGTTTAATGATACCAGTGCTTCATACATGATGTGTTCTGTATTATTATCTTTGTTGAATGCTCAGACAGCACATGAGCGAAAATGTCACATGAGCGAAAATGTGATTTACTGCTGTTAAGTGCCTGACAAGTCAGGCCTGTTGTAGCCGATTTTGGCCTGGGAGAGAATTGTTATCTTTTAAGTCTTTCTGGATAGATAAGAGGGAATTCCTAGCACAAAATTTCCAGAAGGTGGGAATGCTATAGATACTGACAGGGCCCCAGAATTCCCATTGGGAAGATCTTATAGCTATTCATGGATGTATGACTGTATATAGATGTATAACTGCTTTGTACATTACTTGTTCTGTATATATATTTATATTGTATGATTATATGATATATGCTTTGTGTCTTATGTCTTCTGAGTATTTATCTTATATGAACATTATAATTATATGCGTTGTGCATTATTTGTTTGGTATTCTTGTATCTGTCTTATATGTATCATGTGCTGTGTGCCTTAAATGTTCTGCTTATATATCTTATATGATTAGACCACCCAGCAATGTAAAGCACATAGACCACCAGCTATGTACACCACATAGACCACCAGCAATGTAGACCACAAAGACCACCCAGCAATGTAGACCACATAGACCACCAGCTATGTAGACCACATAGACCACCAGCAATGTAGACCACAAAGACCACCCAGCAATGTAGACCACATAGACCACCAGCTATGTAGACCACCAGCTATGTAGACCACATAGACCACCAGCTATGTAGACCACATAGACCACCAGCCATGTAGACCACATAGACTACCAGCTATATATACCACATAGACCACCCAGCTATGTAGACAACCAGCTATGTAGACCACCAGCTATGTAGACAACCAGCTATGTAGACCACATAGACCACCAGCTATGTATACCACATAGACCACCAGCTATGTAGACCACATAGACCACCAGCTATGTAGACCACCAGCTATGTAGACCACCAGCTGTGTAGACCACATAGACCACCCAGCAATGTAGACCACATAGACCACCAGCTATGTAGACCACCAGCTATGTAGACCACATAGACCACCAGCTATGTAGACCACATAGACTACCAGCTATATATACCACATAGACCACCCAGCTATGTAGACAACCAGCTATGTAGACCACCAGCTATGTAGACCACATAGACCACCAGCTATGTAGACCACATAGACCACCAGGCTATGTAGACCACATAGACCACCCAGCTATGTAGACAACCAGCTATGTAGACCACATAGACCACCAGCTATGTAGACTACATAGACCACAAGCTATGTATACCACATAGACCACCAGGCTATGTAGACCACATAGACCACCAGCTATGTAAACCACATAGACCACCAGCTATGTGGACCACATAGACCACCAGCTGTGTAGACCACATAGACCACCAGCAATGTAGACCACATAGACCACCAGCAATGTAGACCACATAGACCACCAGGCTATGTAAACCACCAGCTATGTAGACCACATAGACCACCAGCAATGTAGACCACATAGACCACCAGCAATGTAGACCACATAGACCACCAGCAATGTAGACCACATAGACCACCAGGCTATGTAAACCACATAGACCACCAGCTATGTAGACCACATAGACCACCCAGCAATGTAGACCACATAGACCACCAGCAATGTAGACCACATAGACCACCAGCAATGTAGACCACATAGACCACCAGCTATGTAGACCACCAGCTATGTAGACCACATAGACCACCCAGCAATGTAGACCACATAGACCACCAGCTATGTAGACCACATAGACCACCAGCTATGTAGACCACATAGACCACCAGCTATGTAGACCATAGATACAGACAACACTGAAAGTTTCGAACTGTGGTACAGCTGGGTAAGTCTTTTATTTGAATGTCCTCACAATAACAATGCTGTTCATAATGACAATAAAGGTAAAGGTGGCCCATAACCTATGTGGTCATAGGGGAGTGAGGCATCAGAGACCTCAACTTCTCCAGGGGCCAGCCTATTGAGGGTGGTGCCCATCTCCTCTCCCTTGCTGCTTTACCTTTGTTGACCCTAAAGAGGGCAGGTATCCATTTACAGCTGGGTGAATTGGGGCTCTGTAGTGAAGCTAAGGCGTGCAAACGGTCACCCATCCAAGTGGTAACCATGCTGGATGCTGCTTAACCTTAGCTGGGGTAAAGTGAGTGCTCTGTATAATGACAATAGCAACAGCAATGACAATGTTGGTGATGGTAATGATGGTGATAATCATAGTGATGAGGAGGAGGAGGAAGAAGGAGTAAAGGTGGGATAACTACTACTTTCAATAGCAACAAGAACAATAATTTTGTCAACACTGATAATCTCTTTCTCTCTCGACAGATGGACCAAGGGCAGCTAATTGCACGTTTGTGCGAGTATCCGTTGACGGTGGAGGTTGAGAAACCCCTGCTGTGGTGCTCTCCCCTGTTTTCTGTGACTTTGAAGGATGGAAAGGGCTGTGTCTCATGTCGCAAAGGATGTATTGCTTCCACTTTTGAGGTCAGTTGTTGTGGAGTGGAGTGGAGTTTATTGTAGTGTGGTGTGGTGTGGTGTGGTGTAATGTGGTGTAGTGTGGTGTACTGAGTCTTATCAGACTTTTTCAAAATGTTCAGTTCAGCAAATTTGTTTCATGTTTGCAAGGTACTTATTTTACAAACATTACATTCTTCCATAACTTCATGTCAGTAGAACCCTACATTAATCTTTCAGTATAGATAATGGTGATACTGATATGTACGCACGCGCGTGTGTGTGTGTGTGAGTGAGTGAGTGACTGAATGATTTTGGATTTGCACGCTGTGGAAGTGGTTAGATCAAGCTTCAGACTAGCATTGAAGCTACTGTCTTTTGTTTTGTAGACATGCAATTCTGTCAGACCACTGATGTGTGCGCGTGCATGCGCATATGTCTGCGTGAATGTGTGTGTGCACATGCGCGCATGTGTGTCTGTGTGTGCACGTGTGCATGTGTGTGTGTGTGTGTGTGGAGGGATGAGGTGTTTGTACATGCGTCTGTAGTTGTGTGTGTGTGTGTGTCTGTCTCAGATCAAGGACAACGCCCTGGAGTTTGTCTGTAAAGCTTGCGAGGCAAGAGTGAAAAAGCTCGGCCGCAAAAAAGTAAGTGCCTTTCCCTTTCTGTTCCATTGCTCTGACGACATCTATGTAAGGGTGTGTTGTTAGCTAGGTGTTCCCAAGCTTAAAACCCTTGGGGTTATGCAGAACATGTATTAAGTAACACCCATGGGTTTTCCCAGAACATGTATTAATTAACACCCATGGGGTTACCCAGAATGATAATGTATGGAATTTATATAGCACTGAATCTTTCTTGTAAAGCAAGAAATCAAAGCGCTCAGATTTTTTTTTTTTTTTTAAATGCGTTTGTATGCGGTTTTCTAAAAATGTTGTCATCTGTTCTCACTGGCACACAATGGCCTACCCTTTCGAACAGCATTTAACATGTGCGCAAGATGTTCTGCATGCGTTCGCACACGGGGCCTCGGTTTATAGTCTCATCCGAAGGAACAATGTATTAACACCCATAGGGTTACCCAGAACATGTATATCAATTAACACCCATGGGGTTACCCAGAACATGTATTAATTAACACCCATGGGGTTACCCAGAACATGTATTAATTAACACCCATGGGGTTACCCAGAACATGTATTAATTAACACCCTTGGGGTTACCCAGAACATGTATTAATTAACACCCTTGGGGTTACCCAGAACATGTATTAATTAACACCCTTGGGGTTACCCAGAACATGTCTTAACACCCAAAGGGTTACCCAGAACATGTCTTAACACCCAAAGGGTTACCCAGACATGTATTAACAGTGTAACAGAGTGGAGATATTTGATCTGCCACAACTCTGTACACCTTCTTCGCTACGACAGCACAGTATGAACAGGGTGTACACCTTCTTCGCTACGACAGCACAGTATGAACAGGGAGGATATGGCCTCTAAGAAAGAGGCGGCATAAATACTACATATTACCAGAAGGCAAAGTGTACGCCATGGGTAGTATTCAACCACCACCCAAGGAAACAGAGCGCTGCACAATTTGCAGGTGTGTCCCAAAATAGTAACACGTCGCTCTGAACACATGGGAGGTAATTACTTACCACACCATCACCACATCCACCCCCGCTCAACTGTACCACGCCGCGTCCGAGGTACAATCATGAGCCACTGACCAGCATATTTGATGCCATAGCCAGTAGGCTCCAAGTTCTTTCACTATCCTGCTCACAGTGCCACTTGTGACAGAGTGGAGATATTTGATCTGCCACAACTCTGTACACCTTCTCAGCTACAACAGCACAGTATGAACAGGGTTTCCAGAACAATGTATTAACACCCATAGGGCTACCCAGAACATGTATTAACTAACACCCATGGGGTTACCCAGAACATGTATTAATACCCATGGGGTTACCCAGAACATCATGTGTGTTTGACGTAATGTTGTGTTTTTCAGATCATGGCCCCTTCTCTCTCTTCCACTGTCTTATCAGATGGTGATGTGTGTTTCAGCTGATGCTGTGTGTTTCAGATGATACTGTATGGTTGAGGTGATGATGTGTGTTTCAGGTGATGATGTGTGTGTTTTAGATAATGTATGTTTCAGGTGATACTTTGTGTTTCAGGTGATGATGTGTGTTTCAGGTGATGCTGTGTGTTTCAGATGATGCTGTATGTTTCAGGTGATGTTGTGTGTTTCAGATTACTCTTTATGTTTCAGGTGATACTTTGTGTTTCAGGTGATGATGTGTGTTTCAGGTGATGCTGTGTGTTTCAGACGATGCTGTATGTTTCAGGTGATGTTTTGTGTTTCAGGTGATGATGTGTGTTTCAGGTGATGCTGTGTGTTTCAGATGATGATGTGTGTTTCAGGTGATGTTGTATGTTTCAGATGACTCTTTATAATAATAATAATAATAATAATACATGAAATTTATATAGTGCCATATCTTGAAAAAAACCCAAATCATAGCGCTTTCGTTCATCCCACTCATTCACATGCAGCCAGTTACAATCAATAGTTTTTACAAATTCAAATGTATACATTCACACGCACACACATAAAGGTTATACACTTCGGCAGGGTGGTGGGGGTTTGTCTGTTGAGGGCAGGGACACAAATGAGATGGAACAAGAGAGGAGAATCTTAGGTTTGAAATAAATGAGTCTTGAGGCCGGATTTAAAAGCTTCATGAGAAGGCTTTTGGAGGAGGGAGAGAGGGAGGTCATTCCAGATCGATGGACCAAGAGAGGAGAATCTTAGGTTTGAAATAAATGAGTCTTGAGGCCGGATTTAAAAGCTTCATAAGAAGGCTTTTGGCAGAGGGAGAGAGGGAGGTCATTCCAGATCGATGGACCAGAAACAGAGAAAGAGCGACGGCCAACGGTGGACTGGTTGAATCTAGGTGTTCTTAAGCACAAGGTATCTGCAGCAGAGCGGAGGGAACGAGAAGGAGTGTACAGATGAAGACATTCACAGAGGTAGGAAGGTGCAGTTTTGTGGAGGCATTTGTAACAGAGGGTACTGATCTTATAGTTTACTCTCTGTGGCACAGGCAGCCAGTGGAGAGATAGCAAGAGAGGAGTAATGTGCTCAGATTTTTTCTTTCTGAGGACTAGTCGAGTTGCAGAGTTTTGTATACGTTGAAGGGAGTGGATAGATGAAGCTGGGAGACCGGCCAGAAGAGAATTGCAATAATCCAGTCGTGAGAGAATGAGGGACATGACTAGTTTGGATGTTGCATCAGTGGACAAGTACTTTCGAACTGCACTGATGCGCCGTAATGCTGTGTTTCAGGTGATGATGTGTGTTTCAGGTGATGCTGTATGTTTCAGATGATGCTGTATGTTTCAGGTGATGCTGTGTGTTTCAGATGATGCTGTATGTTTCAGGTGATGTTGTATGTTTCAGATAATTCTGTATGTTTCAGATGATTCTGTATGTTTCAGATGATTCTGTATGTTTCAGATGATTCTGTATGTTTCAAGTGATGCTGTGTTTCAGGTGATGCTGTGTATGTTTCAGGTGATGTCATGCGTTTCAGGTGATGCTGCGTTTCAGATGATGCTGTATGTTTCAGGTGATGTCATGTGTCTCAGGTGATGCTGTGTATTTCAGATTATTTTTTATATATGATGCTGTTTCAAATGATTCTGCATGTTTCAAGAGATGTGTGTCTCAGGTGATTTTGTTTCAGGTGATGTTGTATGTTTCAGATGATGCTGTGCGTTTCAGATGATGCTGTGTGTTTTCAGATGATGGTGTCTGTGTGTTTCAGATGACTTCACAGTGGCTGAAGGAGACAAAAGGACTTGATATACAGGACATTAGTCTGTACTTCAAGGATGCCCTGATGCTCAGCGAGACCAGCTCCTGGTCTGTGCCCGTTTTTTACTCCTCCTTTCTTTTCACCTGTCTCTTGCTGTTGTGTCCTACTTTTCCAGTATGGATGCTTGGAGGTGGGGGTGCGAGGGACGGGATAGCCTGGTTGGTTAGAGCATTGCGCTCAAAATCTGCTGACCCGGGTTTATATCCTGTTTCAGGGGATATTTTCCCCTGGAGTTAATATCAGGTGTCAGGTGCGACTCCACTCACCCTAAAAGTCCTTCAGATGAGACTATAAACCGAGGTCTCGTGTGCAAACACATGCAGAACATCTTGCACACACATTCAAACCAGTTCCACTTTTCGGATGAGTAGGCCATTGTGTGCCAGTGGACTGGGGGTCAGGAGAGGCAGGTTGGAAAGGAGTCTGATCCAGCCTGGAATAAATGTTGCAGACTTACATGGCAAAGAAGGAAGAAAAGATAGAAGGAAGATTTTGATGGACTGTAGGTGGAAGGCAGAGAGGGCTTGCTTTCACAGATCCAGGAAGATTTGAGGTGAGAGTAGAAAAAGAAATTTCCTGAACTGAGAACTTGTGAATAGAAATACTGTGTCTTTACTAATATAGTTAGAATTTTTTACTTTGTTTCAAAAAAAAAGTTGTTTGATGATTTCAGTTTTTGTTGACCGCCACTGCCTCTCCAGTTACTGGTGTTTGCACTTTGTAACCAAGATATCATGGGTGTACCATGGCGCACAGGGCCTTCCAGGCAGGAGATGGTCATTGGGAGGTGCATGCTCATCGAACAGTTGACTAAATACAAAGTTGTAGAGTTCAGAGAAATCAGGGTCGGAGGTTTGTGAAAGGCTTTCATTGACTTGTGATCAGAAAGTTTGAATATCTATAGTCTTGAGAGTTCATCTGGTAACAGACTTCTTTCTGATAGGTTTCATGATGTTGAGGAAGAAAAGGACAGCAGAATGATTGGAAAGCAGTTTGTCTGAGACAGATCCACAGACATGACCAGATTGAATGAAACATCGGTAATGAGCCAATCTAAAATATGTCCTGGTCTATGTGTTACTTTGTGGACTAGCTGGAAAAGAGAGTGGTTTGATAGAGAAAGAGAAAGACACTCACAGCGCACAAATCCAGAATAACTCGGTCAAGTGTCCAAGGTCCAGGGCTAAAATCAGCACCTTCCTTTTACCAAGTCCAGGCACGGTCAGTTTACTGCTGTACTTAGCACCAGCTGGGATGGAATGGACAGCAGCTGAGAGTAGCGGAAAGTGGGGGCAACTGGTAGCTGTGCACTTGACATCAGGAGAAGACTGGTTGTCGAAGCGGAAGTTAAAGTCGCTGAGAATTGTAAGCTTTCTCGGAGAGAGACTGCAGTGATCAGGGATTGACTGAAACTCTTCATGAAAAGCTGAAGATGTCAAATTGTACTTATGACTAGGAGGTGGACAGTAAAGGCAGCAGAAATTAATATTAATTCCAGAAACCTATTGTTTTCCAAAAGTTAATCATATTTCTTTTAATGTAAACTTACTAATAGCAGTTGCGTAAGCATGCGTTTGATGCTAATGATGTAGCAAATAACTTAGTGTACGTAAATCATGTTGTAATGTTATTTTGCTGCTCTTGATATTGTTGGTGTATATTGGACATGGTGTGTGTTTGTGTGTGTGTGTGTGTGTGTGTGTGTGTTGGATCTCATGAACTTGTCTTGTCTTGAAAGTTGAGTGTTGTGTGTTACAACAGAGTATTACTTAGTGTTGTGTTGTGTTGTGCCAGTTCCCGTCTGCAACTGAAGCGGATCGTGCCATCACCCCCGTGCTCTGGGTCCCCCATCACGCTGGGCATGTACAAGGGGACCTACGGGGGTCACGGCATTGAAGTCATCCACCTCACCGCTGCTGACAATGGATATAAGATCCTGGGTGACAAGATTTGGGTCAGTCAGTTTCCAAAAATATTTTTTATACTTGGCCTCCATATTTACTTACCCAGGATTTGCACTCTGGAGTGTAAACACTTAGAGCGCAACTCCATAGTCTTACAAGACTGACGGATGCCTACTCTACCATAGCAGATTTTCTCTGTGTGAAATTCAGGCTGCTCTCCCCAGGGAGAGCACATCACCACAAGAGCAGCGCCACCCATTGTTTTTTTGTTAGACGTCAATGATGTCATGTTTGATGATAATGTTGTGTGCATTGTTGTGTGAGAATGAAATGTGTATAAAGATTAAACTGCGTAGTGTGGAATAATGATGTTTGTAGTGTGACATGATGATTTGTGCATAATGTATAAGATGTTGGATTTTGACATGCACACTTGATATCATGCCTGTGTATAGACATGCAGGAAAAGAAGGCACTGGCAGATCTGCACATAAGGTTGACCTTAAAGGTCATATGATTAACCTCTTAACTGCCGAGTGCAGGTGCACCCTATATGCCGGGGAATAAAATCCTATGCACCACTTGCTATGTTCATGTCCTTCAGAAATTACTAAATGAATAATCCTGATAGTTTGGCCAATGACAGTATATATATCACAAATTACTGTAAGGTAAGCTCAAATAAGTTAGCATGATATTTCACTACGAAAATATATTTAAACTGTAAAATATCGACAAAAAATACATCTTCTTCATCACCACTGTCATTCTGAGTACCCCCCATCTCAATTAACGTCAAACATAAGTCCAGGCAAAATCTTATTCATTTTTTTTTAATGCACTATCTCCTGAATCATACACGATCATTTTCATCACTGTCAGGTATATCTTAAGTTTTATTTGCCACTTTTCCAGCTGTGTAAAGTTATTGATACCTTCAACGAGAAGTGTCAACCATTTTGAACAAGAACTGCCTAAGCAGTCATGCATAATAACACAAAATACGAGCTAAATAACGATCGTTTTTGCCACGATTTTTGCAGCTGGATGTTGCCAAGCAACAGGAGAGTGATCTCCGCTAGTTTTGGAGTTCTTTCCCTTCAACTGTAGTCAAGGAAGCTGGCTTGTTTACTTCGGTTCGACACCCCAGAAATTTTCCGGGTTGTAGGCGTATAGAGTGCACATTTAGCCCCGGAAAATTTCCGGGGTGGGGCAGTCTAGTGATTAATCCACCAGGTGTGTCTGAGATTCAAACCCAGAATCCGTAGTTTCAGAACCACCAGGGTCAGCATGTCACCCACTTACCTTCACATAAAATAGACCATTTTCTACCCCTGTACTTAATTGACTCGCAGACCTCCTAGAAAAAGAAAGGGAAGGCCTGTTATGATCAGTCTTGAGAGCAGGTTTCAGGGGGGAGTGGACTGGTTTTCCAGTGGGGAGTTGGGGAATCCACTGGTTTGAAATGCCAAATTGGGGAGTTGACTGGTTTGGAATACAAAGTTTTGGGAGTTGACTGGTTTGAATTTTTGAGTTGGGCAGTTGATTGGTTCTAGTAGCGGAGTTAGGGAGTTCCAATCCAATCCAATTTTCTTGTTTATAGCCCCACTGACCACAGAGGCCATATTGGGGCTGTCACCTTGTCAATTGTTTAGAATCTTCAGATGAGACTATAAACCGAGGTCCCGTGTGCGAACGCACGCAGAACATCTTGCACACACGTTAAATCCTGTTCCGCTTTTCGTAAGAGTAGGCCATTGTGAGCCGTGGGAACAGATGACAGAATTCACAAATCCGCATACACACGGGGACTGGATGTAAAAAAAAAAAAGCACATAATTTATGTGCTTATAAATAAATAAAATAAGAATCTCAAATTAAAACTGAGTAGCTGTATACATATCAAAACAGGGTTTAAGACCAACTCTGCTCTCATTCCTTGTGTCAATGTCCTGGCCAACCATAAGGGTCAATCCAGGACGGTCACCATATTGTATGAGAAACCACATTAACAACACATAAAATGAGAGCAAACAAAAACCAAATTCCTTAACCTTCTTGACCACATCTTTGGTGACAGTGGCAAAACATCTTTCTTTTTTTTTCATTTTGAGGATCATGAAATAAGCACTCACATGCTTTTCTATATCCAGTCCCCGCGTGTATGCGGTTTTGTAAATTTTATCTTCTGGTCCCTCTGGCAGACAATGGCCTACTGTTTAGAAGAGCAGAACAGGTTTTAACATGTGTGAACGATGTTCTGCTTGCTTGCGTTTGAACAGGGGGCCTTGGTTTAAAGTCTCTTCTTAAGGACTTTTGGGGGAGTAGAATCAGCACTGATGTTAACTCCAGGGGAAATATCCCCTTGAACAGGATTCAAACCCAGGTTGGTAGATCAAGAGCACAATGCGCAACGCTCTAACCACGGGGGCTATCCTGTCCCTCATCTGGTGAACAGACACGCAAACTTACTTAGAAATGCATGCACAAAGATGTATCCAGCTTGTGACAGAATTTCCGCTTGGTAGCTAGTCACACACACACATACACAGAGTTGTCTTAGGAGTAAAGTCAGTCAGTTTGTGTTAGAAAACAGTGAAAAAATTAAGCTCTTCAGGCAGTCCATCTCTGTAGCCTTGTTCTTAGTAACCAACTATGACATGTTCACTCATATCAGAAAGAAAATGCCTGATTTTCTCAGTTTGGGAAGTTGACTTGTTTGAAATAACAGAGTTGGGGAGTTTTGACTAGTTTTGAATGCAGTTAGGTAAGTTGTACAGGGTGGATGGTAAAAGAATTCCATATTGTTGGTGCAGAGAAAGTACAAGCCTGCTCAGCAACTGTCGGATCATGCGTAGGGAGTTTTACAGATAACCTGCTGATGCTCACACAGGAGGGGACCCCTATGTGCCTGTAGGGAAGATCAGCCTGTACATTGAGCTTGGTAAAGAAATCCATATTTTTGGTGCAGAGAAAGTCACAAGCCTGTTAAGCTGTCAGATTCTGTGCTGGGAGTTTAACAGTTTACAGGGGGGGGGGGGGGGGGGGGGGGGGGGGGGGGGGGGGGGGGGGGGGGGGGAGGGGCACGGGATAGCCTGGTGGTTAGAGTGATGCATTTGTGCGCTACTGACCCGGGTTTGAATCTCGTTCAAGAGGATTTTTCCTCTGGAGTTAACATAATTGCCGACTCCACTCTCCCCAAAAAGTCCTTCGGATAAGACTATAATCCAAGGTCACGTATGTGAACGCACACCCGCTTTTCGGAAGAGTAGGCCATTGTGTGTCATGAGATGACAAAATTTACAAAACTGCATACACCACGGGGACTTGATGTAAAAAAAAAAGCATGAGTGCTTATTCTATTATCCTCGAAATAAAAGAATACACAATGATAACAAATAACAGACGATAACCTGCTGATGCTCACACAGGGGGACCCCTACGTGCCGGCGGGGAAGATCAGCCTGCACATTGACCTTCGCCAGCCGATGACCTTGACTGCAGACCAGCAGGACCACCAGGCAGTGAAAAGCCTTGAAGCGGAGACACTGGAGAGTCCGTTCCGCTTCCCGCCCGATGCAGTGCAGCCGTTTGTCCTGTCCCCTACTGTCATCAACGACGAAGCACAGCTGCCAAACACATGCAAGGCCAGGTAAGGAACGACAACATTTACAAAACTGCATACACACGGGGACTGGATGTAAAAAAAAAAGCACATGAGCGCTTATTCCATTACCCTTGAAATAAAAGAATAAAGAAAAGTATAAAAGGTAAAAGGTAAAGGAGTCCCATAACCTATAAGGTCGTAGGGGAGCGAGGCGTCAGAGACCTCACTTCTCTAGGGCCAACATATTGAGGGCGGCGCCCATCTCCTCTCCCTCGCTGCTTTACCTTCCCTGACCCTAAAGAGGGCAGGTACCCATTTACAGCTGGGTGAACTGGGGGAACTGTACTGAAGCCAAGGCACGCAAACGGTCACCCATCCAACTGGTAACCACGCTCGACGCTGCTTAACTTGGCTGGGGGAAAGCGAGTGCTCCGACCACTGAGCTATCCCGTCCCCAAGTATAGTTATCATTAAAAAATTGTATTTTGTGTAGGACTGGATGTTGTTTGAAAGACAAAAAAATGAGAAAGTATAATCATCATGAAAGAAAAAACACAATGTTGTTTATGTGACACTAAGAAGAAAGTCCTTCCACATGAAACATTAACATGCATAGTGTGTTAAGTGAATGCTATACGATGCACTTCAGCACACATCTCTCACAGACCTAAAGAACCATGTAAAGAGCGTCATTTATAAGGTTAAAGAACGCTTGTGTGAAGAGAAGGAGGGAGAGAACTTCACACACACACACATGCATGCACGCACACACACTCTCACTCACACACACTCACTCTCGGGACTAATTAGAGCCGACTTCACTTCTCCCTAAAGTCCTTCAGATGAGACTATAAACTGAGGTTCCATGTGCGAACGCATGCAGAGAACATCTTGCACACACGTTAAAACCCGTTCTGCTGTTCGGAAGAGTAGGCCATTGTGTACTGGTGGGAGCGGATGGCAAAATTTACAAAACTGCATACTCACAGGGACTGGATGTAAAAAAGCACATGAGTGCTTATTCCATTATCCTCAAAATAAATATAAATAAAACACACACACAAACACACACACATACATACACACACACATTTTTATCTTTTTTTCATTTTGCATTCTTCAGATGGATAGCTCAGACTCTGTGATGAAGGCAGCTCAATGCTGCAGGTCCCCACAGTCTCCATAGAGCTTCTTGGCCACTGGGGTGGTATGGGTCAGTCAGGCCAGATCCTCTTTCAGAGTGCTGCCTCATGTAGCGGGCAGGACTGTATACAGCCCATGTTCTGTTGTCTGGCTGCCAGTCTTGCAAGGGCACTGCTCTGTGTGTGGCCTATGTGCAGTTTTGTGTACATACGGTAAATACAGCAGTTGAAGCCTGTCTTGTGTCTGAACAGTCCTTCGGATGAGACTATAAACCGAGGCCCCGTGTGCGAACGCATGCAGAACATCTTGCGCACACGTCAAATCCTGTTCCGCTTTTCGAAAGAGTAGGCCATTGTGTGCCGGTGGGAACAGATGACAAAATTTACAAAACCGCATACACACGGGGACTGGATGTAAAAAAAAAAAAGCACATGAGTGCTTATTCCATTATCCTCGATATTAAAATATAAAAAAAAGTTTGAGCGCTTTGATTTGTTGCTTTACAAGATTCAGCGCTATATAAATTCCATACATTATTATTATTAATATACAGACCTGCCACATACAGTGGCCTACTCTTCCAAAATGTGAAACAGGTTTTAACATGTATGGAAAATGTTCTAGGTGTGTTCGCACGTGGGACCTTGGTTTATAGTCTCATCCAAAGGACTATTTGAGGAGGGGGGGGGGGGGTTCGAGTCGGCACTGATGTTAACTGTAGAGAAAATATCCCCTTGTTATGAGAAACTACATGGGAAGGAAGAATGCATACTCTGAATAACACTAATGTTCCTGGAATTTAATAATGTGACTGGTTGTGTGGATTCGCTTTGATTTCATAAAGTTGATGATATATGCTCATGATATCTAACTACGTTTGTTTTTCTTTCTGTCTTTCAACAGATATGAAGCAAAAGGTCAAATCGCTTCCTTTGGCTTCATAAATCCCAGTTTTTGCCGCGCCCATTTCGTCGTCTTTTCAGAAACTTACTTTGGCTTTTACTGGATAGACTTGGACAGTTTTTCAGTCTACAGACTTGTGGAAGAGGATTGGAGTTGATTTGTAGCTTGTTGTGAACATTTTATTTGACATTCTTTTTTGTCGTTGTTGTTGTTGTTTTGCTATTCTTTCTGATATTTCCTGCAAAGGAGTTGATGCAAAGCTCAATGTGTTCTTTTGTTTAGTTTGTTCATGTTCACACATGTGTGTGTGTGATGTGACCTTGATTGTGAAGCTGATTTTTTGGGGGGGAGGGAATGGGAGGGGGGGGGGACTGAGTTTTGTTTTTCAGGACTGTTTAAAACTATCCTATGTTTTTGTTTTTGTTAATGTCCATTCACTACTTGGTGATAAGGAAAAACTATCCTATGTTAAGGGAGAGAACCCCTCTTTCCCAGTACACATGTGCATTTGCACAACCATTACCTACATAGCATTTTCAGCGCTTTTCTTTTTTTTCTTTCTTTTTTTTTACATTATTTCATAACTTTTTTGTAGATTGGAAACTGGCAGTTTTGGGTTGATAAATTCAATGTCTTGTACCAAAAAATACTTTTAGGCTGCATAGTATATTTTTGCATTAGTTATAAGAGTGAACTTGACCCCACCAAACACTCTAAAAATGACCACAGGTGGGTGTACTTGAAACATGCATTGTATGGAACAAACAGATTTCTTCATTTACACTAAATGTCTGGCATGCCATTTCTGTAAAGTAAGAAGCACAGTTTGCTCAAAAGTAAGACCACTTGGCTATGCGGGAACTCAGTCTGCCTGCCACGCACAAACACACACACTCATACACACATTCACAGACACTCACACACATACTCATTCACACACACACACATACACACAAAGATCTTCTGTAAACTGTTTGTTGCTTAGGTCATTTTATTGGCACACACACACACACACACACACGCAAGACCCCCACACATACTTGCATGCTCACACGCAAACAAGCGCACATACACACACATATACATACACACACGCACGCATGCACTCACGCACACACACACACAGGAACACACATACATAACACTATTTCTCTGATATATTTACGCACACACACAAACACACCCTCACACATGCCCACAATTTCACTCATATACTCACTCACACACACGCACACATGCACATACACACACACTCATACATGCGCACACGTACATGCACGGACGTATACACTCTCATACACACACTCACACACATGCATGCATGCACACACACACACAGAGGCACGCTCGCACACACACACACATGATCGTCTGATATCACTTTTTGGTAGAAGGACGTTAAACTGAAGAACGAACTACACACACACACACACACACACCACGAATGCTGCAGCTCCACTAAGTCTCTGTAGCCACATGCGTTCTGTCTTTGGAAGCCAATTATAGAGTGAAACATGATCCGCTCACTGACCTGCTAGATTTGTTTGGAACCAGCATGTGTCTGGCTAATTCATGGCTCGGGAAAGTTTGGATTCTCTGTCAGAAGGAAAGCGGGGGAATCTTTTTCAATGTTAAAACATATTTCCTGAATGTGGGTGCCACGTGCTGTTGTGTGCACGGCTTCCATTGCCCCATGGAGGTTGCTACGGAGGGAAGGATTCTTAGATGGCTGGTTACCCTATAACGGGTTACCCGTAGCGAAAAGGTTAAGAAATGTACTCTTTATTTCTTTATTTTTCAAATTTTTTATTTCCAGATAATGGAATAAGCGCCATGTGCTTTTGTACATCCAGTCCCTGTGTGTATGTAGTTTTGTAAATTTTGTCATCCGTTCCCACCGGCACGCAGTGGCCTACTCTTCCAAAAAGCAGAACAGGCTTTAACATATGCGCAACTGTTCTGTGTGCGTTCGTACACAGGACCTTGGTTTATAGTCTCATTCAAAGGACTTTTTAGGGAGAGTAGAGTTGGCACAGATATTGACTTTAGAGGAAAAATCCTCTTGAACGAGATTTGAACCCAGGTCAGGAGATCACAAGCGCAATGTGCATCACTCTAAGCACCAGGCTATCCCGTCCCCCACCCCCACCCCTACCCCAGCGTGGGTGTGTGAGAGAGAGAGAATATTGTGTAAGAATATTGTGTACATGTATGTGAGGGCATGAGAGCACACGTTTGTTTGAATTCAATGAACATTTGCCTGTGCTTATTTTGGCTCACATTGCTGAAACATGATGCAAAGCAGGAGGAATATACAGAGATACAGGTTTCTCTGTGTGTTTGTGTGTGTGCATGCTTGCATGTGTGTGTGCGTGTGGATATGTGTGTGTGTTTGCACGCAAGTATACAGGTGCACACACGTACTCACATACAAGGGTGCGCGTGTGTCTGTATATATGTTCACATGATTGTGCATTCAAATCAGAAGTGGTGATTTTTCATTTTTGATGATTTTGATCTTGATCTGAATTAAACAGACAGAACTATCTTAATCAGAGACATATAGTCATGACTGTATTGGGTTAAAACAGGTTTGACTTTAGGCAAACATACACTCTAATATTGCAGAAAGGTATTTTTATTATTTTATTTTGAGGATAATGGAATAAGCACTCGTGTGCTTTTTTACGTCCAGTTTCCATGTGTATGCAGTTTTGTCAATTTTGTCATCCGTTCCCACCAGCGCACAATGACCTACTCTTCCAAAAAGCGGAACGTGTTTTAACATGTGCACAAGATGCTCTGCATGCATTCACACACAGAGCCTTGGTTTATAGTCTCATTCGAAGGACTCCGAAATATTCAGCTGTGTGTCTCTTCTTTAGGACTGTTTTATGTACTGAGCACATTCAGGCCAGTAATGTTGGACTGATGGCTCTTACTGAAAATTTGGGGAAATTTTCAACACTTTTGATACTTTCCTGTTATATGAAGTGACATATTCAGATATAAAAATCTATAGCACATGTGTTATTATGGATTTTGTCTTGAAAGTCCTATCATTAGTTGTGTTCTAACAATAATGAGGAATTAATTGTTCCCTAATAAGATGTAGGGGACAGGATAGCTCAGTGGTCGGAGCACTCGCTTTCCCCCAGCCAAGTTAAGCAGCGTCGAGCGTGGTTACCAGTTGGATGGGTGACCGTTTGCGCGCCTTGGCTTCAGTACAGTTCCCCCAGTTCATCCAGCTGTCAATGGGTACCTGCCCTCTTTAGGGTCAGGGAAGGTAAAGCAGTGAGGGAGAGGAGATGGGCGCCGCCCTCAATATGCTGGCCCTAGAGAAGTGAGGTCTCTGACGCCTCGCTCCCCTACTACCTTATAGGTTATGGGACTCCTTTACCTCCTTTTTTTTTTAATAAGATGTAGCTTGCCGAGAGATAGGCAACACACTGCAATATTCCTTGTTAGGTTACCATACCAAACCTGTTTTGCTGATGGTTTGGGGGGTTTTCTATCTTTTTTAGTATATTTTGTAACTATTTTGACCTGAGTTGCTATGTTTTTCCTTGAAAACTCGTTATTAAATATTCACATCAGCAGTACTGTAGAAAATTTAAGAATGATATGGGAGTGGGTGATAATACGGTTGTGGGGGTATTGGAGTTATAGTTCATGTTATGGCCGATGCTGTGATACAACTGAAACTGTACATTTTGTAGGCTTTATCTTATATAGTCTTTTCTCTGCCAGAAAAGTATTCTTTTGGGGGTTGTTGGGGTATTGGGTTGTCGGGGTATTGGAGTTATAGTTAATGCTATGGCGGATACTGTGATACAACTGAAACTGTACATTTTGTAAGCTGTATCTCTATATATACTCTTTTTTCTGCCAAAAAACTAGTCTTTCACAACTTGGAAGAGTTTTTGTGGTTGATCTTGAAGATTGTTTTTATTTGAAGATTGTTTTTATTTGGTTGTGTAGTGACTTTTTTTTTGGAATGGTTGTTTTTATAGTTATTTGATTGTTTTTATAGTTGTTTTGTGTGATGTTAATTTGTATTTTCAGCTAGCAAATTTCTGCTGCTATAGTGCTGGTGTCCTTTTTTTTCTCCAATCCATCCCTTTCCTTTTTATAACAATTCTTCATCTCCCTGTCTCCTTGTTTCATTTTTCATGCTGCCCCCCCCTCCCCATTTCCCCTATCTTTCACATCCTGCCTGTCTTTAGATAAAAACTCAGAGCCCCAAGCATTTGCCAATTATTAGCAAACTGAAGATCACATGGTGACGAGTATTTTTATTATTAGCAAACTGAAGATCATGTGGTAACGAGTATTTTTATTATTAGCAAACTGAAGATCACGTGATAACGAGTATTTTTATTATTAGCAAACTGAAGATCACGTGATAACGAGTATTTTTATTATTAGCAAACTGAAGATCACGTGATAACGAGTATTTTTATTATTAGCAAACTGAAGATCACGTGATAACGAGTATTTTTATTATTAGCAAACTGAAGATCACGTGGTAACAAGTATTTTTATTATTAGCAAACTGAAGATCACGTGGTAACGGGATTTTTATTATTACAATATTAGCAAACTGAAGATCACGTGGTAACAAGTATTTTTATTATTAGCAAACTGAAGATCACGTGGTAACGAGTATTTTTATTATTAGCAAACTGAAGATCACGTGGTAACGAGTATTTTTATTATTAGCAAACTGAAGGTCACGTGGTAACGAGCACTCTTTCTGAGATGATCTGAAAGTGCAGAATTGGTCAGAAAAAAATTGAACAAAATCAGAACATTTTGTAATCCATTTTTCATTGTACTGAAAGCCAGTGTGTATGGTTAAACAGAAAAGCAATGAGTACAGATCTAAATATTTTACAGATCATCAGATTCAGACCCATCTTTTGCTGGAAATGGCGTAAGTAAAGGAAGGTAACTTTGGTTTCATTAACTTTGGCCTTTTTCTTTTCTGAGAAAAAATGTATTGCAAACTTTTGTTTTCTCCATGTGACTAGAATATGATTCACACCATTGTTTTTCATGGATCCGTGTTTGGAAGAGAAGTGCAAGCAAGAAATGATGTGGGGATTTTGGAAAGAAGTCATAACCTTGTTGATGTCAGTTGATGCTTTGTTTGAACATGGATTCTTCTGCCTGCTGATGTTCGGCAGATGTAAATTGAATTGTGTTCTTATTTTTATAGACCTGTGTCTGCGATTTACTAATGATTTCAGTGGGTTTGATTGTGAATGGCAGCACACAGTTTGTAGCCTCTGTGTGTGTGTGTGTGTGTGTGCGCGCGCACGTGCGCATGATCGTGTGTTTTCATTTCTATGCTTGGGTTCAGGTTTTGAGCTCTTTTTTTTTTTAAATTGTTTTGTGGATCTCTCCTACCCACCTTTAATCTCACCCATCCTCCATAATTTATGAAGTTTTTACATAATAAATACTCTGAAATATGCAGATGATTGATGTTTGTGTTGTTTGTAAAGCTCTATGTTTGTGTTGTCGGTTGAGTGAGGCTGCGAGATGCCGAAAATGCAAAAATATTGCTTGCGATGTAAGTAAAGCAAAACATCTTGGCCAAAGAAAGATGTTACATTGCTTCTTCAAGTATGCATGAAGCTGTAACTTTCCAAGATATTCACCAGTAAAATTTGACACTCCACCACAAAATGAGTCGCTTTGTACCTGTCCCACTTTTCCGATAGGAGCCATTTTAGGCAGGTGGGGGTCAGGTTGTCGATTTTGAGAATTTGATTGATTATAAAACTATAGCCATTATTCTACCTTGTAATGAAATCATCATCATCAATGCCTTTGTGCCGTATTGGCACGTAGGGCAGCAACAAATGTTCTCCACTCCTGTCTGTCCTGGGCCAGCTTCCGAATGGTTCCCCAGGTATGTTGGAAGGTCTTCAGCTCTGTTTCGACAGTCCGACGCCAAGTGTTCTTGGGTCGTCCTCGTTTGCGTTTTCCCTCTGGTGTCCAGTGGAGGGCTGTTCGGGCGATGTTTCCCTGTTCCCGACGACAGATATGCCTTATCCATCCCCATCGCCTATGCATGAGGAGAGTTGCATGCCTGTAAATGATTGAGTGCAAGCGCTTCGATTTGTTTGTTTTTTTACAAGATTCAGCGCTATATAAATTCCATATACTATTATTATTATTATTATGGTGTCCATGCTTTCCTGGTTGCAACGGGCAAAAAGTTCTTGGTTGGAGATGGTCTCAGGCCAGAAGATGCGCAAGATTCTTCTGAGATTATTCGTGTGGAATGTGGATAGTTTGTCGAGGTCACTCTCAGTCATCCTCCAGCACTCCGAGCCGTACAAAAGGGTGGAAAGTACACAGCTCTGGTATAGTCTTAGTTTGGTTCTGGTGCTGGACTGGGACGATTTCCACACATTGTTCAGATTTCTGTAAGCATTTCTTGCTTTGCTAATCCGGTTCTTGATGTCGCTGCCTGCTCCGCCATCATGCCTAACAGTGCTCCCGAGGTACGTGAACTCTTCAGTTGTTGGTAAATCTTCTCCATTCGCTGTGACAGGTTGTAATGAAATACCAAGGAATAATTTTGTTTCGTTTTTCTTGTTAAACATATTTTTTTAAATGCCCTAGCCCTCATTCTGACTTCCTATTACGATGCTGTTTAATTTCTCATTTTGTCACGTTCTGCTGTGTATCATTTCAATGTATAACTTTTCATAGAATTGTCCGATTTTCAAACTTTTAAAATTTTTATTTAATAGCCTTTCTAGTGCAGATTGATAACATGTTAATAACTAAAAATTGACCTCTAGTGCAATGTTACTCATTATGTGGTGGAGTGTCCAAATATCAACATAGGTTGTTTCCTGTAACTGTCCATGTTCTTCACAGTAAAATATCAACAGTGGTTGTTTCCTGTAACTGTCCATGTTCTTCACAGTAAAATATCAACATAGGTTGTTTCCTGTAACTGTCCATGTTCTTCACAGTAAAATATCAACAGTGGTTGTTTCCTGTAACTGTCCATGTTCTTCACAGTAAAATATCAACATAGGTTGTTTCCTGTAACTGTCCATGTTCTTCACAGTAAAATATCAACATTGGTTGTTTCCTGTAACTGCCCATGTTCTTCACAGTAAAATATCAACATTGGTTGTTTCCTGTAACTGCCCATGTTCTTCACAGTAAAATATCAACAGTGGTTGTTTCCTGTAACTGTCCATGTTCTTCACAGTAAAATATCAACATAGGTTGTTTCCTGTAACTGTCCATGTTCTTCACAGTAAAATATCAACATTGGTTGTTTCCTGTAACTGCCCATGTTCTTCACAGTAAAATATCAACATTGGTTGTTTCCTGTAACTGCCCATGTTCTTCACAGTAAAATATCAACATTGGTTGTTTCCTGTAACTGTCCATGTTCTTCACAGTAAAATATCAACAGTGGTTGTTTCCTGTAACTGTCCATGTTCTTCACAGTAAAATATCAACATTGGTTGTTTCCTGTAACTGTCCATGTTCTTCACAGTAAAATATCAACAGTGGTTGTTTCCTGTAACTGCCCATGTTCTTCACAGTAAAATATCAACATTGGTTGTTTCCTGTAACTGTCCATGTTCTTCACAGTAAAATATCAACATTGGTTGTTTCCTGTAACTGCCCATGTTCTTCACAGTAAAATATCAACAGTGGTTGTTTCCTGTAACTGTCCATGTTCTTCACAGTAAAATATCAACATCGGCTGTTTTCTGTAACTTTCTATATTCTTCAGTGAAGTGCCTTGTAACTTTCCATGTTTTTTTCACAGCAAGGCTCCTGGCACATTTTTCACCTCATTAGAAATCTGTATGGAAAATGGAAGGCGTATATGGGCCTATGGAAACTCCACAGATGTTGGACTGAGCCTTTCACGCCTGTTGTGGAAACAGGCTATCATTGACAATCTGCCATTTGCACAGTTGTCAGTGAAGAAAGTTTGCATCCCCTAACATTTGCCCACACTCTCTTGGTGCTTTTAAAGCACCTCCTTCCCCCCCCCCCCCCCCCCCCCCCCCCCCCCCCCCCCCCTCCTGATTTTTTTAAGGTGTGCCTGTGCTCACACACACCTTCCAATTAAGTTTATGTTTTAAGTTATTTGGTTTTTTAACTTAAATTCTTTGATTTCGATAATAATTAGTTGACACTAATGTGCTTTTTTTTACATCCAGTTCCTGTGCATGCAGTTTTGTCAGTTTGTCATCCATTCCCAACAGCACACAGTCAGGTGGTTCAGGTTTTAACATGTGTAAGGAGGTGTGTGCACATGTGTGCAAGGTGTTATGTGTGCATCATTTGTGTAGAGTGTGGGTTTTTCTTCTTTACACACACACACACATACACACACACAAATAGATACATAAATATCAGATAGATAGATAGATAGATAGATAGATAGATAGATAGATAAATAGATAGATAGATAGATAGATAGATAGATAGATAGATAGATAGATAGATAGATGCGCGCACATGTGTGTGGGCGAACTCCAGGAAAAAATCCCCTTGAATGGGTGTCTTGGTGATAGCTCGAACCTGGACTTGAACCATTGCCAACTGATCACGGGCACAACGCACAACATTCTGAAAAACCAGGCCATCCCATCCCCAAAAATTAAGAGTCAGGAAGAGATGGGCACACAAAAATATCTATTGAATTGTTACGATAATTTAATCAAATATCATGACAGTACATAATACACAAGTATGGAATAGGGACAAAATAAGCAAAGAACTCTCTCTCTCTCTGTCCCCAAAAATGTAAAGTGATGAAATCAATTTGTAAGAAAAACCATGTGTGGAAAAAATTTCATAGTATCAATTTAGATATTAGAGTCAGAAGTATAACACATCTATCTGTATCAGATAATTTTTTTACATATAAAAATTAACTGCTTTAATGTACATGTTAAATTTAATTTTATAAAAATAAAAAAAAACCATATGCATATGCAATATTCTGTATTTTGTATTGTATTGTACTATACCACTTCACATCATGGCAGATTTACCTGCATGAAATTTGGGGTGTTCTTCCCGGAGAGCATGTCGCCACAAGAGCACCGCCACCCATTACTTTTTTTTCTTTTCCTGTCTGCATATGGATTTGTTTTTTTATCAGTGGCTTTTTACTATGTAATTTTGCCAGGGACAGTTCTCCTCTTGCCCTGGGTTCTTTTACATGCACTAAATGAATATTTCACACTGGATCTCAGTTTGTCTCATTTGAAAGACTAGCACCCAGACCACTACTCACAGTCTAGCGGATGGGGAAAAGTTTTGGGCACAAATGGGGATCAAACCACCACACACTTTGAACCCAGACTTTTTGGCTTTGTAGGCAGGTGATTACCCCTAGACCACTGATCCACCATTTTCTGGTTATAGTCACTACCATTGAACTCATACCCTGGCCAATCAAACGAACACAACCTAAGGGTCCTCTTGAAAATCCCAAAATCTATTGTTGATAATATGTATTTTGAGATTTTTATTACATTGTGATACACTGGGTTGTGGGCACCATGATAGGTTCTGTGGGTATTGCAATTTTGAGCTGGAATTTTGCTCAAAAAGCCCTTTTGCCCCCCTTTTTAAAATTTTCCCCTATCTGGAAGATTATGTCAAAAAATCATCACAAAATTCAATAGTTGGAAACATTTATACTGTGGAGCGCACACATGTGGGGTCATTCTTTGCAACAGGAAAATAAATCAGAGGGAATTTCATCTGACTAATTTTGTCAAAAAAACTGTTTCAATTTTCAACTGCCCCAAAATTCAAACACAGGCTTGGGCTTCAGCCTAGTAAAATTTTTCCCTTGGGTTGGACCCACCCACTGAAGGGGTTTGGTCATGTCCCGCCCTCTGGTTTTGCTAAAAACAACCCTAAAAGGCACAGGAAGGAGGAAAAGAAAGGCAGAAAATAAAGAGTGGGAGGACAACTTCGAGAGTGGACAGCAGGGACTGGGGGCAGATGAGAGACGGGGACGGGAGAGAGGTGGGGGACAAAGCTTAAAGGGTCCCCCAAAGGGATTGGAATCTTAGGGATCATGATGGAGCCCCCCCACTCCATTTTTACCAACTCTTGTACTGTTTTTTTCTTGGGCCCCCCAAATTTTATGTTAAAACTGTCTATTTCCCTCCTATGCAATAATTTTGCCATTCTTTGGTTTAAAACCCCATTCCTCTTTTCCTCTCTCTCCTCTCTCTCTCTCCCCTCTCTCCTCAAACTATAAAAGCCTTACTTGCAGATATGAGTCATCTATTCTTCACAAATCCTTTCGGGAAAAAAGTGTTAAAAAGGGCGTCATTTAGAAAAAGTCACCAAAAATAGTTTATCAGTGACGATGGTTTCAACATTTAAAACCCTTTGGAGAAAGATCTTACCCAACTCCAGATTACTGATGTTGACATGATGAACGAGGAAGTTTTTGATCGCCCTATCAAAAAATAAATATTGGGGGCACTTAGAAAATTAAAGAGTGAAAAGCAGCCGGGTCGATCAAATATTGGTGAATTGTTTAAAATAGGAGGTGAAAATTTTGTGTTTTTCCTTCTAAAACTATTCAAAAAAAATTTTTGATGATGGCTTTTTCAGTAACTGGGCTGAATCATAATACTAACATTGCATAAAAAAGGGGGATGTTTTATAAACCCAATAACTACCGGGGAATTTCTCTTGTGACATAAGAGTAAATATATAGTACTATTATTAACAACAGGTACGGAATGGGGTTTTGAAGAAAATATTACGGTGGCACCAAGGGTTTTAAAAGGGGGGTACCCACTTAGATATAGGGACTTGCTTCGTTTTACAAAAAAGTTTGCTATAACCGTAAGTTATGTGCATTTATTGATTTTAAAAAGCATTTGTTCTGTTAACAGGAACTTGTTGTGGCCTATTTCCTGAAAAAGGTTGAAAAGGGAAACTTTAAAGATGTTTGAGAGCCAGTATCAGATTCGAAACAGAATAAGATTTTGGGAAATAAAGGTCTGACAAAATTTACTGTACCCGGTGTTAAACAGGGTGATGTAGTACCCCTTTTTTGTTTTCTGTTTTTTCAATGGTTAGCCAGGACATCATCAATAACGGTAAACATGGTGCCACTTTCCCCCAAGTTTTCTCAGAGTTTTTTTTTTCCCTTCGCTTCGTAAAGTTATCCTCATCTGAAACAGTTTGGGCTTTACAAAAGCAGTTAAAACGTTTAAACAGTTCTGCAACATCACTGGAAATTAAGGAAAATCTGGTAAGAGTAATATTTTTGTATTCAGAAAAGGTGGACATTTACTGTCATAAAAAGGTTGTCAAATGGAATATCATGCCCTGTGATTAATGATAAAAATTTTTAAAATCTGTTTTTCTACTAAGTTTAGTTCACAACTGCATGAAAAAATCGGGCAAGCGAGGTAAAACGAAGCTTGTTATTTGTGTTAAAAAAAACAACAAAAAAATAATAATAACTCTTTTTGACTTTTCATTAAATTTTATCCCAAAAATACAACCCACTGTGCTATAGGGTGCAGAAATCTGGGCTTGGATGCAGCTGTAACACATTGTGAATCAGTGCACCTCTTTGCTTTAAAGCTTTTTTTAGGCCTTTAGAAAAGACGTAACCAATGATCTAGTTGTAGTGAAATAATAATACCCTCTCTCTTTAATGCTGCTTAAAGCATTAGATTTTGGTTTTAAGATTCTGCATATGAATGAGAGAGCTACCTTTTAAATCCTACAAGATTTTTTAATGATCTAGATGTAAAAGGGAAAAAAAACTGGGGCAAACAAATACGTACCTGTTTGGCAAACTGGGGTTTTGGTTTTGTTGGCAAAATAAAGGGACGGAAATTGTAGAGATTTTTTAAAAGCTTTCGGGCAAAGACTGATTGGGACTGCCGAGGCGCAATGGATTGATCATATAAAAAAATTTAAAAAAATTTTTCAAATGTAGAACAATTTATAATTGAAAATATGTAAAACCCTTATCAAAAACTTATAGGTAACATTTGAAAAAATTATGTTCTTTTAGCTTGGGGTATAGATTAAATGTTCAAAATTCAATACAAGAACATGAAATTTGACAAACCTCAGGCTGCTATGCCCATTATGTAAGCAAGCCCCTGGGATAAGTACTTTTTTGTTGTGCTGCCAGTATTTGGGGGATGTTGGAGAATTTTCATCCCTTTTAAAATATAGTGACACCCTAATTTTTTTAGCTCTGTTTACCCCTTCCCTCAATATCCTGGGTTTGGCAGCCTCACTTTATATTTTGTGAAAAGCTTTCAAATAAAGAGATAAGTTTACCTAAGTGATATTTTTGGCGACTTTTTGTATACAGTAACTTTTGTCTGGTGTGTGGGTTTTTTTTTTTATTTATTTATTTTTTTATTTTTTTTTTTTAAACCAAAAAATAAAAAGCAGTTCGGCAACCCCCTTAATGTAGGGGCCAATGGCCTTTTTTGTGAATAAACTTTTGGTTCGAGTCGGTTCTCTCTCTCTCGTGGATTTTGAACAAAATTTGGGAGGTCTGATTTTTTTTAAAAATTTTTATCAAACACTGTACTTTGACATCTGCTAGCTTCCTTACCCAAATGATTGGCTGGGGCAACGTGAGGAATACACCAATCCTCTTGAGATTTTTTTCCAACTTTTCGTACTACCTGGTAATGCTCCATGTCCCCAATCCCCCCAAAAAAGTCACATCCCCTTTTTTTTCATGCTTAAAAACATGTGAAAATCACCAACATTTTTTCCAATTGCACAAAATACTACATTTTCCCCAAAATTTAAAACCGGGGGTTTTAGCCAAAAATCCTTTCCCTTACTGGGGAAGAATGGGGGCCGGAGTTCGAATGAAGCAAATTTTAAAAGCTGGGCCCACTTGGCATTGTTCGGACTCAGGGTTTCTACAAACAATACAGGTGGCCAAGAAAATTCGACGGAAAAGTGGCCTAAAAAATCACTGTAACTGAAAGTACGTGCGGAATTTTTACTTATAAAAAAAAAAAAAAACGACATATCGAGACGATGATCGTTTCCTTTCGGTTTCCCAAAAGGTTACATTTGACTGAGTCAGTGAGTGCTCAAGTTTTTTCTGATAAATTTTTTTTTTTTATAAAATTTTTTTATTTCAGGATAATAGAAAAAACACCCCTTGTTTTTTCCTACAAAAATCCATGGTTTTTGCAGTTTTGTAAATTCTGTCATCCGTTTCCCGGTACACAATGGCCTACTGGCTACTCTTCCGAAAAGCGGAACGGGTTTTAACATATGCTCAAGACGTTCTGCGTGCTTCGCACATGGGACCTTGGTTTAAAGTCTCATCGAAGGACATTTAGGGGGATTGGAGTCGGCATTGATGTTAACTTCAGCTCAGGTAGATGTGGCATCCAACGTTATTTAGAGACAGTTGTGAACTTCCTAAATGTTGGGTTTTTTTACTAAATAATTTTAAACTTAGAAATTTTTGTTTACCTGTGAAACAGTCAAACCAATGTACCAGTGTAATTCATAATAGACACAGCATAAAAATTTGACAGTAACTCAGATGTTATGCCTAAAAGTAAAACAGTAAAACTAGCATTGTAAGTGAAACTATCTGATGATTCTGAGTACTTAGTGAGTACTCTCCTCTGACAAACAAATAGGCACACACGAAATTTGTACATTCATAAAAAATTGGAGATGTTCATGAGTTATCAGTTTATATCCAAAGTAAACAAATTAAATAGTCTAGTAATACTTCAATGTCAAATAACAAATTTGATCTTAAGACTGCCATTATAATCATCTGTAAGTGTAAGTAGATTTGAACCCCCACCCCCATCCTACACACACACATATGCACCCTGCACGCTTGGAGTTGGAGTAATATATATATCATTTTGTATTATTAATAACAATTCTATTTTGGGTGGCAATCAATAATAAAATTAGCATATATATACATGTAGGCTACAGTACAAATGTAATATAGTCTAATAGTAATACAATAGTCAATAGTAATGCTACATGAATCACAGTTCACACACTCGTGACACAGGAATGTCTTAAAAATCTCCATGAAAACTCTTTGAAAAGTCATTGAATTTTATTAATTATACTAGGTCTTTATTCGAATATGGACTCTAGACTATTAGAACCATAAATTGTTATTGGTTGCACGACTGTAAGAATGAGTTGAGTGCAAGCGCTTTGATTTGTCTGTGCAAGATATAGTGCTATATCAGTATATATATATATATATATATATATATATATATATATATATATATATATATATTCTATCTATCTATCTGTCCCGTAGTCTGACGACCGTGGGGGCACCCTCAAAGACTCAGCAACCAGTTCCCTCCATTCCTCTCTCTGTTCTGCCTTTCTCAGGGTTTTGTTGAGTTCTAGGCCTGTCCATTCACTGATGTTATCCTCCCAGCTCTTCCTTGGTCTGCCTCTTCTTCTTCCTCCTTGGACAGTGCCTTGCAAAACTGTCTTTGTAATTCCTTGGGATCTTGTGACATGCCCATACCACTTAAGTTTACGCTTTTTCACGATCGTTAGAAGGTTCTCATAGGGTCCAATGGTTTGCTGGATTCTGTTATGCACGCTTCCGTTGCTTATGTTATATATATATATTACATTTATTATTATTTTATTAGATCTATATAATTTGGGGGAGATGGGGAGAGTCTTCAGGCCTACGCTCACAATCCCACACAGTTTGAAAGACTTCCTGTTCAGGCTCATGCAACAATACTGCCAACAATTTTTTCTTGGCTGTGGTTCTTTTTAGGAGGGGAAGGGGTCACACCTCTCCCATAGACTAGTATTCCTCATTTTGACTGTAAAAGGTTGGTTGCTTTGCTCTGTTATTTGTCATAATTCATGAATCATTGAATGTTGTAATACAGGTAAATATAGCCTAAGACTTTGCTTGCGATGATTATTTGATAGACTACTGACTAGCAATACAAGGTACATGTATGTGCTGGCTAAAGTATACTTAGTATAGTTTAAAAGAACGTTCAGTATTGGGGAAAAAGCAGAAAATCACCCCTGAAAACGGTGAAATCACTACATCTTACTTGTGGTGGGTTTTTTTCAATGTCATAAGACAGAATTAATTTGTTTATGTGCTTTTTGTTTATAAAAATTTGCTTGTGTGTTTTTTCAACTGGGTTGCATGGTTTCTTTATGCTTTGTATACTATTCCCGTCAATGGCATCATGCAGAGCTTTGGTCTAATGAATGAACTAGTATTATACAAATCTGTGTGTGTGTGTGTCTGTCTGTCTGGGTGTCTCTCTGTCTGTCTCTCTCTCTCTCTCTCTCTCTCTCTCTCTCTCTCTCTCTCTCTCTCTCTCTCTCTCTCTCTCTCCCCCTCCCTCCCTCCCTCCCTCTGTCCCCTCTCTTTCTTTCTCTTTCTCTCTAAAGCTGTATGTCTGTATCTCTCTCTCTCAGTCTCTGTCTTTGTCTGTCTGTCTCTTTCTCTCTCTCCCTTCCCCCTCCCTCCCTCCTTTTTCCTCTCCATCCTTCCCTACTCTCTTCCCACACACCCACTATCTCTGTCTGAGTGTCTCTCCCTCCCTCCCTCCCTCTCTCTCCCTCCCTCTCTCTCTCTCCCTCCCTCCCTCCCCCTCTCTCTCACCCTCCCTCCTTCTCTGTCTCTCTCTCAACAATCTCTCTCCACTTACCTACCCACCCACCTCTTTGTCTTATCTCTGCCTTCCGTCAATGTAAGTATATTAAGCAAGTTCTTCTGTGTGCTGTCAACAGACCGAACCATCTCTCCCACAACCCACCCCAGGCCAGTCTGAGCAGTCCTTGGATGTGACAGGCTTCTTCCATTAATTTATCTTCATCATCTCCACCAGCTGCTGATTGATTCTGTCTCCAGCGTGCCTTCCTGTCTTGTTTACAAGTCTGTCTGTCTATGCCTGAAGGGGGACAGAGACAGATACTGAGATAGAAAGAGAGAGACACTCAGAGAGAAAGAGAGAGAGAGAGAGAGAGAGAGAGAGAGAGAGAGAGAGAGAGAGGAGAGAGAGAGAGAGAGAGAGAGAAACCCAAGAAGTGAAGAACAAGCTGAACCTTGAAGAAGAAAAGAAGAGAAGATAGACACAAGAAAAAGCAGAAAGAAGGGTGTGGAAAAACATTGAAAAGAAAGAGATACTTGCAGACAGACAGACAGAGAGAGAAAGAGAGAGAAGCAAAGAAGAAGAAAAAAAACACAAAGGAAGACAGGAAGAAAGCTGAAAGGCAAGGTAAAAAAACAACCAACATCAACACCAGCAAAGCAGAAGCGACAAGGAAGAGCAAGCAGATCAGACGATGGGCAAGAAAAGCAAGGGCGGGCCAAAGAGGACCTTCAAGAAAGATCCCGTGGCCACCAAAATGGCTACTGGGGTGAAGAAGACCACCACCAAACCAGTGGTCATTGATCGCAAGAGGGTAGGTATACAGTAGGCTGATTTGTTATGTGTGTTTGTATGTTGTATTGTGTGTGTGTTGTATTGTGTGTGTGTTGTGTGTGTATGTGAATGAAATCAATTTAAAATCAAATTCTTTTATTTGGAAAATAATGAATAAGCTTTCGTGTTCATTTTTATATTGTGCGTGCTTGTGTGTGTGTGAATGAAATCAATTAATCAAATTCTTTTATTTTGGAAATAATGAATAAGCACTTGTGTGCATTTTTATATTGTCACAATGTGCGTGTGTGTGTGTGAATGAAATCAGTTAATCAAATTCTTTTATTTTGAAAATAATGAATAAGCACTTGTGTGCATTTTTATATTGTCACAATGTGAGTGTGTGTGTGAATGAAATCAGTTAATCAAAATCTTTTATTTTGAAAATAATGAATAAGCACTCATGTGCATTTTTATATTGTGTGTGTATGAATGAAATCAATTAATCAAATTCTTTTATTTTGGAAATAATGAATAAGCACTCGTGTGCATTTTTATATTGTGCGTGCGTGTGTGTGCCAGTGTGTGTGTGTGAATGAAATCAATTAATCAAATTCTTTTATTTTGGAAATAATGAATAAGCACTTGTGTGCATTTTTATTTTGTCACAATGTGCGTGCGTGAGTGTGTGTGTGTGTGAATGAAATCAATTAATCAAATTCTTTTATTTTGGAAATAATGAATAAGCACTCGTGTGCACTTTTAAATTGTGTGTGTGTGAATGAAATCAATCGCATTTTATTTTGGAAATAATGAATAAGCACTCATGTGCATTTTTATATCGTGTTTGTTGGGGGGGGTAGTTGACTGTTTTGTTGTATGTGTGTGTTCTCGTTATTTGAAGAGAAACCGTGTGCATGTGTGCATGCGTGTGTTGTTTCCTTTGTTCTTTTGTTTGTTATATATAACAAACAATGCATGATTTTGTGTGGTATAATTATAAATGAAATAAATATAAATAAATGAAGCCAACCACACCTCGCTCCAAGAAAAACCCTTAACAAACAAAGAACAAAAACCCTTTTGTTAAAATTTTTAAAAATCTGAATCAACAAGAGAGAGAGAGAGAGAGTTCAACCACAAATCAAGCCACCAAAATCCGGCCAGGCTTGCTACCACACCATCACACTGTCGCGTGTTTCTTTTATTCAGGTGCAGTTCCGGGCCAAGGCACGAACGGAGGTGCTCAACTGTCAGCTGGAGCAGATGCGACACCTGAAGCAGCAGCAGACCAAGGCAGGGAAGGTGGAGAGAGCGGCAGCAGGAGGGGCAGCTGCCAGGGAAGAGGCCAAGAGACTCTGCAAGTCTGAGACCAAGATGCCCCCGGTAATGAGCTCTAGCCTGTGTCCGTGGAGTCTGAGCTCTCTGGAGTCTGTCTACCTGTGTCTGAGTCTGATTCTCGCTGTCTGTCTGTTGGTGTTACTGTGTCTCTGGCATGTCTCTGTCTCATTTGTGTGTGTGTGAGAAAGAGAGAGAGAGAGAGCATGTGTGTCTGTGTGCATGTGTGTGTGCGAGTGTATATTGTCTTGACTTTAGGGAGAGGGTCATTTGTTTGGGGCGGGGGAGGTAGGGAGGGGTGTTTTTCTTCGTGTTTAATTGGTCTGTCTGTCTAGCTGTCTGTCTGTCCAATTTCATTGTTTCTGCCTTGTTCCTTTTCTTCTTGCGACTGTATTGTCCGTTTTCTACTTTCTTGGTCCATTCTCCTGCCTTTTTTCCAGAGACTTAAAACATAATTAATTCTCTTACAATTCCATGCTGAAGTCTGATCTGTTGGGTCTGACGTGTCAAGCACTTAACAGCAGCACAGTGCATTTTAGCTCATATTTATTACAGACAACAATTTTTTCTGTCTGAGGGTTTGACAAAGAAGAAGAAGTAAGAATGTATGAGTTCAAAATAAGTTCTGTGTTTGGTTGTTTTTTTTACATTTCATTTTGAGAATTATGAAATAAGCACTCGTATGGTTTTTTATTACATCTAGTCCCTGTGTGCATGTGATTTGTAAAAATGTTTCATCCATTCCCACCGGCGAAACAGGCTTCAACATGTGTGCAAGATGTTATATGTATGTTCGCACATGGGGCACCAGTTTAAATAGTTTCATCCGAAGGAGGTGTGGGTGTTGTGTGTGTAAATTTTGTGTCTATCTGTGTACATGCATGCACACATGCATTTAAATGCATGCGTGCATACAGGCATGCGCACACGTGTGTGCATATGTGTGTGCACACATGTGCATCTATGTGTGTGTATGTCTGCAAATGTGTCTGTGTTGACTTGTATATGAATAGGTATACAGTCAAAGCTCAGAAATGTAGACTTGATATTTTATAATATTCAAGGTATTGCAAATTCTTTAGCATGCTGTACTTGTGTTTGTCTATTCATGATTTCACTTTGTTGTTTATTTTCAGACTGGGTCCACACACGAAGCAAGAGAAGACTCTGACTCAGCCATGGAAGAATTGAAAAACCTAAGTATGCTGTGATAAAATGATTGTTTCCTGAATAAAGACTATATTCTGTTTTTATGCTGTGAAGTATATGTTTTGTTTCCTGAAGCTGTGAGACACACACACACACACACACAGGTGTTCCAAAAATCTATATAGGTGTTGGGGAGTGAGGTGTCAGAGACCTCAGCTTCTCTAGGGGCCAGCATATTGAGGGTTGTGCCCATCTCCTCTTCCTCACTGCTTTACCTTCCCTGACCCTAAAGAAGGCAGGTACCCATTTAGAGCTGGGTGAACTGAGGAACTGTACCGGAGCCAAGACGCGTGAATAGTCACCCATCCCCTTATTAACCACGCTCAATGCTGCTTAACCTCAGCTTGTGGAGAACAAGTGCTCTGACCACTGAGCTATCATTCATATATGTATATTTATATATATAATGCTGTATATTATGGAGCATTTTTGTTTTTGTTTGTATTTTGGCTTAACTTCTGAAGTTTCTATCCCTTTCCTTGTTTCTGCCTTATTCTTTTTCTTCCTGTCACCTCCTTCTTCTGCATTTTCTACCTTCTTGGTCCATTCGCTATGGACTCTTTGGAAAGACAAGAACTAAACAGTTGAACATCATCAATTTTATGAATGCAGTTTTTTAGAAGATTGCTCAAATGACTTGACTAGCACAGCATGTTATCTGTATCTCACACATGCAGTTGATGCTGGCGTATATTATGATAGGAAGTATAGAGTACAGCTCTGTCACCTAATATCAAAGCAGGCGCACTTCCACAGCAACAGCAGCAGCAGCACATCATCCGCATCACCAGTGACCTTCATGCAATAGGTTAAAATTGTCTCTGATTTGGTGGCCCTGGTTTCTCAGGTCTTGATGGTGACCTCTGTTTTTGGTTTTCCACACATTTCTACATCCGTTTTTACGTTAGCGTCACGGCTTTCAGGGTTGAACGTTTACTGGGAAGGATCATTGGGGGGACATTGTGGTGATCACTTTCCTTGGTGAGCGTCTCGTTCAGAGTAGCTCTGAGGCTTGGTAGGTGGTGTCCTGGATATAGTCACTCAGAACAGGCGCCACTGACAACATCAAAGTGACCCTGCAACAGTGCAGGGCCCCTCTGGTTGGTGACCTCATTTTATTTATTTATTTATTTTATTTTATTCTTTTATATCGAGGATGATGGAATAAGCACTTATGTGCTTTTTTACATCCAGTCCCCGTGCGTATGCAGTTTTGTAAATTCTGTCATCTGTTCCCACCGGCACACAATGGCCTCTTCCGAAAAGCAAAACAGGATTTAACGTGTGCGCAAGATGTTCTGCGTGCGTTCGCACTCGGAGCCTCGGTTTATAGTCTCATCCGAAGGACTTTTGGGGAGAGTGGAGTCTGCACTGATGTTAACTCCAGGGGAAAATATCCCCTTGAACAGGAATCGAACCCAGGTCGTCAGATTGCGAGCGCGATGTTCTAACCACTGGGTCCCTCATGGTCGCCTAACACTGATAAGTTCTCTGTGGACTTCCAACCCTTCGGGTGCGACATAACAAGCCTGGCTATGACTGGGGTGGAGAAATTGGAATGAGTGGTGTGGAAACAGGACAGTAACGTCGCAGAGATGAGACGGCAGAAGACAGAAACAGCAAAAAAAACCTTCCCCCCCAAAAAAAAACCAAAACAACAAAACTAACCCAAACCTTGTATATCACAATCTATAGACTTTTAACAACAGACCACAGCACTAACTGCAGAATCAAAAAAGTTTATTACTTTTTTTCAGTGCACCTTCATGTCATCAATGAATCAAAACAAAAAAATTACACCACCACAAAAAAAGAGACCCCCACCCCCCCAAAAGAACCCACAACAACATTAAACAAAACTGACACATTTTTTAAACTTAAGTACATGCTATAGTATTTTTTAGAAAATCCCTGCCCACATCCCTTAAGACCTCAAGCTGTTAATAAAAGATATACACTTTGAAGTTTAAACTGAAAACAGACAATAAAGCATATTTTCAAATCGCTGTCCTAGGACATCAATTTTGTTGTTTTCATCATAGATGTTCCTTCAATCTTCACCCTCCACTCCCAAACCCTCTTCACTCCTTCCTCCTTTAAAAAGAAAAATACACACATCATAAAAATGATTGATTATATATATAATATATCTATAAACCGAAGTGTTTTGTTTTCTTTTTGGTCATTAAACACAACGAGCAAATAAACATTAAACAAAGTATCACAAAAGATCAAGCCATATTCTTCTCACATTAACAACAGGGAAGCTTATACAGGAGATACACATCATTGTTTTTGTGATGGAGCTGAATAATCTTGCCATTCAAATGGCCATGTTATGATGTCTATATTCTAAACACTCCATATAACTTGCTTTATCTATCAAAACTTCAGGGTCTGAAGATTTCCTTTGTTGGCGAATGACTGCGAAAATGTTGTGTCGCTCTAGCTCTGCAGTCACGTTCAAAGTACAGATGGCAAATATGTATCAGGACAATACCGATGTTCTTGGTCTCCTGTTACTGCATCCTGCCTGCTGCATTAGCCATGTAAATGTTGGTTTGTCAGCTGAAAGTGCCCTGCTTGATTCAGCTTGTTCACTGCTGTGATCTGATTCTATTTATAAGTGATTTACGTTTGCATGTGCAAACACATGCAAGTACACACACACACACACGCACACACGATGCACACACACACACACACACACACACACACATGATGCACACACACACACACATTCTCTTTTTTTCTTAACAGTTTGATATAATAATGCACAGTCTGAGTGACATTCAACCAGATTCTTTTGTTTTTTAACAGGTAAAGGAGGGAATCAATACTGATATACATTCTGATCACAGACATGACTTTATATATACATACACCACCGATGTTTGCTTCCCAACTGTTCATCTGTACTCATTGTGTGTGTGTGCATGTTTTGCGATAATAGGAAAAGCTGGGTGTTGTGGCAGTTAGGATGTCTGCAGCATATGCCACTGTGCTGGAGTCCCCTGCTGACTGCCCACTTGCATCTGGGTCCAGGTCTTGCGATGGGTCTTCAGGGCCATCTGCGACAGAAAATATCATCCCTCTGTTGCTGTACAACTTGCACACAAATGAAGCTTCTAATGTTAGTTTTGATTTCTATCGAAGCTTCTAATGTTAGTTTTGATTTCTATCGAAGTTCACTGTGGAGTGACTTTCAATCATTTGACTTCATACTTGAAGGGATCACTTTTTTCCTCACTTTTCCCCGTGACTCTCTTATGACAAAGGTCCCCAATCGGGGGCCCCATCTTACCACAAATGTTTTGGATGAGAGGCCCTTATTGGGGCTCTGGTATGTATTTTGAATTTTAGGATAGACACCCACTTTCATGAATGACATTCTAACCTTATTATGATATATTCTCTGATATGTATATTTTGAACTTTAGGACAGACACCCACTTTCTGTGGGTCACTGTAACTAACAGCGCCATGTGCCTTTTCATTAACTTAAGGGTAGTTTCTGTCAACATTACAGGATCATAAAAGTGCCCTCTTGGTTAAAAGTATTATTCAAAAATCATATCTGGACTTTTTTTTAATCATCATTCTGTGGGTGACCAGTTTCAAAGACACTGAGCTTTTAAAGATGAAAGTAGGAACTTTGAATCTCTCTAATCACTTCTGATGGGGGGAGGGTGGGGGGGATAGCCTAATGGTTAGAGCATTGTGCTTGTGATCCGATGGCCTGGGTTTAAGCCAGTACCCAGGTACACATTCAAGGCAATTTTTCTCCCTAGAATCAACATCAGAGCCAACTCCCCCCAACCCCCACCCCACCCCCACCCACCCTCCAAAAAAATTCCTTTGGATGAGATTATAAGCTGAGGTTCCGTGTGCAAATGCATGTTTAACATCTTTGACACATGTTAAAAACCCATTCCACCTATTCGAAGAGTAAACAATTACCTGCCAGTAGGAACAGATGACAAAATTAAAGAAAACATTGCACACAAGTGTCGAGTTAAGACACCATCCCCGCAGTCAGAATGTGGCTGCCTCAATGGTGGGTAACAGTCACATATGGAACATCTCACTACTGGTAAACCTCAGGTCTAGCCAAGGGACAGAAAAGCCAACAACAACAACAAAAACAAAAGCGAACAAAGTTTTGAACACTCTACATCCTTATTCATAAGACATATCACACACACACACACAGATAGATATTATATATATATATAATCAGAAAATTCCACTGGAGAGACGTCTGATATACAAGGCCTGCATTAGACCTGTTCTCCTGTATGGTTCGGAGACGTGGGTTTTCACACAAACCGTTGAACGTTTGTTGAAGAGCTGTGAAAACCGAATGCTACGCTACATGACAAAGATCAAATGGGAAGACAGGATCACGAATGAAGAACTATGGAGAATGTGCGAAGTTGATGATCCGAAGTCTGTAGCTAGTAGCAATAGACTGTGCTGGTTTGGGCACGTTCAACGGACTGTGCTGGTTTGGGCACGTTCAACGGAAAGCAGACCACCACATCATAAAAAGAGCAATGAACTTCGTAGTGGATGGAAAGAGACCAAAGGGAAGACCTATAGCAAGACCTGGGCTGCCTGTATTGCAGATGATCTTAGAGAAAGGGGCATAAATAAGGAAGACGCTCAAAACAGAGAGAGATGGAGAAGGCTCATCAATGTCAAACCTCCCCTGGGAGAAACATGACAAAAAAGGGAGAAGAAGAAGAATATATATATATATATATATATATAGATATATATATAAAATATAATTATGTGTGTGTGTGTATCCCTCTCACCTCTGCAATTTCCACCTTCCTCTCCCAGCTCTTGACTTTCTTCTGGATCTCGTAAAGGTCAGCCTTTTCCTGCACGTACTCCATGACGTCAGGCACGCGGTAGTCTGCCAGCTGACGACGAAGTTTTCTGTTGATCTTCTCCGCCTTGGCTCGCTCCTGCGTGCAGACAGGTTCATGAGCGAACACAGATCAGAGAAGGGAGACACACCAGTCAAGTCAAGGGGGACGGAATAGCCTGGTGGTTAGAGTGATGCGCTCGTGATCTGCTAACCCGGGTTCGAATCTCGTTGAAGAGGATTTTTCTTCTGGAGTTAACATCAGTGCTGAGTCCACTCCCCCTTAAAGTCCTTCAGATGAGACTATAAACTGAGTTTCCATGTGCGAACGCACGCAGAACATCTTGCGCACACATTAAAACCCGTTCCACTTTTTCGAAGGGAAGGAGGCCTTTGTGTGCTGGTGGGATCGAATGATGAAATTTATAAAGTTGCGTACACACAGGGGCTGGATGTAAAAAAACGCACATAAGTGTCCAATATCCTCAAAATAAGAACATAAATAAAAGTCAAGTCAAAATGATTTTAAATGAGGGTGAAAGATTAAGTTTACACAACTTTTTTTTCATCCTGCCCTCGGGGGGGGGGGGGGGGGGGGGGGAGAAATCAAGAAAACTGACTCATAAAAGCATTCAAAAGACAATCAGACAATGGCTAAGGAGAAGATGTTAACAAGAGACCAAATGGAGAAATTGTGGTTGTCCTTAGTTGCATTTCTGAGTTTATGTGTTCTTATGGGAGGCGGGCAGGGTAGCCTAGTGGTTAGAGTGCTGAGCTCATGATACATTGACACAGGTTGCTTCAACAGCACAGTATGAACAGGGACGATTAAAGGCTGCATAAATATTACATTTTACCACAAAGGCAAAGTGTATGCAACGGGTAGTTTTCAACCACCACCCAATGAAACAGAGCACTGCACAACAATTTGCAGGTGCATCTCAAAATAGTAACACATCACTCTGATTGCATGGGAGGTAATCTAACTTACCACACATCACATCCACCCCACTCAACTGTACTGCTACAATCATGAGCAGTGACTAGCACATTTGATGCTCCAGCCAATGGCTCAAAGTTCTTTCACTATCCTGTCAATGATGCCAATTTGTAACAGAGTGAATATATTTGATCTGTCTTCTCGGCTACAGCAGCACAGTATGAACAGCGAGGATGTGGCCTCTAAGAAAGAAACTGCATAAAGATTACATTTTACCGCAAAGGCAAAGTGTATGCAATGGGTAGTTTTCAACCACCACCCAAGGAAACAGAGCGCTGCACAATTTGCAGGTGTGTCCCAAAATAGTAACACGTCGCTCTGATCGCATGGGAGGTAATCTACTTACCACACCATCACACTAAGTGTACCAGAAGGCAAAAAAAAAAAAAAGTCTTGCCCACCCTGAACTGGACGTGTTCATAGAAAAGATGCAGAAGAAAACTCACCGCTTCCACAAACAAGGTCTCGGCATCGATCTTGGTCAGGGTGTCGTTGCGTGCCTGGATCTCTGCATCCAGCTGCTCGGACTCCATCGTCAGGGTGTTCAGTTTTTTCTGTCATCAAACCATTGTAGGGGGTTGTACTGTATTGTATGTATGGAGTTGTACTGTCATGTGCTGTATTGTCATGTACTGTACTGTCCTACTTTCAGACAAGGACGATTTCTCTGTATGAAATTCAGGCCGCTGTCCCTGGGAAAAGCATGTCAACCCTGCATCCAACTGTTCCGACTCCATTGTCAGGGTGTTCTGGTTTGTTTTTTTCTGTCATCAAACCATTGTATGGAGATGTAATGTAATGTGATGTATTGTAGTGTAGTGTACTGTAGTGTATCATATTGTGTTGTAATATAGTGTTGTAATGTGATGTATCGTAGTGTACTGTAGGGTATTATATTGTGTTGTAATGTAGTGTAGTGTATGCTATTATCAGACAAGGCAAATTTCTCTGCAGGAAATTCAGGATGCTCTTCCCTGAGGAGAGCATGTCACCACAAGAACTGTGCTTTAAAAAAAAGTTGTGTGTGTGAGTTTTCCTGTTTGCATGACCATGTATTTGTTTCCCTATTGAAGTGGGGGGGTTTCCTACAGGATGTTGCCTGGGACAGCTCTCTTATTAAAAATAATGATATATGGAATTTCTATAGTGCTAAATCTTGTAAAACAAACAAATTGAAGCGCTTGCACTCAAATCCTTTACATATGCATGCAACTTTCCTCAAAGAGATTAAGAGATTTCAAATGTATGCCCATGCACGCATACACACACGCATGCACGCACAAATGCACACACACGCGCGAACACGTTGCCATGGGTTCTTTTAAGTGCTCTGAATGTGTGTTGCTGTTGGGACCTCAACTTATTGTCTCATCTGAAAGACTAGCATCCAGTCCACCAGTCAAGGTTTAGTGAATGGGGAAAAAAGTTCAGACCCAAGTGGGGACTGAGCCCACATTTCTTGCTTTCTAGGCGTGTGTGTGTTACCTCAAGACCACTGATTAGTATTGGCTACATAATTATTCAAAACTCACTTTTTAAAAAAATCCCCACAAGAGGTTTAGTCCTGCAAACTTACCTCAAACAGAGAAATTAAAAAAGCGGCAACATCCATGATTTTAGTGACTACACAATGAAATTAAGCAACATGATAAAAACAATTCATAAAAAGACCCCCCCCTCCCCCCCCCCCCTAAAGAGTTAAATAACTTTAAGAAAAGTAAAGACTTTGGGGGGACTGTGGATGACTCTTATGTCAAAATATAAATGTCTATTTTCTCAAAAGCGACCTCTTTTATGTACCTTGCTCCTTTAACCCTTCTGTAGCTGGACTTGTTTCAACTAAAACACATAACACAATACCACTCATACATCAAATGAAATGAACAAATAGTGATTTTAAACAACACACATGATGAGAACAATGACATAAGCCCAAAATGAAATAAACAGCAGACACATCCACCAATTAATTATGATATTTGAGGAAAGTTGCATGCATGTAAATGATTTGAGTGTGTCTTCAATTTTACGTCTGTTCACTTAACCCTCTTGTCCCCGATCCGGCTGCAGCCGACAGTAACGGTGGCTGCTGCTAGATTCCAATACGACCACAGCCGACAGTTGGTGCTGCCCACGTGGGCAGTACTTTTCCATCACACACAGATCTCGTGGTTTTCACACTATGTGTCTGAAAAGTGGTGGGGCGATGCAGGGAGGGTGTCAGAGGATGCCAGTAATAAATTTAGACCACTAACATGCGTGTAGTGGGGAGGGAAGGAAGAAATAACAGCCAGCGACCGGAACGCTTTTCAATGGTGCAGCGTGGCGGAAAAAAATGGCGTTTTCTTTAGTAGCAGACGATTCATCTGATTAGCGAGACAATAAATTGAATGTTATTGTCTTGGAAGTAGAAACATTTGAACAAGAATTGTTAAGTGAGTCCGATATTAAACGATTACGAGGAAGAGGAAGAAGGAAATACTGCAGTTAGGGAGAAGAGTGAGCCAGAAAATAACGTGCTACATGGCACATTCCTGACCTGTGCTACACACACCGACTGTGGAGAAATTTGTCCTCCCGGCTGGTCCGCGGCATAGACGCCTGAAAGCGTGATGCCTTTTGACTGTTTTCTCATTATTACCACACTTTTGCTTGAAACTGCAATGGCAGAAACGAACAGATATGCTGATAATGAAAAAAGCAAGAAGGAAAATAAAATAGGTCTCCGGTCTGCCAAGGATCGCCAGGTGAGAGCAATGGGTACACCCCCCCCCCCCCCCAACACACACACACACATCCATAATTTGTGCTTTTTGTGATGTGATGTGACCCTGTGCCACCACTACGACTACTTTAGAGACTACCAACATTAAAATTTTGTAGAGTTACAGAAGTTCTGTGTTGTTTCGAATTTGTCACACCTGTGCTGTGACAATGGTGACAGTGTGACAGTCATGTACAATAATACACTTCTGTACACTTAACAAACATGTGGTAGCACATGCAGATATGAACTGCAGTATAAAGATCACATGTTGATTGAATATGACTTGTTTTCAAAAGAAAAAATAGTTAAACAAAACTTCTGTCTCCTCGAGACATACCATAAAACAACAAGTGCTATGGGGACATTGTGTGACACATCCTTGAAGTACTATTGCACATAACTATTGTTAAACACATCAGCTGGGTATCACTTCCTTATTCGACACTAATATGCTTGAACTATCGTCAAATCCATGCAGGATTTGCTGTTTTATCATATATACCATATTTTTACCTGTGATTGGTGACAAATAAGGTGACAATGACAAGACATCTGGTGACCAGACACATAAACTTGCACCTAAATGCAAGTACAAAGACATGCCTAGCTTGTGACAAAATTTCAGCTTGATAACTTGTCATGCACACACACAATTGCCTTAGGAGTAAAGTAAGTCAGATGGAGGTAGAAAACCTGCAAAGAATTCAAAATCTACAGGCAGTTTAGCTCTGTAGAATCCAACAACAAGAGGGTTAAAGTGATATTAGACGAATGATTTGAGTGCAAGCACTTGGATTTGTTTGTTTGACAAGACTCAGTGCAATATAAATTCCATGATATTATTATTATTACCATCCAAAACCAACTATCGTCTGAACCCTGACCTTGTAAGAGTTGAGAACTTGCTGGGTGTTGCCAGCCATCAGTTTGAGGCGCAGCAAGTCTTGGTTCCTCTCATCTATCTTCTCCAGGTACTGCTGGTTCTCAATCTTCAGCTGGTTAAAGTCCACCTCATGCAGAACTTCTCCCATCTCCTCTTTCTGCACAAACAAGAAGCTTCATGTGTTGGTTTCCCCCCAAAATCTGGAATACGGCTACCTGAAATTGGGGAAGGGGGGGGGGGGGGGGGGAGGTGGCAAAAATGGTTGAATACGCAAAAATCTTACCATTGGTGAACCTTGGGAGTTCTAGCTGAGGAACGCACCTTCCCCCCCCGCCCCCTCCCCCCCCCCCCCCCCCCCCCCCAATCTTGGTTTATTATTTGTATGACTTCCCTCTGCTCTCTCCCTTTCCTCTGTGCATTCCCTTATTGGGTATGATGCATGATGCCTGGTCTTCTTCTCCTGTGCTTGTCACTCTGCAGGAGGTCTGTCTGCCTGCTGGCCTCAACCACCACATTCCAACTTCAGAGCAGCTCTTTTTTTGTTTCTGTATTTTTTTGTACAGGATGCGGGTTGGGTATGTTTGTGTTTCCGTATTCCACTAAAATGCTGAGATGAATTACGGGAACTTTAATGTGCATAACTGGTCTTGTGCATACATGTATCTATACACGAAGGAAATTAAGACACTGGCAGGTGTGCACTTCAAGTTGACCTGGAAGATTGTAAAAAAAATCCCAATCCTTAAATCACCAGGCGCTAATGCCCGGGTTTGAATCTATGACTTCATGGAGTCACAGGATTAAAGTCAAACGGTCTTAACCACTCTGCTTTAGAGTCTGTCATTATTACAATTTGACTTCTTTTTTAACGCCTTGAGGATTCTGTCCATTGGTTTGTATGTGTGAGTGGACTGTCTGTTGATCTATATACAATTTGCATATCTGTTCAAGTGGGTTCATGAGCATGTGCACAAAGACACAGGGTCTATACATACACACCTGCACATATATATACACAGGTATGCACACAATCACACATGTACATACACACAGTTACACATGTGCATGCACACACACACACATAAACACACACAAAACAACTTTTTTTTTTTTTTTTTTTTTTTTTTTTTGCTGCCTCATCTTCTGTGACGTCCCCCGTCCTGCTGTTCCCACGCCGCTCATTTCAATCTCCCTGCCACAGCCATACCCAGATTTGTTATGTCTCATCCCCAGGGTCGGAGGCCCACAGGGAGCCCATCACTATCAGGCCGCCGCGGGGCCACCAGCCAGAGGGGCCCTGCACTGCTGCTGGGTCACTTTGGCGGTGTTCAGTGGTGCCTGTTCTGAGCTAACATACGCAGGACACCACCTACTAAGCCCCCTACTAACGACAGTATTAGCTCAGTCGCGGAGCCAGACTGAGTGAGTTGCCCACCGGAGGTGGTAACCACCACAACGTCCCTCCAACGACCGTCCCCCGCGAACCTCCAACCCCAAAGGCTTTGACACAAACTCACCACAGTCACAGAAGTGTATGGGCAAACCGAATCTGAGGTCACCATGAGACCAGAGAAACTGGGACCACCGAATCAGAGGCAATTTTTTTAATTGCATGATGATCAATGACAATGAGGATGACGTAATTATGCTGCTGTGGAAGTGCATATGCTTTGAGACTACTTGACAGGGTTGTACTCTACGCTTACTATCATAATATATCCCGGTGTCAACCGGGCCCGAGAGATACAGACACCTGCAGTGTTGGTCAGGTAATTTGAGCAACACTCTCAAACTCGCATCCGTTAAGTGGATGAAGCTCGACTGTGTGGTCCCAGTCTTCCCACTGAGCCCACAGCACACTCACTCTGGGTAGGAGCCGGCCGGAGTCCGAAAAATCCCTATGACTCTTATGGGATTCGAACCCGCGACCTTCCAGTCCGTAACCCAAGGCGCTAACCACTGCGCCATGGCGGCTGGTCACACAAAACAACTTATTTAGGAACAGATATCCATTTCACTGCACACATCCATCAACTGAAGTCCCCCCCCCCCCCCCCCCCCCCCGTCACTCCCCTTCCCATCGTCTAATATCAATTTGAGTCAACAGATGTAAAATTGAAGCAACATCAACAAAAATACTTCAACAAAGAAAACTTTCCCAATAACAAACAAACCAACAAACAATGAGTCAGCCAAAAAGAAACTCTGCAACCAACCTGCTTTAGCTGGAGATGCAGCTTTTTCTTTTGAACTTTGAGAGTGGAGTTTTTCAGCCTCAGTTTCTCTATAAGTGTATCCTGTAAAAGAAGACACCAAAAAAACAAAACCCAACCCGTTAACCACAAATTCAAACCAGATATCCCTGAAGTTGGAATGTGGCTACCTTAATGGTAAAAATGAAAGTCACATATGCAACAGAGTTGTAGCTGAGGAATGACAATTGACAGAAAAATAACAACAAAAGACCAAACAAACAAGCAAAAAAACCCCATGTTCAAATCCATTGAGAATGCTGAAAAAGATTCATATTTCAAGCAAATGCAAACCAATGATACAGTTATGGTATATTTTACTTGAAGTAGGGGGGTGGCAGGATAGTATAGTAGTTAGAGGTCATGGGTCATGATTTGATGATCTGAGACGAAGCCCAGATTCAAGGTACCACTGAGACGCTTGTTCAAAGGGATTTTTTGCCCCCTGGAGTTAACACACAGTACTGACCTCTACTCTGATTTCATAATATAAACTAGCAGGGAACAAAATTCAAAATACTGATCACCTCTGTTCAAAATGTTACAATATATAGCAACAAAAATGACCAACTCTTTTTGTAACTACATACTGAAAAGAAAAACAACTCATAAACACCTTCGATTCTTCTCTGCATTTTCTGACTGGGTGGGATGCAGTATTGCCCAGTTACAAACTCTGCAAGAGGTCTGCCCGCTGGCCTCGGCTGACAAACTCCGTCTTCAGAGCAGCTCATTAGTTATTTATTATTTCGCAGATAATGGAATAAGCACTGACATGCTTTTTTTACAACCAGTCCCCATGTGTATGCGGTTTTGTAAATTTTTATCATCCGTTCTCACCGGCACACAATGGCCTACTCTTCTGAAAAGAGGAACAGGTTTTAACATGTGCGCAAGATGTTCTGCGTGCGTTCAAACACGGGACCTCGGTTTTTAGTCTCATCCGATGGACTTTAGGGGGGAGTGGCGTCGACCGACACTGATGTTAACTCCAGAGGAAACATCCTCTTGAATGAGATTCGAACCCGGGTCAGCAGATTACAAACGCATCACTCTAACTAGACACCAGGCTATCCCGTCCCCCTGACTAGTCTAGCCCGTGCTTTCTCATGGTGGAAGACACAGAGAACTAGTTTTGTTATCACTCTGGCCAGCAGCCTCTCTCTCCACATCGGCCACAGCTTGAGGCTGTGCCCACCCTGCCCCATAGCCCCATCAAGAGAACAGCCACATTAGCGTGGCATAGAGGTGGGACCACAGAGTTCCATCTCTGCCCAAGACAGTGGGAATCTTTGCAGAGAATGTCCAATTCAAAACCAGTTTGAATCTAACCCCCCACATGAGCATGAGTGCATGTGCACATGAACATGCGTTGTGCGCGCACACACATACATACACACACACACACACAATACACAACACACCACACCACACACAGAGATATTATTGATCAAGTTCTTTTTGTTCCTAGATAGATGGCTTGATGAAAAAAAAGTAAATGCGTTGCTTATTCAATGTACTATCTGGAAATAAAAATTTGACTTGACTTGACACACACAGAAAACACAACACACACACAAACACAACACACACATGCATACACAAGACACACACACACAACACAACACACAAACACAACACACACACACACACACAACAACACACACAACACACACAACACACACACACACACACACACACACACAACACACACAAACACAATCTTAAAAGCTCCAAGACACTCACCCTTGCTTTAAGCCGATCGTCGAAGTATCGCAGGACCTTTTCCGCGATGACTTTAGCAGTGCGAGTGTTCACCGAGCCTTTGACGATGTCCCGATCGAATTCATAGCTCTCTTTCCGGATTTCCGCCAGACGCATATCAGCTTCTTCCATGATGGCCTGCCAAGAATCCAGCACTGTGATAATTCAATCCAATCCTATCACACTGTTTACAGCCCCACTGACCACAGAGACCATATCAGGACTCCTAACAAGCTAGAATTAAAGTTCCTCATATGACTGCGTGGGGACGGGATAGCTCAGTGGTCGGAGCACTCGAAACCCAGCTGGAAACCCAGCCAAGTTAAGCAGCGTCGAGCGTGGTTACCAGCTGGATGGGTGACCGTTTGCGCGCCTTGGCTTCAGTACAGTTCTCCCAGTTCACCCAGCTGTAAATGGGTACCTGCCTCTTTAGGGTCAGGGAAGGTAAAGCAGCGAGGGAGAGGAGATGGGTGCCGCCCTCAATACGCTGGCCCTAGAGAAGTGAGGTCTCTGACGCCTCGCTCCCCCTACGACCTTATAGGTTATGGGACTCCTTTACCTTTACCTTTTACATATGACTGCCCTGGCTGACCATAAGGGTCAAGCCGGGATGGTCACCATGTCGTGGGAGAAACCACATAAACAATACATGAAATGAGATAAAAAACCAATAACTTAATCCTCAAATCCACCCTTGTTGCTAGTAAGTAGTTATGACATGTTACAACTCATATCAGATGAAAAATACCCGGTTATCTCTCAGAACACAGTGATAGCTAAAAACTGACTAATCTGTGTGTGGTGTGTGTGTGTGTGTGTGTGTGTGTGCGTGCGTGCGTGCGTGTGTGTGTGCATGTGAGCACATATGTAGAAGGCAGGAGGGGGAGACAGACAGAGACACAGGAAGAAGAGAGTCAAAGAGAGAGAGACAAAGAGAGGAAGACAGACTGACAGACAGAGACAGGGAGCACGCTTATATGTATGCCTCTGCCCATATGGCCTAAATGTATAAAAGCATACATTAGCTCTAAACAAATATGTACGTACATACACATGTCACCTAGGTCAGCTGTCGGCATCTCTCAAAACAACTTTTTCCATTGTTTTATAAGGGCATTTTTAAACATTTTATTTGTTTTCCTCATTTCAAATGTCACCACCTACAAAAAATAAAATAAAATAACAGGTTTTGATATAAAGAAAAATTGCAAAACTGCACAAGTGTTCATAAAAACAAAGTATACTTTTAATAGACAATGATTTTTTTTTTTATAATGATATAGTGTTTGCCAAATCATAAAATGGAATTCTTCAACTGATATCCTTATTCAACTGTGTTTAAATATAGTCAAAAATATGTCTGTATGTCAAATTCTCTCTCTCTCTCTGCGTTCCCTTACCAGGTGCCGTGCTAAGTGCCTGGTCTTCTCCTGTGCCAGTTACCTTTGCAAGAGGTCTGCCCGCTGGCCTCAGCTGATGCATTCCAACTTCAGAGAAGCTCATCTTATTGTACAGGTTATATGCTGGAGATGTTTTGTGCCTCATAATCCAGCAAATGCTTACATGAATTACAGGATCTTTAACAAGCATATTTGATCTTCTGCATGCATGTGTGTATACACAAAGGGAATACGTGCACTGGTAAGTCTGTCCTTTGACCTGGGAGATTGTAAAAATTCCCACCCTTAATTCACCAGACACCGATGCGAAGATTCAAACCCAGACTTCATCGACCCATGGGATTGAAGTAAAATGGTTTTAACCCCTTGGCTATACCACCCGTTGTGTGAAACCTAATACATTTCGATATGTTTGAATGTTAACCCTGATGAAGCCCCTGCGACGATTCTCAACACTATTCTGACTTACCTTATAAGTATCCAGCACTTTTTCGGACTCCTCCTTCAGCTTTTCAATGTCCTCTCTCAGCTCTTCAATCTCCCGCTGGGCGATGTCACACTTCTGCTCTGCAGTCAGCTTGAGCGACCGGTCCATGTTGCTGCTGCGAGACTTGGAGCGCTTGCGGTGGCTGACGCGCCCATGGTCGTCCCGGCCAGACTGCCCGCTGCTGACCGTCAGGCTGGTGGTGGCCTGCACCATCCCCGCATCTTTGGGCTCCACTCTCCGCAAGTACTTCTCAAACATGTGAGTTTCTGCCTCCAACACCTGGTTGGCACGCCTGTCCAGGGAAACCAAGAGTGTAGGCATGATTATCGCCAGGGGTTATGACACTTCGCCTCCACTGACTTCTACTAGAGGATCGGTCTAGAAGTAACGCACCTGCCTAGAAAATGGACAGTACAGGTTCAGTGTATTCATTGTTCGATCGCTGTTTGGTCCTGAAAATTCCCCCCCCCCCCTCCCATCCTCCTCCCTCCACTAGACCATGAATGGTGGTCTTGGTGCTAGTCTTTTTGGATGAGAGGATAAACCAAGTTTCTGTGTGTTACACATATTTAGCACATGTAAAGGAACACACTGCAACAAAAGGAGTTGTTCCTGGAAAAATTCTGTAGCTAAAAGCCACTCTGATAGGATAATAATAATAATAATAATAATAATAATAATAATAATAATGATGATGATGATGATGATGATGATGATAATAATAACAATAATAATAATAATAATAATAATGCCATGGTGATGGTAATGATAACAACAACAGCAATAACAATAATGGTAAGGGTGATGATGATGATGATGATGATGATGATGGTCATGATGATGATGAAATGATGATGATGATGATGATGATAGCGGTGGTGGTGGCAGTGGTGATGGTGGTGGTAATGATAATAGTGGTGGTGGTGGTGGTGATAAAAATGACGACAACAACAACAACAACAATGATCAAACAATTGTGATAACAATGATGATGACAATGATGTTGATGATGATGATGATGATAAAGAACAAGCACTAGAAGTTACAGAGTGGTGCCTCAGGCACACCTCTGAGGATCTAGGGGGAAATTCACTGTACACAACACTGTTAGGCGAACAACTCACTGAAGAATTTGATCATGCCTTGAACATTTTCAACTGAAATGTATCAATAATGGCTAGCTTTTCATTTTTCATATCCCCAAATTTCACATGCATACAACAAAACAGGCACAACCATATATGTATGTATGTATACCCAGCAGCGTGGGACTCCAGATTCACCCCGGCAAGACCAAGATCATGAAAGTGAAGACAAAGAGTGCAGAGAAGACCAGTGTGCGAGGCTCAGCTCTAGAGGAGGTAGAACACTTCAAGTACCTCGACAGCTACATCTCTGCCGACAGTAACATTGAGAAAGAAATTTCAACCAGGATAGGACTTGCAGCCCGGGCATTTAGTGGGTTGAAAAACATTTGGAAGTCAACTGTCCTGCACACCAAAACCAAGTTGAAGATCTACAAGTCCAATGTACGCTCAGTACTCCTATATGCCTCGGAGACATGGAGAACCAACAAGAAGATTGAGAGCAGGCTCAGAGGCTTTGAAGGAAGGTGTCTTCGCCGAATCCTGAAACTTCACTGGCAGCAGCATGTCACCAACAGGGAAGTATCAAAGCGCACCGGCATTAACAACATTGTGGCCGAGGTAAAACAGCGGCGATGGAGGTGGCTGGGACACTCTCTCCGAATGGGCAAGAACAGACTCCCTCATACTGCGCTGAGATGGGCACCACCAGGGAAGAGGAAACGAGGCAGACCACTCGGCACTTGGAGGAGGACAGTAGAGGAGGAGATGAGAGAGGCGGGCAAGACCTGGAATGAATTGAGCTGGCTTGCCCAAGACAGAAAAGGCTGGAGGGATTTTGTTGGCGCCTTGTGTCCCGGCACATGGGATGAAGAGGATTAAGTAAGTAAGTAATATTTATCTCTCTCTCTCTCTCTCTCTCTCTCTCTCTCTCTCTCTATGATATATATATAAACTGTCACATGTATAGGTCACTCTTTTTGTCTTGCAGTACTTTTCTAACCAAAGATGGCTTTTGTAGCCTAATCTTAAAGTTCTTCTTGTATTTTGCAACACACACACATACACACACAGTGACACACACACACACACTTTGATTCCCATTCAATGAGATATTTTTCCCTCGAGTTAATATAAGTGCAGACTCCACTCTTCTCAAAAGTCCTTCGGATGAGACTATAAACCGAGGCCCCCTGTGCGAATGCATGCAGAACATCTTGCGCACACATTAAATCCTGTTCCGCTTTTTGTAAGAGTAGGCCATTGTGTGCCAGTAGGAATGTATGACAAAACTGCATACACACCGGGACTGGATGTAAAAAAGCACATAAGTGCTTATTCCATTATCCTTGATATAAAAGAAGTAAATAAATAAATAAATAACACACACAGTCACACACATTTTGTTACTCTTGTTAATTGTTTATTTTCTTCATTTGTCTGTATGACTTGAGCTTATCTTATACTGTCTTGATTTGCTTTATCATGTTTTCTTTGTCTGGGTGGGTTTTTTTTAAATCCTCATAAATTTTTGCTTTTAACATGTGTCAACATTGCATTTTGAATGCCTTTATATGTTAATTTTCTTGTTTTGTGAGGGCATGATGAAGAAAAAGTTGTTGTAAACTCAATCTTTTACCCTCAATAAAGATCACTTTGACTTGACTTCACACACACACCACAACACACACACACACACACACACACACACACACACACACACACACACACACACACACACACACTTATTTACATACAGTATCAACTAACCTAGATATTTCGGTGCTTTTAAGCCTCACCATTGTGAATGACCAAGTACACAACAAGGCAAGAAAGACTGAAATAATCCGATTCGATTCATCTATAGGCAAACTTACAGGGTCTCCTCCACGAGCTGATAAAGTTGTTCATCTGTTAGATCCTGTAGGGGATCAACTTCGGATGTATCAAGACTTTGAGTATCTGCACTGAGCGTGTCCGTCTCCATTTTGCTGCTGTGTGAGTTGCTGCGATACACATCCGGGCTTTTACTGGGTTTTTTTGGCCTCCAAGGGAGGTAAGCAGTTCTTCTGACTATATAAACAGTAGTGGCTACCGTTTGATGTACGAATAAAATGTTCTGTTTTCTTGAGAACACTACCCTGTTGTGTGTGTGTGTGTGTGTGTGTGTGTGTGTGTGTGTGTGAGCGCGCGCGCGCGTGCTTGCGGCTAGTGTGTAACTGTGTGGATACACACGCATAGGCCTACTGGCGTGCACGAGTGCATGTGATTTTACAGTGGTGTAGGCCTATGAGCTTATGACCATGACCGGCTGGATGCTTTTTCTTTTCTTCTTTCGTTTGGTGATGAATCTGAATCAGATGTGTCAGTGCTTATGTAACTGAATCGAACGTACGAACGTGCCTCTGGATATCCCGTTAGAGCATCTAGAGAGTGAAAAGTTGTATGAGAATAGTTTCCAAAAACGAAGAAGAAGAAGAAGAAAAAGATGCTGCTGCTGCTGTTGCTGCTGCTGCTGATGATGATGAAGAAGAAGAAGAATTAGAAAAAGAAGAAGATGAGCAGAGCTTACAAGAAGAAGAGCAGTAGTCTAGCACTTTTCGCTCATATGACAGACAACAACAGTTGCTGCCTGAGCGATCAAAGAAGAAGAAAAAGAGGAGGAAGAAGAAGAACCTGGCCAGCTTACAAGATCAATCACTTTCGACACGAACACGTGTGATCCCTTTGCCGCCATCGCTGCTTTCACACCTTCCTAATCCAGATGGTGTCCCAGTGCTGTGCTATTTATTTATTTATTTATTTATTCTTTTATATCAAGGATAATGGAATAAGCACTTATAAGCTTTTTTACATCTAGTCCCCGTGTGTATGCGGATTTGTGAATTCTGCCATCTGTTCCCACCGGCACACAATGGCCTACTCTTACGAAAAGCGGAACAGGATTTAATGTGTTCGCAAGATGTGCTGCGTGCGTTCGCACACGGGGCCTCGGTTTATAGTCTCATCCGAAGGACTTTTGCTATTGCTATTGCTGGCGTCACCTGGTCCTTCCTTTCCCTTCTTCGTCGTCGAACGCTCGGACAGCAACTATTGATGTCTGTTATAATAATAATATGAGCAAAAAATGCGCCAGGCTGCCATTAACTTGATTAAGCGACTGACAAGTCAGGCCCAGCGCGTCCGACTTCGGCCTGGGAGACAGACAACTGTTGTCTTAAAAGTCTTTCTGGGGGGGGGGGGGGGGGGGGGGTTAAAAGGCAGGAGAATAGACCAAGAAGGCAGAAAATACTACTACCGGACACACATGAACAGCTAGTCAGTATTTATCTTTGTCTTTTTGTTTTAATCCTAGAACTTCGGGATTTACCTATGGTGAGATTTTTGTTGATTGTATTCGACCATTTTTTGCATATTATATGCGACCATTTTTTTGCCTACCATTATGGTAGCCGCATTTGTATATATGGGAAGAGATGACAGAATTCACAAATCCGCATACACACGGGGACTGGATGTAAAAAAGCACATAAATGCGTATTCCATTATCCTCGATATAACAGAATATATATATATATATATATATATATATATATATATAATCCGTTTTACCTGCACGAATGGTCTACTCTTCAGAATGGCAGAACGAGTTGTAATGTGTGCGCAAGATGTCCTTCGTGCGTTTGCACACGTGGACTCTGTTTATAGTTTCATTTCGGCAGAGTGGAGTCAGTACTGACGTTAACCCCAGGGTAAAAATCCCCTTGAACGGATGTCTCGGTAGTGACTCGAACTTGGGCTCGATCTCAGGCCGTACACTTCACCAGCGCAACGCTCTAACCACTAGGCTACCCTGCCTCCTGCCTTGCCCGAGTCTGCTCCTCAGCCCAAAGCACCAGCTAAGGATCAAGTCCAAGCCTGGCAGCCGGCCCCATGACCTCCCAGGGTGGTCAGTCCCTGAGCTGCTTTGATGGACCAGTAATATGAGTCCACAGCATCCTAAAGCTTGTTCACACTGTTGACCAGTTGACCACTGTACCTCAAGGTAAGCCGATTTGATTTTTGGTGGGGGTTTTTTGGGGGGGGGTTGTAGAAGGGATTGGGGGGGGGGGCCTAGAGCTCCGAGGTTCACCGGTGGTTAGAGTTATGCGTATGCGACCATCCACCCCCCACCCCCCCCCCCCCCCACCCCCCCAAAAAAAAAAACCCAACCAAAACAACAACAAACCACCATTTAGGTAGCCGCATTCCGACTTCAGGGATGGTGTATAAATACACCTGTCTGCATGCTGGGGTTGTTTTTTTTCTTTTCTTTTCGTCATCCGTTCCTACCGGCACACAACGGCCTACTCTTCCGAAAAGCGGAACAGGTTCTAACGTGTGTGCAACATGGTTTTTTTCGTGCGTAGGTATACGGGACTTCGGTTTATAGTTTATAGTCTCATCCGAAGGACTTTTGGGGGGAGTGGAGTCGGCACTGGTGTTAACTCCAGGGTAAAATATCCCCTTGGACGGGGTTTCGGACCAGGCTCAGCAGATCACGAGCGCAAAATGCAATGCTCTAACCAACCAGGCTAGCCCCCCCCCCCCCCCCCCCCCCTCCCCCCCCCCCAATTTGAAAAAAAGAGAATGATCTTCCCTGCTGATTTTGCACACTTCGCCATGGTCTGAGATGAAATCTTGTAGGAAAACTGACCAAAGACAACAGCCACCACTGTCACCACCACCCAAAGGAGGTTTTGTTTTTTTAAAAGACCAAAAGAGACAACATTATGAAAAGGTGCTCACTTTTTATTCACACATAATACAAACAAAGAATATAAACGCTGTTAGACACACATTAATTTGGCGAGATCTGTTTATCATGTTTATTTTCATCATTCTGTTCAATGCAAAATGGCTGCAGGGGCATCATACATTATGCAATACAGCACGTGAGCTCAATGACCGTTACATTTTTCATTCATTTAATCATTTATCCAGTGTGTGTGTGTGTGTGTGTGTGTGTGTGTGTGTGTGTGTTCTCCATAATAAGTGTCTTCTACTCTGCTCTTTCAGTTTTCATTTAATGGGAGAGCACTCGTGTGGGACCATGAAACGAGAGTATCCTGACATCCGTGGGTTTTCTTCTGCAACAGAAACCATGAAAGATCAGGCAAGTTTACACACACACACACACACACACACCACACAAAACAACCTTCGGATGAGACTATATACGGAGGCCCCGTGTTCGAACGCATGCAGAGCATCTTGCGCACACGTTAAATCCTGTTCCGCTTTTCGGAAGAGTAGGCCATTGTGTGCCGGTGGAAACAGATGACAAAATTCACAAAACCGCATACACACGGGGACTGGAAGTAAAAAAGCACATGAGTGCTTATTCCATTAACCTCGATATAAAAGAATAAATAAAATAAAATTAAAATAAATAAATAAACTGCATTGTTTCTTTATATATGTAAATAGTAAAGGTGTCCCATAACCTGTATGGTTGTAGGAGAGTGAGGCATCATAGACCTCCACTTCTCCAGGGGCCAGCATATTGAGGGCGGCACCCATCTCCTCTCCCTCACTGCTTTACCTTCCCTGACCCTAAAGAGGCAGGTACCCATTTACAGCTGGGTGAACTGGGGGACTGTATTGAAGTCGAGGCAAGCAAACGGTCACCCATCCAACTGGTAACCACGCTCGATGCTGCTTAACCTTAGCTGGGGGAAAGCAAATAACATCCTCTTGTGGAAAATAATGACTAAAACAGCCTTCTTTCGTAGCCAGTAGGTTGGATTCAGCTTGATTCAAAAGACTGAACGTATGGGTGTTACTATTTTTGTAATCCCTCCAATCGGTGAAATGGCTATTATTTGCACGTGTAGACTACATGCAGAAGATTACTGTGTGTGTGTGTGTGCGTGTGTGTGTGTGTGTGTGTGTGTGTGTGTGTGTGTGTGTGTGTGTGTGTGTGTGTGTGTGTTGTTTTCCTTTTGGGTTTTTTGTTAAAAAAAATAATTTATAAGATTTTTAAATTCACTGAATAGTCGGTTATCCCCTTTATGCATGGGCCAATGGCTTTTCCAGTGGAAACAAGAAGAAGAAAGAGTTCTCTTGCACTACACAAATGGATGAAGCTTAACAAGTATAGATGTACATACATACCTGCTCTCTTGCGTGCGTGAACAAAGGCCGTATCAGCATCAGTGTACCTCATCAGTCGGTATTCTGTGTGTATTCAAAAAGTTAGGAAATGTAGTAACTTGTAGACTGTCCTGTCTTGAACGCACACTGGCACATACACGCTCGCATTTTGTCAGGGCCAAAATACTTATCAACCAAAGGAGCAATATTAAAATAATATATCTACAATCAATACCCATTTATTTATTTATTTCAAGGATAATGGAATAAGCACTCATGTGCTTTTTTTCGTTTACATCAAGTCCCCGTGTGTATGCAGTTTTTTATGCCTTAAGGAGATACTGATCACTCAAAGACCTACAGAACATATTGCCATGGTAAGAAGTTAGCCCTTAATTTATTTTTCTTTAGAACAAATCTGAACGCCTACGTCTGCAAATATAGCAAAGATATTAAAAAAAACAACAACTAATGTTTATAATAATAATAATTTCATTCTTTATTTCCTTCCTTCCTTCCTTCATTCTTTCTTTCGTTCTTCCTTTCTTTTCACCCTTCCTTCCTTCCTTCCTAACTTCTTTCTTTCTTTCCTTCCTTCTTTTTTCTTTCTTTTCCTTCTTTCTTTCTTCCTTTCTTTCCTTCCTTCCTTCTTTCTTTCTTCCTTCTTTCTTTCTTTCTTTCCTTCTTTTTTCTTTCTTTTCCTTCCTTCCTTCTTTCTTTCTTTCCTTCCTTCCTTTTTTCTTCCTTTCTTTCTTTCTTCCTTTCTTTCTGTCTTTCTTTCTTCCTTTCTTTCTGTCTTTCTTTCTTCCTTTCTTTCTGTCTTTCTTTCTTTCCCCTTACCTGTGTTGACATCGCCATAGATGGTACGGAAAGTACCCACCAGCGTTTCCTTGTTCGACAGGGGTGATGATGAGGGGGTTGGGGGCGACTCCCCCACACCCCCAATCCCACCCCCGAGGGGCAGGGCTAGTAGTTCGTAGGCCGCTGCAAACAGTAGAATACAAACCATGAGAGTTCAAACAACAACAACAACAACAACAACAACTAAACAAAACCTCACTGAAAGCCAAGTCCTGAGCAACAAAAGGTCCATGTGTGTGTGTGTGTGTGTGTGTGTGTGTGTGTGTGTGTGTGTGTGTGTGTGTGTGTGTGTTTGGGTGTGTGTGTGTTTGTGATGTGTGTGTGTGTGTGTGTGTGTGTGTGTGTGTGTGTGTGTGTGTGTGTGTGTGTGTGTGTGTGTATGTTTGTGATGTTGTTTTACAAGATTCAGCACTATATAAATTCCATACATTATTATTATTATTATTATTATTATTATTATTATGTGTGTGTGTGTGTTTGTGATATTTGTGTGTGTGTGTGTGTGTGTGTGGTGTGTATGTTTGTGATGTGTGTGTATGTTTGTGATGTGTGTGTGTGTGTGTGTGTGTGTGTGAGTGTTTCAGTCTACCTGTGCCCTCTTCCACCTCTTCCCATCTCTCTGGCTGTTTCTCAGCCTCAGTCACGTGATTTGGTTTGGCCACTCACTCACACACACACACACACACACACGCGCGCGCGCGCGCGCGCCCATGCGCCTGCACACACGCACGCACGCACACACACACACGCACGCATGCCTGCGCACATGCAAGAACACACTCCATATTACAAGACACATACCCGTGCTTGCACACACACCCTTGCTTTCCTCAGGGGTATCAAGATTTAAATTTTAAAAAATCACTGTGTGCCTCATTCAAGGCTACAATTACATTCACATGGCACACACGCTCGTGCTCATTGGCCTGAGGCGGTGTGCTGGCCGTCTCAACCTAATCCAAATAGAACATGCTCTATCTCCAACAGTTTGGTTGAACCTGATTCTCAAGCCGCTTGAGAGGTACATCTACAGTGGCAGACGATCCCGCTTGGGATCTGTTTCATCCTGACAGTCCTGGCCTTACGGTTCAGGAGGCTAGTCTGTCACCTGCTTTAAGGAGCTGCAAACCCTTAAGGCCAGGATGGTCAAAGCCAAATGAATTCCAAAATACCATTGTCGGGTCAGGGCGAAATGAATTCCAAATTGTCACTGTCGGGTCAGGGTGAAATGAATTCCAAATTGTCACTGTCGGGTCAGGGCGAAAATGAATTCCAAATTGTCACTGTCGGGTCAGGGCGAAATGAATTCCAAATTGTCATTGTCGGGTCAGGGCGAAATGAATTGTAAATTGTCCTTGTCAGGTCGGGGTGAAAATGAATCCCGAATTGTCATTGTCGAGTCAGGGCGAAAATGAATTCCAAATTGTCATTGTCGGGTCAGGGCGAAAATGAATTCCAAATTGTCATTGTTGGGTCAGGGCGAAATGAATTGTAAATTGTCCTTGTCAGGTCGGGGTGAAAATGAATCCCGAATTGTCATTGTCAGGTCAGGGCGGAATGAATTCCAGATTGTCGTTGTCGGGTCAGGGTGAAATCAATCCCAAATTGCCCTTGTTAGGTCGGGGTGAAATGAATTCCAAATTGTCCTTGTCAGGTCAGGGTGAAATGAATTTCACATTGTCCTTGTCAGGTCAGGGTGAAATGAATCCCAAATTGCCATTGTCAGGTCAGGGCAAACATCAATTGTAAACTGTCATTGTCAGGTCAGGGCGAAATGAATCCCAAACAGCCCTTGTTAGGTCAGGGCGAAATGAATCCCAAACTGTCACTGTCAGGACAGGGTGAAATGAATTGCAAACTTCACTTTCGCCTGTCACTGTAAACTTACTTTCCTACGTCTCAAGTAGCATTAGGCACCAGGTTCAAGCTTCCATCCCGAATAGGTTCTGTTTTATATCAAACGGATCCTACGCATCCTATAGCCAATCAACACTCAGTTTGAAGCTGCAGGTCACATTGCAACCAGCAAGTAAGTGTGTAGCCTATTGCCTTGTGTATGGGACTCAATCTAGGGTTGATGACAGCCTTTACCCAACACACCTTTTCAAGCTTTTCGAATGGCGGTTTGTCCTTTTCAAACTGACAGGTTCCCTGAAGTCGGAATGCGGCTACCCAAATGGTGGTGTTGGGAGGGGGGGTGGTGGAGGGGGGGGGGGGAGGGAACGGCTGGGCAGGCAAAAATCTCACCTGAGGTGAACCTCAGGGCTGTAGCAGAGGAACCCCCCAAAATTCTGACAGGTTGGAACAGAAAGGTTTGAACAGTCTGTCTGAACCACAAGGCTGGGAATCATAATAATAATGATAATAATAATAATGAAGAAGATGATGATAATAATAATGATAATAATAATAATAATAATAACGATGATGATGATGATAATAATAATGAACATGATGATGATGATGATGATGATGATGATGATGATGATGATAATAATAATAATAATAATTATAACGTATAGTATTTGTATAGCACTGAATCTTGTAAAAGCAACAAATCGAAGCGCTTAGAGTGTATTCTTCTTCTTCATCCAACCCTCAGACAGCTACTATTGTTGTCTTGTCTTATGAGCGAAAACGCGTTGCCCTGCGGTTAAGCGCCTGACAAGTCAGGCCCAGCACGTCCGACTTCGGCAAGGGAGAGAGAATTGTTATGTTTTAAGTCTTTCTGGGGGGGAAAAAAAGGCAGGAGAATGGACCAAGGTGGCAGAAAATAAGACAAGAAGCTGGTGATAAGAAAAACAAGAACAAGGCAGAAACAAAGAGAGGGATAGAAAAGGGGGAATTCCTGGCACAGAATTTCCAGAAGGTGGGGATGCTATTTATACTGACAGGCCACCCCCCCCCCCCCTCCCCTCCCTGGCATCCCCACGGGGGAAGTGTCTGGTGTATAAGGGCAGTGTATGGCGGGCTTCACCTGTAGGGGAGGGCTGGAACTGGGTGCAGAGCGACGTGCCAGGAGCGGCGACCATGAGGGCATTGTCCAGCCTGAGAGTGCAGGGGAGGAACTTGGTGAAGAACTCCAGCTGCCATTCTTCGTCCCCTGCCATGGCTTGGCGGATCTGGCCTCGCTGGTCCACACTCTCTGCCACAGCAATCATCCACATGACTGTACAGTAAAGACAGACCGAGGGGGTTCAATACCGTTTGACTCCAGTCTCGTGGATCCATGAAGTCGTGGGGGTACGAATCTCTTCTCGGCAGTACGCGTCTGGTATAGTAGAGGAAGGATTTTTTGGGGTTATTTATGATGATCTTGTGCAGATCTGTCAGTGCATTTATTCCCTTGTGTGTGTGCAGAATATCAAATATGCACCTTAACAGTCCCTGAATTCAGGTCATCATCCATGAATTCAGGTCATGGTCCCTGAATTCAGGTCATCGTGCTTGAATTCAGGTCATCGTCCCTGAACTCAGGTCCTCGTCCCTGAATTCAGGTCATTGCTTTGTGGGTTATGGAAACACAAATGTACCCAGTATACATCCTGTACACACACAAAAAAGACATCTGAAGTGGGCATGTGTGGGCTGAGGCTAGTGAGCAGACTTTCTGCAGAAGGACAAGAGCAGGAGAAGACCAGACACTGGGCACCCCACCCAGTAAGGCAGGGAACAGAGAGACAAGAAGAGATAAGAGATAAACAACCAGCACTGACCCCATCCAAGTAGCCTAGCCTACTGGTTAAAGGCTGCACACCGGTATTAAAAAATCACTCTTTTCCTTCTGTTTTTCTATGTGACTCTTATATTCATACCGCACGTACTAAGGCATCCACAGAAATAAAAACCATTTTTTGTGAAAGACTAGCCTCTGACTCAACACTCATGTTATTTTGAACAAATTTAGTAAGTTTGAAAGTTTTTAATTTTTCAGCAAACACTGTACCCCCTCAGTCTTTGGTCGTCTGCTAGCTTCCTTATGCAATATGCATGCGCTGGGTCAACGCTGTAGGAATACAGGCAATCCTCATTTGATGTTTATTTCCAACTTTCTCGTGACTACCTGCTATTGCTCTATGTCCTCAATCCCCAAAACAAGTGCACAGTTCATTTTTTCATGCTTAAAAAGATCTGTGAAAATCACCAACATTTTTTTTCCACTCCCACTCTATACAAGATACTACATGACCCCAAATTAATGCCCGTGTGGAGCCAAAGCGTGGAACCTTTAGATCACTGACCTGGACTTTTATCACTTCAGATTCCTGCATACTTCCTGGAGGTATATGAGTAATTGGCCATCCATTCAGGGTGCATCAACCGTTAACAGTGCATAACCCCTGTCTGATTTATTTTCATTATTTTTTTTTCTTTTGTGCATATGCTTTCTGCTCTTCCTCTCGATGCCTGTCATGTATTTACTGGTTATGTATTCTTTTTGTTTCTCTGTAGCTCAGAGAGTTAATGGGAATAAAACTGTGAAATTGGGAAAGAGTACACATCTCCACTGAGCCATCTATCTGCTGGAGGGGTGGGCTCGTCTGCGATTGATGATGCTAGTGCCATCAGGCTCCACTTCCCTGCTCTGTGGATGAGACTCTCAAAGACACTCTTAATGACTCTAAGTGAGATCTAAATGAGGCTCTTAATAAGACACTAAATGGGACTCTAAATAGGTCGCTAAATGAGAGTCATTCTGTGTGCCATGGCATGCATAACATCTTGCACAATTATTGTAAAACTCCCTTGACTTCTCGTCGAACAGTGAGCCAGCTGTGACCAGGAGCATGAATGACACAAAATATACCCGGCATGCACTCTGTGCCCTGACGGGGGATGGGCTCCGCCAGATTCAATTCGTCGAAGACACACTGCCTGCAGAAAACCTCAGCACAGTGCCCCAACGGCTCCTCAGGTGGTCAAGGGAGAAGTGAATCAAGTCACTCCATCATCAATCGATTCCCGTTCAAGGGGATATTTTCCCCTGGAGTTAACATCAGTGCTGAATCCACTCTCCCCAAAAGTCCTTCGGATGAGACTATAAACCCAGGTCCCGTGTGCGAACGCACGCAGAACATTTTGCGCACACGTTAAATCCTGTTCCGCTTTTCGTAAGAGTAGGCCATTGTGTACCGGTGGGAACAGATGACAGAATTCACAAATCCGCATACACACGGGGACTGGATGTAAAAAAGCACTTGAGTGCTTATTCCATTATCCTCGATATACATGAATAAATAAAACAATCAATAGTTAGATGGTTTTACAGATCTAATTGTTAGTCCTCATCAGTCGGATTACGAGCGTTTATGGCTCGTCCTCTTCGTCTGGCTGACCAACCAACCAACTAACCAACAACACAACCATCCGTGAGGATTCACCCGAAATATAAGAAAAATTCATCTAGCTTAGTACAACAACACACAGTGACAGTTACAGTGGCTAAAACCAACCAACCAACCAGCCAACCAAACAACCAACCGATCAGTCAAACAACCAGCCAACCAACCAAAAATTAAACAAACCCAGCCAACCAACTAGCAAGCAAACAAGCACGCAAGCAAATGAACGCACTGATTGAAATAAAACAAGAATAATACAAACACAAATTATATCGTATTAAATCTCTCTCTTCTCTCTCTCTCCTCTCTCTCTCTCTCTCTCTCTCTCTCTCCTCTCTCTCTCTCTCTCTCTCTCTCTCCTCCACACACACACACACACCATCAATCTTAACAGACAATAAACACACACACAACACACACACACACACACACACAACACAGGTACATCAACATCAACAAAGTTATCGCCTCTATACTTTAGACATGAAAACTTTACCATAAGGCCAGATATGCACAGCCTGGAATATACCGCCAAGGTCAGCAATCCAGTAGCCCAGCGGCTTGGAGTAAGCCAGTCTAAGGTGAAACATTTTGGCCATAAGTTGACGAAAGTCAGCAAACTTGTCTGGTTTGATGCTATAGATGCGAAGTTCGTAGACGGGGCCCACTGGGGTTTCGGATTCACCGTGACCGCTGTATGGGCGGGCACTTTGAGGCCCTGATAGGGATCCCTGTACATGGAGGAAAAAAATTAGGGAAAGGTAAAGTGACTGACAACCGCAACCTCCCCCCCCCCCCCCCTCCCACACCTCCCACTCAATATTATTATGCAATCAAATCATTCAGTCACCAACTCGCACCCACATGTTCACTTTAGTTATCTATGTCTCCCCAATCACTGAGTTTTTCCTGTATTCAGGAGCAATCCATACAATACTTGACAGACGCTACAGCCCAGTGGTTATGACCGTTTGACTTGTATCCCCTGGGTCCATGAAGTTGTGGGTTCGAATCTCGGCAGCGGTGTACGGTGAATTAATGTTTGTTGTTATTGCTTTGGCTTTTACGATCTCCAAGGTCAACTTTAAAGTGCAGACCTGCCAGAGCCTTCATTTCCTTCGTGAATATTTATTTATTTATTTAACACATGCAGAAGGTCTTTATAAAATTGTATTCATATATTGGTGTGTGTGTGTGAGTGCGCGTGTGTGTGTGTGCGTGCGTGCGAGCGTGCATACATAAAAAATAAGTTTATATGTCTTTTCTCATCGATGGTTTTTACATTATATCCCTACATTGGTGTGTGTGGGTATGTGTGTGTGAGAGAGTGTGTGCGTACGCGCGCGCGCGCGCGCGCGGCGTGCGTGTGTGTGTGTGTGTGTGTGTGTGTGTGTGTGGTGTGTGTGTGAGATACTTTTGTTGTTGTTTTATTTTAAAGTTATCTTGGAATGTTCATACCAATTTGAAATGTAGTTTTCTTGTGTCTTTCGAGATAATTATACGTATCAATGTGCCTGCCAGTATTGTAATTGGGATGATTAAAGTGTTTTTGACTTGACTTGACATATGCATGTCGGAGATCTGTGGTTCATTCCAGCGTTCGGGGGGTTACAGAAACACGAACATACCCAGCATGCAACCTATACTAAAAGTGAACTGCTCTGTAGGGCCTAGTGGGAGCGTGTCGGCTGAGGCCAGCAGGCAGATCTCCCGCAGAGTCGCAAGCATAGAAGAAGACCAGTACTACGCATCCAACCAGGGCAACCCAGGAATACAGAGATGACAGGCTACATCAGTCCTCCAAAGAGGATTGATTGCCAGTTACTTGTCAGTGGTCTTTCCACCAAAAAGAGTCACGTGCAGAAAATGCCCGTTAAGTTGCTCTCAGCATCACATCTGCTACCACATCCACTCAAAAAGGATACTTCTTCAACTGCATAATCCCCATACACTGGTCGGGCCACGGGTACCTACCCGGTATTTTGGTCTTTCGGCAACTGACCCACCTGCTACTGAACCCCCCCCCCCCCCCCCCTCCCCCCTCCCAACGGTGTGATCTTTAACGAACACACATGACCCCCTGCATACCTTGTATATTTTCTTTTTTCGTTCCTCGGCTAGAGCTCCGAGGTTCACCAATGGTGACATTTTGCCTATGCGACCGTTCCCCCCCCCCCCCCCCCCCCCCCCCTCCGTATAAGGTAGCGGCAATACGACTTCGTGGATATGTCGTGTATAACGAATAGGAGTAAGGTGCTGGGAGGTAATTCATCACGGGCTGACGAGATTGGAACCTAACTGTGGAATCAGTAGGTTCAGAAAGAGGTTGCTTTAACCTCTCGGCTATCGCGCTAGTTACACTAAAAAAGGTAAAGGAGTCCCATAACCTATAAGGTCGTAGGGGAGCGAGGCGTCAGAGACCTCACTTCTCTAGGGCCAGCATATTGAGGGCGGCGCCCATCTCCTCTCCCTCGCTGCTTTACCTTCCCTGACCCTAAAGAGGGCAGGTACCCATTTACAGCTGGGGGAACTGTACTGAAGCCAAGGCGCGCAAACGGTCACCCATCCAACTGGTAACCACGCTCGACGCTGCTTAACTTGGCTGGGGGAAAGTTACACTACAATACACAAAAAACAAACAAACAAAAAACAAAACCCACGGTGGTCTAGAGGTAACGCAATCTGCCTAGAAAGCGAAAAGTCCAGGTTCGACGTGTGTGGTGGTTTGATCCCCGTTTGCTCCTAAATTCCCCCCCCCCCCCCCCTCCTCTCGCCCCCCTCGCCCCTTCACTAGACCGTGAGTAGTGGTCTGGGTGCTAGACTTTCGGATGAGACGATAAACTGAGGCCCCGTGTGTTACAGACAGGTATTTAGTGCGCGTAAAAGAAACAGGAGAGTTGTACCTGACAAAATTCTGTAGAAAAAAGCCACTCTGATAGGGAAACAAATATAGTTGCAGACAGAAAAAAAAACCAATGAAAAGCGCTGCCCTTGAGGCGACGCGCTCTCCCCAGGGAGAGCAGCCCGAATTTCACGCAGATAAATTTGCCGTGACTTAATGTGGTATACAATACAATACAAAACAAAACGAGCTACAAACAGAAAAACAACACACCCATAATCATACTGCTGTAGTGACGATACCAATTATGGCAACACCAAACCATGACCCAGTGTGTCAGCCAGGGAAATCAAACAGGTTGAGTTTAGTTATTGCATCCTCTCCTCTTCTTCAAAAACTGACCAGAATCGCCACAAGACTGACTTAAAGTGCAGCGTTTTCAGCATTACGAGTGAATCTTGAGATCTTTGTCAAACCCAGTAACATCTCTTCGATGTTAAGTCGTTTCCTCACTCACTTCAGTACTCCTTAGCCTAAGGATGTGATGTTATCATTTCTAGCTGCACAATGAAAAAATTAAAAATCTGATCTAAAAAAGAAAACAAACAAACAACAACCACCACCCCCTCGTTTCCTCATATTCATACGGTGAAAGAAGGTGGCAGGATGGTTAAGACGTTCACCTGCCACACAAGTAACCGTGAGATTCTGGGTTTGATTCCCAGCCTTACCCTTTTTGTCCCCAGTATGATAGGAAACGCAAACTGAATGCCAAGGGAGACAGCCATTGGGACTTGTGCACGTCAGAAGAACCCGCGACAGTTGAAAATCCCAATAAAAGCAGGGAGGTACCTCCCGATGGTCCAGGGGGGAAAAAACCAACAACTGGTAGGTTTAATTTCTCAACCGTTTCCTCGAAGTCGGAATGCGGCTACCTTCATGGTTGGCAAAAACGATCGCATAAGCAAAAATCTCACCATTGGTGAGCCTCGGAGCTCTAGCGGAGAAACGAAAAAAATAGTGGATAGATGGTGTAGAGGTAACACGTCTGTCTAATGGTCTTGACCCCGTTACCACCACAGTAAGGTCGGCCGCCACTAGACTCCAATAGGATAGCAGCCGACAGTTGGTGCTGCCCACTTGGGCAGTACTTTTCCATCGAACACACATCTCATGGTTTTTACACAATATGTCTGAAAATTGGTGGAGGGATGCAGGGAGGGTGTCAGTGATAATTTTAGACCACTAACATACGTGTAGTAGCCTAGGGAGGGAAGAAAGAAAGTAGGCCAACAGCCAGAGACCGAACACACCTGTATTTTAAAAAATCATTTTTTTCCTTCTGTTTCCTATGTGACTCTTATATCCATACCGCACGTACTAAGGCATCCACAGAAATAAAAACCACTTTTTATTGTGAAAGACTAGCCTCTGACTCAAAACTCATGTGATTTTGAACAAATTTGGTAGGTTTAACATTTTTTAATTTGTCAGCAAACACTGTACCCCCTCAGTCCTTTGTCGTCTGCTAGCTTCCTTACTGCAATATGCACGCGTGATCAACGCTGAAGGAATACAGGCAATCCTCATTTGATGGTTATTTCCAACTTTCTCGTGACTGCCTGGTATTGTTCTACGTTCTCAATCCCAAAAATAAGTGCACAGTCCATTTTTTCATGCTTAAAAAAATCTGTGAAAATCACCAACATTTTTTCCCCACTCACACTCTATACATGACCCCCAAATTAATACCGGTGTGTAGCCTTTTCAATTGTAGCAGTGTGAAAAAAAAAGGCGGTCTTCTTTGGTAGCAGACATTCATCTGATTAAGTGAGACAATGAATTGAATGTTATTGTCTTTGAAGTAGAAAAATGTGAAGATAATTGTCAAGTGAGTCCGATATTAAATGCTTATGAAGAAGAGGAGGAAGGAAATGCTGCAATTAGGGAGAAGAGTGAGCCATAAAATAATGTGCTACACACAGGACTGTGGAGAAATTTGACCTCCCGGTGGGTCGGTGGCATAGACGCCTGAAAATGTGATGCCTTTTGACTATTTTCTCGTTATTTCCACACTTTTCCTTTGAAACTGCAATGGCAGAAACGAACAGATATGCCGATAACGAAAATAGCAAGAAGGAAAAGAAAATAGGTCTCCAGTCTGCCAAGGTTGACAGGTGACAGCAATGGGTACACCCCCCACACATCCATAATTTGTGCTTTCTGTGATGTAGTGTTGACCCTGTGCCGTCATTACGACTACTTTAGAGACTACCAAGAAGAAAGTATTGTAGAGCTACAGAAGTTCTGTGCTGTTTCGAATTTGTCACACCTGTGCAGTGACAGTGGTGACAGTGTGACAGTCATGTACAATAATACACTTCTGTACACGTAATAAACATGTGGTAGCACACACAGATAATTATGAACTGCAGTATAAAGGTCATATATTGATTGAATATGACTTGTTTTCAAAAGAAAAAAACCCAGTTAAACAAAACTTCTTTCTCCTTGAGACATACCATAAAACAACAGAGGTTATGGGGACATTGTGTGACACATCCTTGAAGTACAATTGCACTTAACCATTGGTAAACACATCAGCTAGGCATCAGTTCCTTATTCGACACTAACATACATGAACTATTGTCAAATCCATGCAGGATTTGCTGTTTTATCGTATATACCATACTTTCACCTGTGATTGGTGACACATAAGGTGACAATGACAAGACATCTGGTGACCAGACACATAAACTTGCGTCTAAATGCAAGTACAAAGACATACCTAGCTTGTGACAAAATTTCAGCTTGTCATGCACACACACACACACACACACACACACACACACACACACAATTATCTTAGGAGTAAAGTAAGTCAGTTGGGGGTAGAAAACCTTCAAAGAATTGAAAATCTACAGGCAGTTTAGCTCTGTAGAATCCAAGAACAAGAGGGCTAGAACCAGAGGGGTGGGGGTTCCATCTTGAAGCTCTGTGGTGGCGTCTGATGAGTTAAGTAAGGGTGGGGATTTTTGAGACCACCCAGGTCAATTTTCAAGTGCAGACCTATTCAGTGCCATCACTCCCTTCATATAGCATGCAGAAGATGATAGTAATAACACTACTACTACTACTACTACTACACTACTACTACTACTACTACTACTACTGCTACTACTACTACTACTTCTACTACTGCTGCTGCTGCTGCTGCTGCTGCTGCTGCTACTACTACTACTACTACTACTAAGAAGAAGAAGAAGAAGAAGAAGAAGGATAGAAAAAGAAGAAGAAGAAGAAGAAGCAAACACGCATGTTAAAGAACCCTTAATTCACGTCAGCATTCGGAAAGGGAAAGGGACGACATACCCAAGCATGCCTCCTGTCAAAAAAATGAACTGCTCGGAAGTGGGATTGTAAATACTTATAAGGCCAGCAGGCACATCATCTCTCGCAGAGCTAGCCTACAAGCACAGGAGAAGACTAAGTACCACAACGCCTTCAGCGCCTGGGATTTATCACAGTTCTTGATTAAACCATTGACGCTGGGGGCAACAGCAAAGTGAGAGGCTGTATGACCAGTGGATTTCCCACTCATGGAATTCCACTTTACAGCTTAGTTTTTAGTGATCGACTATGACTCTCTGACTAGGAGGCTTGACTCGCACAGTCCTTATGTGCTACAGCCCTGGGGGTTGGTTGGCCTTTGGAGAACATCTCCAACGCTGACTGTCCTTATGCCCACTTGGCCGAGAGAGTGGGGATGTACTGTGGGCAAGGCATAATCCACTATAATCAAATTTCTGCCCAGTTTCCAAAACAGCAGCTGCCTCCTCTGCTGTTTTGGAGGTCATCGTCGGACACGACGGACAAACATACATACAACGCCTTCCCACCGTAAAGCAGGAAGACAGAGAAGAGACAAAAGAAGCTTAAATCAGTTACCAGTCTGTTTCCTATTCAAATGCTGCTGAGACCTCTAAAGTTGATCAAGTGGGTAGCTATCTCTTCCTACCCTTCTGTTTAGAAGTTCTAATTTCCTCGATTCCATTGGACTTGATACGAGCACATCAAACCAAAAAAAGAGCAAAAGATAAACAAAAAAACCCACCCCCAAAACATCCCCCCCCCCAAACATTAAAACCCACAACACCACAACCCACTAAAAAAAAAAAACCACACACAAAAAAACAACCCCAACAACAAACAAACAACCAACAAAAACAACAATAGCAACAAATCAAAAACAAGCCA